>OU830596.1:18222800-19422800 GCA_917563855.2 Limnephilus lunatus | reverse complement strand
CAAAACTGATTATAGTTCTATATAGCCAATGAATTCACCTATCTTTTGTCGATTATCAGAGATTCGTAGGATTTATAAAAAAAAAAATATAAAAACGTAAACTTCTACTTAATTACTTACAAATAAGGGAAAAATTGCCACAATTGGCAGCAAAGCAATCCGAGGTATTTTAAATGGTGCCATATTGTGGCAAAAAGCGCTCCAGTGGTTAATAGCCTCTCAAATGTTTGTTGTAGATGCAGTAGTCTTTATTCTTTAGTCAGTTGTAATCTGAATGTGATGAACTAAAAATAATTTAAGTGCTCATAGTTGATCCGATCCTTCCTGTAACCCTGATGAATTTAAAGGCACTGAGCCACTGTCAAAGGAATGGAGTGAACATTGCTTGGAATGTATATTATATATATATAACCTAGATATCGATGCCACTATTATCAGTTTCGCCGATGACACTGTCCTACTCTTCCAAGCAAAAGATTGGCTTACCGTTTATTCCAAAGCGGAGGAAGGAATTCAACAGGTAAAATATTGGCTTGACTCGAACATATTAACTCTAAATGTACAGAAAACTAAATACTTACTGTCGAGTCTCACCAATATCCCAAAGTCAAACCTACCCCCGCCATTAAAAATACACGTATGTAAATATACATCTCTAAACCGGAACTGTGACTGCCCATGCCTAGAGCAAGTAAACATTATCAAATATTTAGGAGTAACCTTCGATACACACCTAAATTGGAAGCAACATATACATAATACTACAAACAAAATCCGCAAATCTATACACTTTTTCAAACAAACACGCAATTTCCTTAACCTAAAACTTTTAAAAACAGTATATTACTCACTGTGCCAATCTCACATCGAATACGGAATTTTAGCCTGGGGTAATGCATATTCCAATGCCCTTGATCCCATCATGAAAGCACAAAAACTAATCATAAAAATAATTCTTAAAATGCCACTTACTACCAGCACGGATACTATATTCAATTCCTTCAACGTTATGGACATAAAACAGCTCTACTCAAGATCCATACTAATTAATTTACACAAAAACAACAAAACACTATACAAAGCTACACAAACAATACACAATACCCGAGCCAAAAACAACGAACTTCTCCAAACTCCTTTTTTCAAAACCACCTTCGGGCAAAGACACTCTAAATACATAGCTTGCAAACTATACAATACACTACCAACTACGATCAGACAAACTGACTCCTTTACAAAATTCAAACAAGATATTAAAAAATGGATTTTAAGTATTGGACGCCTCACTATTACAAACATCTGTAAAATAAATCACACGTAGACAAAAATAACTATGCCAATACAACCTAACCCATATAAAATCCTGTCAAATTGACCTTTAAATAGATTAGGCAGAATTTACTTCTCTACTTCATCTCCAACATTTATATAATAACTCTCTTTAAAAGATTTATCACCCTTACAATCACCTTTCTGTTTTAATTCTATTCAAAGTGATATGTATTTTACCTTAAATATCCTTGTAACTACAATATTCATTTATATACCCGTACGCCTGTCTCGACACAGGTATACCCTAGTGAGACAGGCATATACATAAAACCATTGTAATTATATTTTATTATAGATAAATAAATAAAAAAAAAAAAAAAAAATATTATATAGGAACCTCTGTTTCAAGAAAAAGCTAATCGTGAACTATATTCAAATTTTAACCACTGGAGCGATCAAGCGAAATAATTTTTTTTGCTTCGATTGCTTGAAATTTCCCAGAAGATCATTTTAAAAAATTTTCACCAACATTAAAAAAATCTTACCTTCGAATTTTAACATAGAGACATAAAAACTTATTATAGTGCTATATAGCCAATGAATTAACCTGTATTTTACCTTTTATCTCATATTTGTAGGATTTATAAAAAAAATATTAAAAATCTGTTTATAACCGCGCGAATCCTTCGTGTTTTTTACTTTGAAACTGCCGTAAGGGGTACTTATTTGAATCAACATAGAATATTTTCGATTTCTGTATGTCGTCTGTGGTACACTTGATAATGAAAGGTGCATATCTATGGAAAAAGAACTTAATTTTAACCGAAAACAGCTGATCAAAAATTCGGCAGAAAAATAATATGAAAAAAAATTATTTATAAAAATTATTATATTAAATGAATAAATAATCATGCATACTCTGCAGGAATTCGTGTTTAAATTGATCTAAACTAAAATATGTGACAGTATGTATGTAAAAATCACATAAATCTGACAGGAGATAACGTCCGTTATCCAATAACGATCCCACAAAAGATACGGAATGCCTCGGCTGTTAGTTTTTTTCCTGTCATATTGGATTTATATAAAACATAAGTATTCAGCACCATTATTCTGAATATGTTGAGTGCAACTTTTTTCCAATGTTTTGCTATTCTTCGTTTATCCAAATACACGTACAACATTTTGTCCGATCTTCCACTCCTCCCGTGTATTTATTGTAATCATGAATCACTGAAGGATTTTCTTTTTCTGATTCTGATGCATTGCGATGTACAATAATGTCACTTCCGTCGTCACTGCCTCCATTTATCGGAACAAAGTCTTCATCCATAGTGTCTCATTTGATAGATCCCGATCATCCCCAATAGAACCATCTTCCGACATAATGAAAAATATCGATTCCTTTTAGGGTGTATTAATTGAAAAGGATAAACAATAAATACAGTTATTAAGACATGGGCCAAATGCAATATACCGCACTCAAATTGAACAAATGCTATCCCGAGGACTGACAAACGTTCGCTGAAAATTTCTAACGGTTAATGTAGAGCAGTGTTTCTTAACCCTATTGAAAGAATCGCCCCCCCGCCCCCGACTCGAAAATTAAAAAATTCACATTGTAGTAGGAAGTCTGTTTGCGCAATGGATTTCCTGCTACAACTAAAAAAACTATGAAGTATACATATATAAAACA
Organism: Limnephilus lunatus; assembly: GCA_917563855.2. Lineage (NCBI taxonomy): Eukaryota > Metazoa > Arthropoda > Insecta > Trichoptera > Limnephilidae > Limnephilus > Limnephilus lunatus. The sequence goes on along the minus strand of OU830596.1, from coordinate 19,419,832 downwards.
CATTATTATTACTTTGACGTTGAGTATTATGCCTAAGTTTAAATTTTTGTCGGTGAAAGTGTAGTTTTTAACAGAACTTGTCAAATCGTTGCACATAAAGAAAGTGTGTCAGTGCACATCTGTGTGCATAACTCGTGAATGGGCTTATTTTCTATATTGAGAAAATGCCCACTCGAACTTCTGCAGCGCCCCCTAAATGCTAAAAATTTATAAAACGCCACCCCGGACCTCCAAAACGCCCACAAGGGGGCGCTGGCGCCCCCGTTAAGAATCACTGATGTAGAGTGTGTTAAAACCTCAATTAATTGTACAGTGAGTGACATCTATAGTATTTTTATCCAAGTTGATTATCCTAATCATATGTCTATAATACAGTTTCATACAGCGCAGGCAGATGTCGCTAGGATAGTGTTTACTCTTTGATCGACAGTCAGTTTTTGTCCCAGAGTGGGGGCCCATATTTGTTTTTATAAAAGGATGTTTTTTTGTATTTTTGTTGTTGTTTTTTCCATAAAGATCGTACTAATAACACTAGGGCTTTCCTAGTCTTGTAAAGCTAGGGTAGGTTACCAGGCCAGTAAATATATTGGAAAGAAGTCTGGTAAATAAATGACTCGGTAATAAATCAAAGAATGACCTCGTAACCCAACAGAGTGTAACGAGTATTTTGGTATACTCCCTTTATTCAAGGCCAACTGTTACATTCTGAAATAAATCTAATTCTGTCACCCATGGCCATCTTCCAGAGCTGACGCTGCAGATGGGCAACCCGAGCCTGGTGACAGCCCGCAACCAGGAATCGGCACTGAAGGCCCGGCCCGCCCAACTGGAGGAACAGGCGCGTCAGCTGCGGCAGACGCGCGCCGACCTCGAGCGGCGTCTTCGTCAGGAGCTGCACCAGCAGCGTGCACACAAGGACCTGGTGGAAAAGGGAAGGGAGGAGACTCATCGGCTGGAGTGAGTTAAGCTTGACTTGTAGGTTACTACATTCATAGGTTTCCGGACAATGTATATAAAAAAATCAGAGCGAGCAATTTACGCCGGTAGAAGTTAAAATTTCAGAAAACTAAAGTTGAAAAGAGTTGGGAGACTACGAAGCACTTTTTTTTATCAATGTGAAGGATGATTTTTTCCATATTTTTGTCCAGTGCACCTTTTTCTATACATTTGGTCATCTTATTAGTATTTGTGTTTTCTTCTTCGGAGTCGCGTTTTCTTTATCGTGTTTTCTTCATTCTTTTGTGTTTTCTTTTGGCTGTTCATTTTGGAGTGGTTTGAAGATTGGATATTGATTTTACAAAAGTAAAAATATATAATTTTTTTTGGATTAATTTATTTTATCTATTTATTTTTTCTTTGTTTTACAATTTTTTTGAAAAAAAATTGTCCTTACTGGGGTACCCCGTTCTAAGGTCTCATTGTACATGCTTTCGTGTTTGAAATATAAGTAAATACCTATGTTAAAATATTATAAAGTTATATCTAAAAGAAAGCACAATACAAGCATTAATCTTTGTTAGGTTACAAAATTGAATGTATATTCTTCCGTCCCATGTCCATAATCCATATCTTAATGCTTCTTTTGAATTCGGTTATTTTTTTAACAGTTTTTAAGTATATTAAATAATTTTCTAAGTATTGCATATTTCTTTGTCCAAAAGTCGTGGAATGTATGTTGTAATGTGGATCTTATGAATCGGCCCATCGGACTTGATCCTTGGTCTGCTAAATGTCTGACCGCTGAAGTTCGTCCGGCACTTTATACCACTACACCAAAGGAGACTTGCGTGGGACTTAAGATTTATCGTATTATATTGGAACCGAGTACCCCATGAATTAAATAAATATTTTATTGCTATCTCATTCTCTCACAGGGTAAATCCTATAGACTATAGATCTATGTGTTTGTATCTTTTTAGTGTCGCTCGTTTCCGTTTCATCGAGTTTCAAATCACAATGGTGCTAAAGAAGTTTTCACTTCAATATGATGACATTTTGGAAGCCTGCTAAAAGTTATTAACTATTTATTTCATCAGGTTGGAGATTCAAGATGTGCAGCAGGGATTGGTGGACCAGCGGATGACAGTGCGACAGAGGGATGATATCCTGAACGAAGTGGAGACCATCTTGACAGCGGTAGAGTCCAAAAACGAACTGCTCAATTCTATACAGAAGGTTAGTTTTGTACACATTTGCAAATGAAGTGGTGTACGCTTAGATTAATTAAAAGAGAAGATAGGTTACTGAGACAGTGCACGTGTTTGCACGGAACTACTTGAAAATGACTGCTTTTTGTATTGCATGTGATTATGTGAAAAAATGCCTTCCTGGGTTTTTGAGAGGTGCAAAAATCATTCTCTAGCAAAAAAACAATGGAGTTTTTTCTATCTGTAAATTTATTTATTTATTCACAGAAACAAACAGTACATTATATTGTCTATTGGTGAAAAAAAATTACAATTGATAAATATAATTCATGGTGGGTACCTATTATGTGTTTCATTATAGTGTCTAATTTATGGTATACATATTAAGTAATTACCGGGTGATGTGTATAGTGGGAAGGTGTATATGTGTGTGTGTATATGTATATATGTATGTATACGCATTGAACAATTTATATTATTGACATGATTTTTTTTTAAATTTGGGCAGTGAATCGGAGAAAAGTCGATGTTAGAATTTAGATTAATATTATTAAACGTATGAAGAGCATGATTGATTGGCGAATTAGTTGCTGCATTTGTCTTATAATTAAGCGCGTGAAATAGTTCTGTATGGCGTGTACGTCTCAATGGTATGTTAAAATTAACTAGGGATAGAAGTTCAGTACAGTCAATGCTATTATTTAAAATTTTATGTATAAATGTCAAAACAGCTATTGCTCGCCTTTGTTGCAAAGTTTGAAATGTGCATTCAAAGTTATTGTTGAATTTGAAGATAAGATATTTTATGAATTTGTTTTGAATATGTTCTATGCTATCTATGTATACTTTATGTATACACACAAATCATTTGTAATTTAACCACTGAAGCGCTTTTTGCCGCAATATGGCACTATTTCAAATACCTCGGATTGCTTTGCTGCCAGTTTTAGGCAAATTTTCCCTGGTTGCATTAAATTTTTTTTTGTAATATTTTCAAATACTCCCGCGATCTGCAACTCACATAATAATGCAGCTTATAAAATTGTTTAATGCCTAGTTCTTTGATATCTTTTGTTTCTGTGATTTACTGAAATCTTCTATAAAACATATTTGTTCGCGTCGTTATACAAAAAATTCTTGATTGAACTGTGCTTATAAAATCGTTTACCGCCTACTTCATAGATATCTTAATTCTTTTGTTTCTGTGATTTACTGGAATCTTCTATAAAACATATTTGTTCATGTCGTTATACAAAAAATTCTCGTTTGAACTGTGCTTATAATATCGTTTAACGCCTACTTCATAGATATCTTAATTCTTTTGTTTCTGTGATTTACTGGAATCTTCTATAAAACACATTTGTTCGCGTCGTTCGGAAAAAAATTCCCGGTTGAAATGTCAGCCGTGTGTTTGCTTATAATGTCGTAATTGTTTGTTTTAATTGGTTTTTATTACGTATTTATATATGACAGTTATCGCAATTCAATTATCCATCTACTTCCATGAACCTTCAATGAGTGATTCCTTTGCAGATGGGCTACACCAAAGACTTGGAGCTGGGCCAGCTGCAGAAGCAGGCGCTGAAGGCATGCACCGACCTCAACAGGTCTCTGGTGGCGGTGGGGCTCTCGGCTGGCTCCAACCTGAACGATTACACCATAGACGAGAGGTGACTAATCTATGCTACTTAACAACTTAACCTCACTTAATGTAACCTAACCTAATTTAAATTAGCTTTTACAATGCTGGCCGTTTCAACGCACCATATTCCATCATGCGGCATGTTTTGAAACAATGCATGTGTGTTTTAGTGAAACTCATGGATCACTTTATATGCAACATTTATCATATGGGGATGGATCACACATGCGGTAGCCATGTATGTTAGCGGTGTATAGGTTCAGTTGGAGTGGGTTCTTGAACCCGGTCCAGGGCTCGGACCCAAGCCCGGAACCCGGAGCCGGACCCGAAGCCGGAACTTGATTGCCTCCACCGCCGCAGTCCGAGCCATTCTCGAGTTCGAGTTCTTGTGCTGGTTCTTGTCCTGGTTTAGTTCTTGTGCGGGTTCTATATGGTGAGTATGGGTACCGTCGCCCCGGGTACCATTTATTGGATAACCAACACCTCTGCCATAGGTCACCCCAAGTGGTTCACTACGTTTGGTGACTTAGCAGGGGTTCAACATCGCCTTGCACCGCAGCGGGAGGAATGGATTCATACATCCGTCACTCCTAGACACACTGACCCCAGATTCCTACCCACCCCTCATACCCCTTTCCTTCCTTCCTTTCCTAAAATATCCTCCACACAGCATCCCCAAAGATGACATAGGCCCTCAGGGGAATTATTTTCCTGCCACATAAAGCAAGAAATTGTTTCTTGTTGCATGTCCTTTCCCATTCTTCCCCGTACCGCTTCCCCTCCTACGTTCCCCTCCACTTTCCCGCCTTTCCCGTCCACTTACCTGCATTCCCCCCTCTCCTCTTCTGCTCCCACCTATCCCACAAATCTCCCCTTTTTTCCAAACAACACGCACACTACCTATCGCAAAATTTTTATGCAAATTTCATAATGCCAGAGCACACCAGTACACATAATATAGAAACCTTTGCGAAAGTGCACACAACAACTCACCAAAGTTTCATCACAATCGGATTAATAGTATAGGAAATAGTTTCATAACGTCTGTGTTATGTTGGGTTTTATTTACATTCAACACTATTAGTTCCGTGGGGGACTAATAACTCAGGTTTTTGATAACAAACTGGTTTATTATGAGTGTACCTATTTACAATCCACTTGAGCGATCACGTAGGGAGAAATAAATTTGCCTAGATTGCTTGAGATTTTCCAGAAGGTAATTTTTAAAAGTTTTCCCAACATTAAAAAAATCATATCTTCGAATTTTAACATTGAGACATAAAAACTTATTATAGTGCTATATAGCCAATGAATTACCCTGTATTTTACCGTCTATCTCATTTTTGTAGGATTTATAAAAAAAATATTAAAAAATCGTAGAGTTTGGAATGTTTGAATTTTGAATGTTTTTACTTGAAACTGCCGTGAGGGATAATTATTCAGGTCAACATAGAATATTTTCGGTTTCTGTATGTTGTCTGTGGTATACTTTATAATGAAAGGTGCATATCCATGGAAAAAGGACTTAACTTTATCCATAAACAGCTGTTAAAAATTCGGCGGTAAAAAAATATTTTTAAAATTTATTTTTAACATTGTTCTAAAATAGTCTACGAAATACAGATTTGCGACATCTATGGTCATAATAGATAAAGCATTTCAATATCTTCATGTTAAAATAAACGGCTGGCCAAGGAAATGCTTTAAATAATTACAATAAATGTTTTACGAATGGTAGGAAAATGTGGTCCATTTTTGGACCGAAATAAATCGCAGAAAAATAAAAGTGATCCATTTTTCGACGGAAATCGCTCCAGTGGATAACAATGCTGCAAGTCACATGACCTGTGTACTCTAGTGGCCAGGCCCCCTAGTATGGTCGATCGGTATAGGTTTTATCGAAAATGTTGGTAACTTGTCATCGCTCCCGAGCACGACTGCAGGCCGCTAACGAACAAAAAACAGTCCACAACGACTAAGGGTACCTACTTTATTTGACGTGAACTGTTTGTTCATTAGCGGCCTGCAGTCGCGCTCGGGAGCGATGACAAGTTACTGACATTTTCGATAAAACCTATATCGATCGACCATGCTAGGACCCCTGGTCATGTGATTTGTAGAGCCAATCGCGGCGGCACCCGTCTATTTGGGTACCCCTATCGGCCATCGATAGAAGCCCTTTCCCTGCTGATATCTGATGGCATCACTTAGAAGCTTTTTCAATACATTACACTCTGATAAATACATAATTATTTACAAATATACTATTATTCCAGAGACCTCCTGGCTGGTAATTCCATTGAAGACAACTTGAAGAGGACAGAGGCCATTCTGGTCTCCATCAAGACCAAATTCGAAGAGCGACTGCAACAGGCTCGCCACAACAAGGAAGTCGGTGTCTGTAGGAAGCAGCAGGTTAAGATTGAATTGGTAAGTGCCTTTTTAATATGTGTTGTGATTTATTTAACCACTCCGATCTATTGTGAATATGCAAGTTTTTCATCTTAAACGAAATGTCATATTTACAAAAACTTTGTGTTATTTCCGCTTCACAATTAAAGCTCTATAAATTAAACATTTCTGAAAGTAGCTGAATACCAAAAACTGTTTTTGAAAGGTTATGGAATACGCTTTCAAATTGTTATATTACAAATATGTACCGGACGTATTTTTAAGATTAATTTTGGCATAATTTATGTGTAATTTTATGTAATATTTTATGACAAAATAAACATATTCACGGGGTCAGGCAGTCAGCCTAAGACAAAAAATAAAGCTTGACCCCAACCCTCAGTGTACATACCTACACACTACCTTAATTAAATTAACTTTTTCCTTTGCACAAATTCGATCTGTGCGAAGCCGTTCCTATACAAACCTTCGCACGGGTCCAATTTGTGCAAATCTCTATTATTTACACTTGCATAAATTCAAATTTGTGCAACCTATGTATTTGTATCTGTATAATACTTGCACAAATTCGAATTTGTGCAACCTATGTGTTTGTATCAGTATAACAGTTTTGCACAAATATAAAATAATTCCAATTTGTGCAGACTGTTCATACCCTATGTAAATAAATGTAAAATGTGCAAACTCACAAAATAAACGAATGATCGGAGAGGCAGCGAGAGTAGGTCGAGATAAAACTCTGTGGCGTTCTCAGCTTCGTTGCGCAATAGCGAAACGAACGCGGTGGCGTTTACAACTCTAACAGTCAAAATTCTAAGAATTTCATCTCAGTTCGTAGAATTGAGATGAACAAAGGACTGAGATGGGCAGACTCCCGTCTCTGGACCCTTTAAATACGGCTGTTAGACCGCCAGATCGGCAGAGCTCCAGATCTCATCACCACAACAACATCTCGCCTTCTCTTCTGCCTTCTCCGATCGACCCCTGGACAACTTGGACTTTTCTTCTTGGCCCTGGCCGAACCGCCCTCCCTGAAGACTTCGAAAATTACAATTGGTCGATCGCCTTTTTCAAGGCGAAGGTTTCCCCTCTACCTCTACCCCCCTTCCGCCCCCCTTGCCTTCTACCTTTCTCCCTACATTTACCCAATTTTCCTGAAATCTCCCCACTTTTCCCTCTTCCCTTTCCCCACTTTCTCCCTAGGTGTCGAAGCGGCCAGCCGGCAACTTCCCACTTCATCGTCTGTGCGGCTGGCGACTACAGTGCCCGTCCCGTACAAAATAAATATTAACATTTTTAAACATTAAAATTTCGAATGCCAACATTAAAAAAATGTACTTAAATCACAGATTATGTAAAAAACAATACTTATTCTATAGTATAAATGTATAATAAACAATTTAGTCACCTCACTTTTTTTATCATTTCATACAAGAATATTTAATAAAAAAAAAAACAATGTCTAACGGCGGGTAGGCGATTTTGCGGTCTATCATGTATCTGACAGAATAGGTATTTTTATGTATTTCTATGGACAACTTGAATAGTGATGGGTAGCTTGGTTTATTATGGAGCTTTTACTTTTTGTTTTAGGGATGTCACTAGAACAATAACGGAGTTATAACGATTTCTGTTGAAACACACGCGTTGAAGTGAAAACACGCTTATTGTACTTGACTGCTATCGTTATATTTTCGTGTATATCCGCTTACGTATCGGAGTGGTTATCACAGGAGTCCAAAATTTGTCCCAGATCACACAAGTCTCATAGAAATCATTTTGTCACCCTTACTATCATAATGAGAAGTATGATCTAACGGCATTGGAAAGAGAAAACAACACGCTTTAAATTCAAATACAAAAGTTAACCTCAAAATAATTCAAATTTATGGGCTTTTATTATTTTTCATTATCAGTAATTTTAGTTAGAAAAAACTTAAGGAGAGCCATTTTTAAAACTTTTTTAAGATAAGTTCAGAAATATTCCATTTATTTTAATTTTATGGTAAAGTGGAAATCATATTTCATTGACATACATTAAATACGGCCGAGGCCCGGGGGGGGAAAGAGCATTCAAGGTCTTTATCAAGAGTTATTTTCCTTCCATTAATTTAACGTCTTTATGTTTTACGGTGGTCAGGAATCGGAGCGGCAGTGCGTGTCCACCCTGCAGTCGGAATTGACCGCCGCGGAGCTGGAGCTCGGGGCCGCTGAGGCTGCCGCCGCAGACAAGGTGGCCCGCCAGCGGAGCGATATTCAGAGCATCAAGCAGAGGACGGCCGACAGGAGGCGACGCGCAACCGACATGCTGACCGAGGCCCGAGAAGACCGAGGCATCTGGGAGGATCAGGATGAGAAGTAAGTGGATGGACAGGAAACCTATATTGTAGGATGGAGAAAACACAGGCAAATTTTTCCACAACCAAGCTGATGAACTCAAAAACGAGTCGTCCATTCACATGTGACAAATTTTAACCGTGTAAAAATTAATTAACTTCAATTGGTAAGGGAATTAATTGAATTCTCTCATTACCCATACCTACCTGTCAAATTGATCATTATTATGATAGAAATATCTACCCCTATAGATTATTTATAAACCCAAGGATAAAGATACTACATGAATTATTGTAGTGTATCTAAAAGCTTCCGGCTTACTCACATAGATGGCAGTACTAAGAACTGTCCTAAGACTCTGCTAGATGGCAGCTAGCTTAGTACAAGCTATAGGCAACAGGGGGTCCAACAGCTCAGAGAGTGTCTTCAGCAGATCTCTCAGCCCAGATTCCAATGAGCCAGTTCCTAGAAAGGTCGACTATCGTGGTCAACACTGTACACGCGAAGTATCAATAAACCAAAAAGAACATTATTCTACCCATTTAATAAATCTCCTCCCAAGGTGAGTTGGAAAACTGTTGGTGATATACCACAATTATTTATAATGTATTTTCTGTTACACAGGTGGCGCACCAAGCTAGAGCAACTGAGGGGGGAAGAGGATCTGGTGAGAAAGACATGTGAGGCGCGGGCTCAGGCCCTCATCGGGGAATATTTGGCACTAGCCAAAACTGTCGTGGAGAAAGGATCAAATTTAAAAGCTTACATGTAAAAAAAAAGGATTAACAACTTAGATGTAACATATCGTCGCACGGCATATCTCAAAATATAGAATTTTTTGTTTTTTCAAAAAAATTTTAAAGCTACGCTTGCGACATTGTTTGAATTGGCAGACAAATGTTTTTTAAAAAAATAATTTCATTTACTCCACACAAAAGGCCCTGAGGAAAATAATTCCCCTCAGGGCCTATGTCACTTTGGGGATGCTGTGTGGAGGGTCTTTTTAGGAAAGGAAGGTGAGGAAGTGCTGAGAAGGAAAAGGGTGGGTAGGAATCTGGGGGTCAGTGTGTCCAGGAATGACGGACGTATGAATCCATCCCTCCCGCTGTGGTGCAAGGCGATGTTTCGAGAGACTACATCTGGAGAAATCAAAGGGACTCCCTCAACTATTCTCTCCCGATCCGGCCTACCATGCAGCTGGAGGGCAGACGCATCCGCCGCCAAGACCCGGACAAACCTCACCCCATGAACCCGGGCACTCCTGCTAAGTCACCAAACGTGGCGAACCACTTGGGGTGATCTATGGTTATCCAATAAATGGTTCCTGGGGCGGCGGTGCCCATACCCGCCCGAAAACCTGTGTAAAATGAGATACACAGTGTTATAATGTGAGCAACGATATTTAAAAAAAAATTCAGTTTTCGTCTATTTTTAAAGCAGTGTCTCATTGAACTAAATGTAAGCAAGCATTACCTGAACTTAGTTACATATATATATATATATATTTAAAAAATCTCAGTTTATATCACAAAACCCATGTAAATATGTTTTTATTATAATTCATTTAAGTAATACAGCTTTAAATAAAATAATTATACCTCTGTACTGTTTTTTTTGTAATCCTGTTTGGTTAGGCATTTCTTTGACCTCGATTATAATTTTTTTTGTTGTTGTTTATAGCATAAAATGGTAGTATTGCGATCTCTGTGTACTATAGGGGATACTAATTTGTATTGTGCCCGTGAACTGCTGAAAGGCTAATACAATTGATTATCTGTCCAAGAAAGAATTCAGATAATTGAAAGCGCTTCACGAGAAGTAAAATAAAAGGTAAACAAACAGAAAGTAGGGACACGCTTAAAATGCACTTTAAAAATAATAAAAATTTGTAGTAATTAAATCATAATGAGAATTTAATTTTCCGTGTACATTTGTTACTTTTTAATTTTTCTGCTACCGGTTTCGACACATTTACATTTGCTAGTGAATGACACGGATGTGTCGAAACTGGTAGCAGAAAAATTAAAAATCGATGTAACAAATGTACATGGAAAATAAAACTCTTAAAAACATAATTTCTACAAATTGTTAGATTGTTAATGCCCAAGAAATACAAAAAAAAAATACAAAATGAGAAGTATTTCATTTTCCTGAAATGTAAAATAATCCCTTTTAAAAGTTAGTTCACTTGGCGGCAGACAAAATCGCGCGAGCCCAAATACATCCTCGCTCACACCTAATACAGTATCCTTGTCAATGAACAGAGGGCATCGTAGACCTCGTATTGGTAATGCAGCTCACAGTTCTCCAATCAGTGATTCGCCTCCCCACTACCAAATGATGTACCACGGGCAACCTATTTAAGTAGATGAACGTCCCTGAACCAGCAGATTTACAGCCTGTCATAGGCTTAAGACCTGATCCCGGGTAGCGAGATGTGTAGTCCCTACATGTAACCGTATCTTTTTCTGATTTTCGATTCGGTTTTGCTAATATTGTCTTCATTTAATTAAATATTTTAATACTTTTGAATGTAGCTATAACTTTGTGGTTATCCATTATAGATAAATGAAACAATGTTACTTTGTTTGAACCACTATATACAAGTGGTTCAAACAAAGTAACATTGTTTCATTTATTTAAATATTTTAATATTTATTATGTCAAAATATGGCATGAAGAAAGACCTTAAATTATACATTTTTTAAATAATTTTAATAAGTAGCTATTTAGCTACTAAAATGCATTATTTTTCATTTCTGGAAACTGAAATACTAACTTCTCATTATTATCTAACTCTAACTGATACACAAAGTGGTCACAAAATTTATAAACTGGGAAGACTTCGGTGGCTGGGTCATGTAGAGAGAATGACTGAACATCAAGCACCAAAGTCCCTGCTGAACTCACGACCGACAGGGCGAAGGAGCCTGGGAAGACCAAGATTAAGATGGAGTGACAACGTCCTCAAAGATATATCTACCTTGGAGATTCTAAACTGGAGAGAGCTGGCACAAAACCGAGACGAGTGGCGGAAGACTCGAAAGGAGGCCAAGACCCACCAGGGGTTGTAGAGCCAAGAGTGATGATGATGATGATGATACCCAAAGTGATTTTAAAATAAAATGTGCGCATTAAAGGTGTCCCTATTTTCTAAATAAACTGATCTTACTTCGGGCACACAGACACACCCACAACTCACTTCTATCAGTGTATGTCCTCAGTGGTATTTAACCATTTCACTTACAATAGCAAAAATGTCAGAAACAATCAATGGATGATTCACAGTTAAACCATTTTGCATAGCTTATCTAATTTATTGATGTCATAAGAATTACAAAATAATGTTGTGCAATAAAAAATAAAATAAACTTATAAAGATACAATCAATGAATTTTCGTTTAGTTGACTAACAAAAGTTGAAGGATTTGGTAAGAGTTTTTATTTATTAAAATTAATGATTTATTTATGGGCAAACTTTTAAAGTGTTTCATCACTACATGATAATATTACTCATTCTCGGTATCTACTTCTCAACCTTCCTCTTTCTCATCTTTTTGAAGTAAAACTTCTTTATACACGCTTGACTTGGGGAGTAAGCTGGTGAATGCGTGATGAGAGCGTTACGGAAAGTGTGATCGGGCGAGGCGAACGGAAGTTGAGAGTGAGATATAAGTTAATGAGGATAGAAAGAGAGAGAGAGCTACGTTTCGTATATTACTGTAGGGGCGAGAGAGAGATGCGAGCACACATTTTCTTTCTTTATTTCTCTCATAGCTAGTTACGTTTCGTATATCTAAGACACAGTGCAGGCCTATTGCCTGTATCACATTGTAGGAGCAAGAGAGTTTTTTTTTTCCTTCAGCCTCACAACGTAACCAACATTAGGGATGTCATAGTCCTACTGGCTCCGGGCAGTTGGTACTCTTGCGTGTTAAATGTCGGTCTACGTGGTCGAGGGGTAAAGCTCTTGACACACAATCCGAAGGTCGCGGGATCGAATCCCGGCGTGCGCAAATACATTTTATTTTATTAATTTGTGTTATTTCACAATTAATTTATTAAAAATAATATACAGTATATTTGTGGCACTTTCCAGAGTGGAAGATACTCTCAGTATTGCCCAGGTGTAAGACCACCATTCAGAATTGAAAAGTTGCTTGATATGGCCTTAGCCGTGCTTGGTGACCAGATTTTAATAGCCAGGTACTTCCCCACCTTCTTCTTCCCCTCCCCACTACCTTCAGCCTCACAACATACTCCAATTGGGGCTGTGTCTCACCGGCTCCAGACGGGAGCAGCTGGGACTCTTGTAAAGTATTTACATTAAAAAAATCGAAATCACCGTTTTTATTTCATAGACAATCAATCATAATTACACAAACCCGCTAGACATCCCCTGCTTTGCTAAACAAACCATTCAAAACCTGGGATGTTTTTTTTAATTATGATGACATGCAGCTTTCGTAGTATTCCTTTCGTACCTTTGGAATATTCCGTATTATCCGTGCATCAAACTTCGACAACACAAACTTTCCGTATTATCCGTGAGGTGGACCAAATGCATATTTACCAAAACTTTTTGTTTTATTTATAACATTCAAGAATCCTTGCATCAAAATAGCTTGTATAATAAACATTATAAAAATCATGCATAATCTACACGCGAAATGAAAGACATTCGAATGGCGACTTTGCAATAATATTATGTTCATAGATATTTTTAAACCATTCATTATTATTTATTATGTTTATATTTTTTTAGCCATGTTTTCTCAGTGATGTTATTCCCGGAAACTTTTTTTTCCCTCGTATGAGGTCTAAATTTTCCCACGAAAGTCCCCAGATTCAGAATGCCGATATAAAAATAATGTTATGTATGAGCCCTAAAGCCTGGATCACACAGACCGAGTGGATAGGCGAGACAGTGCTCTCGGCCGAGTACTCGGTACGTGTAAACACATCACCGAGTACTCGACCGAGCGCTCGGCCCAGTAAAAGGGCTAGACAGGCACTCGGACCCTGTTCTGTTCTACTAACTAGGCCGAGTGCCCACCCCCGCACCTCCCCACACTAATTCGCTTGCCCTCTCGGTGGGTGTAAACATGCACTCGGTGCGTACTTGCCACACGGCACACTGACGTCACTCGCAGCTAATCTTTTTGGGATCCATTGTCTCGCTAGGGGATTGGTATATTTATGCTCGCTAGTTTGCAGCATCGAAACTAAACTGACTGGCTGACTCGGTGGCAAGTTAAAAAATACGTATTAACACCTACTCGTCCACCCAACTCTCTCAGCCTAGTATCATTTTACTGTCTCGCCACTCTACTCGGTGATAGGATTGTCTGAATTTATTTATTCATTTTATGGAAATCGACAGTTGTGTATACATGAATGTGTAGGGTAGCCAAAATAAAACCATTAATGGATTTCCTCCGCGTGACTTTACCTCTAATAAGACAATATAGGTAATAAGAAATAATGAAATTTAAAAGAAAATTACGTAAAACAAAAAATTCTTTGTGAAAGTAAGTAAAACATTTATTTTGTGGAGCTTATTCTGGTGTAATATTCGGGTTGTCATGTAAAGACAAGACATATTATTATTAAAATAATATGGGGCACAACATTAATTAAGTTCAATGTTCAATACTAATAAATTAGAAAAACATTTTTTTCGATGTTCATACATAGTAGCGGTTGTCATTTTTTATTGGTATCCGTATCCATATATAAGAAGAGAGGACATACATAAAGCAAATTTCGATTCGTTGCAGAATTATAAATATAAACAACATTGCTGCGTATATTTATTAATTCACTGTACACTGTACATATCTAGAATTACTGGACACGGTCAATACGCACAAATTATTTTAATAACACTTCGTTTCATTTTAAAATAACAATGAGAACTAACTATTTCAGATTTCAGTCAACGTAAAGGAAAAATAATGCATGAGCTCTTTCGTTCAAATTTGGTTTATTTATGCGACGGATATTTTGAATTTTGGCGAGCTTTTTTCACTCCATGTTTTGACATAATAATATTAAAATTTAAAATGGATTTTTAGGCTGTTTACTGGATTAACGGTGTTCATAAATTAACCCACGGTGTTCTTATCAAACATCACTGAGAAATAGCAAATTCTCTTAAGCAGGCTACAGACCTTCAGTTTTAACTGTACAGTTTAACAGTACAGTCGAACTGAACAGATAAATCGTTAGGTGTGTAGGAAAAAAAGTTGAACTATACAGTTTAACTGAGATCTGAACAGTTAGAACTGTACAGTTAAAACTGACAGTGTGTAGTCGAAACTGAACAGTTTCGTCAGTTTTGTCGCAGCGAGCGTGAAGTGAACACGTACTTTTTTCATAATATGGTGTCTTGCCTTTTTATTAATGGTGTCACTCAAGACATCAGATGCAAATATGTATCCTCATACATTCTCAAATAATTATTGTAATCTTTTCGAGTAATTCTTAATTCATTTATCAAGGATTTATTTACACCCTTTTTCGGGTCTTTTACATAAGAAATTAACAAATTTACGAATTAAAATAAAATATAAATACTTTATATTTCTTTTACAAAGAAATATTAAGTATTTATTGTACATAACTGAACTGCTTCAGTAATAGTATTTTGTATTTGTTTAAAGATAAATTGAAGATGTCCACTGGCTTGGTATAATTATTTCCGTCCATCAGTATTCTGGGTAAAGAGGAATACATATAATAGTTAGTTCCAGAATTTCTGCACTGAAATAAATCCTGACTTCTAGTATTACGTAGTGGAATCCGGAAGCTTATCAATTCAAGTAATGCCGGACTATCAACAAAATTATTTATAATTTTATACAGAAATACCAAGTCAGTGAATATTCTTCTGTCTGACAATTTAAGCATATTCATATCATTTAAAACAGTGTTGTAGTTCAACATAATTGCTGGAATACCCATTTTAAAATTTAGAAAACGTAAAAATTTGTTTTGTATTCTTTCAACACCTTAATAGGATTTTCTCAACAGAAGCCAGCGTTTACGCCATATGTAATTCACCTTTTTCCGTTTTCTTCTACTTTATTTTAATACACACATTATTTATATATTTATATAATACGTGTTACATATATTTGACATTTCCATAGATAAGATTTATTAAATCAACATACTAGGCGAATGCCTGTTTCATGGTGATTAATTAAGGATAGTAACTTATGATAGTAACTTTGAGTGTAGTCTAGTGTAAACACATGGTTAAATTGGTAAAGTTATAATAAAAAATAGAAAAGAGAAAAAGAAGTTCATAAAACAAACATGTAAATAAAATAAACCTGTAAACATACGGTACTAGTATGTAATGATGTTGAAAATTTATATATTTATCTGAGTATATGAAACAAGTTGTAAACACTGTCATAGTCACTCATCAGAAGGTCAGTAAGCGCCTTTCTGAAAGTGAGATATTTGGCTTTAGACTTTATTTCAATTGATAGTTATTAAAAATTTTAGGTGCAAGAAAGTTAAACTGGGACTGTGCCAATGAAGTTTTTGTTGTTGGAATAATATAATTCGATTGTAACCATAATATAACCATACAATGGCTAAATCGTCATCTATGGAGGCCATGATGATAAAAACTGAAAGATCTCGCAGTTTTACTTGAATGTGTGTAGGCTCTATGGACCTACGATTTATCTGTACAGTTCGACTGTACAGTTAAACTGTACAGATAAACTGTACAGTTAAACTGTACAGTTAAAACTGAAGGTCTGTATCCTGCTTTATATACGTCGGCTAATATTTAGTGAGGATTGAGGAAGGTACAAATGTACATGTTCAAAAAAAACTCGGAAAGTTTTATATTTATTCGAAAAGTTTTCCAGCGTTGTTTTAATAATATAATAATAACGTAATATTTGTATAGCCCAGTTTTGTGTCATTTCACTTCAAGTGCACTTAATTGTTTTATTACAATAAAAATGAACAATTTTTCAATTTCAATTGTTGTTTTTTATAACACGTTTGAATTTGAAACATTCTGTTGTATGCCAGCAATGTGTATGTAATGTGTTCGGGTCAACTAACCTAATATTCTAAAAATAATGAATAATAATTAATAAATTATATGCTGTAATGTTTTTTAATAAACTTTATTTCTAAATTATTTAATACATCAAATTTTGCATCATTTTGTTGAGAAGAATCAAATTTAAAAAAATCATACATGTTAACATTGAATAAGCTTAACATTTCAGGAAATGGATTAAATGTAGTGCAAGATTCACCATTTCGATTTAATGTGAAGCTTGACCTCTAGTCACCACAGAGTAGTTGGAATATAATAATTGCACTAGATGTCGCCCTAAGTCTAAGTCAACAAATAAAATTGTGAAGTGTGTGAGTGCTCCGTGTATACGATGTAGTAAAAATTTAAAAAAATATATGGAATAACTAAACCCCCAATAATACCCAAAAACCCATCAAAAAAATCCCATCCCACTTATTTTCCCCCTAAATCTGGGGGGAAAACCCCTAAGTTGGCAACCCTGGTTGCCCTACTGCCCCAGTTGGGAGCTGTAATCAAATACTATAACTAGGAGAAGCTAAAACTTAAAATAAAATTTATTGAAACTGTGGCGTTTAGCTGTGGACTAAATTAAAACTACAACCAAAACAATATAAAAAATTATAAGCATTTTTTTTGTATTCGCTTTATTTTTAGTCGTAGTTTTATGCAATAGATGACAGTAATAAAAAATGTTAGCAGAATTTTTGTATGGAATGGTAGGCTAGATTCTCCGTTTGTATCTATAGTATTAGAATTGCCGCACATGCGCACTAATCATGAATGATCCCCAGTAACGGAATATGGCGGTCGTATTTTTATGTCAAAAATTTGTAAGGTGAAAATAAGTGTTTGCCGTGCCCGAAAACTATTCCAATGAACTGAAAACAGTCGTTTATATGTGTCTGTTAAGTGTCAATCGAAAGCTTTAACTCCATCGTGTCCTGGTGCCCGTGAATTAATTTGTTTTAAAATGTGAAATATTTGTTTTCATCGCAAGGTGAGAGATTGTTTCTTTTTAATTTTGGACAAATTTGCGTGTTTACTGGGAGGAAATCCACATTATAGCCAATTTTACAAATATGTCTAACGAGCAAGATATCAGCTTTTTCATGTTTACTAAACGTCTAAATATGCATTTGTCGACATTTTTTATTTCAACTGTCAGGCTCACCCGTCCGATATGGTATGGTAAATATTTCTATGTCGTATATTGCTTTTGTTGTGTTTCTTAACGATTTCCCATGATTCAGAACCTGAATTAGTCCGTCTTCAGTCAATTAGTAAGTGGTAGCTAGATTTACAACACATTTCACTGTACACGCGTGTTTATTGGTATTTTTTATAAATAGTTTGACATCATGCGTTGGTCCGTGCTGTCATTTTCTGGCAAGTTCTTATAATAATATCAAAACGTTATCTAGTATATTCTAGGATTGTAGATTAATTAACATGTCTAGTCACTTCATAATAATGAGTATAAGTACTCGAACATATTATTTGTAATATCATTCAATCTCTTGATTACTATACTATAATCATACTAATTCGAAGGAAAAATATTGCAGACAGAAGAGATGTTTTTATTTATAAAACTACCTTTGATTTGGTGTAAATTAATTTTGTTCGTAGTCTGTTTTAAATAAACTTACTTTTTAATTATTAACTTCACTTCAACCATCGCACTGTTATGCAGTTCTGTAAGTGTATTTTTTTATTTACCTGTTCAGTAATATGATATTTATGTCTACTTATTATAAATGTTAGGTTAGGATAGTTTCGATTAGCATACAAATTTACCATTATGTTCAATATAAATTTAAAAAAATCTTAGACAATCTATTTTAATTAACTGTTATAACTACAAAATTTTTATTATTCTTATTAGACTCACATCTGTCATTTTTAATATTAATCATTTTTGGATGATTGGGTGTAGTGCATGTAAGGGCGCTGTACAAATTTATAATATACTAGCGAGTTCCCGCCATGCAGTGCTATGAAATTTTTTCTCCCTGCGTGTCTTTTCCCAATCGTCCCGTTCCCCATCTGTCTCCCTTTCCCCTCCCATGTCCATTTCCTCTCACGCGTTTCCCTCCACTTTCCCCGCCTTCCTTGTCCACTCTCCTGCAAACCACCCTGCCGCTATCCCCTCCCCTCTACCGCGTTTAATATATTCGGTCCGGTACATTCAGATTTTCAAACAGCTCGCGTGCCACCTATTGCAATTTTTTTTATACATTTTTATTTTTTTACATGTTACAAACATTCATTTTTGTATATTATAAGAACAATCAATCAAATTTGGTAACTAACATAGGTACCTATTTAATTTCAAAGTATTCGATTTTGATTAGTACAGTTTGGCAAGAAAGTGTAGAAAATAAATGATGGCGCTGCGATCGTTTTTTAGGTTTTAAATGGCAACAACAAGATGGCTCATAAGACAATGAATATATGTTTTTAAAAACACTTCAGCCAAAAATGCATATTTCATAGCATATTTGCACTTTAAAAAACAAAAAACTGGAATTTAAAAGAAGTAAAATAAAACAAAACAAGTTTTAAGTCGGCGTTTATTTCGATATAAAAACGTAGGTACTTAAAATTTTGAGTCTATTAATTCAACACCCAACGTTATTGTCTTCATCCTCATGTGATTCTTCTTCTTCTGTATCTTCATCTTCACCTAAACTTATTATCAGTTCATCAATATCAACATATATAGTACTGCCTCGTGCATAATATTCTGCCTCAATTTTCATCACGTGTTTGCAACAATTTTTTCAAACATCAGCACTTTTATGCCACTACACATTATTATTATTATGCTATTTTCCGTTTTCCCGGTGTTTCAAATTTTCCATCCGCCTTTTCCCCTTCCTTGACGATTCATCTTACGGTTGATTCAGATTTACCTGTGTGTGGAAAACATCAATAAAATTATCATTCTATAGAAGCGAGTTTAAAAAAAGACACTAGATAATATTCATTTAGAAAAAAAGAAAGAGAAAATTAAGAAAAAAGTAACTTTTCTATGAGTTTAAAGAAGTAGCATATTATGATTTTTTTTGTTTGTTAATTGAGTTATTCCCTTTTTCTTGTGGTCTTCTATGAACTGTCAAATAGAAGTGTCAAATTCTGATTTTTAAGCATAACCTCAAATCAGGTTGTAATGGTTATAATCGCTCGAAAATTGGCATAAATCTTGTAATACTAATGAAATTCAATAAAAAAACTATACTAGGTACCAGTAATTTCTGTAGGTCGTTTTTAAACATGTTCCAAATTACATAGGAGCTTCTTCGCACGATAATCGGCTAGGCAGCGTTGAAAAACGCAGTATATAACTTCTCTTGCACCACTTCGAATTGGTTTGTTCATTTTTATTAAATTCAAACAATGCACAGGCAAACAATGAAAAAAATAATTATCAAACGAGCGATTTTCAGTGTGTTCTACACGATTTAAGTCAGTAAAACCAAAAGCCATACAAAACGTCATCGACAAAGCCAGTATTTCGGTGTTACCATAGTAATGAAAAAAATTAGTTCCAAATTAATAAATTCCTACACTTTCTTGCCAAACTATACCATAAGTGAGCATTTCGATTAAATTGAAAAAGTTTATTAGAATATTGAATTTTGATTGAACAATCAATGTTTGAAAAATGTCATTTTCAAATGTGACATGTTTGTAAGAGATTTGGTAATGAAAAAAAAAACTTCTCAGATGTATCATGTGGTTGTAATAATCCAGAAACCTTCGCGAGGGTAAAAAAAAGGTATTTTGAAAGTTAGAAACATTTCCTATGCTTTATAGCAACGCATAGCGGACATACATACATACAAACATTTTTTGATTTTTATATACATATATAGATTTCTACAATGCTATCTTACTTCTAACTACGGACTAGACAAACTATTATAACAACTTATGGCTAACAGATTGCATCCACAGGTTCATCGATCACTAATACAAAACTATATGTACAATGCTTGTGTACATATAGTTTTGAATGATGAACCAATGAATGTGATGCTGCATTAAAATGTACGTACATGTATTGTTTTTTTTTTATATTCTTTACAGGCAGAAAATATACAGAACCTTACTAACCTTACCTGGTTATTTCGGCTGTTAGTTTTGTTATCCGTTCAACTTAATTAACTAAATTAATTAAGTCATATTAATAAACCATGTAAGGTTAATTAAATGAAGACAATATTAGCGAAACTCAATCGAAAATCTGAAAACAGAAAAAGATACAGTCACGTCTGGGACTTGATTCCAGGACCTTCGCCTTGCCATTGCGCAACTCTACCAACTGAGCGAATGCATCTCTATCCAATTCGGTTTTATTTAACTGGATCATATTTCGACTAAGAATTACCAACATTATCTTCATTTTCTTAACCCAGATTTTTATTGGCTGCTATCACTATGTATGATTGCAAGATTCAAATCTGAACTAAATGCTATCTAAACATTGTCTTCATGAAGGATGAATATTTTTATTTTTAATTGAACCGCTCCGATCTATCGCAAAAATGCGAGTTTTTCGTCTTAAACGAAATGTCAGATTCACAAAAACTTTGTTATTTCCGCTTCACAATTAAAACTCTATAAATTAAACATTTCTGAACGTAGCTGAATACTAAAAACTGTTTTTGAAAGGTTATGAAATAAGCTTTAAAATTGTTATATTACAAATAAATATTAACATTGGTAAATATTAAAATTTCGAATGCAAACATAAAAAAAATGTAAAAATGAAAACGGTACTAAAATTACGGAGTATGTAAAAAACAATACTTATTCTATCGTATAAATGTATGATAAAAAATTTAGTCACTTTTAGTAACTTTTTAGTCACTTTATCATTTCATACAAGAATATTTAATAAAAAAATAACAACGTCTAACGGCGATTTGGAGGTCTACCATGTATCTGACAGAATAGGTCTTTTTATGTACTTTTATGGATAACTTGAATAGAGATGTGTAGCTTGATTTATTATCGACCCTCTACTTTTTGATTTAGGGATGTCACTAGAACAATAACGGAGTTATAACAATTTCTGTGGAAACACATGCGTTGACGTGAAAACACGCTCATTATATGACTGCTATCATTATATTATCGTGTATATCCGCTTACGTATCGGAGTGATTAACGAGTAAAACCTCAAATTGTAATATTTTAATTTCAGATTTTTGATTGAGTTTCGTTAATATTGTCTTCATTTAATTAAATATTACAATTTGAGGTAATAAAAATAAAAATATGTAAGGTATTATTTTGATTAGCGATGATAGAAGAAGTCAAGGACCCCCCAGAATGACATTAATCGAGACGTTAATCAAATGCTTGAGTCAGGTCATATCAAGGGTCAGAATAACATGAGAAAATGCATGAATGCGAATGAAGCTAGGAGTATGTGCAAGGACCAGCGACAGAGTTGTGTGACGGTCTATCCTCTCTGCTTACCATTTTAAACGGCATTATGGTTGGTTGGATCATCTAGTGTGTTCTGTATAAATAACATTACCACTATCTCATTTGTTATTTGTTTACTGTATTAAATTAGATAACAAATTATTGTTCTTAGGTAAATTTAAATAAAACACTGACCAATCTATTATCTGTTAACCTTTTCAATGGCTTGTTTATGATTATCATTTGTTATTGATTTATTTCATTTTAATATATTTGACCACAATTTTCTTTGGACACAATGGTTCATTAGAAATTTTCCTCTTTGAATTTCTGTTGTTTCATGGATTGGTCATAATTTTCCAACAATAAGCAATCTTTGAACTTATTGGTTTTCCAGTTTTGTCTTACGATGATATTTTTTTCAAAATTTTCTTTTAAATTATCGTTTTTTGAACTTTCTCAAACTATTCATTATTTTAAAATTTTTTGTTATACAAATATTGTTTAAGAATAGGAACACATCAGTAGCGGTCCGTGACTTTTTAGTGAGCTAGAGTGCTAAGATTGAAAAAAATATGGCATTATTGATGTTGTTGTAACTGAAAATGTTTTTTTTTTTTAATTCTTTTTTTTTGTATGAAGATTTCTTTCTGTTTGGGGGTGGGCCGCATCCACAAACTGAAAAAAATCGGATTGTGCAATTCACACGCAGTAGTAGTGAAACCTTCAGAAAACTAAAACAGGCAAGAGATTGGGAGGCTACGAAGCACCACACAAAGAGGAGACTGATAATTCTATCTCATTCTCTCGCGTGCTAAATCCTATAGATGTGCGTGTTTGTCTCTTTTTAGTGTCGCTATTTTTCGTTTCATCGACTTTCGAGTCATAATGGTGCTAAAAAAGTTTTCACTTCAAAAATCTTCATACAAAAAATTGAAATTTAAAAAAAAAAAATTTTTAGCTATTACATCAATAATGTCGTATTTTTCAATCTTTTAGTACTCTAGCTCACTGAAAAGTGACTGACCCCCCCTGGTACACGTGTATAATATTTTTTGAAAATATGATTTTTTTAAGCCATGACAGTATATTATTCTCTGTTGCTTTTTTGTAGTTAATAACATTGATGATTTTGCAAAACATCTTGGAATTTCAAAATAAATAATATACAAGTATTTAAAAAAAAATAACATCAAGTCTTGCGTAAAGTGCATTGTTGTTTTTAAAATCATTCAGTTGTAATACCTATTTTGTAAATTTTCTTGGAAAATAAAGAATGTAGCGACGCTACCATAGTTAGAATATATATATACAGGGTGTCCGGGGGTAAAGTGCATTAACTTCGGGAGGTGATTCTACGTGATATTATAAGTAAAAAAGAAAAGTAACTTTTTTCGAAATTCCAACTTTTAGGGGTAGTTTTGTGGTAAAAAGATAAAATTAGATAGGGCCGAATACGGGCCAATCACAACCATGCTATGTTGCCACAATGGTGCCCGGCAGGCTCTTAGCAAGTAAGATCGTACCTCACACTAAGGATTTTTAGTAGGTACATCTTTTTGTATGGGATAAAAAATGTTGGAATTTCGGAAAAAGTTGTTAATATGTTTTACTCCTACGATCATGTAGAATCACCTCCCGAAGTTAATGCTATGAACCGGACACCCTGTATACACAGATGTAGGTCAAATGGAATAATAGTAAAGTTTATTAGCAACGCACGCCGCTCCCTTACTGCACAGTTTAATGGTCCTCAGTTGCTCATTGCCACCTTCCCGTTACCACTCAACCATTTCCCCTTTGGATCTCTCGATTGCCTACGTTGGGATGAGATCTCTATATATCAGCGATTGGCAATTGACCACCAACTTGCTGTCCTATATGTAACTAAATTATAAGAAAGCAAACTTGTTAACCTCGAGGTGGCCACTTGATCACCGGTGAGATCGGCAAAAAAATAAATTTATTTGCAATTTTGGCCCTTATGTATAAATAAACTGTATGAAAGACAAGCTCAGAATCGCTTGCGCCAACAACTCGTTAACCTCGAGGTGGCCGCTTGATCACCGTTGAGATCGACAAAAAAATAAATTTATATGCGATTTTGACCCTTATGTATAAAGAAACTGTATGAAAGACAAGCTCAGAATCGCTTGCGCCAACAGTATTGTTTATACTGCCAAAAGTTTCATTCACCTGGCAGCACTGGAATATTTTAAAATGCATTATCTGTGGAATACGAACGTTATATTTTACCGTGATTGAACCGTTAAAGTCAGTCAATGGTAAGTCACAAAAATTTAAAAAAACCTGTCGATTCATCAAATAAACACAAGTACTTAATGTTGTTTTTATCGATAGTTTATTGTTCAAAGAATGTGTTTCGGTAAATAAAATAAACGATAGTTCAAAATAAATGCACAAAATAAAAAGTATTCTTTCCGAGATTTTTATATGAAATACTAGGATGTATGGGCATAAAATCCTGGCCATCACCAGTAAATAGTTTTATTTATTCATAATGTGTAATGTATAAACTTACGTACATAATCCAATGAGAAAAATGACATTTCATGTATCCTGCCATTTTGTGAAAGCCTGGAGATCTTGAGGCATAGGCAATGGGGAGCTATTCCTGCCAGTCAGACAAGCGCCCTGACTGACTGTCGCGTGGCCCCCCCAATATGCGCTCTGTCACCAAAACTAATTGTCGACCACTGCCCTAAATATCATTTATGTAAGTTTACTGTGTATTGATTGATTATTTTGGTGCAGATGTAAGCCGTTGCCATGGAAGGTGCCCACCTACGTGGAGTGGACCCCCCACCTCCCCCTCACCACCCGCCTTCCCTTGCCGACCTGCTGCTGCCCGCCACCTTCCTGGCCATCACCATAGCGGGCATCCTGTTCGTGCTGCTCATCCTCATCATCTGGCTGCACAGCCTCGGCAAGGCCAAGAAATATGATAAACCCGCCAAGATTCCCATGGACCAACGCCAGATCACCCAGCACTTTAAAGTCATCGTCGAGAATGCCGACGATTTCCATTTCAAACTGCCCAGCGATCTGAAGTATATCGACGAGGAGAGGGACGGCAGCGGCCATGTCAGTCCCAAGCTGATGAACATGAAGAAAAGCGGAGGAAGTAGCCCCAAAATACCGGGCAAGGATGAGGAGCCCGGAGACAGCGGAGACTCCAGCCCTCCCGGGAGTGCCAAATCCAAAGGGGGCAGCAGCAAGTTTGTCTTCCCGCCCGGCGACGAATGTGCCGGCACATCCAAACCCAAAGCCGACGGGAAAAAGATGAAGGTGGCTCTCCCTGAACAACAGTGGATCTTACACAGAAAACCCCCGCTCGATTGGAGAGGATACAATATCAACATTCCTAATAAAACATTCGGCCTTTCTGATGTCGTCAGAGCTGATTTAGCTGTCGATTCGGCTAGCAGTGCTGAAACGTCGAGGAAGTATAGTGCCACGCGATCGCCTAGCCTAGAAAAAGACGAGAAATCGCCCTTCCCCGTCGGGACAAAAAACGAAGTGCCAATCGTGTTTGGGTTCGGAAGCGATGTTTCAAAAAAGGTTTTGGAGAGTTCGGGCACTAACAGTGGAGACTCTAGCCCCGTTGTGCAAGTCAGGGTCCAGCCCCTGGCCACAGACTCTCATTGCGTCGCTTTTGATGCGGAACAGTCGAGATCCAAGCCGGGAAAAGCGCCGGAGAATAAAACTGTGATTAGTCGACGTTTCGGTCCATTGAATACCGGACTGCATATCAACACAACGTTGGAAAATGTCAATCAAAGTTTTGTTGTGGAAAAATCCGAAGTGCAACTTTCGCCGAGGCTCTCCGATTCTGTTGTGGGGAAAGAAAACAATCCGAGTCCTCGTTTTTCTTTCTCCCCAAAGTTTTTTGCGACTCCCGATTCAAAGTCTCCGAAATTTTTCGGTACTCCCGATCAAAAGAGCCCGAAATTTTTTGCCACGATAGATTCCAAATCGCCGGCGTTTTTCGCTGAGAACCAGAGCAGGAACGCTTCCCCGAGATTGTTTAGTTCAGACCGAATGTCACCGCGGCTCATGAGTACCAGTAGT
Source organism: Limnephilus lunatus (assembly GCA_917563855.2). Taxonomy (NCBI): domain Eukaryota; kingdom Metazoa; phylum Arthropoda; class Insecta; order Trichoptera; family Limnephilidae; genus Limnephilus; species Limnephilus lunatus. The sequence continues at coordinate 19,393,686 of OU830596.1, read as the reverse complement.
TTTAAGAGTGTACAGAGTCCTTTGATCATGGGCAATGCGGACGGAGAGTGCTTCACGTTCCATCGGTCTGAAATCGATTCCAATAAAACAGTGACCCAAGAAGACGTAGACAGTGTATTTCCAAATAAACAGGAGAGCTACGATGACGAATCGCTAGAACCGTTCAACCCAAAGACTGACTTAGAAAAACCCGTTGAGGATACTGAAAATATTTCAGATGAGGACAGAATGTTAAATAACGTAGTTGAATCAACGGAATCTGTCCAATCTTGCCCAAGAATCATTAGTTCCATATCAATTCCTTTGAGCGAAAAGGGATTTTTACACAAAGTAAACGATAATAAGACTGAACATTGTAACGAAATCACCGTAGACGCTTCCCATCTTACCGCTGTCACCGTCGACGAACAATCTTTACAAAACACAAACAACGAATACACGGTACAAAAGAAACCGACGCTCAACACGAGGGAGGAAAGCACAGACAGTTTAGTCATACCAAACTCTGGCAACACCGCTAACTATAGAAGACAGAGGCTCAAATCTATATCGCTCGATTCGGATAATGCCAAATTCATTGAACAAAACTTGGGCATTCCTATCGTCAAGCATTTGAAACATGAAAATTTATACGACCCTTGCAATAATAGTAAAGTGGAAGAGTGTACAGATTACAATATTGAAGTCACGTCTCCTCGAATCATCTCAAAGGCTAGCTACTTCAAGTTTGATAATGACGAAAATGACGTCTATAAGGGATACAATAATGGAAATGATCCACAAATTGCTGTCGTTCATCAGACAGTCACAACTGTTGTACAATCAGACGATTTAAGAGCCTCTCCTGATATTGTTTCTCCGATCAAATTCTTACGAGATAACTCTTCGGCCATCGCATTCAGTGAAATGCAGCCGAGGTTTTCACCGAAAGAATTTGACGCATTCAGCGCTGACGATGAAAAGATTTCCAAGAATAAAAATATCAGGAATCTAACAATCGACGTTAACAAACGAGACTCTGAACTAGAGAAAGAATTGATGGAGTACGACTGTTTGGATTCTGGAGAGAAGAGATTAACTCCGAAAACCCCAACACTTAAAATTAAGGCAACTTCGTTGGATTCGTCAGAAAACTTGAATCTTTCCTTGCCCGTTACAAACACATTGCAAGTTCCGCAGAATTCTATTTCTGTACCCAATACCCCGAAACGACAGATGAAAAGAACTCTGAGTCAGAAGACTGGGAAACTCATAAAATCCAGCCATTGTAATGTTCATAATTACCTGGGGAATTTAAATGATTTGGGGTCAAGGTCTTCCCAGGAGAACCCACAGCGGAAATTGTTCATGAGTGTCAAATGTCCCTCAACTTATGTGGACAGCGGGATCTTTCTCAGAGAGAACCATGCCAATCTCATGCTATTCCAGGCTTCCAAATATCCGCTGAGTCGTAGTTTTAATTCCAATTCGTCCAACTTCAGTCGACGGATGGGCTCCTTTGATGAGAATATGGTGGACCTCTCTGAAGCCGGTGGGAATTTGACGAATCAAAGAGAGTTTCTTGAAAACAGATTGAGTTTGCATAAGCCCTGCGATAGCAATCTTCTCGGCTCAAATCTCTTGGGTTTCAAGCAGAATTTAAGCGTTTCTAGCACCAATCTGAAGACTTTACCGGAAGGAGTGCCGTCCAATGATTTTGACACCCACCCCGCTAATGAGAAGTGCTCTAAGAAGACCTTGCTGCAAAGACGTGGCTCCAACCAGAGTCTTACTATCAACCTGGATGCTGCGGGCTCTAGTCTCAAGTATTCCACACTCAGTTTACAAGGATCCAATCTTTCTCTTGCCAGCTTCGGAGCATCGAGCCACAATCTTAACAACATCAAAAACAGTGCCTCAAACTTCAGTTTAAACACGGACAATCGCCAAAAGAAAAACATCCTCGAAAGACGCAATTCAAACACTTCCCTCACATTGAATTTAGATTGCACGCCTCAACAAGGGAGACTGTACACCGGCTCAAATTGTAACCTACAAGGGTCACATTACAGCTTGACAAACAATGAGAATATAACTGTTGTACCGGGTAAAAAGTGTTTGTTGCAACGAAGAGGGTCAAACACAAGTTTAACGTTAAATTTACAAGGATCTGTGAATTCAAACCTCGATCGGTGTACAAGTAACAGTTCATTGAATATTCAAAATGAAACAAAAGTTGGAAAAAAGAAAGGCCTGTTGGAAAGGCGAAGCTCAAATACATCACTCACATTAAATATAAATAATTCTAATCCACAATTTGATTCCAACCGAGTGTTAAGCGTTTCAAATTACAATTTGGATGGGTCCGGATGTACTCTCAGCCGATACAACAGCAATCAGAGTATTAATAATGCGGAAAAGAAAGGTTTGCTGGAACGGAGAAGTTCGAATACATCGTTAACCCTTAATCTGAATAGTTCTAATTACAATCTGCAAGGATGCGCCGGAGATGTGATGCGAGACATTGAGATCGACGAGACAGTCATACAGAATAATCTAGCAACTAACGCTAACCAACAGAAAGAGAAACATAGAAAGTCTCTCAGTACTGAGAATTTATTCCCCAAATCTTACAAGTCTAGAGTATTGCATTGTAAGAACGCTGATAATGTTTACTCTTTTGGTTCGCACGATAATCTCTGGTCGAATTCTTACGCTAACGAAAGCTTCAGTGAACACGCCGAGATGGCTGGCGGCCAGAATCTCACTTATGTCTGCGGCGATCCGGAGAACGAGATGATTTATGCGTTTGGCGATCGCCAGCACATGGAGCAGGCCGGCTTGCAAGGCTCTTTACCGATTAAAAACATCACAACAAAACCATTGAGTCCACACTCAACGTCGGAAGACTTCAAAATGTATCTGGCCAACATACAGCATCTTCAAAACGCATCTAATACTCTGACGAGACAACAGCTGAAAGATTTGAATACCGTATTTCAAGATGGCTATTCAAAAGGAGTGTGTTCTCTCATGAATAAGAAGTCGCCGACGGATATTCTAACATCGCAGCTGACGCACTTGATGCTCGATCGATTGAATCCGGATAACGAATCTTCCAACGAAGGGGAATATAATCCCCAGCGACTGCTTCCGGAGCCGGTTCTTCCGTGTCTGGAGTACCAGAAGACCCTGCTGAGGAACTTGCACCAGGAGTTCTGGGACCTGCCCACCAACTTCCAGGAGAAGCCGATGGTGTTTGGTTCGCATCCGAAGAATAGATATAAGACGATATTGCCCAACGAACATTCCCGGGTGATTCTTAGGCCGGAGGTCGGGGAAACGGAGGAGGGCTATATAAATGCCAATTACATTAAGGTAAATATTATACATACATTAATAATAATTTTTGAATGGAATATGTTTTGGAAATTACTAAAACACTGTTATAAATATTATAAAAGAGTGTTTAATTAAATAAATACATATGTTTAAGTATTTCACCAACTTAGGTGTAGGTTTTTATTATACTAAATTACATTTCCTTTTCATACTCTTAAATTAATTATGCACATAATGTCCATGAATATCAAAGTTAGACTAAATATTATTTCAAGGTAGTTTTTTTATTTTGAATGATTTATTCGATCACCGTTTCCTCATTGAGACTGTATCATGTATCATTTGATACATTGAGGTATTAATGTTCTGCAGAGAGGAAGTTATTATTAATAAACATTAAAAAAAAATGATAAGTTATTTCCTTTATCATATTTTTATTTTTCTAGGGGCACGAGTATTCTAAAAATTGCTACATTGCGACCCAGGGACCTCTGCAAAATACAACCTACGACTTCTGGCTTATGGTCTACCAGAACAGTTGCCAGTTCTACAAGGATGGCTGCACCAAGACCAACGAAGATCGGCACTTTGGCTCACCCCAGGGCCGGGGCAAGAAGATGCAGGACAGCCCGGAAAAGTCTCCCGACAGCCAGGCGGGGATACAAAAAATCGTCATGTTGACGAACCTCATTGAAAATGGACGACAAAAATGCGAGAAGTATTTCCCGTTGGAGCTCAATGAGGAAATGACTTTCAAACAGCTTCCAAATTCCAGCTATTCGTCAGCCTGTAGTGGTGGCTCGTTTTTTCCTGATAATAACAGTGTTGATGATAAGTTAGACGAATCCGAAGCCAATTCTTTCAAGATTAAGAATGTGGGAATTACAAATAAAACGGGATATACGATCAGGAAACTGCTAATCGAGTATAGTAATAAGTTTGCCAAGACAATGAAGGATTGTGATAGTGAGAAAGGGAGAGTTATACCAAATATAAATAGTGAAAGAAGTAGAGTTAGTGAAAGTGTGGAGATTATCGTTAATGAACCACAGATGGAGATCAGTTGGGAGAAGAAAGACAATTCGGACGAAAAAGTCAACTCTCTCGTCGTCTATCATTACTGGTTCGATAACTGGGCGGATCACAAGTGCCCCAAGGATGTGACCGCCCTCCTAGATCTTAGCATGGACGTCGTCCAAAACCGTTTGTTGAACTTTGAAGAGTGTGCCGAACAAGCGGAGAGTGCCTTGGAAAGCAACAATCGTCCGTCTCGTTCGGATTTCGCCAAAGCAAAGAGCTTCGATAAACCCGATATCCCAAACCCACACAAATCAAATATGGATAAATCGATGACTTATTTCGATTTCTCTTCATATTCGACCAATTCCGATTCTAATAAAGAGGTAATCGATTTGGAAGGCATTCCGCGAGAAAGGAGACCATCTGCTTTTCAATTGGCGAAGGCGTTCTTTGACGAGGTCGCCAAAGCTAACACGGAAGATCAAACCAACACACGACCCGGCAGGAAGAATTCTCTAGCGAGTCACTTGGATTTACCTAAAAACCGACACGATCTCGCCACGAGGAGGGAATCCACCGGACGAATCGACTCGAAAATGCACCAATCGAAGAAAACCACGCACAACCCCTCCAACGACAGCTTGAAACCGAGCTTCGCAAACAAGGAGGACAAATCAGTGGCCGAGAAACCGACGAACAAGGAGGAATTAAAAGAAATGCCGCCGATCATCGTTCATTGTTCGGCGGGCATCGGCAGAACGGGATGTCTGATCGCAATATTGAACGGCATTCGCCAATTGAAAGCCGACCAACGCGTGGACATCCTGGGGATAGTGTGTAACATGAGACTTAACCGCGGGGGAATGGTCCAAAACTCCGAACAGTACGAACTTATACACAAAGTTCTTTGTCTATACGAAGAACTAGGTTTACCCGACGGTTGAAAAAAAAAAAAAACTTTTGTCGGTTTAAAAAAAATGCCATTTAATAATTGCAAACATTATTGTGTCTGTGGCCAAAAAAGTTTATATGATTATGTATATATTATGTATTACCACATTATTTGTCTGACCTCTAAGAATTAATCACAGTCGTATTAATGTGTGTTGTAAAAAAATATTTATTGTATAATCGTATTAACCTTTTAGACAATTTTGTACATAAAATAATGTGAATAATTTATCTCGTGGAAGATTTTTATAATTGTTTATATTGCACCTACTTGACGTAGGGTTATTTCCTAAGGCACGGCCGGACTGTCCAAATACTCGATGGTCAAAACTGTTTCGTCCAAAATTATTTTTTAGTTGTTTTTTAATTTCGTTTTTGTATTGTTATTTATTAATGTATGTACAACCAAATATACAAGTTTTTTTTACCATCCTACTAAGATTATATTATTTACAAGCGTATTTACCTTCTATTGTTGACAAATAGTGAATAATGCATTTGTGTGAATATCCGCACAATCATCATACAAATAATTTACCCATTAGGAAAACTTACAGCGGATGGGATTTAAACTCAAGACCTGGGTGACTGCTCTAAACTCTGAGCTATCGAGGCAACCTACAGACCTGTCATGAACAACCAATTTGTTGAATATTTAACAATCAAGTCAGCTTTGTATCATGTTTACACCGCTAACGGCTAAAATGTTTTTCACGTGTTATCCCATTGTTCAATGAAACATATTTATTTGTTTTTTATTTTTTTTTTTTTTACTTTATCGGCTTATAACAAAACTACACATATCTATAGGTACCTACCTAAGTTTTATATTCCTCATAAAAATATTCTATAAAGATTTGTTGTTAAGTTGGTATGTATTTATTTTATAATTTTTGGATGAAATGTTTGTACAAAAAAAAAATTACTGTATCTGGACAATCCGTGCAAAAATTTATATATTTTGGTCATGAATGTATTCATTTTCATGTCTACATAGTTTAGTTTTGATGGAAATTTAGATATTTTCCGTGTGTCTATAATTTTTGGAGATGTATGCGTGCCGATGAAGCGACAGTTATGTGTGGAACCCTATTCTCTCTGCCTACTTGGGAAAATGGTGTGATTGATTGCATGTACCAATTGTTGTGAAATTCAAATTTAATTTGAACTAGGTATTTATGTAAATTTAGAAATTGCCAATAATGAATCTGTTTTAATGATGTTTTTACAGGTGACTGAACAACTTAGAAACATGCAACGTCCACACCTCCTTTGAAAAGTCATTAAAAGCAATTTAAAAAAAATATATAAAAAAAATTGATTAAATAGGTTACAAGCAATTTTTCAATTATTAATGACTTCACAGGGGAGTTGAAATTGCGTGATTCTTGGTTGTTATGAAACTGTTTTTACAATATGAAATTGATTGAACAGTTATTTTTATTGGGAACATTAACAGTTATTTTTATTAGGTTGCACTACAAGGAACCTTGACTAGTAAACAGTCACTTATGATCGAACCTAGTTTGTATCCCAGTCGGTTTTGTTATACAACATAATGCTATGGTGGCTCAGACTGCCAACTGTCTGGAGCTTGTGTGGATCTACGGCATTCCCAATGGTTGTGGTGCTGAAGGAAGTGAAGAGGGGAAGAAGATGAGGAAGGAGAAAGCCTTGAAGAACCCAACCATTCAGATCTGGTAACTAAACACAATCAAACACTGTTTCAAGCATCATTTCGATTCTCCCATTTTAAAAACAAAAGACAAACATTCCCAGATATGAATAACCTTACAACATTATTGGAAATCTTCAATGATGAAAGAATTAATTACTTAAGGTGAAATCACCATTTTAGATTAATCTTTACTACTAACCGGTTTACGTTATGAATATAAAAAAATATATTTAGGATAAATTGAACCTTTTCCTATGGTTTCGCTTAAGTAGAATTAAAATTAAATTATTAATTACTTTATAAAAAATATAAACGTAAATTACTAAAAAAAAGTATTTTTTCACTACAAATGTACGAACGCTTATAAGAAACAACTTTATCCATGACAGTTTCTCTTTATTAACGTTTTTTTTTCTATATTTTAAAATTATTAACAAAATAAATAAAAACCACTTTTGCCCTGAAATCGAGCGTTTCTGGACTTGCCAAACGATTTTTATGCATTTTACCTATATTCTAGGTGATTAAGGCACATTAAGTGCTAACTCACAGCCTTAGACTACTCGATCAACTAACCTAACCTAACGATTGAACACGGTCTTTCAACAGGGCAATATTGAGAGTATCTACCACTCTAATTTATCTGTGGTGACCAATCGGATGTCTTCCCTCTGCAATAGCCAGGTTTTGAACCCAAAAACTCTGTAAAGTAAGCCACACCTCCTTTTAAACATTATTTTTATGCATTTACTTAATTTGGGAGGTGGGTATGGGTAAAGCGGCCCCGGGAACCATTTATTGCGTGGCAGGCCGGATCAGGAGAGACTGGTTGAGAGAGACCTTGTGACCTCTAGCCGTAATCTCGATCCATCGCCTTGCCCCGCAGTGGGGGGGGATGAATTTATACGTTCGTCACTCCTGAATACATTGACCCCTAGATTCCAACCCACCCCTCATCCCTTTTTCCTTCCCAGAATTTCTTCTCTATCCTTTCAAAGATAACATAGGTCCTGAGGGAAATTTCTTTCCTCAGGGCCTGTGTGGAGATAAAGTTAAAAAATATATAAATTGATGAATAAAATTAAGTTCATGAGAGTTCGATTATAATTGATTGTTTACTAGCAGAATCTCACCTATTGTGTCCTATTTAGTTGGTTAAGTGGGTAGAATTCGTTTATCTTTTGTTGAACATGATTTTGGAATTATTTTTTCTACAGAAATGAACACTTTCCTTTCTTTAAGCTTTGTAATATTATTTTTCTTACATTGCTATTACGAAGAAACGCATGTGGAGAGTAAAAATTGTGATTTTAGTAATATTTTAGCAAAATTTTAGTTTTATTAGTTAATATAATTATTTTTGTTTTGTCACCTGAATTATTTTCTAATACAGTAACATCCAGAAATTAGGCGAAGATGACTTCACAATTGTCAAATGTTTAAGGGCTGCTGTCACCAATCAAACTGAGCGAATGCTGACCTAAAATTTGACCTAAACGCACAAACTTTAGTGTTACCAACTGTTGTTGAAAACACCTTCACATTTAACTCTGATGAAATCAACGCCATTTTGAATTTTTTCTCATTTAGGATAATGGTCTCCGTTAACTGCCATCTATTTCATTTCATGTGTAAATGACATTATGTAAATAGGGTGTTACTGTATTCCGTATACCCGTGAAACCTTTTCTCAGGGAGGCAAACCTTTAAAGACAAATAAAGGCCAAGAAACTTGCTTTTTTTTCCAATAGTTATTTTGGAGAATTATTAAAAAATACATTCACGTTGCACAAATGATCGAAATAGCACATTGAAATACGTTTTTTTTTCTTCTCAGGAATAATGGAGACTAATTTAGAAATAAAATACATAAAAGAATTTGAAAATTTCATTTGCATTCCATTCTTTCCGCATTCTATTTTATTTAAAATTGAAATGAAAGTATTTATGTTGAAAAGGGAGCTGTTTTAGCCCTCTGTCTCATTGTCCGGTAATGACTCAACTTAAATCGAGTGCTGTAAAGACCCTGTGCAGAAAAGTAAAGTTCGCTAAAGCCTCGATTACATTGAGCGAGTTTACAAGCTACTAGCCGGCGAATTCACTACCTGCTAGTAAACTCGCTCATATTTACTAGCTAACTAGCAGATTGTGAACAATCTACGAAAACTTTGCTCTAGTAAACTAACCTTGTATCATCATAGTTGCTAGCGAGCTAGCTGCGAGTAACAGTTTTCTACAAAATGTTGACAGAATTAGTACGTCGTTATTTTAGCTCATGTTATCAAAAAGGAGTTAAAACATAACAACTCTAAGAAACTATAGAAAGAACTATAAGAAAAACACAGCAACACATGGTTTCAACTCACTAGCCAGTTCACAACTGAGCGAGTGGAAAGTTTTGTGTGTCATCATCACAATCACACTCGCCGATTTACCTGCTTTAAAACTTGCCAGCTAGTAGCCTGTAGACTCACTCAATGTAATCGAGGCTTTAAGTAAGGTAACGGTTAGCAACACAGCCATTGCGGGACTTTTCAGTGGGAGAACAGACTTACTGACTCTTTTTCACCATACACAAATATTTTTTTAAATTTATTTCTTATTTGGGGTTGCCAAACTTCAAAACAATATTAGAAATGAGTAGGTACTTACATACACAATATAATACCAGTTTCATAATATTAATTAAAAAAAAATTAGGTTTATTTACATTTTTAATAATTTATGGATCTTATTTTGGTTGTTTTTATAATAATCTTAATGATGTTTTTGTAGAGGATGCATATTAGGTTAATAATTGACCATTGATGTTTTATTTTAAAAGGACCCCATTTTTGGGTTACTATTATTGCCATTATATAAAAAATTGATGAATATCAATTTTTTGAAAGAGGTTTTAGATTGGTGCCTTTATTTATAGCATTTTTATTCAATCTACTCAAGAAATCCGGTGGTTTTGAAGTAAAAAAGTTTTTAAGACAAATTTGAAGAGCTTCGTCGTTATTAAAGAAGGTTTGATTGTTGGAAAGGGAACAAAATATCTGATTGAGTAGGATCAAGAGAATAGGGCAAATAAGGTGAGATAGGCTCCAAAACTGACATCTTGAATGGCCGCTTTTTGTAATGACGTTCTCTTGTAAATGACAGTGTTGCCGTGGAAACCAAAAACGCTACGAACCTATGTGTCAACCATTACAATAAAGTATATAATGACTAAACAAAATATACTTGGCATACCGATTCAAATACACTCTGAACATTCTGTTCAAACGGTTATATAAAAATGGCGGCGGGTTCCTTGATTATTATTTAGTTTATTTGATAAATAACGAATATTGGTTCCATCTTGGCCACCATTTTTGTAAACCTGTTTGGACAGAATATTTTTATTGGTACGCCCTCTCTTAGGGTATTTTATTTAGTCATTGAACAGCATATAAAAGTAAGCCATTTTTGATTTTTGGGATGAAACAAGATATTCAAGCTCTACCAAATTTCCCCTTTTCCTACCCAAAACCATTCAATCAAAATCAAAACATAACTTGTGCCAAATACACTAGAATATTAATAATACATCCAACTCCAGTAAAATATTGGCATTATTTAAATACTTGTATTGACTGGCAACTCTAGCCGCTAGAAGCACTTTCTTGCGTAATCATGCGTAAAATCCATTAAAATGTATGAAAGAAAACCAAGCCTCACACCTCTTGCCGATAGGTGGCGCTAGTGCAGCATACTGCTATCAGAATGTATGGGAAATGTCAGAAGTTGGAGGTGTTATAACTATTCTACAGTATTTGCTTATAGTAATCACCTTCACTGGCTTTGGTCAGATATGCTCTTGTGTCGCTTAATAAAATCTTTATGCGTATGCAGTTTAAACGCATCCTCTGAATTCTAATCGATATAATCACGCTTAATTATTGTTAATTATAATTGCTGTTACCTGATTCCTTATATATTTTTTTTATTTAGGGCCGATCTACACATTTCTATCTAGCTTTATAACAACCTTTTCCATCACCATCTTTTGACATTTATTTATTCATCAAATAGCTGCATGAACATATTTTTAAGATTCATACATTATTTCTGTTGTGTTCTATCTCTCCTATTGACGGTTATCTCAGCTACCTAATAGGGTCTACTCACCATCCGATTTGCAGAACTGCTTGCAGGACAGCATTCTGACCGCCAACTAAATTATTATTATTCCCTTTTTTGGGCCTTTGAGTGGTGGTTTTGCCTACATATGATCCGATTTGCAGAGACCCTGCATGCAGTCCTGCGAGTAGATGGGATGGTGAGTAGGCCGTTTTACCTTTCTCAAAAGTTCTTCTGGCTGGTTGTTCTTTGTCTCTTTAATTTCCCTTCAATTTTACTATGAATTAGTAGTTGTGTTAGGTATTTGTATTTATCATTCCCCATTATATGACTCTTTCCATACATTAGATTTGATGACCATATTGTGGTCTGTGTGATGTAATTACAATGTTATTTGATTTATCGTAAGATTTGATGATCATCTGGACTGATGTCCACTGATTATTGTGAGATTTGGTGATCATCTGGTCTGATGTCCATGTGATCTGATTATTGTAAGATTTGATGATCATCTGATCTGATTGTTATCTGATTATTGTGGGATTCGATGATCATATGGCATGATGTCCGTGTGATACGATTATTTTGAGATTTGCTGATCATCTGGTGGGATGTTAATGTTATTCGATTATCGTAAGATTTGATGATCACTTGGTCTGATGTCCACTGATTATTGTGAGATTCGATGATTGTCTGGTGTCGTGTCCACAAGATTTGATGATCATCTGGCCTGATGTCCATATGATATGATTATTGCGAGATTTGATGATCATCTGGTCCGATGTCTATGAGATCTGATTATAGCGAGATTTGATGATTATCTGGTCTGATGTTAATGCGGTCTGATTATCTTGAGATTTGATGATCACAATATGGTCTGATGTCCACGTTATCTGATTATTATGAGATATGATCATCTGGTCTGATGTCCATGTGATCTGATTATTGTGAGATTTGATGATCATCTGGTCTGATGTCCATTTGATTTGATTATTATGAGATTTGATGATTATCTGGTCTGATATCCATGTAAGATCACAATCAGATGATTGTCGTGAGATTTGATAATACTACGGTCTGATATCCACGAGATTTGATGACTGAGTGGTCTGATGTCCACAAGATTTGATGATCATGTGGTCTGATGACTATGAAATTTGACAGAAGATCATGCAATCTAATGACTGTGAGATTTAATGACCATATGGTCTAGTCACCACGAGATTTGTTGACCATGGTCTGATGTCCATGAGATTTAATGATCATCTGGTCTGATTATCGTAATATTTGATGACTGCGGTTTGTTTTCCAAAAGATTACTATAGGAATATAGTATATTGTTTATGGGCTATGGCGACAGTGTGGTCTGATAACCAAACGATTGTGAACTGATGACCATTTGGGTTTAAAAGCCCTCAAACAACAAAGTAATTAGGTATAATATTGGTATAGTTTTCTTCTGTACGGGCATTCTGTGTTTGGGTTTTGGTGTTGTAATGTTTATTTATCAAATTTATAAAATGATTTTACAGCTATTACAAAGGAAAATAAAATTATAGAGTTCAGTTTTCAACGTTTATTGCTACACTGAGAAATCTAACTAGGGGATGTAGAACCAATACCTTCTATATAAAAGCCCACACAATGGTAACCAAGATGGCCGCCGATCTTATTGAAACATAATTTCTTATATGTGGTGAATATTTATTTGTTACTTTAATCACTTTTCTGTAATAGCATAGCGGCCAAATATGAAGATCCAGAAAAAAAAATTATGTATAGGTACATATATATTTTTTTGTAAAATGATTTCCAAATGTTTGAATTTGATTAAGATACTTATGAACCTTCCACTAGAGGCGCTGTCAGAGTGTAGGCATTTATACAGGAAGGTATTGGTAGAACACTTATGAGTTAAGAAAATGTGGAGAGGCATTAAGTGATTTGAACCAAATTAAATAAATGTGTTGATTGTTTGTTTTTGTATTGATTATAAACCTATGTAAATATTATATAATTACCTATTACCGTGGTTAAAGTTCCAATTTATTTAAGAACCTAGCTAATTGTAACATTTTATAATATATTGTATCTGTGTTTGTGTGTCACTTAATATTATCTAATATAAAAAAGAGTGTCTATGGCGGGCGGACCGGTAGCCGCATGGCAGACACCAGGCGGGACGTGTGGATTTGATTTTTATACAAATCTACAGTTTTATTCTGAAATTGGTGAAATTTTGCACACTTGATCTTCAAAACAAGAGGAAGATCACTGTCTACATTAGATTTAGAAAAACTCTGCGTAAAACCTGGGCAACGCCAGGGACCTCTGCTAGTATACATAATATAAAGAAAAAATTATGGATATTCTTTGGCACTTTGAAATTAACCTTTTAAGGATTTAAAAATAGATTAACAATCTAGATCAGGGCTCACCAAGCTTTGGCCTGTGAGCCTGCTCATGTCTAAGCCACAAACACCACAAACGATCTAGTCAACAATGCTTTTTCCTTCGTGAGTTATGGAGCTTTTAAATATCCATTTGACTGTCAAAAAATAAGACGAGATGCCATATTGATGGTTTAAAATTTTTGTGGTCTGTCTGGAGACCCTGGAAAAAATGAATTTTTCAATGTGTATGCAATTTATTTTGTCAATCCATATTATGCAAATCATGTTATCAACATGGATTTTTCAATCCATATTATGCAAATCATGTTGTCAACATGCATTTTTCAATACGTATTATGCAAATCATGTTGTCAAATGCATTTTTCAATCCATATTATGCAAATCATGTTGTCAACATGCATTTTTCAATACGTATTATGCAAATCATGTTGTCAAATGCATTTTTCAATCCATATTATGCAAATCATGTTGTCAACATGCATTTTTCAATCCATATTATGCAATCATGTTGTCAACATGCATTTTTCAATCCATATTATGCAAATCATGTTGTCAACATTAATTTTTCAATCCGTATTATGCAAATAATGTTGTCAACATGCATTTTTCAATCAATATTATGCGAATCGTGTTATTAACATGGAATTTTCAATCCATATTATGTTGTCAACATGGATTATTCAATGTTTATATATGTGCGCTACCGGAGTGGGAGATGTTTAGTTAAATGTACTTTATTTACTTACGGTGTTACTAATAAACATGTTTTAAATCTATGTAAATAATTTATGGTAAATCAATTATGTAAAATTTAAAACACATTTATTAGTAAGGGGGTTACTATGTTTAAGGTTAATATCAAATTTAGACGTAAAAAAACAATGAAAACACCAAATTATTATCTATCGTCGTATTATGTAAAAATTCAATGTACTAAGGTAGTTAAATGTATTTTTTTCTATATAAATTTGATACAAGCGTTTTCTGTGTAAAATTACGTAAGATATAATCAATAATATCAGAGTCTACTTAATAAAATTAAAATAATTATATTTAACGGTATTGTTATTTAAATAATTACATTTAACCGGAATGTTATTATACACACGGTGTAAATCTGCGGAAGACGTAATAATATTATTGTATTTAGGCGGCCTCCGTAGCGTAATGCTCGATGCATTTGAGTCCCAAAGATGCGAGTTCAAATCCTTTTGCAACATAAAAAAAAAAAATCACATGGATTGTTGCATTTTAAGAGGTGGCTTTTCATAGAATTAAAATTATAATTCGTACTTTTTCTTTTAATATGTTTTTTAATCTGGGTGTTGTGATATTGATTTTTAATTTTGATGGTCTTACGGAAATAAAGTTTAAAAATATTTTCTTAGTGATTTGTAATTTTCTTTGGTAATGGGTCTGAAATTTTTTTCGAACTACGTTTTACGTCATTTTAATTACTTGAATTTATAAAAAAACATTTATTTCTTTCGCAGTTTTACACATTGTAGTCTTCATACTTTTTATTTTGCATTAATTTTTGCACAAATTGCAATTGTTTTCATAAAACTTCACATTTTACAATCATGTTTCATCAAACTTATTTGTAGAATTTTCTGGTGAAATCCAGGATCTCAACTCAGAAGGCTGCAAAAAACGGTTGAGATACATCATTCTACATACACAGAATTATAATTTTTTTCTTTTTATATAGTCGACACCATAATTTCAACCAAAGAGTAATAATATATCATAAGACAGTTTCTATTCTAATTGCCGGTTAAACTGTGTATGACAGCTGTTGTGCCTTGAGACGGCCTGCATCCCTCTCATTAGTAATCAGGTCATAGGCCCATGATCATGCTTTATAGTAGCCAGTTCACAAAGGTTTTTATTGGGTGTTTGGCTGTCTCTTGGTCTCATTACATGCTATTCAACTCCCGGTGTCTGAACCTAGTTCTCATCTAGGCAGGACATTGAAGACATAGTTCAGTGGATCTTTCTTCATCCTCTTTACATTTCCTACTTCACACTGGTATTTTCCACTTCTAAAGGATGAATGTGTCTACTGAGGTGACAGTGTCCTGTAATACGTCCCTTGCAAGGGCATAATAAAACAGTTTGACAATGTCTTCGGAAAATGAAACAATTTTCATGTTTAATTTAAAACAAACAGAAGAGAAAGAGAATTCGGTGGAATTAGCGAGCTAGGTCATTGTTCCTAAATTCGGCGGCTCCAGCAATCTAGAATATTGCTCCTGAATTCGGTGGCATCAGCAATCTAGGACATTGCTCGTCAATTCAGTGGTATTAGCAATCTAGGACATTGTTTGTGAATTTGATGGAATTACAATTTAGGACATTGCTCCTGAATTAGGTGGCGTCAGCAATCTAGGACTTTGATCCTGAATTTGATGGCATTATCAATCTAGGACATTGGACCTGAATTCGTTGACATTAGCGTTCGAGTTCTTTTGCGGACTCTGGCTCCGAAGTCCAGCTAGAGTGGAACCCGAGCGTCTCGGTTTGAGCCATTCGCAGGTCGGGAGCAGGTTGCGCGTTTGAGTTCTTTTGCGCGCTCGGGCTCCGAGATGCGAACTCGTGCGTGTCTCGGTCCGAGACATTCGCGAGTCGGCAGCAGGTTGCGCGTTCGAGTTCTTTTGCGCATTCGGGCTCCGAGATGCGAACCCGTGCGTCTCGGTCCGAGACATTCGCGAGTTGGAAGTGGCTCCCGGAACCAGCTCCACGAACTCAAGTACTTTTAAAAGGAAGCACGTCTCGGAGGCCTCCGGCAAAATGCAGAACTTACCCATCTCTAGTTTGAAAATGTTTACTTAACCACAACAAGTTTAGAAATATTTACTAGATTGCAGATAGTAAATATTACTAATGTCAACTTGACATCAGCAATCTAGTAAATATTTCTAATGTCAACTTGACATCAGCAATCTAGTAAATATTTCTAATGTCAACTTGACATCAGCAATCTAGTAAATATTTCTGAACTTGTTGTGTTGATGTGGCTGATGTGATTCATTAATTCCCACACAACATCACACATTAGTGAACTTTTTTTTTATTATAAAATATGTATTATAATTTCTTTTCGACACTTTTTAATTTTAGATATAGGAATGTGTTGTTGCCAAAAATTGATGAATTTTACCATGTCCCTTATTTTGAAAATAATCTTGATATTGTGAATATTTATTTAGCAGGGTATGGTGGCATGCTGACATAGCATTATTAGTGAGGGTAAGAAAGGAGCGCATAGGTCAGTTTGTAATAATAATATATACAATGTAAAAACTATTATTTTCTCCTCTGTAGAGATATGTTGTAAATTTTTATTTATGTTTGGGAAATTTTTTTCAATAAAAAATTGATTTTCGATTATGTCTTATTATTTGCATCAAGCATTGTCCAGCATATAAAAAAACCGTATTTAAGATTTATAAACTTATCTGAGCAGCAGGAAGACAAAAAGGAAAGAATTCAAAATAAATTACATGATCACTACACCACTTTCCGGAGTCACTGGGACTATGGGAAAGAGGAAGGTTAGGAAGTACCTGGCTATTCAGGTGTGATCACTGAGCATTGCTAATGCCATTTGAAGCAGCGTTTCATTAGTAATGAAATTCTGGATGGTGAAACTTTACAAGAGCAATGGGAGGCGTGTATGGGTATCGCAGTGGTTCGCTACGTTTGGTGACTTAGCAGGGGTGCCTGGGTTCACGGGGTGAGGTTTGTCTGGGTCTTGGTGGCGGATGCATCTGCTCACCAGCAGCATGGCAGGCCAGATCGGGAGAGAATGGTCCCCTTTGATCTCTCGGAACATCGCCTTGCCCCGCAGCGGGAGGGATGGATTCACATTTCCGTCACTCCTGGACACACTGACCCCCAGATTCCTACCCACTCCTCATACCTTTTTCCTTCCCAGAACTTCTTCTCATTCCTTTCAAAAAGACCCTCCACACAGAATACTCAAAGACGATAGGCCTTGAGGGGAATTATTTTCCCCTGGGCCTCCTGTATGGGGCTAATGTAAATAAAAAAGGGCGATACTCAGGGTACCTTCCACATACCATCAATCTGAGGCCAAAAGAGTAATAAATTTAAAAAAAAATTTTTTTTGCTCTAGTAGCCCCACTATACTATTTACCCAAAATGGTAACATCTTTAATAAATTATTCATCTTCTTTCATATTTTATTAATTTCAATTAAAATTTAGGCTGCCTCTTTTACTACGGCAGGATTTTCACCAACACCCTCTTGAGACAATCTTCTTCTTCTAGGTTTCTCTATGGCTGGGCTTGTCTTTGGTTCTTTTAGCTTTTTAGCTTCTTCGTGTTGACTGTACTGCCTAAGCACTATGGCTCTCATGGCTGCCAGCCGTTCCGTTGCCGCGTTCTCTCTTATGCTCTTGAAATACTCCATGTAGTGGTGTAGATTGTGTCTGTAACGATAATAAACATATTTATAAAGTTCAGTTTAATATAATTTAAGTTCAGTAGATACACCTTAGAAATAACGCTTCATTTCAATTTAATTTGAAGCAACCATTTTATTCAGGGGAGATAGAAAAACATGCACAAAATAGGTTATTAGTTTTTTTTTAAATGTGAATATCGCACAAGACTACCAACTCTGCTCCTGTCTGTAGTCAGTGATACTATGACATCCCTAATTGGGGTATGTTGTGAGGCTGAAGGTAGTAGGGAGGGGAAGAGGAAGTTGGGGAAATACCTGGCTATTCAGATCTGGTCATCAAACACGGCTAAACCCACTTCAAGCAACGCTACAATTCTCAATGGTGGTCTTGCACCAAGGCGATACTGAAAATATCTTCCACTCTGGAATGTGCTGCAAATATACTGTTTATCAATTTTAAATGAATTAATTGTGAAATAACACAAATTAATCAAATAAAATTAATTTGCGCACATCGGGATTTGAACCCGCAACATTCGAATTGCTAGTCAATAGCCTTACTCCTCGATCACCGTCGGAAGTCGTCAGATACTTCTGGTAAAATAAAACAAATGTTTTTGAACAGAAAATCAATTCCATTAATCATTGTGACCTAGGAGTTGAAAAAAAAATCTTATGTAAAATGGCGAAATCCATTATATTTCGATTTGGTTTAGATTACCTTGAAAATGGCCTCATCGTCAGCAATAGACGGCTCCACGTACACGCACGGTTAGTTATAGATAAATATACTCACATCATAATGAGGACACTGGACAGTAGTTCTTTAGTAAGGATGAGGTGGTTAACGTATGCCCTGGTGTATTTACTGCAGCACAGGCAGCTGCACCCCTCCACTATTGGCCGAAAGTCTTCTGAATATCTGCAATATGAACACAAAACAGTTTACAAAAATTGCAACAATTTATTTATTTCTTTTTATTTTTAACTTGTCATTTATCGGGAGCCGGCGGGCTGGGAAATTTATTTAGATTTTTTTTTTAAATGCGATTTTAACCCTTATGTATAAAGATACTGTATGAAGGACAAGGTCAGAATCACTTGCGCCAATATTATTCTTGAAGTAATCATTGGAAGCTACTCTAGAATATTTTAGACAACTGTCAAAGGCGAAAAAATTGATGTTTTACGTTTTCAAATGAGTATAAAGGTCTTTATTTATTGAATTGTGTTTTTTTTTTATGTTGGGTATGTATTCAGATTTGTGTAGAAATAATAAAATCAGTTAATATTTGTGTGATTATATTTTTTGACGATTATTTCCAAAATGGGAGATTAAAATTTTTTTTTTTAGTTAGCTATTCTGGAAAAACCTCTTTTGATATTATCATGTAATTAATATACATGAATAATAAGAGATATTATCTGATAAACACAAAACAATCGCAAAAAAAACAATTCCTTTGTTTTTATATGGATATTTGACCAGAAAACAACACGGAAATTTCCGCACGGTTTTTGAAATACCATTTGACATTCAACAGGTTAATGAGTAAAACCTCAAATTGTAATATTTAATTAAATGAAGACAATATTAGCGAAACTCGATAAAAAATCTGAAAACACAAAAAAACAGAAAAAGATACGGGGACATCTTCCCGTATCTTTTTCTGATTTTTGTGTTTTCAGATTTTTTATCGAGTATCGCTAATATTATCTTAATTTATTCAAATTTTACAATTTGAGGTTCTACTCATTAAGTTAAAAAATAAAAATAAATATTCATCCTAGACTTGGAGAAAGGTCAATAGATGTCACATATCTATCTATCTTCTATATATAAATAAAAATCAATTGGTGTAACGGCTGGGCCGATTTAGCTGATTTTGGTTATGAAATGTTTTTCGTAGTCCAGAGAAGCTTTAAAAGAGTGTAAAAATATGGAAAAATTGCGAGGAAGATGGTAAAAACAACAATTTCATTTTTCCATATAAATTGTTCAGAATATTTTTAACGTCAGAAGAAAGCAAACAAATTGTTGCCTTGGAAATGATGTTTTTTTTTTGAATTAGGCTATTCACCCTAAAAAGAGTAGTTATTGCCTATCTCTAAAAATGAATCACCAAATTGTATGTATGCACTTAACTTCCGAGCGACTGCACCAAATTGGATATAATGTTGAGCTTTGTATAATAAATTGTAATAGGTGGCATGCGAGCAGTTAGAAAACTGAATGTACCAGGAATGAATGTGGGGAATGTGAGAAATGGGAGGGAGAAGGGGGGAGGGGTAGAGTTAAGGGAGGTGTGGGGGAGGGGGGGAGGGTTGGGGATTGAGAGGGGGAGGGGTGTAGGAGGGGGGAGGGGTAGGGTTGGGGGAGGGGTAGGGTTGGGGGAGGGGTGGGGGAAGGGGCTAGCGGGAGGGGTGGGGGAAGGGGCTAGCGGCAGGGGGGGGGTGAGTGGAGTGGGGAGAGGGAAGGTGGAAGGGAACTCGGGAGGGGGAAGGCGAATACGGGAGGGGGGAGGGGAACTCGGGAGGGGGGTTCGCGGGATGGAAGAAGGTGGGGGAGAGCTGTTTTAAAAATGAATGTATCGGGAATGAATGTATGGAATGCAGGAGGGGGGAGGGGAATCTGGGAGGGTGGAGGGGAACTCGGGAGGGGGGAGGAGAACTCGGGAGGGGAATACGTGGGAGTGGGGAGGCGAATACGGGAGGAGGGGAACACGGGAGGGGGGGTTCGCGGGACGGGGAAGAGGGGAGTACAGTGAGGAGAGGGAAGGTGGAGGAGGAGGAGTGGGAACGTGAGAGGGGAAGGGGACGTGAAATATAAATATAAATAGCAACGCATGCCGGGTACCAGCTAGTTAAAAATAAAAATGGATAAAAATTTATCCGAGACACTATCCAGATAGCATTTAGTTTGGGTTTGAATCTTGCAATCATACATAAGGATTGCAGCCAATAAAAAATGCGTAATTAAGATAATGTTGGCAGTTCTTAGTCAGATTTGAATAGCCAGATCCTTACCAACCTTCCTCTTCCCTCCCTTTCTCACTTCCTTCAGCATCACAACATCACACACAAAAAATTAGGGTGCTGTAGTCCCAATGAGTAGTAAATAATAAACCATTCTCTTACCGTGATTCACTCAAATCGATTTCATAACATCTCTGATCACCCGGATCCGCCATTTTGTTTTCTTCTTCCAATTTTTCTTCAGTGTTGCCATCATTGGAATGTTTATTGTCTATGTGGAATGAGAACGAGAGACCGCATCCCCTTTCGGTGGCCTGATATGGCAAAGTGGAATCAAAAAGATCCCACCCCAAAGCAACTAAGTCTAAAATTGCCACGGCGTTCCAACAGCCTTGGGATAGGCGGAGCTTGTCTTGCGGGAGGCGGGTCTGAAATAAAAAATAAAAATTAACAGAAAGCATAATTATTTTCTTTCCATAGGCATTCTTAATAATAATAGCAAAGCAGATAATGCAAATAAATAAAACAAAATGTACAATAAAGAGAAGCCAACTTTTTACATTTATCTGATATTTGCCACTTCTAATAATGATGATAATTAAGGCGATCCACTAGTACAGGAAAAAATCGAAATCGGAATTCACGCCCTTTTATGGGAGGAGTTTAAAAATACTTCAGAAAAAGCTTTTGGAAAGGTTGGAAAAGATATTTGAGAATCTTTTTTAAATGTTGATTTCGTAAAGGCCTGTAAAAAACATTAATTCCTTTTTTATGCATTGTTTATTGTAATAAAACGGAATTTTTAAATTGATTTCACGAAAACAAGCAGCGCGGACCCTAACACGTTGTTTCTCTACTCCGTTCGGAGGAGTAATGACGAAAGAATGGGGCGGCTGCCAGTCGTTCTTCGGTGGACGGTATAAGGTTCACTTTGATATAACAAATTCGTCGACTGCCGTATTGTCGCCGTGATGTCAAAAATACCAACGCGAAAATGCATATTATATTTTATTTTGTGAGGTTCGGGCGTAAATATCATTTTTTTTCGTGATAATTATATAAGAAACTGAATTTGCCACATTATGCAATAAAACCATATCCGAAAAAGTGTTTATAAGTAGGAGAGTTTTCAGTTGAAAATGTTTTTTATAGACCTAATACTTTATTTTTTTCTAAGCTTATCAAAAGAATTATTAAAAAAAAATGACCGATATTTTTAAGGGCCAAGGTATGTTGTACACGCAGTAGTTAATTGAAGCATCTATAATACTTCTAAGCGGTCAAATTTTCAAAACAAAAACATACGATTTTGTATGATTTTGCATTATTTAGTATGGCTTCATCTTAACCGCCGATTCTCGGCCTGTGGTTAAATATTAATGATCATTATTTTTGACTACGTTGATTAAACTAACCCAACTAAGCACTACATAGTTGTTTAAGCAGCGATTCTTAGCCAGTTTCGGCGTTCAATCAATTTTTAATAAGCTATCAGTAATAATAGTCATGCTGACAGCCAATAATGATTTCAGGTTGACGGCCAATCAAAATTTGCTCAAATGCCGAACCGGGACATTGACTATTAAAATCTGCATAATTGTTCTCATGTCGGTTCCGCATTGCTGAGGATCGTGATCCCCCAGTCCAATTTTCATAGTGAAACTATTCTACTCCACTTCTCGCAGTTCTGCGCTGCTTGGAGAGCTGCGGACACCAACTACCGGGCGTCGGTAATACTTGGTCGCTCCAGGGCATTGATTAAATCTAGTTATTAAACATAGCAAAATCCACTCACAGTAACTCCTTCCACAATGGTTTTGATGCTGTCAATTTCCCTGTCTTCGAGCGAGGGTCCATTGGTTTCAATTCCATCCAAAATAAATCCACCAATTTCGTCCCTGTTTTCCAACAATATGTCCAGGCATCTCATTCTTTGGTCCAAGCTGTGGCCACCTTCGATCACACCTACAAAACAAAACATTCAACAATAACTACTAGGAACTACTAGTAATTCTATTTTTAAATGCTGGCAATGTTTATCGAATTGCTACACTGTAGCGCATGCGCATCAGACCGCACATTTTCAATGACGGAGCGGTTTAAAAAACCAACCGATATTCTGTTTTGGATGTCGCTTGCAATAACTACATAGTTTCTGTATATTATTTTAATCTCCTTGTTTCAAGCCTTGTCTGATAACTTCACGTTTGTGAATCTATGTGATTAATATATTAATACATAGTTCTGTTTACATTAAACCTCTTTATTTTAATAGTCCCTATAATCCAAACCCACTCTAATCTGAATCCTCAGGTGATGGATGCGGGATTGGTGGGTGGAAAACACAAGGCATCCAGTGTTAGAAATAAAAAAATTGTTTCAGAGGTTAGTTTGTCATTTTTTTTATTTTTTTTTTTTATTATTGTAAGAATAGTTATTACAAATCGCAAACAAGCCCCGCTAAGCCAATTAAATTGGCTTGTCAGCAGGTGCTTATAGTTAAGTTACATAGTATAAATCATTGATTTTCAAAGTGGGGGGCGCGCCCCCCTAGGGGGGCGCGAAGATATGTGGAGAGGGGCGCGGGCAGCGGTCACCACTCCGTCTTGATTCCAAATCTTGTCGAAAAAATGCAAGCTCATCCCTCGCATTGACTCTTCTTATAACAAGTGTGTAAAAGAAATATTTTTATAATAAAACATCTAAAAATGTATTTTTGGACTTTATTACCTACCCTTATTTTATTTTACAATTGCTTGGCGAGCCCACTTGCTGTTACTTGCTGGGCCCTGGGCCGAGGGGAGGCGTGTGTATATTTATTTTAAGCCGTAGGGAGGCGTGATACTTATAAGTTTGGGAACCCCTGGTATAAATGTTATAATTTTACATCTTATATCTACTTTACAAAGGCATTGTAAAACTGCCATTGTTTGATACTTAATTCTTAATATTTCATGCTAGTTATACACTTAGTTATACATAAGCATTGGAAAATTTGATTGAATGCTGAAAAGAGCAGAGAACGAAACAGAGACTGCAAAATTCACAACATTCTTGTCAACAGTTTTATGGTCTGGAATTTTTAATAGATTAATCTTCGTTTTGAACAATTGAAGTGAGAAGACTCTCACCAAGAATACTGCTGTTCTTGCTGAGGTAGTGCGATTGTTTGTGGCGTTCCAGGCAGCGGTGAAACATGGTGGCGCTGCGGTCCATGGACTTGCTGAGGCGCTTCTTGGAGCTGGACGCGTCCGTGCAGCCGTCACACAGAGGAGCGTACATGTCCGGCTTGAAGCACTCTACAATGTCCATGTACCTGCAAGGATAGGGTAAGAGGAATTAGCTTAGGTCCATGGACTTGCTGAGGGGCTTATTGGAGAAGTTCATGCATCCTTTAACAATATGGATGGACAACAATAAAATAGGATGTAATTGACCAAAAGTAGCGCAGGTCAGGACATCTGGAGGCACGACCCGAATAGAACAAAGGGAAGATGAGATGAAGTAAATGCACACTCACATATCGGTATCGATCTCCATCTTTCCCATTCTTGTCCACAGCGGCATGACATACTTCTCCAGCTTGGTGACGGGGGTGTTCAGCGTAGGGTCCTGCAGCACCATGAGGCTGGGGTGCTCCGCCAGCCCGCAGAAAGTGGCGAGACCCCCGTCCTGCGCAGAGACCCCCGCTCGCATCTGCAGCGTGCTCAGCAGTGGCAGCTGGACCAGGTGGGGGGCTCGCGATATCAACTGGAGCACCTCGTGGGTTATATGCGGGATGGAGCCACCCTAGAAATCGCAGATATTGGAAGAAATTTAAAATAGCATAAACCAACAATTGAACACACATGCTCCCCGGCCAAAATGGAAGGGAAAACCTTTTTGTGGAGAGAATGCTGGGATTCTGGGCATTTCTTGATTATTCAACTATATTGTAAAATAATATTAATAATACTTGTGAGAAAGTACTATAAATAAATTTTCTAAAAATTTTAAAATGGAAATGAAAATCCGAAAATGGTTTCATTTTGGAGGTGAAGGAACTTTTGGGGATTTTATAGTGAATTTGAACATCAATTCTGGATATTTTAGTGACCCTGTGTTCCAAAGATATGGACTATAGTAAATCACGAAAAGCAAGGTTATTTTTGCAAAGAATGCGCACGCACAGCTGCCGCAAACTAAGATCGGATCGAAATGAGCCTCTTCACACTTCCCCTTCTAACTCCCGATTTGGCCTGCTACGCAGATGGTGAGCAGACGCATCTGTTGCCAAGACCTGCACAAATCTCATTAATTTGTGAATAGGCCGCCGCACTTTTAATAGGCACAGATTTTGAAAAGTACACTACTTTTAAACTTAGTTACCATAAAAAAACATCGGTTTCAGTCGGGACCGATGGAAAAATATGCATTTCAATTCATATTTAAAAAAAAAAAATTGTACGTAATTTCTCGTTACGGCTGACATTTCTTATTACATTATTTTGCATACTGACCGATTTCCAGGGTACCAATCGACAAATATTAAAAAAGATTGCCATATCGCAAAAAATCACACATATTCGAGGAAGGTACTAAAGGTTGCACCATACAAATTTTCGGCGTTATAAAGGGGCACTTTCTTTTGAATCACAAACCATGTTACACAAACCTAGCTTAGCCGCTAAACTACTTGAAAACTGGGATGTTTTTTTTGCCTTGACGCGAGTAGGCGTTATAAAGGGGCACTTTCTTTTGTATCACAAACCATGTTACACAAACCTAGCGTAGCCGCTAAACTACTAGAAAACTGGGATGTTTTTCTTGAGGTAATAATTTTTCGGGTATGGCAACCTTTATTAATATTTAAAAATTGGTACCCCTTCAAAATGGAAAGAATACATCATGAAATGTCATTTCGTAAAGGAAAAATTACGTACAAAAAAGTTTGGTAAATTTTGGAGATCGCTGGCAATGGTTAATACGCACTTTTTTTTGAAAAAATCTTTTGAATCACCTTAATTACATTAAAAGACAACTATTTGCATTGGGGGAAGTGGAAAATATTTCATTCTACATGGTTTGTGATACAAAAGAAAGTGCCCCTTTATAACGCCTACTCGCGTCAAGGCAAGAAAAACATCCCAGTTTTCAAGTAGTTTAGCGGCTACGCTAGGTTTGTGTAACATGGTTTGTGATTCAAAAGAAAGTGCCCCTTTATAACGCCTACTCGCGTCAAGGCAAGAAAAAAATTAGAATGAAATATTTTTCACTTCCCCCAATGCATATAGTCGCCTTTTAATGTAATAAAGGTGAATCAAAAGATTTTTTCAAAAAAAAGTGCATATTAACCGTTGCCAGCGATTTCCAAAAATTACCAAAAGTTTTAATGAAATAAAAATTTAAATGCATATTTTTCCGTCTATCTCGACTGAAACCGATAGATCTTGAGGTAATTAAGTTTAAAAGTAGTTTACTTTTCAAAATGTATGCCTATTTAAAGTGTAGCGGCATGCGGCGGTTCTTTCACATTTTACCCAAATCTCAACCCATAAACCCGGGCACCCCTGCTAAGTCACCAAACGTAGCGAACCACATGGGGTGACCTACTGCAGAGGTGTTGGTTATCCAATAAATGGTTCCCAGGGCAGCGTTACCCATACCCGACTCCCAAATTGAAAACTTGTAATGCGATTGTGTTACTGTCTTTAAAAAAATTATTAAAAAACAATATCGTTATAAATAATTTGGCGTACGTAAATATATTTCTTTTCTCTATTCACAAACTCGTGAAGTTAACAAAACAAGACATTTTAACCTATTTTTAATGTATTTCTGGATTCTTGAAGATATTTACTGTCTTTATATTTTAGATCAATTGGCTTTATTTTGCGCAAAGCAAGGTCATGAAAAGACCCGTGAGAACATGTTTTACCTTTGTGTAAAGCATCAATGCCGGTGTTTGTATAGAAACTTCAGGAAGTCGAGGAATGTCAGTAATGACTCCGGTTCGGCCACAGCCCGCCGAGGCCATTTTTTGGACAAATTTCATAGTTTTCATTAATTTACTGATGGTATAGGTAAATAAAATCACAGATTTCAGAAAACTTGTTGCGGTTATTCAGATTAGCGTTTTGTTGGTTATGTTTATTCACATTGACAGATTGACAGTTAGATACCATAGATGACGAGTATTCAATGTATCTATAGATAATGCATATTAGTAGATGACTAATAAAGCTATGACCGTTGTTATTGACCCCCAATGTGCTCTCAACATCGCCTTGGAAAGACAACAATAACAGGTACCTACTCAAGTACCTTTTCGCCATCTATGAAAGAGCAGATTATTTTAATTCCCTCTCTTTAGGGTGAATCAGGCGGGTTTAACTCCGAGCCAAAACGTGGTCAGAATCTTTGAGTGACTTCACAAGTCCACTTCGATTTGTTTATGGTCACCGGCTACTAAATCAACCAATAGGAATCTTTTATTTTTGTTGCATTTTTCTGCTTTATTTACGTTTGATTGACAATTGACATTTACATTTCCGACGCAATAAGTAACGATTATGAACTTTGGGAATTCACGATCAAATAAAAAATGGGAGAACAGGACCCGCAATTGGAACAAAATTACAGGTGGGAGTCTTCCTTTGGTTGTTATTTCAGTGTTCCTAAAGTATTTTTTGAAATGTATTGCTTAATTGTATTTTAAACTGATGTACCTACATGTTTCCGTTTTCAGAACATATTTATGTTTCACCTGGGATCTAATAATTGACGCTATCCAACATCACGATTACATCTTAAAAAAGTAAATATGTTTTCTATATTGCATTTTCTTTTCTTATTTTCAACATTTTTTTATATTTTTATCAGTAAATTAATAAATTTATTCGTATTTTTCAGTGGAATCTGAACCAACAAAACTTTACTTGTTTACAATATAACATTCTTTATCCACACTTCAATACATTCGTTTCTGTTTCTGGAAATGGTTACATGACGTTAAGGGAAATACTATCAGTCATGGTGCATGATGCAGAGGTAATTATTATTTTTTTAACTTTCATTTTACAAAAACGTCAGTCAAATTTAATGTATTTGAGTAGGCTTCTTTATATGTATAAGTAAGTAGGTATCCTAGAACTTGGTTTAATATGAGAGTTATCATCAATTAAAAGTTAAAAGACATGGGAGGAAATGTAACTACATACATACATAGGTATGTACTATAATACACAAACACAAATACAATAAAAATTGCATTATTTTACAAATTTCCATAACTGAACCAATGTAGTTTTTAGAAAATATAACTTATCCTATTTTTTATGATTTCAGGGAAAAAATGGTGAGCTGAGCTACTTTAAATGCCAAATAAACAAATATAATGTTTTTTTGAGCCCCTTATGAAGAATCAAATATCTCATGCAAAGTAATGTCTCCGTGCATCTTGGAAATATAATAAATTTATTTTTACCTGCCGAAAGATATAATAGGTACGTTCAAAAGAGAAATTTATCTTTAAAACAACGTCCTCATGTGGCAATTTGCTACAGAAATATAACCTGCTTATATTGTATTCTTGTTTAAAATATGTACATGTAATTCTGAGTTTTAAATTTTTCTGTTAAAAGATGAAAATATTTTAAATTCAGTAGTTTTGTAGGAACGCATAATCATATTTTAATTATACATTCTTGTATTTCCTTTTTCTACATGTTTATAATAAAATTCTTATCATGTAATTACGAGTTTTATTTTTAAAATAATATTTTAGGCTAATGATTTGGGTGGTATTGGGTAGGTACAGAAAGAAAATTATATTGTCTATGGTCGCGCATTGTTCTGTTGTTGCTTTCTCTATCTTCGTCTATGGTGTGTGACGTCACAGGTGATAAAATTATTGCATTTTGGTGGTGAAATAGTGACCAAAATATTTACGTACTAAAGCCCGAAGTTATCGATCTAGTGGGTGGTTTGGTATATTTATGGGGTGAATTGCCTATTTAAAAAAAACTTTTAAGTATTACCTTAAATTAAACTAAATCGAAATAATTTAATTCTACCCGCAATCGTTGAACGCCGGACATTTAACATATTATTTAATATTCATAATAAAAACAGATTTGAAGTAAAGGTTACGACGAAACCCGGTCGCCAAGAAATTGGAAAATAGGTAGTTTACCAAAATATTAATATCACTGTCGCGCTTACTCCCCCGAATCAAACACCAAAATACTTCCCCACCTTCCTCTTCCCCATCTCTTTTCCTTCTTCAGCCTCACAACATACCCCAATTGGGAATGCTATAGTCTCACCTCTCTTGACTCTTGTGCGGTATTCATACAATTTTTTTTTTTTAAATTATCGAAATCGAGGATTTGTTTCCCCCATTTTTCTCCTCCAAAATTGAACCGACTTTCAAGAATTTTTCTACCAACTATATAAGAAGAAAATTTTCTATGCCTGTATGTTTTGCTTTTTTACAAATACATTGTC
Organism: Limnephilus lunatus; assembly: GCA_917563855.2. NCBI lineage: Eukaryota > Metazoa > Arthropoda > Insecta > Trichoptera > Limnephilidae > Limnephilus > Limnephilus lunatus. The sequence continues at coordinate 19,364,300 of OU830596.1, read as the reverse complement.
TAGTTTGAATAGTGAATGTCTTTTGATGGCGTTCAAACCAGGCAATTTTAATGACTTTTGGTGGGATTAACTTCTTTTAAGAAGTAACTTATAAAAAAGACAAAAAGTACCGACACGCTTGTAATCGATATCTATATTATATTAAAAAATGTTTGCAGTAGTTTCAAAATCCAGAGAGGAAATTGAGGAATACGTTTGTATGGACAAAACGCCTCTTAAGAGGCCGCTACCCGAATTTCTACCGATTTCTTGCAAACCTCCCCTAAACATTTGAAGTTTTAAAGATCTTAAAAAAATATATGTTATTTTTGAAGATAATATCTATGCATTTACCCACCCCGAAACGCAAATTATATGAAATTCCCTCGATAGAAAAAAATCGCAAAGTATGCTCCAATTTTTTTTATTTTCAAGTCTGTTTCCGTTATTTTACAAGTTGAAAAAATTCACAGTGTTTCATTAAATACTGTTTTAGACAGCCCCCAAGAGATTTTAGCTCTATTTTAAACGAGTCGTGTTTTATTAAAGATTTTTGCAGTTTTTGCATCGATTTTGGCGTTGTAAATGTTAGCACTCTCATCTAACATTCGTCATTTCGTTTCTCTCCATCTTCTTCTTTTTCATGCCGGTAACGGAGCCTTAAGGCGATCCCATAATCCAGGAAAAAATCAGAATCGGAATTCACGCCCCTTTATGGGAGGAGTTTAAAAATACTTGGGAAAAAGCTTTTGGAGAGGTTGGAAAAGGTATTTGAGAATTTTTTTTACAGTTTGATTTCGTAAAGGCCTGTAAAAAACATTAACTCCTTTTTTACGCATTGTTTATTGTAATAAATGGAAATTTAAAATTGATTTCACAGAACCAAGCGACGCGGAGCCTAACGTTTGTTCCCCACTCCGTCCGGGGCCGTACTGACAGAAAATGGGTGTGGCGAGTCTTTAGTCCTTAGGTGGATGGCAAAGGGTTCACTTTGAAAATCCAAATTGGTCGACTGCCGGCCGTATTGTAAAATAACAACGTGAAAACGCATGTTTTATTTTATTTTGTGAAGTTCGAGCGGAAATATAATTTTTTTGCGATTATTACACTTAAAAGAAACTGAATTTGCTACATTAAATAATAAAACCATATCGGAAAGGGGGTTTAAAAGTAGGAGAGTTTGCACTTGGAAGTGATTTTTTTTAGACCTAATATTTTATTTTTTTCTAGGCTTATAAAAGACTTGACCGATATTTTTAAGGGTCAAGGTATGTTCTACACGCAGTATTTAATTGAAGCATCTATATACTTCTAAGCGATGAAATTTTCAAAACAAAAATATATGATTTTGTATTATTTTGCATTATTTAGTACGGCTTCATCTTAAGGCTCCGTTACGGGCCCCAAAAAGAAGAAGATGGAGAAATACGAAATAACCAATGTTAGAGGAGAGCGCTAACATTTACAGCGCCAAAATCGATGCAAAAACTGCGAAAATCTTTAACAAAACACGACTCGTTTAAAATAGAGCTAAAATCTCTTGGGGGCTGTCTAAAACAATATTTAATGAAACAATGTGAATTTTTTCAACTTGTAAAATAAAGGAAACAGACTTGAAAATAAAAAAAATTTGGAGCATACTTTGCGATTTTTTTCTATCGAGGGAATTTCATATAATTTGCGTTTCGGCGTGGGGAATGTGTAGATATTATCTTCAAAAATAACATATATTTTTTTAAGAGCTCCTGTTTCGGCCCGTTTCATACAAATCCACGGACGTACAAACAATATTCATCATTGTACAAATCTTAATAGATTTGAGATCAAAATACCAAACCAAACTGAAAAATTATTTTTGTAATCAAAAGGTATATCAAATATCTAGTACTGAGGTGAGCTATTTTATTTATTTTTGCTTTAAATCATAAGATATAGACATTAAAGATTTTAGTGTTTCATGATTTTGGAGGCAACTTGAACAATTAATTGTGAGTCCTAAATGAAAAACATTTAAAGAAAAGATTTTATTATGTTTATTTTAAAAATATGATGAAGAAAAAAATAAAACATCGTTAGAAATGCATTTTTTTGGGTAGTAATTTTAATATATAAATGACAAATTTTAGTTCCTACGTAAATAGATAATTTGTATTTGTAAAATTATTTTTTTAATGTTTTTCATTTACACACAAATAATTTCCCAAAATGCCATCATGAAATTTTAAAATCTTTCAAAATGCCTACATCTCATATTTTAAAGCAAAAATAAATAAAGTAGCTCACATCCGTACTAGATATATTATATAATTTCTTTACAAAAAATAACAGAAAAAACTAATATTTTCAAGTATTTCTTGATCTTTTTCGAATAATTTAAATCATTTATCCCGCCTGTCTGGGACCTAGATTGAAAATTGGCGATATCAGTTCTCTTTTAAATCGAAACCGATCACGGTGATCACACTTCATGGGTTTAAAATATCGTTATTAGGTACTTTTATTGATTGTAACTCAGATAAAGCTCTGATAACGCAAGTAAATAACATTAAAATAATAAATTTCAGGTTTATAGTAAACCCACACTCGACCCACAGCATCCATTGAGGTATTTATGATGTCAAACCATTTATATTAACATATTGAAACGTCTAGCATTATTCTATTTCTGTCATTTTTCAAACTTTTATCACCCGGTAATTTTTTTAAAATTATTTTTTTTTATATTAGAATAAGTTAACAATAATAATCTAAACAAAAATATGAACGAGAACAATACACAGAAAAACAGAAAAAAGACAATGGTCGCAACTGGGACTCGAACCCAGACCTCTCCGTCTAACCGGGACGAGCGCGTTAACCAATTTCGCTATTGCCACCTTCTGTCAAACCGTCATATTTGTCAATCTCATATTTTCAAATTTTTACAATTAACATTATTATCAACTAATTATTTTTCTCCATATTACGGGCAACTACCCTTTTCATTGGAAACAATCATTCTAAGAATTGGTTTTTAACCTGGATAGCGTCTCGGATGGATATATCCGAATTTATTTATATGGAACAATTGACTTTTTATAAAAGTCTAAATGAATATTCAATTTTTATAAGAGAAACTTTTTTTTTATGACTTTATTGAAGGTTATTCCCATCAGTGAAATATATCATATTAGAATAAGTTAACAATAATAATCTAAACGAAAATATGAAAGAGAACCAGACACAGAAAAACAGAAAAAAGACAACGGTCGCAACTGGGACTCGAACTAAAATTTGAAAATATGAGATTGACAAATATGACGGTTTGACAGAAGGTCCAAACGACAAAGTCTTAATTGTCCAAACGACCATTTTAGTTTTTGTTCAATCTTCACTTTAAAATCAAAAATAAAGTATGAAAAGTTATAGTTAATCATTTATTTATTGTTATCAAGTTTAATTTGTAGAACTCCATTTTAATTTTTATTTCTTTTATATATTCAATAATTTTATTATTAGATTAATAAAAACAGTTTATTTATAAAAAAGTTCTGCTGGTAATTATTATTATGCGTGACAGCTGTTTCGCCTTCTGAGGGTATTATCAAACTGTCCTATAGTATAGTTAATCACTTAACTAAGAATTATTTAAACTAATGAAACATTTACCTTTAAGAAAATAGCTTTTCTTTTTTTTTAAAAAGAAAGACAAACATTCCCGGGTTACGAATAACCCAACAATGTTTGAAAATCTCCTACTACCACCACAGAAAGCCGAAAATGTTGCTTGTGTTGTGATGGAGGACTTAGCCAGCCGAGGAATCGAACATGCGACGCCCGGGTGGGACCCAAGCACTATGCCCACTCAACCACTGACCGGTCTTTTCTCCGTTTATCACACCTATTTTAATTTTTAATTGAAATAATGAAAAACCTTCCCCTGTAAAATTTTCTAATGCTCCTTTGGACAATAAAGAATTAATACCTACGTTACACGACATCTTTTTTCAGCCCGATTCCACTTAGACACCAAAGTTAAAAAAAATCGCTTTATGTGATCGCTTTTTTCATATAACGATTTCAGTTGGCATCACAGCAAACAGCGTGGTTCATGTGTGGTTTGCAGTGATGACAATTTAAATCGTAGAAATGAAAATAGAGATCACGTAAAGCGAAAAATGTTGACTTTGGTCTCTAATTGGAATCGGGCTGAAAAAAGATGTCGTGTATTGTAGGCATAATAGGCGACGCTAGCCACTAACCTAATGGCTGTCAAAGTTCAAAGTGTTCATTATATCTATTACAATTATTATTAGACCGCAGTGTAGTAATTTAATCTGAAGTTTTATTGAAACTTTTTAGGCACCGGAATGACAATATTGACAAAGTTGGCAGAGTTTAAATATGTTAACAAACTCAATAAAACGCCCAACAAAGCCAATATTTGGAAATATGTGCCTTACCTACTTCCCACGTCGACCAACTCTTGTTATGTATATCGCGACTTTTACAGATTAAATAATTTATGACGTCGTTATATTGTGATTGTTTTTTTTTTTTTTTAATTTTCTGTTATTCTTTTGGAATTTCATTGTGGGCATATTAAATTCCATATCACATTACAAAATAACAGTGGCGGGCTAAGCTCGTCAGAGGCCCGGAAAGCTGAATGAGCCCCCCCCCCCCCTACCTAGTTTAAGAAGTTGATGTAATTTTACAAACTTTTTATTCAGTTCACATGGGCCTCTGGTCCTGGTGGCCTCCAAACGCCTCCATGTTCCCTTGATCAAATCCTAAACAAGGCTGGCACCAGGACACTGAAAGTTTTTTATTTCGTTATCTAAAAAAATGCATTTGTTAATAATGTTCTAATTGACGAAGTTTTTTTTTTACATGAGCTCCACACAGGAGGCATGAGATTACATGAGGCCATTTTTTTACATGAGCTTCCCTCAGGGCCTATGTCATCTTGGGGATGCTGTGTGGAGGGTTTTTTTGAGGAAAGGAAGGAGAGGAGAGTTCTGGGAAGGAAAAGGGTTTAAGGGGTGGGTAGGAATCTGGGGTTCAGTGTGTGCTGGTCATCCGCCTCCAAGCCCTAGACAAACCTCACCCCATGAACCCGGGCACCTCTGCTAAATCACCAAACGTAGCGAACCACTTGGGGTGACCTATGGCAGAGGTATTGTTTATCCAATAAAGGTTCCTGCGGCGGCGGTACCCATTCCCGCCTCCCAAATTGAAATATAGGATATACAACATTTTTGTGAAACCGTTTGAAACAGTTTGTATGTTGAATTATCCTTCAGAAAAACTTCGAATGCGTTTTTCTCGAAACTTTTTTTAACACGTTTTTCAACCTGGTTGACAACATATTTAGTCCAGTCAATGAATGGTCCAAAAGGGGTTGTAGAGTGCGTGAGCAGGGACCTAAGCGATCACTTCAGAAACTTGTTCAGGGTGCTTAGGGTGTGAACATACTAAAAGTCCTGTCGTCTAGGTAGTGAGCTAGGGGGGGAGGGGGGGGGGGGGGGGTCCCAATTTTCGGGTTTCCGCTTATATCTCGAAAACGGTGCGTCGCAGAGGAAAATTTTATGAGAATAAGTAAAAGCTTATAAAATTATCTACAACTTTTATTCTATACGTAATTTTTTAAATCCCAGCCGTTTTTTAGTTACACGCTCCACAAATGTAGATATTTTCGAAAAAAATCATTTTACCTCACATTTTTCATCAAACATTTCTTCATATCGTCTAAAATATTCGTCAAAGAAAGAAATTTATTTTAAAGAAGTTTTAAAGAATTTAATTTCCTTTCAGAATATATATTTAATATGTATACATATGCAAATAAATCTCGAACCAGTAAATATTTACAGCAATTTTAAGTTTTTTTATAAAATGTCGTCATTTTCAGAAAAAAGCGGTTTTAAGTTTTTTTGAGTCCGGTCTAGGCTTCAAGGCATTTTAAAAGACAATAAACAGCCCTTAGCAACCGAAATTGTAAAAACATCAACTCGATTTACTCTTTACTCGAAATCAAAAAAGTTGAATCACAAAATCAACGCTAAATCCCAGTTTTCTTCGTACATCACTGGTTTCCGGACACTGTGTATTCTAACACGCCTTCCATTTCTCCATATACTCGTACGTTTTATTTTTATATTAACCCTACAGGAGGACCCGAGGAAAATAATTTCCCTCAGGGCCTACGTCATCTTTGGGGATGTTATGTGGAGGATATTTTAAAGGAAAGGATGGAGAGGAAGTTCTGGGAAGGAAAAGGATATGAGGGGTGGGTAGGATTCTGGGGGGTAATGTATCCAAGACTCTTCCTAACCTAGACCTCTCCAGCCGGTCAACCCATCGCCTTGCACCACAGTTAGAGGGATGGATTGATACGTCCGCCACCCCTTGACACATTGACCCCAGATTCCTACCCATCCCTCATACCTCTTTCCTTCCCAGAACTTCATCTCTTTTCTTTCCCTAAAAAAACCTCCAAACGATATCCCCAAAGATGAGATGACTGAGGGAAATTAGTTTCCTCAGGGCCTCCTGTGAGGAGCTAATATAAAAAAAATGTTCCTGGGGTGGCAGTACCCCTACCAGCCTTCCAAATTGAATATTTGGTTTATCGTGGGCTTGAAAAGGTTGCGAATCTCTGCTCCAGGGAACTGCCTTAGAGAAAGCGATCAAAACTTCTTGCATTACTTTAGTAGGACTCTTGTGTCACATTTCTAATGAAATAAAGATAAAACTTGCTTCATCTATAAAAATCACCAGAAAGTAGGACATTACCAAAATGACCACTTGGCGAAATGACCTTACAGACTTGCGACGTAGAAGACATTAAACTATTTTTGGATGTTAGATTTCATTAATGAAATTTCTAGAAAGTGCGTAATTTATTGATATAATATTCATTAATTCAATTAAATTTAGTTTGTTGCATTAAAAACATTGGCTTTCTTTAAATAAATATAAACAGTGCGTATCAACTTCTTCTTCCTTGCACTGTCCCAACTCAATGCTTAGGTATATAGGCTGTTGGGGTCGGCTCTTCTCGTTCTCAGGATACATCTTCTTCGGTTCTAGGTATCGCTTTCATGCAGGCCATTTCTCTGTAATATTTTGGAGCATTGAGTCATCCAGGAGTTCTTTGGATGACTGTCGATGAAGCTCCATAGGCATTGCCTGCTTCACTGTATGGTCTGGTGGTCTCCGTCTTATGTACCCGTTACAAAATTTGTCGACAATACTTTTTAAATCATGACAACTCGTATGAAAGAATACAGGGGAATTCCCCACAAGTTTCAAACATAAGTCGAAACTTTATATTATTTGCAATTTTTTTCTGTAAACTGTTACTTGAAAAAAATAACTAAAAGTATTTGAGTTCCATTATAGGTACACAAGAAAAAAAAATTTGAGCAACGCTATTGTTTAGTACATCATTGTATAGGTTTTATACCGCCATCTATCGATCGTGTCAAACGTTAGTCGATATAAAATGTTTGTCGGGGATTCCCAAAGATGTTTTATAGCGTAGCATTACATTGAGTTTGACGTTTCTTGTTCCCTGTAACATAATAATTTTGCATAAATTAGAGATCTAAAATTATGGATAAAAAAATAAAAAAACTAGTGTGCTTTAGACTTAGACCACACGACTGAAGTAAAACATCAACTTAGGCCGTCCATTAACAATATAACTATAACAGGAATAAAAATATCCCCATCCCCTCAACATCCCCATCAACTCAACTCAACTCAACTCAACTCAACTCATAACAACTTATAACAACTCATAACAACTCATAACAACTCATAATAACTCATAACAACTCGTAACTACTCATAACAACCCATAACAACCTAACAACTCATAACAACGCATAACAACCCATAACAACCCATAACAATTCATAATAGCTCATAACAACTCATATTAACCCATAACAACCCATAACAACTCATAACAACTTATAACAACTCATAAAAACTCATAACAACTCATAACAACTTATAACAACTCATAACAACCCATAACAACCCATAATAACTCATAACAAGTCATAACAACTCATAACAACTCATAACAACTCATAACAACTCATAACAACTCATAACAACTCATAACAACTCATAACAACTCATAACAACTCATAACAACTCATAACAACTCATAACAACTCATAACAACTCATAACAACTCATGACAACTCATGACAACTCATGACAACTCATGACAACTCATAACAACTCATAACAACTCATAACAACTCATAACAACTCATAACAACTCATAACAATTCATAACAACTCATAACAACTCATAACAACTCATAACAACTCATAACAACTCATAAAAACTGATAACAACTCATAACAACTCATAACAACTCATAACAACTCATAAAAACTGATAACAACTCATAACAACTCATAACAACCTAACAACTCATAACAACGCATAACAACCCATAACAACCCATAACAATTCATAATAACTCATAACAACTCATATTAACCCATAACAACCCATAACAACTCATAACAACTTATAACAACTCATAAAAACTCATAACAACTCATAACAACTTATAACAACTCATAACAACCCATAACAACCCATAATAACTCATAACAAGTCATAACAACTCATAACAACTCATAACAACTCATAACAACTCATAACAACTCATAACAACTCATAACAACTCATAACAACCCATAATAACTCATAACAAGTCATAACAACTCATAACAACTCATAACAACTCATAACAACTCATAACAACTCATAACAACTCATAACAACTCATAACAACTCATAACAACTCATAACAACTCATAACAACTCATAACAACTCATAACAACTCATAACAACTCATAACAACTCATGACAACTCATGACAACTCATGACAACTCATAACAACTCATAACAACTCATAACAACTCATAACAACTCATAACAACTCATAACAATTCATAACAACTCATAACAACTCATAACAACTCATAACAACTCATAACAACTCATAACAACTCATAACAACTCATAACAACTCATAAAAACTGATAACAACTCATAACAACTCATAACAACTCATAACAACTCATAACAACTCATAACAACTCATAACAACTTATAACAACTCATAACAACTCATAACAACTTTAAACTTTCGCTTTAATTAGCGTTCGCATCGATTAGCGTTTCATATCGATTAGCGTTTCACTTTCATTAGGGTTCGTAACGTTTCATATTTTTTCGTAAATATATGCGTTTCATAGCGTTTCACGCGTTTCATAGCGTTTCACTTGAATTAGCGTTCGCACATGGTTCTTTTTCGTAACATATTCATCATTTTAACCCTAAGTGTCGAGCGTGCGTAAAGAAGTTTTACTTCAAAAAGAAACCCAGTGGTGCTTCTAAACGCAAAAAACTCCAGGAAAGAGAAGATAGTACCTAAACAAAAATTATCCAAAATAGGCAATTTTTTTAGTCAGTCTTCTACAAGTTGTTTTGGCCCAAATATTTCAGTTGAGAGTGACTCAGATAATATAACCTCTGCAGTGTTGGTTGAGAAGCCCACTGAAGAAGATAATGAAAAACGCTAAATTCTTGTACAGCAACAATGGGTTGATTTTGGACCGTAGAGGTAGCAGCCCGAACGTTGGGGTGGTTTGAAGTTATTTGCGCAGTCAAAAAATTGGATTAGTTGACCTTAAAAATAAACACATTAGCAACAATGGGTTGGTTTTGGGTTTATGAGGAAACAGCCTCAACATTGGGGTGACTTTCGTTTATAGTAGCATTCCCAATATTGGAATGGTTTCTGGCCTTGGCAGCAGTCACATCATCGGATTACTTTTTTCGCTTGTTGGCAATTTATTTATTTATTAATTATTACATTATATTTTTATATTAATATTATTTTTTGTCCTTGTTAGCATCTCTGGATTGGCTTGTAGAAGTTGAGGTCTCTATTAACAGGCTCCCCGTGAATGCTACTGAATGGAGATTCTGATCTTAGGTGTGAGCCAGGAGGGAGTGTAGGTTCTCTGCTAAGCGTAGATCTATCCATAGCTCTAGCTTTCTGTCCCTGTTAGAGAGTGTAGGTTAGGGTGTCCCAAAAAAATGAAAGTTGTAATTTTTCAACGCATACCCTCTAATTTTGTTTCAATAATGTCAAAACACTTATAAAAAAAGGTTTACTTAGGACCACGGCAACCCGTGCCGACTTGCATCGAAACATGTTAATACTTTTATATTAAGACGCCCGCGAGCAAATGCGTTAATGCGCTTGTAGTTACTTGCTTTTTTGTTAATAAACGCATATTACTCATTCAGGCAAGATGTGGTTAGATTTACGCAATTCTAAAAAAGGGTATATTTTTAAAAGGAGTCGTAAAACACCAAATATCGGATTCTAAACTGCCCTCTAATGAACAAGTTCTTGAAGTTTTGTTCTACAATATCCGAGAAGTGAATTTAACTGTCAATGAAAGTGCTAATCTCACTATTCGCGAGTGTGTTGTCTATTGGGAAAAGGTGCGTATACCAACCAAATATTTACCTAATTGTTTGAAGAAACTTGGAAACTTAATATAATATATCAAGTTTGGAGGGATTTTCAAAAAAAAAATGCGCAGAAAACGCAAGACATATTTGAACAACGTCGTCAAGAGTTTGTCAAAACTTAGATAATTTATTTGACATTGCACACACCGATGCCCTTGAATTAATAAAAATAAATGAATATAGCATCTTCTTGCAGCGGAAAAGAGAGCCAGGTCGTCCTGGCTACTTAGCGGGGTGGAAAAAATCTGACAGATAAAGAAGAGAGAGCGCGCCTTAGAACTATCGAAGAAGAAAAGCGGCGTACTAAATATTTATCTGCGCCAACTCCTTCAACATCGTCTTACGAACCGTTAAAAAACGACTCATCTTCTGATTCACATATTCAGAAGATTTGCCCAAACCGTTACAGAACACTCAGCCAGTAAAACACTGAAACCAGTAAAACGTCGATGCGAAAAGACTTCATTACTCCAAAGTTAGTCGCTGCGCTAGACAGGTGCCAGTTAAGTATGAGAGATTCTGTTTTCATTCTTGAAGCTACTATTGAGGCGCTTGGATATAATATTGATCTGTTTCCAATAAGTAAGTCTTCAACTCAAAAAATTCGAAAGGAAAAAAGAAAAGCGCGCGTGAAGGCCATAAAAGTCAATTTTTAAAATGAAGTACCAGATGCTGTGAATCTTCACTGGGACGGCAAACTGTCACCTGCTTTAGATCCTCGAAAACCAAAAGAAGAACATCTTCCAACTGTTATATCATATGGGAATAACGAACAACTTATTGCTGTGCCACGATTGGAAAGTTGCTGTGCCACGAAGAAACAAGCGCAGGCTGTATAGAATGCGATTGTAGACTGGAATCTGGAAGATAAATTGCAAATTCTGTGTTTTGATACTACAGCTTCAAATACAGGTCGCTTCAATGGTGCTTGTGTGCTTCTTGAACAAAAGCTTAACTGAGAAATGGTTATTTTTGCTTGCCGCTATCACGTGTATGAGTTGGTATTAAAAGCTGTGTTTGAATTAAAAATCAATCAAGTGACTACAAGCCCTGATATCCCACCCTTCAAAAAGCTTAGAGATAACTGGAAAAATGTTAATCCCGATAAAATTCGGTGCTACAGATAAAATCTCACATTGCACCTAACTGCTTCCGAAATCGATGATTTGCTTGACTTTTACCGTACTGCACCGACAACAAAAATACTTCGACATGATTATCGAGAGTTGTTAGAGCTCTCTGTGATATTTTTAGGAGGAGATACAAAGAGAAAATTTACGATTCCGCCTCCAGGTGCTATGCACCAAGCTCTATGGATGGCAAGGACGCTTTATTCGTTTAAAATATCATTAAATTACCTACCGGTAAGGATAAGGAGGCACTTTTAGACGTTTGCTTGTTCATAGTAACATCCTACGTCAAGCCATGGCTACAATGTAATATGGCAGTTAAAGCACCTTACCAGGACTTGTGCTTTTTGAAATCGATGAAGGCTTACGAAAAAAAATTGTTACGATGCGTTCAGGAACACCGGAAGACTGTAAAAAACAAACTTTGAAGCGAAAATGTAATCAATAAAACATTTTAAAATATAAAATACTACATAATGGAACATTTTTGCCGTTTTTAGTTTTATTTATCTGAGAAAAATTAAAGTTTAAAATCCTTTCGTATTAACTCAGTACAAATTTTTGTACCATATGTTTGGCATCAAGTCGGCACGGGTTGTCGGTGTTTGATCAAAATAATATTTATTATATGAGTTATTGGGATCAAATGGAAAAAATAAGAGGGTATGCGTATTTAAATTCATGAAAAAAAAATTCTTTCTTATGTCTTGGGACACCCTAGTGTAGGTACTCGCAGATTCTCCTGTATAAGTTTAGAATTCGATAGAATATGCTCATTTTCAGAGTCGGAATCCATTTTAGGTTGGTGGAACGGTCACAAGCGTGGATGGTATGCTTGAGAAGGTGGATCGGTATTTATCTATGGATTTTTATTTATGGTTAATCTAAGCACTTTTATATGGATTTTTAAATTTTTGTCTTTTTGATTTTGTCAATGGAATATAAAATAATTCTACCTTCAGTGTAAAGTTGAATATTATAGTGCTTTAGTATACCTGAAAGTTGTATTAGGTATTTTTATTTTTTATGAAAATAAATGTAGTCATTTAACGACTGTGGTGTAAATCTTGTAAATCTTATGTGAGGGGGAGGGGGGTGGTTCCCACCAAATCTCACTTAATCTCACCACGTGGGGGGGAGGGGGGGGGGGGGGAGGGGGAGGAGGAGTCTAAATTTAAAAAAAAAACAGCTCACGTAATAAATGTATGCCCCTAAGTAGTTTTGCTGTGCCATTCAGCAGAGCTGATGATAAATAAGTAGCTTTTTATCTTATAGTATTTATATTTTGACTTGAGAAAACCTAAACCGTTTAGTTAGGGCCTCAGTTTTTAGCTACGCCTCTGCACCCAGGCTACCACGAATGCGTGAACTTTTAATCTTATGTGATACTTCTGCCGATCATCTAAGCATTCGCATTTCTTATTATTTGTAATTGATGAACTAATGTTTACGAAAAGATTTTTTTATACATAGCACAAAGGGTAACAATAATTTATTATAGGTAAGTAATAATTATTAGCCTGAAACACTCATCTACATTGAAAAAAATCTCCCGAGAAAAGATACATGCCGCCGACGGGACTCGAACCCGCGTCCTTCTGATTTCCGTTCAAATGCTCTGTCAACTGAGCTACGTCGGCTTATCTCCTGCCCGCCAAATAATTCAATATATACTAGTGTTTCATTCAACAATTACTGCTTATTACATTTTTCCACCTGAAAACAACCAACTTTATTTTTATATGAGAAAGGCATTGTAAGTGGTAAATCTCCCACTAGGTGGCGTCGAGACAAATTATGTCTACATTTTTTTGGTGATATACTTTAACTCGTCAAATATTATTTATTATATTTAATTGATAAATTAATGTTTAAGACAAGATTTTTATGCATAGCACAAAGGGTAACAATTATTATAAGTAATAATTATTTAGCCTGAAACACTCATCTACATTGAAAAAATCTTCCATAATTTGTCTCGATGCCACCTAGATACTACATATCGACGGCCGGCGTGGTCAAGGGGTAAGGCTCTTGAGTCTAATTTGGGTTATTTCTCAATTAATTCATTTAAAAATAATATATTTGCGTCACGTTCTAGAGTGGAAGATACTTTCAATATCGCCCTGGTGTAAGACCACCATTCAGAATTGAAACGGTGCTAGAAATGGCTTTGCCCGTGTTTGATGACCAGATCTGAATAGCTAGGTGATTCCTCGCCTTCCTCTTCCCCATCTTTTTCCCCTCCCCACCACCTTCAGGTTCACAATATACCCCATTGTCATGCCATAGCCTCACTGGCTCCAGACGGTAGCATTTGGGTCTCTTGTGCGGTATTCACATAAATATTTAAAAAAATTGTGCACACGAATAAATATTTCAAAATGAGACATTTCTTACAAACCAACTGAATATTACTCGGTTAAAATACAATAAAAAATAAAAAAAAAAAAACAAAAAAAATATTAAAAAATATATAACAAATTGTTTATTCATGTAAGTATCTACTTTATACCTAAGTACTGTGTTTACGCATTTCACTTGTAAATCTTATGTATATGCACTTCGAAATATAAATTACAAATAACTACTTATGGAAAAAAAATTTGAAAGCGAAAATTCAACATCAATTTCATCTGAACCATACTGTAGGCTTTTGCTCCGCGTAAGCAAAATTATTAAGCATCTGGAAACTAGACTGGCTTGCTTAGAACAGTCGAATCTTAATGACTGTGTTGAAATAACAGGAATTGAGGAAAATACTGATGAAAATCCCAAAATAACAGCCATGAAACTAATAGAAAATGCTCATATCAAAATAAGCTCAGATGATATTACCTCAGCAATAAGACCATATGATAAAAGACCAGGCCATCCGAAAAAAACAAGAAGGTGATTTCAAACCCTGAAAAAACGATATTCCTAGGAGAATCACTGTCTCCTTATTTTAAAGAACTGCTTTGGAAAGCTAAAATAAAGAGAAGAGAATTAAAATACAAATACATTTGGTTTAAAAACGGATCCATTCTAATGAAGGAAGATGAAGGCAAAAAAAATCAAGGAAATAAAACACGAAGATGACATGAAGAAAATATTGTAGAAGTTGTATAGTAAAAGGCGATGAAAATATTTAAAACTGAAAATATTTATGAAAAATGGATGTCGATTTAGGAAACCAAATTGATTTGGATGACAATACAAAATATTGCAATTTTTTTTATGAACATTCCAACTCTTCTTTACATAGGTTGAAGGATTCTTTCTTCAATCAATCGATTCTTTCTTCTTTGTCCTTTCTAAATGAATAGGTACCTACCATTTTATACTGCATAAATCGTTTTTGTTTATCTTTGCCCTGCTAAATTAATAGAATATTATTGTAAAAAATATTTTTTTCCATCTTTGCCCTTCTAATTTGATAGCTTTTTATACTGTAAACATAGTTTTTTTTATCTTTGCCCCGCTAATTTGATAGTTTTTATATTATTTTTTTTTCCATCTGTGCCCCGCTAAATTAATAGCATATCATAATGTAAAAATAGTTTTTTCATTTTTGCCCTGCTAATTTGATAGCATTTTATATTGAAAAAAAATTTTTTTTTCAATCTTTGCCCTGCTAAATCTATAGTAATTATTATTATATTGTAAAAATCATTTTTCCATGAATACCACATTATATTGTAAAAATATTTTAGATATCAACACTATGGTCACCCTACATATTTACAATGCGATGTACTAGACGCCTTCTGCTTGGGTACCATTATCTGAAATTTAATTGCACATTATTGTAACAATATTGTACTTCAATACTCATATTATTTTGTGTTATATTTTGCTACTTTGTAGAATTATTAACCTCGACACAGGCTTGTCCTAGTGCGGTTAAAAATTAAATTATACATAGAAATAACATGTAAAGAAACAATAAATAAATAAATAAAATAAATGTACTACGCGAAACTCGGCTTGCAGTGGAACGACATCTAGTTCAAAAAACATCTTCTCGCGATCGCTGGTACAATATGAGCGCTGTAGACGAAATCGAAATTCTGGTTTGCTGGTCATACACTCTTAACCTTTTTATTATTATTATTTTTGTTTTATGTGACCACCTCACAAGAGTCCCAGCAGCTCTCATCTGGAGCCAGCGAGACTATGGCATCCACAATTGGGGAATGTTGTGAGGCTGAAGGTAGCGGGGAGGGGGAAGGTGGGGAAGTACCTGGCTATTCAGATCTGGTCACCAAACACGGCTAAAACCATTTCAAGCTACGTTTCAATTCCGAATTATGGGCTTTCATCAGGGCAATACTGAGAGTATCTTCCACTCCTGAATGTCCCGCAAATATACCATGTATCATTTTAAAGGAATTAATTGCGTCATAGCACAAATTAATCAAATACAATTTATTGATCCCACGACCTTTGGATTGCGAGTCAAAAGCCTTAGGGGGCATCCATTAATGACGTGAGCAGTTTTTCTTCCAATCTAGACCCCCCTCCCCCTCGGTGAGATAAATTTGGGCCAATTCGTATATATTTTTCTCAAGTAACGTGAGATTTTGCTGGACCCCCTCCCCTGTTTGTGCGCACATAATTAATGGATGCCCCCTTACCCCTCTCCCACGGAGGCCGTCCGATACTATAATTTACGAAAATTCGGAAGATCAGAAAAGACCACCATTCGGAATTGAATCGTTGTTTGATTTGGCTTTAGCCGTGTTTGGTAACTAGATCTGAATAGCCTAGATCTTTTCAACGTTTATCTTCCTCGTCTATCTTTCTTCCCCACTTCACAACATACCCCAACAATAGCATGGTTCCACTGGATAGTTGAGCTCTTGTGTGGTATTCACAAAAAAATATATATGTCGATGGTGTGTTATGAAAATATGCAATAAAAGACGGAGGTGTGTCTTGTAAGTATAGGTATGTATCATTATTTACTGATATTAAAAGAACGATACCTATTGTATCATAACCTGTCGACATTGACATTTCAATAGGTAGGTACATTGTAACTTTTTCATCTTTATAAAAGTAGGCGGAACCATCAACATTGAATATTTCGTCACCTACGCTGCAGTGGCGTAGCGTGAGTGTCAGCCGCCGGGGGCGGAGGAAAATTTCGCCGCCCCTTTATTTAGGTTTCAATTCAAAAGACTAAAATATATAGTAATTCTAAAGAACTTTTCGGCAAGAATGATCATCAATATTATGTATTGTACAGGTAACATAATAATAAAAGTCATGTATATATATATAGTTATTATTTTTATATATAATATAGTTTTACAATATAATAATCACATTTGTTGCAAAAATTGATCACGAACTTTACTTACCTGAAGTTATTCTCGCTGAATATTAGGTATTCATAAATTCATTAACAATCCAAGCACAAAATAAAATAGGGGAATTCCTGCAATTCAGTACAGACGGTGTTTTGCAAGTCGCTACAATTGAGATGGTTAAAATTTTTACAAGAAATTATTAAATATTATTTATTGTGAAATTTTGCCGCCCCTTAAAAGTGCCGCCCGCGGACTTTGTCCCGGTGACTAGCTGTCACTGGATTGCCATAGATTATTTTTCAGAGAAACCGGCTATTTTTGAAACAAGTTCCTATCGAATTTATAAAATGGTCACCAACACTTAATGGGTGAAGCCGAACCAAAAGCCAAAACCTGCAGAGAGGGTTTTTAACTGCTAGTACACCATTATTAGTGTAAAACCACGCAAACAAAGGTGTCAACATTGTGCAAACATTCCATTTTCGATGTTCTAGACGAGACGTAGTAGTTGTTTCTTTATTCGTTTGCGGCAAAGGGTCACTGGAATGTATGAGATGATATGTGACTGATAGTTTATCTTTTTTTTCTTTTTATAAATGCGCTGAAAATAATTTCTTTGAAATCATTTTTATTAATAGCGCGTCTGGAGTTTTCAAACGCATATAATTATAATGATATTATATTATAGGGATGAGGTTTATAAATATTTAGGATAATCCGCAATCAAATAGATTAGATCATACTAGTATTAAAAATGATATTAGGATTAAATTTAAAACTAGGATCCGAAAATTTTTAAAATGCAATCTATCTACTAAAAATTTTGTAAAGGCAATAAATACTTGGGAGATACCTCTATTAACTTACTCATTTGGCATAATTAAATGGTCTAATACAGATTTAGATAGCTTAGAACGATTAATTAGAACTACGTTAACAAAGTTTAATTGCCATCATCCAAATTCAGCTATAGAACGAAATAATTTTCCTAGAAATTTAGGAGGTAGAGGTATAGTCGAAATAACATCTTTAAAACATAATCAGGTAGAAATGCTAAGAAATTTTTTCCATAGGAAAGCTCATAGTTCAGAAATGCACAAAATATTTTGCAAGGTAGATAGAAATATTTCGCCATTAAATTTATACGACGAGAATGCCAGCATTCTTATAAATACCAACCAGGAATTATTAGATTCCTGGTCAAATAAAATTCTTCACGCAAAACACTTCAACTATCTCAACCAAACATATGCTGACAAATTTTCGTCAAACAAATGGTTGAGTAATGGAGAGTTGAGCGCAGAAATAGAAGGCTTTATGCTTGCCATTGAATATAGTCATAATACTAAAAATTATAGGAAGCTTATCATCAAATACACAAATCAAATTGATGATTTATATAGAAAAAGTTTGGCTTTTCCGGAAACTATAGAACATGTTATATCGGGATGTTCTGTATTATCGCCGTCCGAGTATACATTTAGGCACAATCAAGTTTTAAAAATAATTCACCAAAGTTTGGTAATTAAACATAACTTGATTGACTGCCGTAATGTACCATATTATGAATATGAACCAAATTCATTTTTAGAAAATGAATTTTATAAAATTTATTATGATAAAACTATTCTAACAGACAGAACAATTAGTCATAATATACCCGATATAGTTTAACATGACAAAATTAAAAAAAATAACTAATATCATTGATGTCGCTATTCCAAATTCTTGTAATATTCAGAAAACTGTTTCTGAAAAAATAAGAAAATATACAGATTTAGGAAATGAGATTAAAAGAATTTGGCATTCTCAGACTATAAAGATATTACCATTTGTTATTTCGGCTACTGGCATTATACCTAGCTCTCTCATTCAAAATTTAGGCGTTATTAGATTTCTCAAAAAAATTGTACATAAAAATGCAGAAGTCGGTCATTTTAAATACATGTAGGATTATGAAAGATTTTGTAAATATTTATATTGTGGGATCAGTAGGATTTATCGGACCAGTTAGGATTTCATCAGAGCCGAACCCTCTGATATGAAAATATCTGGAGTCGGTGAAATATTTTCCCATTATGTTTCTGGTGGATTGACGTATTGTTCTTGTATTGTTTTGTATTTATTATACTTATATAGTGCACTTACATTGCGTGGATTTACTAGATAATCATTTGTGGAAAAGTGTGTGGAAGGTTTTAGTCTTTCATTTGGGAAAGATTTAACCCGGACATAAAATCTGGAGCACCGTAAAAAAGTATAAGAAACTGGGCGATGCTGTCAAAGAAACAAATCCTAAGATTTGAATACACTATTATAGTTACAATTGACTACATACACTTAATTTTGTCGATTTTGACGGATAAATATAATTATTTATTGTTAAATAATTAAATCAAAATCGTTAATTTATTGGTGTTAGTCGGGGTCGGCTCAGTGCGTAGCGCGGGCGTCATCCGGACGTAGCCATTTAGACGAATACAAAAGCCAATTTTTTAAATTTATTCTTAGTACCGAAGCTTTATATATATCACAACGAATTTAAAACAAATGTATGCCAAGAATATTCTTATACATCATTTTAAAAACAGAAAATCTCCTAATGAAACTCGGATACATGACACAAGAGCCTCAAAAAAGGATATACGAGATGTTCCAAAATTCAAGACAAGTTTTGGCCAAAAAAACCACATATATCTGGCAACTAAACTTTACAACATCCTTCCTCCAAGTCTGAAAAAGATAGAAAAGATAAATAAGTTTAAGGAAAAAATCAAAACATGGGTGAAAGAAATTAATGCAGATATACTAGAGAATGTATTAAAAACATCATAGAAACTAAATAACGGAAAATCAAAGAAATCTACCAGTCCGCCTCAGCACAGGACCACCTAGTGAGGAGGACTAAGAACAAACGGATTAAATATTTATATATATCATCATATCTTGTAATTGTCATCAAACCTGTAACTAAATAGTCACTAATAAAAAAAAAATAAAAAAATAAAAAAATATATATAGGTAATAGGCATAAGAATCACTTGGCAAACGGTATCTAGAAACGGTCGATTTTACCGCAAGTGTTATTTACTAATTTTGTGAAAAATTTTATAAGAAAGAAAGAAAGTTAATCAGGGGAAACTGTCACTGATAATCTTAACCATAAAATTGTATATTTTAAAAGTTGTTTCTTATAAGCGATCGTACATTTCTAATTATTTTTGTTTGTTTTTTAATAGTTTACATTTATTTTTTTAATAAAGTAACAAATAATTTTATTTTAATTCTACTCAAGCGAAACGATAGAAAAATATTTATTTTATTCAATTGCTATTTTTTGTATCCATAATGTACACAGATACGTAGTAAAGATTAATCAAAAATAATATTTTCTTATGAATTTTGCCTTCTACGCGAAGCAGCGCGCCACCTACCCCCATTTTCAGTCCTATTCTATGCCATATCTCCCTTTGCTTATAATACTTATCTACGGTGTTCACGAGACGTGCAGAACACACTACCATCGATTTATATATATTTAGCGCTTATAATAATAACAATCTCTCATTTTTATAAACATATTTATAAATGATTTCCTTGATGTGATAACGCAGATTCAGTGCATGAAAGAAATTTTTGGAAATTTAATCTCTAAATCTCCTTGGAAACACCATTGCTGCTGAATTTTTCCTTCTTTATTGGTGAAATAGATGTTGGGCAATGGCGGTCACAGTATTTAGAGAAATATAAAGCGCGATTTGAATATTCGTCAGTGTGTGTTCATCTTTCTTAGCTTTACTATCAGACGTTGTAACCTCCAAAGCAAAATGAAGTTAATATTGGTGAGTAGGTACTTCACTCTATCAAAACACCACAGCACCTATGGGCAGTTTTCAATAACAAACTTTCCGTCTGATGGTAGATTTAACTTTCATTTATGGCTATTAATTATTGTAATATTTCTAATCCTATTAATTGACGAGTGGAGCGGAAGAATCCGTGACTCCGGTACAGAAGTTACGGGTTCGAAACCCGGCGTGGAATTTTGTTATGTGGCATTATTATCGAATATTATTAACCCTTGAAATGAATCTCGATAAATAATTAAATCTGTTTTGAAAAAGGCACAATTTTAGAATAATACATTATGCCCACTATTTTAATTCTATTATTATTTCTTATTCTACTTTTTCAAAATGTTATTTCCTATCTTACATTTTTATTAATCCTAACAATTATAATCCTAACAATTATTTTTTACGGTGCTCCAGATTTTATGTCCGGGTTGAATCTTTCCCAAATGAAAGACTAAACCCTTCCACACACTTTTCCACAAATGAATATCTAGTAAATTCACGCAATGTAAGTGCACTATATAAGTATAATAAATACAAAACAATACAAGAACAATACGTCAATCCACCAGAAACATAATGGGAAAATATTTCACCGACTCCAGATATTTTCATATCAGAGGGTTCGGCTCTGATGAAATCCTAACTGGTCCGATAAATCCTACTGATCCCTCAATATAAATATTTACTTTAATTAACTTTACTTAATTAACTATTTACTTTAATTAACTTTACTTACAATATTATTATATGTCCTATTACTTATTATTCCTAGCTTACAGTTGTGTTACTTGTATTATAATTTATCCTATTAGATTAGATACTTATTATTCCTATCTTATAATCGTGTTACTTGTATTACCTATAATATGTCCTATTACTTATTTTCCTATCTTTCATTTGTGTTACTTATGTTACAATTTATGTCCTATTAGGTACTTATTTTCATATCTTTCAATTATGTTACTTAGGTATATTATAATATGTCCTTTTACTTATTATTCCTATCTTTCAATTGCGTTACTTGTATTATAATAATATGTCCTATTACTAATTATTCCTATCGTACAATTGTGATACTGGTGTTAGGTATAGGTAATATGTCATATTACTTATTATTTCTATCTTACAATTGTGTTACTTGTATTATAATATGTCCTATTACTTATTATTCATGTCTTATAATTTATTCCGCGTTACAATACATTAGACAATTGTCTAAGAATTTAAATCAGGCTATCGGGAAGGAGATTGCAAATATTTACAATTTGCGAGGCGGGTACCTATGTTTTGGACAACAAACACCCTTGTCCCTTGCCATAGGTCACTCCAAGTGGTTCGCTACGTTTTTGCTTGTCCACCTAACCTGGGCCGAAACGGGAGAGACTGGTTGAGGGAGACTTTTTGACCTTTCCAGCCGGACTCTCGGAATGGATTCATATGTCTGTCACTCCTGGATACACTCACCCCCAGATTCCTATCCACCCCTCATACCCTTTTTCTTCCCAGAACTTTCTCTCTTTCCTTTCCCTAAAAATACCGTTCACACCGCAATATGATGGCATAGGCCCTGAGGGAAATTGTTTACCTTAGGGCCTCCTGTGAAGAGATGAAAGAAAAAAAATGTGTATACCCGCCTCCTAAATTGAAAGTGACGCCGAGGTGAAATCTCGACGCTTTGAACCGTATTGTGTTTTTTTTCTGTATTGTGTCTTTTTGTACTGATTATGCAATTTGTTGCTTTAGCTATTCATCGGTGTCATGGCGTCCGCATCTGCTGCTCCACAGCGCTTTGGCGGGTATGACCTAATCGAGGGTCCGCCCCCTTCGAAGGTGCTGGTAGATTACTACTTCCATGCCGCCGCGCAAGAAGAGGAACCCCCGCAGCCGCCCATCCGTTTCCTTCAGGCAGACCCTGAACACCGCTACAAGATTATATTCGTCAAGGTGCCGCCTTCTGCTCCCAAGGTCCAAGAAACCTTGGAATTGCCACCCCAAGTCCGTGAAAAGACTGTTGTCTACGTCCTGGTGAAGAGACCTGACGATCCTGAAGATATTGTTCTACCAATACCTCGACCGACAAAACCTTCCAAGCCAGAAGTTTTCGTCATCAAGTACAAAAACGAAAAAGATATCAACAGTGCGTTAGTTACAGGTGTTTCCGACTCAAAACTCTATGGAAAAACTGACTTCTCCGAAGACCACGTCAACAGGGAGTTGTCTAAAGTTAAAGAAATCACTGATTTAAAATTCATTAATGATTTGCAAGAGAATTAGTCATATTTATTAGTTTTAAAAGGTTGAGGCGTTTGAAACTCCATTACTTTTGATGAGCATGGCGAAATGGCGCTGGTAGCCGATTTGATGGCTACCAGCGCCATTTTTAATATTTGTCATTCAATTTGAAACATTACCGATCGCCGAATGTCTGCCTACTTCAGCCTTAATCAACTGATTAGCATAACGGTCATTATGCATATATGTTACGCAAGCTGCTCAAAATTATATTAAAAACAAAAACGGGCCGAGAATCGGCGAACGTTCAAATGTCAAATCTAACATCAAATGCGAGGAAAGTTTGAAACAACTCAGCCTACGAATTTTAGATAATTAATGTAGATATTTATGAAGACTGAAAAAAAACGTTATAATACCTATATCTTTTTGTAATATCGATCCCTACTATGTTTCGATTACTAAGTCATTCGATTAAATTTACAAAATAGATAGGTATCTCGATTATGGTAATCACAATCATTAATAACTATCTACCTCTATTGCTCGTTTCACACGACTATTTTTTTGTATTGTTTGATAAAGCTTAAATAAAAATCAGTAAAAATTGCACGCTTCAAATTATAGGTTGGGCAATCAGAGATGACCCAAATAACACACACATGTTAAACCTCTACACAAAACCGCCATTTTGTCTTTCTTACCATCCAATATATTTTAAAACAAATTGTTGGCAACCTTGTTCGATTCAATTTTTTTAAAAGAAGAACTCTTCTTCTTCTTCAATGATGCATTACATTGATGGAAATAACCTACAAAAGTTATAAAAAAAGAGAGTTGTTCTTATAAAAATTGAATATTCATTGAGACTTTTATAAAAGGTCAATACATGTTCCATATAAATAAAATCGGATTTATTTATACGATTTTTACGCTATCTAGGTTACAAACCAGTTCTTCGAACGATTGTTTCCAATGAAAAGGGTAGTTGCCTATAATATGGAAAAAATAGTAAAAAATGATATTGTTAATTTTAAAATATGAATTTGACAATTATGATAGTTTCTTAGAAGGTGGCAATAACTGAATTCGTGAAAGCACGTCCCGGTTAGACGGGAGGTTCTGGGTTCGAGTCTTAGTTTCGACCATTATCTTTTTCTAATTTTCTGTGTCTTGTTGTCTGTCATATTTTCGTTAAGATTATTAGTATGATCTTCTTTTTTAATGATATATTACGTTGTTCGAAATTAAATATTCGAAGTTTTACAAATGAATTTTAGAAATGTTAAAGCTTCTGACGTCCAATAACACGCTGGGAATGTTGTACCTACGTTGTGGAATGTTGGATGCAAGCAAGGCACATGTACGAGTGCTTTGTGTGTGCTTACCCTGGCTTATAAAATAGCAACTATTTTATTTGAAAATGTATACATTATTTAAAAAAAAATCATCTTGTTTGTGTTAAAAATGATTTTAATGTTTCCAGGAATATATTAATATAAATTCCTTTTCTATAAAACTCTGTTTATTGTCTTAATTTTGTTTTTAATATCAACTCTTGCTGGAATCGAGAAATATCTGGCTTCAATAAAATGTTGTTTATAGCACTGTAAAATGCTTTTATTAAATATATTAGATATAATATTATTTGCATTTTATTAATGTAATTCCAAAAAAAATCTACTTTGTTTAGGAATCTTTAGGCACCCACAAACCCACTGAACAGATTTTCTCTAGAAGTGAGATCTGTTCACATTTTAAAGAAAACTTGCATCGCCTCCTGGATTCCAAACGGGACGGTAAAATTGATTAAATGCTGAAGAAAGAATTTTGAAATTGGTTATTTAAGACTAGTGATTACGCGGCATTCGTTGCAATGCCACTTAATAAAGAAATTGTTTGTTCCTGCGTGTCCTTTCCCATTCGACCCTTTCCCCTTCCACCGCCTTTCCCCTCCCCCTTTCCCCTTCCCCTCACGCGTTCACCTACCCTACCTTCCCTCTCACATATATTCAGTCCCAGTACATTTGGTTTTCAAACAGCTCGCGTGCCACCTATTAACATATTTTTTATTCCAATTTTCATTTTTCATAAATTACAAATATTCATTTTGTATATTATAAGAAAAATCAATCAAATTTGGTGCCTAACACATGTACCTATTATTTAACATGTCTATAATTCTTACTTAGTAAATACTTCAAGTAAATTCATTAAATTAAAGGGTTTATTCGAAAATTGAATTTTGATTAAACAATCGACGGTTTGCAAAATGTCATTCTCAAATTGTGAAAATTTTTGACAGTTTTGCAAGAGTTTTTGTAATGATTAAAAAACTTTTCAAATATATTGTCTTGTGGTTCTAATAATCCAGAAATCTTCGCGGGGGTGGAAAGAAGGTATTTTGAAAGTTTCAAACATTCATAGACAACTTATTATACATATTTTTTATAAGCAAGCATATTTTGATTTTTATATATTAGAGAAGTAAGCATAATTTGAGCTTACTTCGCTAACACTGATACATCCCCAACATACTTCTATTATTTTACGTTCTCAGTGAGGTTAACAGCGCAAAATAAATATTTGACCTAAGACCCTTATATAATCATAAATTCTCATCTAACGAATTTTCGAGCGTTTTAAATTGCTTTTAAAGCGATAACGACAATATTGCTTTAATTTAGGATCAGTGATCAGGATCAGTGATCAGTTTGAATAAAATGGTGAAATAAATAACGAAAAAACGGTTACTAAAGATGAATGAATAAAAAATAACAACCTGTTTTGCATGCGTGGGTAATAATAAATAATCATTTACCATCAAGCATAAAGCATAACTGACGATGCAACACCTCGTTCTAACACATATTCAAATATTTTGTAAATGTCACCACCTAAAAACTTGACAGCATTGAGAAAAAAATTGTGTAAGTTGGTTCTAGTATCACTTTTTTATAAAGACGCTCTTAAAACCACCAGATTTTATAATTGTGTGATTTATGAAGCTGAATGAATGTACCTATAAATATTTCTTTCTTTCAAAATTAGCTCATTAGCTCCACAAGGGATGCTCCGAGAAATTTTTTTTTTTTTCTCAGGACTTAAGTCATCTTTGGAGATGGTGTGTAGAGGGTCCTTTTAAGAAAATGAAGGATAGGAAGTTCTGGGAAGGAAAAAGGCATGAGGGGTAGGTACATGGGGATAGATGTGTTCAGATGTGACGAACGTTTGAATCCATCCCTCCCACTGCGGTGCAAGGCTATGTGTCGAGAGAAACGAGATATCATTTGTAGAGGTCAAAAGGTTTACCTTAACCTCTCTCCCGATCCAGTCCGCCACGCAGTAGGTGTGAAAACTTATCCGCCTCTAAGACCAAGACAAACCTCACCCCATGAACCCGGGCATCCCTGCTAAGTCACCCACGCACCGATAACAGAAATTGAAGAATTTTGACGATCTCCGTGGTCGAGTTGCTACGATCCTCTACTACCAATTTCAAGTAATTTAATATTTGCAGCACGTTCCAGAATGGTAGATATTATCAGTACCTATAGCTTTGGTTAAAGACCACCATTCAGGATCGAAACGTTGTTTGAAATGATTTTATCCTTGTTTTGTGACCAGACCAGAATAGCCAAGTACTTTCCAACCTCTCTCTTCCCCATCTCCTTCCCTTCTCCACAACCTTCAGCCTCACCATAAACCTCAATTGGGGATGTTCATTAAACACGAATTAATTCGTTCAATAAATGTTTGGTTTCTGGCTCAGCAGGTTTTTTTTTTTTTTTTTTTTATTTTTTTTTTTTTTATTGTATTTATTACTTGCTGGAGCAATCCCGATGAGTTACAGAACTCATTTTAGGACAGGAGGAAAATTCATGGGTGTGAGGAAATAGTTACAGTTTTACTTGGAAAATGGATATTAAAAATATAAGTTTCACATACAACATAGACAAAAAATAAATTTAAAAAAAAAACAGGTTGAGTGAGCAAACAACAATAGAAAATAATTAAAGAAACAAAGAACAAGGTTATACAAATGTGGATGATTATGATTACAAATAAATGGAAAAGAAAAGAAGAGAAAAGGAAACAAGACAAATTCAGACATGATAAGAAAATTTACATAGTTTCATCCTTAAACGTATTTAAAAAATATTCTTTTAAAGCATTATTCTGAACTTTTTTATTTTGCTGGTTTCCCTTGTACATATCTGGAAGCGAATTATATAGTGTATAGGCAACATAGTTCAGAGATTTTATCCCATATTTTGTAGTGTGTGTTTGAGGTATGCGGATTTTATTGCTATTTCGAGTATTGTGAGTGTGAATGTCTTGATTGTAAAGTGGCTTGATGTTAGTGTGAGTTGATTGTTGAGTAATTTGTAGGATGGTGCTTGTGATTTCATGTTTAGGAAGGACTGTGATTGGAAGAATACCGGAAACTGAATAGATGTCTTTGACATGGGTGTCCCATGGAAGTCCAAAAACATTTCTGAGAGCTCGGTTTTGAACCACCTGCAGATCAGCTATCAATTTCTTTGAGGCAAATCCCCAGATACAGCAGAGATAAGAAAGGTGTGAATGTACCATGGCGTAGTACACTGATGTTAGTAAAGGAATGGGTAATAATCCTTGTAGTCTATATAGTACACCAGTTATGGCGGTAATTTTCTCCTTTACATGATTTATGTGGAGATCCCACGAGAGTTGGGAATCTACGATCAGGCCCAAATATTTTGTGCTCATTTTCTTTTCGAGGCAGTTATCACCAACTTTGATATTGAGGCTGAAATTTTTCTTGTTACCAAAAAGTATATAATGAGTTTTTTTTACGTTAAGAGTTAGTTTGTTTATTCTTAACCAGCTTGTGAGTTTAGAAACATCAGCATTCATTTCCGTTTCAAGCTCCGCTAGGTTCAGTTTATTGTAAAAAATTACTGTATCGTCCGCATAAAGTTGTAGAATTCCTTTAATACCCCACTTTGTCATGTCATTCACATAGATTAGAAATAGCAACGGTCCAAGAATTGATCCTTGTGGCACTCCACATGTTATTTTACCCAACTCACTTGTTTCTCCTCCCAGTTCTACTGCCGAAACGCGATTTGATAGGTAAGATCGGAAAAGTTCCAGAGGAGGACCAACAATACCCAAATGTTTCAGTTTTTCGATCAATACGTTGTGATCCACCGTGTCAAACGCCTTCTTTAGATCAATAAATATTGCCGCCGTAAAATCCCCATGATCAATATGTTTCTGTAGATTTGATATAAAATCGAAAGCTGCACATTTAGTGTTAGATCGTCGTCTGAAACCGTATTGTTTTGACGTGAGAATTTTGTTGTGTTCGAGATATTTCAATAGTCTTTCTATAATGATACATTCAAAAATTTTAGAGATAGCTGGAAGTATAGAGATTGGACGATAATTTTGGACATTTTTTTTGCATTCGTCTTTATGAATAGGAATTATTTTCGCAATCTTTAGTCTGTCTGGAAAGATACCTTTTGATAGAGAGAGATTTATTAAGAATACAAGATCATCCGCCAGTTCCTCCTTGCAATTTTTGAGAAGGAGAGAGGTTATCCCATCGGAACCAGCTGCCGCTTTGGACTTAAGGTTAGATATGACACGTAGGATTTCATTTTTATTTGTCCTGATCATGTTAAAAGATTGTTTTGCTTGAGGTTCCGTGTAGATCGTGTTTTCATCAGTTTTTGAAGTTTTTATTACTGATGCTAAATTTTCCCCAACTGAAAGAAAAAATGCGTTAAATGCAGTTGCAATCTCCTTTGGTCCCTTTACTTCTTCGTCATTTATGACTAGAGATTTACAAGTTATTTTTGGGTTTCGCGAGCTATTTGTGAGAATGGAATTGATTGTTTTCCAGGTTCTCTGTGGCTTGTTCATGTTTTCGCTAAGCAATTTTGTATAATACTTGCATTTAATATATCTTCTGTAATTTGTGACAGTATTACGAGCTTTATTTTTTTCTATTGTCAAAGGAATACTTCCTTGATTTTGTTTCCAGAGTTTAAATATGCGATTTCGTTCTTTAATAAGTGAATCAAGTTGGGCATCAAACCATGGCGTATTGTTCAGTCTTTTGTCTCCTTTATTAATTTTAACTTTTGTTTTGCACGAATTTACAGCATTTTGTAGATAGTCAGCGAAATTATTATAATTTTGGTTTACATCGTCAGACGAATGGGTAAATTTACAAGTTTTAAGTGACGTTTTTAATTTTTGATAATTTATTTTGTAAGCGTTTGAGAGGTAGTTTGAGGTTCTGTTGTTGGGGAGGTTTTTCAGGGAGTTTTCGTAATCCAATATAAGTATATTATGGTCATTAAGGGGATCATCAATATTTGAAATTATCCCAGAAACATTTGTTCTATTTGTGATAATGTGATCTATCAACGAGCTGGTGTTATTTGTTACCCTTGTGGGAAACATTGTGTTACACAAATAAAAGTTGTACGATTTTAAGGTGTGAACATATTTCCGTGCAATATCAGTATCTTTTGAGATATCGATATTAAAATCTCCAAAAAGTAATGTGTCTTGTTTGTTTTTATTTAATATTATTTCTAAAGAGTCGAAAAAATCTGTTATATTTGAGTTGGGCTTACGGTAAAAAACATACAAATTGAAAGGTTTAATATTTTTTGCCGTGATCGTAATTCCAAGAAAGGTATTTTCACTGCAACATTTTTCTATTTTCTTATTGCTTAGTGTGTTATGCATGTAGATGGCGACTCCTCCTCCTCGGTCCAGCTCACGGGAAGCAAAGATTCCAGCATAGTCAGTAATATTGAAAATAGTTTCCTCTCCTTTATGCAGCCAGGTTTCAGTAATCACGAGAATATGTACCGTTCCTGTAATGTTTTTTAGGGTTTCTTCAATTTCATCAATTTTGTTTCTGATGCTTCTAGCATTCATGTACATAATACGCATACAGGACTTTTTGGTGGTGTATTCTTGAATATTGAAACATTTTTTTTCCTTGAAGTTGCCTTTAGCAGTGGCCCACGTAGTCTACCCTTTCTCTGAAGCGCTCATCCATAAGCTTCCACAGTGGGCAATCTGGATTTGTTGCCCGGTGGTTTCTCGTACCTCCATTGCAATTTGAACACGTTGGTTCTTTCGCCTTATTGGGACATGTGTCATATTTATGACATTCACCACAGTGAACACAACTAAGCTTCTCTGTGCAAAAACGTTGGGAGTGACCAAAACCTAGGCATTGGTAGCATTGCATCAACGGTGACTGATCTTCAACCACAAGACGTTGATACCCTACGTTAATTCGTCCAGTGGTTATTAAAGATTTCCAGTTTTTCGGAGATGCCTCAAGGACAACGTTGCACAGAAGTTTGTTCCTGTGGTTTTTTTTGTATTTAATTTTTAGATTTTGCGTAAAATCTAAACCGCAATCTTTGTTTTGGTTTTTGAGTGAGTTAAGTAAGTCCTCGTCGGAAGCACCTTTTATCATCCCTTTTATGATTAAGAGGGGATTGAGTTGCTTACCGTCGGTGACTGTGATTTTTCCCTGTAGTCCTTTGCTCAACTCAGCCTTAAAATTATTTTTGTCTTGTAGAGAGGCCATCTTAAAAACGAGTTTTTGGTTATTAGTTTTTCGCATGTCCGTTACACCTATACCAAGGGATCTAACATCGACGTGTTTCTTTATCAGCAGGTCCAAGTCATCAGATTTCTTCCCGGGGTCATCTGAGCTGATTACTAGAGCGTGAGTCTGTTGCGTTGTTCTCGGCCTGGCTGTGATATTTGCGTATGTCATATTGTGGTCTAGTTTGGCTTTGATTTCGTTAATGTTGGTTGAGAGCGATTTGATGGATTCGAAAACCATATCCAATGGTTTG
Source organism: Limnephilus lunatus (assembly GCA_917563855.2). Classification (NCBI taxonomy): domain Eukaryota; kingdom Metazoa; phylum Arthropoda; class Insecta; order Trichoptera; family Limnephilidae; genus Limnephilus; species Limnephilus lunatus. The sequence goes on along the minus strand of OU830596.1, from coordinate 19,333,347 downwards.
GGTGAAGAGGTATATTCTTTCGCCATAGCTTCCAGATGATCCATAATGCAACTGACATAGTTCAATAGGGTTGTCCGCTTTTCTTTGCTTAAAATGTTGATAGACAGCAAATTCTTTATTTTATCTTGAAGAACTCGAGAATCATGTAATCGGTCAGTAGTACAGTAGTACACGGCAACAGAACAACGGACTCATTCAATTCTGCTTGAGCGAGAGACATACTTTATTTTATGTGTTCTATTGCCAAATAAAATGAGAGAATTTGTTTAGTTGATCTTCAAAATTCTTTTCCCTTATTTCACAGCGATTATATTGTTTTGGTAGTAGCGCCTGTGGGCAGGCAATCAGGGTAATCTGTGATTTGGTAGTAACGCCTGTGGGTAGGCAATCAGGGTAACCTTGTTTTATTGCTATCATCCAACAATCTGACGTATTTATTATCGAAATTACAACGAAAATACGAGCGGCGAACAAGCCAACACGCCGACCTTCAATACCAAACTCATAAATGCAAATATAGGAAAGTAGGTACTATTCGGGGTCTAACAGCACGCACCCGAAGGATTTTAACCAGCGGTTCCTGAGCATATTGAATGTTAAAAATATTAAAAATACTTAGAAAATGGATGTCGAGATACGGTTGCACAAGTGCACTAATTGAGCAGGTTCGCACGCGCACTAGTGATGTGGAAGGTCGCGTGGCTCACCAAAAAAATGACATATTCATACGGCCCGCCACCAAAACTATTTGCCGACTGCTTGTCTAATGTTTACAGAACTACTCTAGTAAGTAATAATTTATACAAAGTGTATAAATAATCAACTTTAATTATTTTAAAAGCATTAAACACATAATAATAGAGATATTTTATGGCCCAAACAAAATAAAATTCTACGTCACGTTAACGATGGCATTTTACTAAACTCATCGTTAGAACCATTAAACTTGTAAAGATTTATTTATTAATGTTAATTTTATGCGATATACTCAATGGCGTCACAAACGTCATTGGATATTACCAAAGGATATTACGCTAGGCGATTATACTGGCTTGCGATTGCGAATGATGCGTGGGTCGTTCTATTAATTACTAGCTTTTACCCACGGCTTCGCTCGCATAGTATTAGAGGGAAATTACTGGCATAATTATTGGCATAATTGATATATTTCTTGCTATTTTGTCTAATAGAAAATAATTATTGTTTAATAGAAAATTTCAAAATTTGAGAATGACATTTCGCAAATAAAAATTCTATTTTAGAAAATATTTAAATTATAAAAAATGAAATTTATTTTAAGTACCCACTCCCTTTATTAGTATTTTATACATATTTGAATCCAGAGTAACCTAAAAAAATAAGAAAATGACAGTCCACTTCAAACGCTATGCTTTATAGCAACGTTATGCTTTTTGTTCGGAGAATAATAAACATTTTTAAAGATATGTAGATATTAACTACGGCGCCAAAAAAGTACTCTTTTTAATAACAACAAAGCACTCTTTTCAAGCCTAAAATTAAAAAAAAAAAACATTGTTTCCAAGGTAACAATTTGTTTGATGTTTGCAATAACTCGATTTTGTTAGGGGCAGAAAACGTATGATTCATAATTTCATAACGCCACAGCTCATTGATAACGCCAGAGCTTACCAATATATAAAGCCGTTGTTACTCGCAAATAATGTAGCTTTCGATTAGTGAAAGAATTTTTAAATTCCATTCGATATTTATTTCGTAAAAGTGTAAGGACCATCCAACCAACCAACCATCCTTTCGCATTTATAATATTAGTAAGATTAATTTGATCTCCACGCGGAACTCAAATACAAAGCTTTGCTTATTTTGTTTTTGAATATTTCTTTAGATGTATTCAAATTTTTTTCATACATCTAGTAAGAAAATATATACAAATACAATTTAGAGATACAGTTACATTTTTACAAATAGATTTTAGGAGGAAAAAAAATACTAGACAAAAATACATTTTAAGGAAAACAGATAACTATGGGACTATTGGTAAGATTGTTACAAATCAAAAAACATTCTTTACATGTAATGCACATATCCTACGAAAAGTGCTGAGACTTGAGGCTTTCTTTACGGCATTTGGCAGGCTGTTACGAAGTTTTTGTCCTTTATAAAACGCGCTATTTTATGTGCACGAAACTTTAGTTTTGGGCAGCCTAAAGTCTTCGCGTCTTCTCGTAGGATAGTTGTGTACATTTTCGTGAAACATAATGTTACTCTGCAGATAATTTGGTAGCATATTATTTTTATGTTCGTATATCATTGTTAATGTATTATATATTATAATTTGTTTTGTTGTCATCATATTTAAATTTTTATTGCATAATATTAAGCAAGGCTTTGACAAAATCCCAATAGTATTTGTTTTGTTTGAGTTAATATGAGAAATTGATCGTTGAAAACAAAAGTTTTCTCACCAATGACGTTGTGTATCTATATAATATTTAGACGTGTCGTAGAAATCTCAAAAGTGGTAAGGCAATTGTATTTGTCTTCTATTTCGTAATTTTAGTACTCAACTGCAACGCGTCGCGTAATTTCATGTCTAAGTCATGTAGTAAGTAAGTAAGTTGCATTAAGGCCCGGTAGTACCCGCTCAAAAAGAAAAAGAAGGAGAGATAAGTAAATAAGAATGGTATAGGGGGCGCGCTAATATTAAAAACGATAATATTTAAGCGAAAATTGTGAAAATTTTTAATAAAACACGACTTGTTTAAAATAGAGCCAAAATCTCTGAGTTTCAAAAACGAGGAATGTCTAAAATAGCATTTAATGAAACACTGAGAATTTTTTCATGCATACAACTTGTTAAATAATTGAAATAAAGGTGTTTATGATAATTTTCGGAGCATACTCTGCGATTTTTTTATCGAGGGAATTTCATATAATTGCCGTTTCGGCGTAAGAGAATGTGTTGATATTATCTTCAAGAGTAACACATATTTTTTAAAGAGCTTTAAAAATTAAAGTGTTTAAGGAAAATATGTAAAAAATCGGTAAAAATGCGGGTAGTCGGACCTTAAATAAGCGCCAAAATACAGTCGTGTGAGATGAGAAAATGTTTCCATTAGGCAAACACTAGTAAAAGCCGAGGAATAACGTTTCATTCGTAAATAGATGCAAATTATTTAGATATTATCATTAAAAAGAAAGTGAAATAGCAAACAATTAAATATAAGAAGGACAGTAGGTCGTCTCATGCAGAATTCCGTATTGGTCTTAGTGTAAGCGAGTAATAGTATCTTTATAGATCACCTCTCACACGTGATGTAAAATGAAGTATTCGGCGCAATATGATAACGCCGCCCGGTCCTATTTCTATGTCGTTTATACTCACACATTATTTGAATGTCTGTCTATCTTTGTTATAGATGAATAACTGAATTTACTGAAAACAAAAGAGTGTTTCTTACTTGTCACTTTCTATCTTGAGTTTGTGAGGCAATGGCGAGTTTCTATGTATATTATATATAACGTCATTGTTCTCACATCGGAACTTTTAAATCTCTCTTATCTTTTTCAGACTATTTTAGAATTCAATATCATCATTTATCAATTAATATCATCGATATTCCTCATAGCTCTATGAATCATCGAGGTCCATAGAAACTGACTAAAGAAATTAGGGCAAAACTTTTGGGATTCCTGGACACGCATTTTTTTTAGAAAAAAAATATTGTGCTACCTTTTTTACTATAAAAGACAACTATTTACATTCGGGGCGATGAAAAACACTGCATTCAAAATTTCAATAAAAAATGTCATAAAATACAGATATAAATTATTGTAAATGGATAGCTGTTATCCCATACGATGAAAATTAATTTTCACCTTACCTAAGTAATTGAAATTTTAAATGCAGTATTTTCCATTTCCACGACACAAACAATTTTTATACTAATGTCAACAATTATTGTTGGGTGATATAACTAGGCAAACTAGAAATTTCAGCATTATTAAGTTTATTAAAGTTTAACATTTTGCCTTTGTTAGAAGTCAACTTGAGTACAGGCTTGGTGTTTTCTCTTTCCAACACCGTTAAGGCCCCCTAGCACAGTCGATCCTTAAGGATTGACAGGAATAACTTTCGGTAATTTCTCATCGTTCCCTAGGATAACTGCAGATCGCTAACGTGAACGGCGTTAGAAAGAGAAAAAACCAAGCTTTATATTCAAATCGATAAGTTAACAACAATTAAAATGTACTCTTCTATGAAACCAAAATTTCCGACCGCAATATGAAAAAAAATTGTTAAATTTTCTGAAATTTTTATTATTATTTTTACATAAAACGACAAAAAAATGAGGTGATAATAATAAAAAATGGATGCGTTTTTTTTCATTATCACTAATTTCATTTAGAAAAAATGTAAGGTGAGCAATTGACAAAACTTTTTTATTTTCGCAACAAAATTTTAATATTTGTTTCTGATAATAAAATTTGAAAGCGAAAGTTATTTTTCCGATAAGTTAAGTAATATTCCGTTATTTAGATTTTATTGTGTTCGATAGATGAGTTATATAAGCTTCCATGATTCGCACATAGATGGCAGTGCTAAGAGCTTTCCCGAAAGTCAACGAGATGGCGGCTGGATTAGTTATGTGTTAGTGCTCCAGGAGCTCCCACAAAGCACGGTGGGAATCAGATCTATTTCAGCTACATAGCTCCTAGTTAGGTTGGCTACTCGCTAAATCCTCACTAAATCTAGATTAACATAAAGAACTCTACTCTTTCCCAAGAAAGTAATCTCCTCGCAAGGCGAGTTGGAGATCTGATTGTGTGAACACAACATATTGCAATGTGGAAATTCCTTGACCTTTTGACGGAATTTGCCGTAGCCCTGAGGGGGAGAAATTTTCGCGAAATTCTTGATGAATTTTTAATAATAATTTGAATATTATTGATAATTATTTATTCAAAATAGCATGAATAATAAATACATTATTATTTAATGTGAAAGAATGCGGTAGTTTTTTTGAAAAAGCATGTGTTTAATGTTTATCATTTTTATTGATGTCCATTATTAATTGAATGATGAGCTATGCACGAGTAAGTTTATTTTTATTCTTATTGAATCGGAATTTGCTTAAAATTCCAGCCAGCGGCCGAGAATCCACATTCCGTCGAAAGATGTTCTTACGATCGTACAGGACGGTTCCAATGAGAAAGATCTCCGTACCAGCTTTTAAAAATTATAATTCAATATCGATTTTATTTCTTTCAAAATTTGCTTTAATTTATACCTGCATTAAAAAATTCCGAAATGCTTAATGATATAACTTTTAAAATGATGAAGGTTCTTTTTGTAATTATTTTATGATCATAAGTATTTATAATTTTATTAATTTCTAAGCAAAATAAGAATGCGAAAAATCTTAAATATATTACTTTGTAAGACGGTAAATAAATAGACAAACTGAGTATTTTCATTTTTATTTTTAACTTTATGATTATAATATTTAATTAAATGAAGACAATATTAGCGAAACTCAATCAAAATCTGGAGACCTAAAAATCAGAAAAAGATATTGGTTCCACTGGGACTCGAACCCAGGTCCCTTTGCTTACATGGCAAGTGCTCCACCGATTGAGTTATGGAACCCATTTCCAATTCGGTCACTTTTAACTGTATCATACTTCGACTAAGAACTACCAACATTATCTTCATTTTCTTAAAGCACATATTATTGACTGCTATCTTTGTATATGATTGCAAGATTCAACCCGAATTAAATGCTATCTAGACAGTGTGTGGATAAATATTTATCCTTTTTATTTTTATTATTTATTTAACTGCCAACATTATCTTCATTTTCTTAACGCACATATTATTGGATGCTATCTTTATGTATGATTGCGAGATTCAACCCGAACTAAATGCTATCAGATAGTGTCTGGATTTCTGGATAAATATTTATCTATTTTATTTGAATGGCTGGCTCCAGATTTTAGGTTTTTTTTTACATTAGCTCCACACAGTAGGCCCCGAGGAAAATAATTCCCCTCAGGGCCTATGTCATCTTTGGGGATAAAATTGGGAGCAGTTGGGATTCTTGTGCTGTATTCACACAAAAAAGCTATTTGTAGTACGATCTTTCGACTAGGGAAAATACAACATGCAATCTTATATCTGTCGCATTCACCATTACCTACTTAACTTAAATTTCCATTAGCAAACAATAAAAAAATGTCACACGCAGGTACTTAAAAAATATTTCTTAAAATTATGAAGGGACCCACGTCATAGATTTTACCCATCTAAGGAATTTTGAAATAAGACACGTTTTATGATACGCGATGGTTGCTAAATATTTATGTCATAACCTCATGAACTTAAACTTACAAATAAAGTGTAAATTAAATCATTAAAAAAATTGCACAAAAGTTTAAATTTGTATACCCAATATTAACTAAATGCACAAATATTACCACCGAACAGATCATATGTAGAAGTGTGAAGTATATCGACTAGAAATGGTTGTTGTAGAAATGGTTGTAGAAATGATGAAAAGGATCGCTTGAACGGTTTGCACATGTAGAGCGGTTTCATGCGGTGAATTCAATATTTGTGGGTAAAGAATAAAGATTATTCATAAAATATTCAATACTCAAACTAAAGTATTCAATACTTAGGACTAAAGTACTTAATGGTTTAAGTATTTTTTGACTAAAGTACTCGATGACTAACCTTAAAAACGACTAAAGTTCTGAGTAAAGTATTTAGTAACCAAAGTATTTATGACTCAATTGCGTGAGGAAAATACTAAATCATTATTTAAAAATAACTAAAAAATGGTAGTACTTAATATTAAGGTAATCAAGGAATAATGTTTAATACAATTGAATGACTATTTTTAATGACTGAGTAACTAAATTACTAAAGTATTTAATGACTAAATTACTTGATGAAAGTACTAAATCATTATGTAAAAATGACCAAAAAATTACACATGTACTTGCGTACTTAATTACTTAATTGTGATGAAATTACTTAATGATCAAATTACTCGATGAAAGTACTAAATCGTTAAGTAAAATGTCAAAAAAATGACGAAAGTACTTAATGAATAAAGTATCTACTTAATGTAGTTTAATGACTAAAGTACATAATGATTCATATCTAATTACTAAATTTCTTAATGACTTAAGTACTTAATGACTAAAAAACTTACAGACGTACTAAAGTACTTAATGACAAAATACTTAATGACTAAAATTCTTTATAACTAAAATACTTATGAATATTTTCATAAAGTATTGAATACTTTATGAAGAATCGGAATAACAAAACAGTATGAGGGCGAAGCAAGGAGCGGGGAGGCAAGACGGAGTTTGTTGCGGTCCATCCTCTCTGCTTAACCTTTCACACCTATCGTTGGTTAGTTAGCCACACGGAAACGCTCACAACACAATTCTAACGGCAAATCACTTCAGTGTGTTTGGATAATATTACTAAAAAGTTTTTCAAAATACACACAAAATAATACCTAATACCCAACTATTTAAATGTCATTTTTTTGCAATTTTATTTTTTGGAGTATTTGTATTAAACTTGTTTTTCATTTATCTATAAATGAATGCTGTTTCTATTGGAATTTAAATTGCTTTCGTGACATTGTCCCGGACTAAATTTATTCCAACGTGTGGAGGGGACTATAATATTACCTATACCATGAAATAATGCATCCTAAATCTACGCAATTAAATCTTTGGAAGATTGTGAAATCTTGACCGGTGTGTTGACAATGAAATGAACTGAATATAGCTAAGTGCAAAGTTATAAATTTCACGAAGAACACCAACAAAACTTTATATTCATACAGCATATGTGGTCACAATCTCGAAACAGTTGAATCGATAAAATATTTAGGAATTATATTTGATAACAAACTAACGTTCAACCAACACATTGAATGTATAAATCAAATAAATTACTTAGTTTTATTGTAAGATCAACCAAAATGTTCAAGAATTCTAATAGCCTAATAATTCTATTCAATTCCTTAATCCGTAGTGTTCTTGAGTACGGGTCAACAGTCTGGAATCTATATTATATTACGCAGGTATCTAGACTTGATTCTGTCCAAAGAAAATTTACACGGATTTTGTCTTGTACCTTACCAGAAACCTTAATATATTTTGGACCGAAATTTTTACCAATAATAATACTGGATATTTTAATCCCATGTCTAGAATCTGGAATGTCTCTCGATCATACAACGATCTTGCTGAAACACACACTATAATAGATATTTTTGTAAATAAAATAACTTGTTTCAAGAAATAATATCTCCATGATTATTGTACCTAAAAAATAATAATAAAATTGTTTGTTGTTTTATTATTTTTTAATAAATACTTCATAAATATTTTGTCTTTCAAATGTTGTAATTAACTTTTTAAGTTAGATATGTATAAAAATACTGACATTGTTTTTCATGTGTTTGCTTCTGTGGATATGCAAATGTGATTACTGCAGACACATTAGTCTAGGGATATTTATATTTGTATTTTAATTTGTTATACATTACCCACAATGAATGTTCTATAAATATCATGTTTATGTCTCAAATAAATTAAATAAAAATAAAAATCTGTAATTTAAGGATAATATATTAACTAATAAAATAAATGCAACACGACAGCTGCACAACACCATTATGAATATGTAGGTCCAAAGCTGTTTAACGATTTACCCGATACAATAAAAAGTGAGAAAACTAGGTATTTTAAATTTAAAAAAACTCATGTTGCATTTTTACAGATAAGCAACAGATTGACTTATTTTTTATCGATGATTTTCAGATATATTCTGTTGATATTCTATTTCTATAATATACGTATTTTTCTTATTGTACAATATTTTGTAATATCTTACAGTATTTTGAAAGTACTTTATTTCCATTTTGTAACTACACATGTAATCTATAAGCAGTTCTAAATATATAACATAATAACATAAAATAACATGTTATTTGTAAACAATGTAATATGAAATTAAATTTGTCAATTTGACTGGCCTAAAACAGGATCCATTCCTAGTTGGCTAGTCAAAGTTTCCACATATGTTTTATTGTCCAATTTTATGTGAAATAAAGTATCATTATTATTATTATTATTAAGTCCATAGACTAGCTCCCCAGTTAGACCCGAGATATGTCTCTACTAATTGGGTAACCAAAAAACTGATGAATGATATGTAGTTATCTCTAAAGGGAAATCATGGGAGGAAACAATGAGAATAGCAAATATCAACTTAAATATACTCAAAACATGATTCGACCTAAATTGTCTCTCATTAAATACTGAGAAAACATATTTTATCCCATTCTCTTTGAAAGAAAGAAATTTCGAAAACAATATTACTATTAAAATCCATTCATCGCAGTGTGAAAATAAAAAGGAATGCAACAATCATTAATTGTTTACAATTAACATGCAAAAATATTATAAAGTATCTGGGTATCATAGTAGATAGACACCTAAAATGGAACGAATAAGTCCATAACACGGTAACCAGAGTAAGAAAACTTATCTACATATTTATTAGATGAAGAAACATCCTATCACCTAGTATGTTAAAAACTATTTATTTCTCTCTTGCCCAATCTATTCTACAATATGGTATAATCGGCTGGGGGGGACTTTCAAAATGCATGCGCCTAAATTCCAAATGGGCTTTTGAAATGATTAAATGATTTGCTCCTACAAACAGTTGGAATAAGTTTCGGCTGGAGCATTAATGGCCATATTTGGGCCAATTTGCAAACACACGCGATCGCCCGCTGGCCAAATTAAAGAGATATTTGAAAACATTTTTTTTTATATTTTTTTAAATAAAAAAATGTATGACCTGTAAATGTAAATAACCTCTTACCGGTAGAAAAGGCACAGAGGTTGATTCTAAAAGTCATTCTACGAAAACCATCTATATATATTTCCAACTACACAGTTATTTAACTCCTTTAGGGTTCTTAGTTTAAATAAAATTTTCAAAAAAACCTCACTGTTACAACAGTATAAAGCTGTACTGATTAAACAATTTAGCAGTACATATTTTAACAAGGTCACTGTATAACAGGTATGTGTATGTATATATGTTTAACAAATATTATAATCAATAATTATCAGCCTGAAACACTCATCTACATTGAAAAAATCTTCCGAGAAAAGATACTGGCCGCCAACGGGAATTGAACCCGTGTCCCTCTGATTGCCGGTCAGCTGCTCTGACCACTGACCTATGGCGGCTTATCTAATACCCGCCAAATAATTCAATATATACTAGTGTTTCATTCGACAATTACTTATTATTACATTTTTCCAACTGAAAACAACCAACTTTATTTTTGTGAGAGAGGTATTGTTAATACTAAATCTCCCGCTAGGTGGCGTCGAGACTAATTATGTCTGCATTTTTTGCTGAAATACTTTAACTTGTCAAATATTAATTCAATTCCCGTTGGCGGCCAGTATCTTTTCTCGGATTTTCAATGTAGATGAGTGTTTCAGGCTGATAATTATTGATTATAATATTTGTTATCTACCCTTTGTGCTATGCATAAAAATCTTGTTTAAACGTTAGTTTATCAATTAAAAATAATTATTATTTTCTGTTTGTTTCTTCTTCACTGCTTTCACTAACTTTGTACTAATATGTATTATTCTTTTGGTTTATTTACAAGTAATCTTTTGGTTTATTTATGTATTATGTACCTATGTACTATTTTTCTTTGCTTTATTTGGAAGTAATCTTAAAATTTTACATTTCTTTCTTCTTTCTATATTGAAAAAAAATCATGTAGGTAATGGACACTGTGCTGTTAATCATAAATTATTAAATTTTTTTGCCTGAGCTTCAGTAAGAGAGATAAAGTTATTTGGCGATGATTTTTTGATTTGTGTCCCAATATAAATCAGTCATCTGTAAATTAAATTTACGCCTATCAAAATGTTTCTGTCAATTTGACTCTCCTAGAACGGAAGACTCCTAGTTGGACAGTCAAAGCTTCTTTGTACTGATGTATTCTTTGTAACAAAAACAAATAAATAAAAATAAATAAGTAAACAACCACACAAAGATCAATTCAATACTATAACAACAATCACAAAAATAAGTAACCGTTCACGATCACGTGGCAACTTAGAAATTCCAAAATATAAAACAAGTGCTTCTCAACTCCATTACATATACTTATCAAGGTATAAAAAGTTTAAATGCTCTCACATATAAAATCAAATCTGAAGAAAATTATAAAGCCTTTAAATCACAAATCAAACTACTAGTAGATCAACCCAACACTAATTATAAGTTTTAATTACATAGAACGAACTTATACGTTTATTTTCTATTATATTGCACCTACTAGTAATAATTGAACAAGTGTTAATTATAATATTATGTACTTAAGTTTAAAAGCAGCGCACATCCAGTAGCAGGTCCTCCTTTGGTGGACGTGCGCTGCTCATCATATGCAGAATTCAAAAGAGCCGCACAAGACAGGGGAGAATGGAAGAGAAGATTAGAGGAAATTGCTGCAAACCAATCCCAGGTTGAAACCAGAGAGAGAGAGAGAGAAGTTTAAAATTAAATATTTAATTTAATTATTAATTTAAAAAAAAAAAAAATACATAGACGCGGGTTCAAGTCCCGTCGCGTCGGCGGCATTTATCTTTCTCGGGAGATTTTTTCAATGTTGATGAGTGTTTCAGGCTAATAATTATTGCATATAATAATTGTTACCCTTTGTGCTTTGCATAAAAATCTTGTCTTAAACATTAGTTTACAAATTAAAAATAATAATTAATATTTGATAGGTTAAAGTATTTCACAAAAAAAAAATGTAGACATAATTTTTCTCGACGCCATCTAGTAGGAGAGTTAGCACTTATAATGCCTTCCTCACAAAAAATAAAGTTAGTTGTTTTCAGGTGAAAAATGTAATAAGCAGTAATTGTTGAATGAAACACTAGTATATATTGAATTATTTGGCGGGTGGGAGATAAGCCGACACGTAGCTCAGTGGAAGAGCAGTTAACCGGATATCAGAAGGACGCGGGTTCAAGTCCCGTCGACGGCATTTATCTTTTCTCTGGAAATTTTTTCAATGTTGATCAGTGTTTCAGGCTAATAATTATTGCTTATAATAATTGTTAATAAATATATCTTTCTCTGTTTTAACATATCCTCTTAAAATATTTTACCAGCATTTTAAACTATAATCAAAGATTATTGTCGCAAAATATTATTATGTACCTAGTCTTACAATATTATCAGCTAATTCCATTATAACTGAATCATATTTATGTACTTACCACCTACCAACTATCTATTAATTGAAATGTAATAATATTTTTATTTTACTAGTACACCTATATCCTAACTTCTAATTATCTATGTACCGTACATCTATTTTAAAATATCTTTATCTATATTTTGCTATCATTCTTACAAGTTTTATTTTATTTCTTACTTCAAACAAAATCAAAGTTTTATTTTTTTCTTTATCTTTTAATGTAATGACACGACCCCCCAATTTAAACACGAAAAATGTTTTTCGTTATTAAATTGAGTAATTTCACTAACAAAAAAACTACTCTATTGTAATTAGTTCCTTGTATTTTTCTTCTGTAAATCTGTCATATTTATGTATGTATTTAAAAAAAAATGTAATGAAATGATATTATAATTGTGAATATTTAAGTTTTTTCTAAAAAAAAAATGTAAACAATAAACGGCTGTGTGGATAGTAATTCCGCTTGATTTAAAAAAAAATAAATTAAAGAAGATATCATGGTTTGTGGTAGGTTTATATAAACAGGATTCAACATAATACATTTTTAAACAATTGCACAGTGTGCACCCGTGAACACCATAATACTCTTTTTTTATTTACCTACAGATGTATGTGTTTTTCTCTTTTTGGTGTCGCTTTTTCGTTTCATCGAGTTTAAAATCAAAACGGTGCTAAAAATTTGAAAACCTATTTCATCACCTTTCAAAAATAGTTTTTAGTTTTCGGAGGGGTTCAGATATATTATATTCCATTTATTTGGATTTAAATGCAAAGCATAAACATTCGGACAGAATATGCCCGAGTCCTGAGGGGTTAAAACATTGACAAAAAAAGGTTTTTGTAGATATTCCTTTTTGTGAAAACGCTCCTCAATTCCTCCATTACTGCACAAGTAAATTTTCCACTTCTAATGGTGATGGGATGAATTCAGATTTGACCAGGCTACTCGTATACCTTAATTTGCTATTTTTGAAGTAAAACTTCGATGCGTTACGAAAAGTATGATGTTACGAAAAGTGTGATGCGAACGGTAATCGATGCGAACGGTGATCGGGTGAGGCGAACGATTTTTTTTCCATGTCAGCGACAATGTCAATGTCAATGTCAATGTCAATGTCAATGTCAATGTCAATGTCAATGTCAATGTCAATGTCAATCTCAATCTCAATGTCACCCCAATGTTATATGTTATTTTATAAGTTAGTGAAGTTTTACTTCAGCCGTGTGGTCTATAGCACGCTCGTTTTTTTTTAAATATAAATAACTTGTGGGTCGCGGAAAGACTACTTACTTACCGATTAAGGAAACATTTCATTTAAAATTTAAAACTATGAATAAAAATCGTAAAAACCCAAAACATTTTTCCTGAGACAACATTTTTTGGAGGACATCTACCACCAGGGTTGCCGAAAGTTCATATTTCAAGTGGTCGCTTATTAGTTATTTGGCATACTAGCGCACAATGTTGCAATCATCGAATAGCAAAATAACACTTCTAATCTACATACACATTCTACACCAAATATGCTCAGAAATCGCTGGTTAATATCCTTCGGGTATGTACTATCACACCCTGTACACAGTACAAATGGTAATGCGCTTTTTCATCCCGCGACAAAATATCCCCGACAAAATATCCTACGACCAAATCATCCCCCAACAAAATATCTACTAAAACCTAACCTATAAAAAAAATGGGAAAAAAAATAATACAGACATCCTGTTAAGACAATCCATTATTGTTCAAAAATATAAAAAGGGGAAAAATACAGACAACAATTATTTATTGTCTTTACAGTATTTCTGTATTTTTTTTGTTCCATTTTTTGTTAGGTTAGGTTAGGCTAGGTTTTAGTAAGTAGTAGTTTTTTTGTTGTGGGATGTTTTATCCGTAGGATCTTTTTTCGGGGGTATTGAACCTGTACAAATGGTGATTTTATTACAAAGCTCCCGTGATAGGAAACACATGCAATTGAGCTGCAACACTTCTTTTTTTGATTTTATTATTTCATATAAATTTCACATTACAATTCATTTGCATTATCACGACCACCATTTGTTAGTTCAATCCATTCATTAAATAAGCCAGTAATTTTACATAACGAATTACATTTAAAATATGTGTATAGTTATCAATCTTCGGTCGGAATATCTATATCAATCGTTGACCGTGCTCGCAGATATTAGTGTAGGTATTTCTTTTTTTTGAAAGAAAGACAAACATTCCCGGGTTACGAATAACCCAACAATGTTTGAAAATCTCCTACTACCACCACAGAAAGCCGAAAATGTTGCTTGTGTTGTGATGGAGGACTTAGCCAGCCGAGGAATCGAACATGCGACGCCCGGGTGGGATCCAAGCGCTATGCCCGCTCAAACACTGATATAGGGTTTTATCGATATCCCGTGCTAGACTTCCAGGGGAACTCTATAAAAGGAATACGGTAAAACGTTAAACGTGTGAGATAATGCAATAGGCCTTTGGCCTGAGTGCTTGCGGGAGCTAAACAAACTTTTCCTCATCAATAACGACAATTTCTAATTTGTTTTGGTGACCCTGGCCACAATAGTTTTAGTGGTTTAATCAAGATGAGAGAACGAGATATTTTGGGATATAAATGGATTGATTTTGCATTTTACAAATGGTCGAAGGCAGGACCGAATTAGAATATTTAAAAAGTTTTGGATAAAATATTTCTTTAATTAAATGAAGATAATATTAGCGATACTCAATTGAAAATCTGGAGAGATAAAAATCAGAAGAAGATATTGGCTCCACTAGGACACGAACCCAGAACCCTTTGCTTACATGGCAAGCGCTCTACCAACTGAGCTACGGAACCTATATCCAATTCGGTCACTTTTAACTTTAACTGTATCATAGTTCGACTAAAAACTACCAACATTATCTTCATTTTCTTAACGCACATATTATTCGCTGCTATCTTTATATATGATTGCAAGATTCAACTCAAACTAAATGCTATCTAGATAGTGTCTGTATAAATTTTTATCCATTTTATTTTTAATACGAGACATCTATTGACTTTTCTGCAAGTCTAGGATGAATATTTATAATAATAATAATCTTTATTTGGAAAACAAACAGCTTTACAAAGATACATAAAAATAAAGAGTGCTAAAATAAAACAGAAAGCCTAAAAACATGTTTTCGCTGATAAATTATGATGCTATTCGCTGAATAATAAAATGGATAAAATTTATTCAGACACTATCTAAATAGCATTTAGTTCGAGTTGAATCTTGCAATCATATAAAGATAGCTCGAAAGATAAATCGAAAATATTCGTAAATAAGTAAGGATTCGAGCAATTATAAACTTGACGATTTTTTAATATTTTTTTTATAAATCCTACAAATATGAAATTAACGGTAAAATACAGGTTAATTCATTGGCTATATAGCACTATAATAAGTTGTAACTATAATAATTTAGGTTTCCATGTTAAAATTCAAAGGAATGATTTTTTTAATGTTGGCGAAAAATTTAAAAAATGATCTTCTGGGAAATCGCGAGCAATCGAGAATATATATTTTTCAATCATACATTTCCCTGATACCTCCCTGTTAAACTGGTATTGTGATGGCGGATATATTATATGTAATACATGTATCGATTATAACACACATATACGGATGATACAAGTTTTTCTTGGCCAGTAATATATACTGCGAACATACTGTTTCACGTCAGTTTCATTCCTAATTTCATATTAAACTAACTAGGTACCTATTTTAACATTTGGCAACAATGAAGCTGTTATTGGTAAATATACTAAATACAATATATGCGTTAAGACGATGTGTGCACGTGGACAAGAGCAGTGTAGCCTTTATTACTGTGAGCTTTTTTGATGTATCACAAAAAGCAGACAGAAATAACCCATAAATATTGCGTTTAAAAAAAAATCGTAGGTCTCGGATGCCCAGAAAAATTATTTAAAAACTTTTGTGAGGGTGTTTTTAACACAGTTGTTCCTCCTCTCCCGCTTTCATATATTGTAACTAATAAATAAATTAATTAAGAAAACACCCTTACAATGTCACACTTTATCATTCACTATCATCAGTGGAAAGTTCATAATTGGCATAATTAACATCTTATTATTGTATTATTATGTAATCTCTGATTGGCTGCCAACCTTTTGTAAAATAAATAAAATTAAATTATAAAATACAGGCTATGAGGATAGGCTTCATTCACATTCAAGCATCGTCTCATACAACACATAATAAGTAGAGAATATTATTTTTCTTTTATACCGATTGTTTGATTCGTCTGTCGTACCTCGTATTCCTTTGCGTCCCCAACTTCTTGTCCAATTATCTTAAATTTTGTGAGTTTCTTTTTCTGATGTGTTCTCCTATCGGAAGTTAGTTATCATCTGGGCAACCTTTCGGAGTTTATAATGTGTACGTTGTATTTGTAGGAAACATTGATTCTGTAGTGGTTTAAACATGTGTATTATTTGAAATTATTTATCTTACCCAATGATTTTATAATGTAAATAAATCTACTTAAATTAATGTGCGTTCCTATGAAATTTTTGCATATTTTTTATAAATTATGCATTTTATATTTAAATTTGTGTGTTATTTGAAATGGACAAGGACAGGAAAAGAAGCACAGAAGAATCAAGGAAGTGTCACGCAGATTTCGAAGCCAAAAAGAATCATCTTAAATTATTACATCTAGCTTCAATTTGTGCAAATATGAATGTAACATGATTCTTAGATGTCTGTTTTATTTATTTGTTTATTTACGACAACTTAAAAGACTTGGTTAAAACAATTATTTAACCACGCAGACAGTTAGTCTCAATTCCTTTGATGACTACTGCGTTCATTCCTTCATCAACTAAATTTTCAGTAGATATTCATCGTTCTTCCAATGTCACTTCTCTAATGAACACACTTCCCCGTACTATGGGGAAGTACACCTAGTACAGTACTATTACACCTACTTGCTCCAAGAATTCACCTTTCACCACTTTTTTCAAATTTTCATCTGTCATGTGTATACTCCCAAATTTCTTCAACTCCCACGCCTACTCCACGGATTCACCGTTCACAAGCTCTTTCAACAAATTATGTTTTATATTTATATCGAATTTCTTCGTATTGTTGTAGATTTCTGCGTCTCTCCTCGTCTGCGCATTCGCCGCTCCCCAAGGAAGTTTTGAAGACGAAGGCCAAATAGTTGGAGCAGGCTCTCCAAATGTTCGTTACAGCTATTATCTTCACAACACCCCCGATGAGGAAGAAATCGGTCGTGTCGTACCAAAATTTATCACGCCTGCTAACCTAAAGAGGAACAAGGTGATCTTCGTTAATGTACCACCAGCCCCTCCCAAGCAACAGGGCCCCATTGACCTTCCAGCTAGGGTCATCGACAAGACCATTGTCTACGTCTTGGTGAAGAAGGAAAAGGACCCCGAGCAAATCAAGATTACAACGGAGACCCCCAAGGCACCCGAAGCACCAATTGTACACGTAGTCAAATACGACGATGAAAAGGACATCGAAAACAAAATCGTCAAAGGTGTTTCCAGTTCCAAACTTTACGGAAAAACCCCATACACGGAGGATGAGGTCAACATCCAATTGGAGAGAGTCAAGGAAGTCACGGATTTGAAGTTCATTTCTTCTTCAGGGACAGGCAGCTCTGCATCCTTTGCGGCGAGTTCATCCGCCGGAGGATCTCTTCCTGTGAGGATTCCACTGGGGGAAACTTCTGCGCCAGGAAACAGCCAGGCATACGACCTACCGATTGATGACTATCAAAATTCAAGGAATGAAGATGAAGACTATAATTAAATAAATTGAACAAATTTCTGTTTTTTATTTTAATACAATGCCTCTACAACCAAGACAATATTGTTTTTATTTTTTATGATAATGTCAAACATTCCCGGGTTATGAATTACGAATGACCTGATAATTCTCCCTAATCCAGTTATTGTAAGCGGGAAATGTTTCTTGCAGAATTATGGTGATAGCAGAAGACACAAAAAAATGTATCGATTATTGCTGGTTTTACCATCTTGTCTGGAATCTCTTCCTTTCTTCTCGTGATCCTAAGACTTCGAATATTTCTTATTTAGACGACATTTGAGAGAAGGGTGTGCCCGGGAACCATTTATTGGATAACGATACCTGTTCGCTACGTTTTGTGACTTTGTCTTAGGGGCGGATGCGTTTGCCCACTAGCTAGAAGTCATGAATGATACTTAGCAATTTGAGAAATCAGATGTTTGTTCTTAGAAGAATTCGAGCAGGGTTGCAGCAAGTTTGCGCATATAATTTGGGGTTAAATGAAAATACATAGGTAATAATAAGAATGCACATATCAGACCGCTTCCGTTGATAATCAACCTTATATATATTATAGATTTTTTTTTAACATTCGAACAGCCTTTCTTAATCTTTGATTATCAATTTGTTTCAGTTTTTGATCAAATTCGGAACTCAATGTTGCGAACTTCTAAGTCTGATCGACACACTAGGCATAAAAACTTATTTCAGTGACACCGTCCACTAATTATTAAGCAAATTCGCCATTTCCTCGCTTGTGTAGTTTAGCAATCGAATACACAAATGTCGACATTTCATCACCTCATTTGAAAAGTCTAATTTCACTTTACAGTTTGTCAAATAAGAGTAGAAAACATAGGAGGGCGCCACTGTTTTTCAAATGGCAATACTAAAAATATAACTCATGGTGGAAATGAAAAGCTGTGCAACCTACATTTTTGTAATAAATTAAAAGGGCATAAAAGTGTTTTTTTTTCGTTGCAATATAAATACCCTGATCTCAATATTAAAATTGCATATAGGTATAGTATACCTTTGCACTTTTGTGTTAACACAATGAAGAATAACGAGATTGTCATAAAATGAAAAGCACAGTTTAGAAATTGCTCACATTTATTTAATACTAACTTAAGTACCTAGCATTGCCTGGGCTTTAAATCATGTCTCTAATTTTAGATCTGAATATATTTAACTCATTCATATCTGAAAGTAGTGTAACTAAACTCACCATTCTTCCTTTCTACCTACTGCTAAATTCAAATTTATGTTAAATCAAATGAAAAACAAATCAAAATTGAATCAAAAACAATCAAAATTTAAAACATCATTTAATCAAATTTTATCAAAAAAAATATTTTTTTTAAATGTGATTTATAGTGATACATTCAGTGTCATTGCGCTTTAAAAGAATATTTGACAGTTAAATTGGAGTTACCAGCCTACAAATTTTGTAGTTCCAAGTATTTTAATTGAATATATTTTAAAAGAAAATATTTAAATTGGGCGTATAAAGATCATACCTAAACATGCAAATAGGACCATACGCAACCAGCTAGGATATAATAATTATTTCACTTCTTCTAAAACAGCAAACTTATTTTGTGGCACCATTTTAATTCAAATTAATAAATTACTTTGTTTTTACCACTATAATTGATTATAAAAAACCGACATGTTTCGTAAGCCAAGCTTACTTCATCAGATAAAAAAAAAAACGATTAAAACCCTGATGAAGTAAGCTTGGCTTACGAAACGTGTCGGTTTTTTATAATCAATTATAGTGGTAAAAACAAAGTAATTTATTAATTTGAATTTAATTTGTAATAATTATGTGCATAAGCATCTAATTTCATTTACCTAAGCTGGGTCCACGTCCTACTTAAATATTTTTGGCTCGGGTATTGTGTGTAGTTTGTGTTGATTTGTATCTTATTATGCAAATTAACCAGAATTGTTTTTGCAAAGACCTTTATGTCCTTAGCGTTGATGGTATTGAAGATCGTATCAGTGTTGGTAGATAGAGGAAGTTTCAGAATTATTTTGTGAGCTTTCACGATGAGATCGTGGGCAGTAGAAGAAGCATTAGGACATACCTAATATTATTTATTAAGAAATTACATCACCAAGAAATCATTCACAATAAACTAGCCCAGCCGGGCACTTAATTTGGGCACACGCACATGCCCACAACAAACTTAAATTGATTTTTAAAATGTGAATACCGAACAAGAGTCCCAACTGCTCCCAACCGCCTGGAGTCAGTGAGACTACGGCATCCCCAATTTGGGGATGTTGTGAGGCTGAAGGTAAGTGGGGAGGGAAAGGAGATGAGAAAGAGGAAGGTGGAGAAGTACCTGGCTTTTCATATCTAGCCACGAAACACGGCTAAAACCATTTTAAGCAACGTTTTAATTCTGAATGGTGGTCTTACACCGGAGCAATACTGAGAGTATCTCCCACTGCCGTGAACGTACTAAATATACCTTATATTATTTTTAACTTACTTGTGCACGCGACTTACGGATTGCTAGTCGAGAGCCTTGTCCTAGACCGCGGAGGTCGTCAAAACTATTGAACTAAGTGATTGTAACTAAACCATCTTTTACGTCTGTTTTTGAATGTCCCAAATTCAACTTTTTCCTTACGGACAACCCTGTTTATGGGTCTAAAATTTTAATACTAATATTAAAATAAGCTTTTAAATACCTGAATAATTTTATTATAGCAAAGTTATTTGCCGAGGAAGAAAAAGACGATTGACCATAAACCGCAGAAATATCCGAGGATGGTTTCATTCATAAGGATAAATAAAACGACATTTAATTTTACATATAATAAATAAAACAGCGTTTAATTTCATCCGATGGTTGCCATAAGCCTTGTATCCGTTGGAAGGAATATTTTGTTGTAATGACTTGTTGCAAAAGCTGCAGTTTTTGGTTTCCAAGGTTTATTAAGCCGTGGAAAGATTTTGTAAAACAAAATTATGTCAATAGTGTTATAATGCTACGAATTAATTATTTGATTTGTGAAATGTTTTAATTTTATCGTTGGTTGAAGAAAAATTATTATCTCATATGAATAAAGTATTTCTCACCTGCCTATATTCAGGTCATTGGGAGGTACCGCCGCCAGGAAACCTTTTATTGAATAACCATCAGCTCTGCCATAGGTCACCAAAGGGTTTGATGACTCAGTAGGGGTGGCTGGGTTCATGGGTTGAGGTTTATCAGGTTCTTGTCGGCTTATGCGTTTGCCCACCTGCTCCGTTGTGGGCCGGATCGAGACAGACTGGTTGAAGAAGGTATTTTGATTTCTCCATTCGGAATCTCTCGACCCATCGCCTTGCAGGTGGAGGGATGGATTCGTGTGTCCGTCACTCCTGGACACACTGACCCCCAGATTTTCTAATACCCTTTTCCTTCCCAGAACTTCCTCTCGTTCATTTCCTTAAAAAATAACCCTCCACACAGCATTCCCTAAGATGACATAGGCCCTGATGGAAATTATTTTATTCAGGGCCTCCTGTGTGGAGCTAATGTAAAGAAACTCAACGAACTTCTTGTATTACAAAACAGGGCGGATTAAATTTAAAGCTCGTTGAGAACGTTATTTATTTATTTATTTACTAGTTTTTACCCACGGCTTCGCTCGCATAGTATTAGTGGGAAATTACTGGCATAATTATTGGCATAATTGTTATTGTTCTTGCTATTTTGTCTAATAGAAAATAATTATTGTTTAACTAATAGGAAATTTCAAAATTTGAGAATGACATTTCGCAAATAAAAATTCTATTTTAGAAAATATTTATATTATAGAAATAGAAATTTATTTTAAGTACCTACTCCCTTTATTAGTATTTTATTCATATTTGAATCCAGAGTAACCTAAAAAAATAAGAAAATGACAGTCCACTTCAAACGTTATGCATTATAGCAACGTTATGCTTTTTGTTCGGAGAATAAACATTTTTAGAGATATGTAGATATTAACTACGACGCCAAAAAAGTACTCTTTTTAATCACAACAAAGCACTCTTTTTAAACCTAAAATTAAAAAAAAAAACATTGTTTCCAAGGTTACAAATTGTTTGACGTTTGCAATAACTCGATTTTGTTAGGGACAGAAAACGTATGATACATAATTTCATAACGCCACAGCTAATTCATAACGCCAGAGCTTACCAATATATAAAGCCGTTGTTACTCGCAAATAATGTAGCTTTCGATTAGTGAAAGAATTTTTAAATTCCATTCGATATTTATTGCGTGAAAGAGTAACAAACATCCGTACAAACTTTCGCATTTATAATATTAGTAAGATTACACGCCCTAGTGGGCTTTTCTCATAAAATTTTTACAAACTATTTGAAGCAAAGTAAATACTTAAAAATTTAAACAATAGAGAATAATATAAAGATAGTGACAAAAAAGTTGCAACAAAACAAAATACATAGAGAAAAATGTAAACAGAAACTAAGAATCCTCGAAAATAGTAGTAGCATAGAAGTTATTTGGTAGGTACATAGGTCTATTTGTGTCTTAAAGAATAAAAGTGATAAAATAAACAACATTTATACTGAATAGTTTTAAAATGAAATATATCGTCCAGATCAGAATATTTATTTCCGAGACTTAACTTCTTTTTCGGAGAATTTTGATAAGATGGTGTCCTGGTGTTATTGAAGTAAAAGGGTAATAATGTCAGCATGATTTTTTGGAAACATAGATATTGATAAATTGAAGTAATTCAGGACAGTCAATTTTGTAATGCAGTATTTTATGTAATAGTATTAAATCTGTGCTTATTCTTCTTTCTGAAAGTTTCAATAGTGACATTTTGTCCAGGAGGTAATTGTAATCAATCTTTTGTATAGGAATATGCAATTTATAGTTTATAAACCTAAGACACTTACGTTGAATCTTTTCAATGTTGTCTGAATAAATATTTTAAAAGGGACACCATAACGTAGAGTTATACTCAAGTTGGCATCTGACAAGCGTTTTATATAACATGATAAATGTGCCCAAATTATGCAGCTCTCAACACAAAACAGAGTCTTAAGAGCCTTATTGATAATATTATTAATATGACATATAAAGGCGAGTTTACTGTCGAATATAATGCCGATATCAATAATTTCACTAACACAATTTAAATTTTTATCATGTTATGAATACTGAAATAATATAGGATTATTTATTTTGGAAAAATGAATGAACTGACATTTATTTATGTTCAAAGCTAGTTTGTTGATAGAGCACCATTCAAAAAGATATCTCAAGTTAGTTTGTAGTGTAATGCAATCATTAATGTGGTTGATCTCTTTATAAATATAGTTTCATGTCATCTGCAATTGACATCATCTGCAATTATAGGGAAATATCGTATATCGGAGATAAATTGCATATATATATGTAGAACAATTTTCTCGGTTTACCCGCGTAACGTAGTCCTTAAAAGGACTTTTTACGTCAGGAGTTAAAAAGTCCTTTTAAGGACTACGTTACGCGGGTAAACCGAGAAAATTGTTCTACATCTTACACCCGTGAAAACCTTAACCATAACATATATTTACACAATCCCCTCTCCGCTTCCGTGTTTAATATATTCAGTCCCGGTACATTCAGATTTTCAAACAGCTCGCATGCCACCTATTGCAATTTTTTTTATAGATTTTTAATTTTTATATATTATATTATATTATATTATATGAACAATCAATCAAATTTGGTACCAATGTTTGAAAAAGGTCATTTTCAAATTGAGACATTTTTGTAAGAATTTTTGTAATGATTAAAAAACTTTTCAGATGAATTTTCATGTGATTGTAATAATCCAGAAACCTTCGCGAGGGTGGAAAAAAGGTATTTTGAAAGTTTTTCCTATGCGTAATTTAGCAACGTACAAACATTTTTAGATATTTATATATATATAGATTAAATTTTATTTCGATTCAATTTTATGTGTACGTAGTGGTATCTCGGGATACGAGTGTGAGGTCTAGGAGGTTTTGATTTAATTCGTTCCGTAACCTTACTCGTATGTCAATTTGCTCGAATCTCAAAGAAATTTTCACCATTGAAATTAATTGAAATGCCATTAATCCATTCCAGCCCCCATAATGCCACCCAGTTGTTCTTGTTATGCGTTTTTGAATAAGAAAAATGTATTTATAATTGACAAATCTATATATGTATAAAAATCTCGTGTCACGGTGTTTGTGGTCGCACTTCTCCGAAACGGCTGAACCGATTTTTATGAAATATTTATATTTATTTATATATTTGGTAGGTATGAGAATAGGTTGTTATATTTCATACCGCTAGGTGATTAGGGAAAAAAAATTAGAAAAAAATCAGAAAAAATTAGAAAAAAATTAGAAAAAAATCTATTTGTTTGACATTTGTTTTTTATTTGGCATCAAAAAATACCTATAACCCCAAATTTTCACCCTCCTACCCCCATCCTTACATTTTTTAATCGCGATCCTCCCATTTTTTAGTCGCGGATTTTAGTATTTTTGTATGAACAAATTTAACCGTAATTCGTATTTCAAACAGAACGAAATTATTTATGTTGTTGAATGACTCTTTCTGCCGTAGATCCCATCCCCACACAATACATTCGTTATTTTTTATTTGTCAACCAAAATATTCACTAGAAATAATTTATATGGCAGAACAAGTTCGTCGGGTCAGCTAGTATTGTATAAAATAAATTGATTTTATAAAGTGTATGTTTCTTTGTTCTTAGGTTTGTTTCTTCCTCCCTTAGGAAATGAGTTAGGTAAGTGTCATTAAATAGCTCCGATGCACGACCACGACTCTCTTCCACATTCCCAAGATCTCCTTCACCTCACTTGTAGAGATAACCGCCCCCACCTCTGGCTCCTCCTTGAAACCAATTTCTTGCTTCTGCTGCTGCTGCAACTGTAACTCTTGTAACTCCTCGGTCGTCAGTTCCTGAGAGTGCTCCTCGACGAGCTCGTTCACTTCTCCCATGGATTTTCCCAGAGACACAAACTGGTGGGTCGTGTGCAGCCGGCCATTGTATAAAAAAAAAATTACCTCATGTGGGTATTCAAAATATTACCTGGCTATTTTAAACTTAGAGTTTTGTGTTTTATCGGTAGGGAAAAATTGTTATCTAAAAACCCTACTAAAATTGCATCAGCAACCGTCAGCACCAGCAACCGGCGGTCATACATACATACGTGTCTGTTTGTGTTATGTTGTGAGTGGGAGGGAGGCGGTCGTGTCATTTTGTTTGGGAATTCCTCCGCATTTGCCTCCGGAAATAAAGAAACCCACGAAAAAACCTTATCAAAAAGAAGCAGCTGTCTGTCAACATGAAACTGGTCGGCCTTCAGTGACATCGGCATATGATGTCCTGCCTATAGTCTAGGAGTGTGTGTCTTTTTTATGTTAAACAAAAAATATCTTATGGGACTATGAAGAATAAACACACATACATACATTCTATATGTCTATAGCTATGTGTGGTTTATCCTTTAAGGTACAGATATATGCTGGTTTTATTTTCTATAAGCTTTCTTCTATTAATATTGTTCATTAAGCTTATATTTTTTCTACAGCACTCAGTTTGTGTTCACCCTTCTTCGGCCAGTTCTATACCTCACTACCATGCATCACGGTTAGTTTTAGAACTTTATTGTGACTCAATTTTTGTCAGCAACTAATGAGTATGACTTATGTCCTCTATCAATTGAATTTACGACATTTAATTCTCTTACAACATCCTTTTCAGCCTTCTCGACTATCGCAAACATCTTCCTGAATATAGAAATTCATTCACTTGCTCCAAAGATCCACCGTTTTCAACAACATTGTATAGTCACAATGTTTTATGCCAGAATAAACATGGACATTAGCTTATTTGATAAACAAAATCATTTACTGAAAAAAAACTATCGTATTTTGAATTATTTTATTATTGCATTTATACAACAATGTAAGTCTTCATTAAACTATAATCAAATTATTTTTTTATTTCTTGAAATAGTAATTATTATTGATATTATAAATTATTGGTCGTCCTTGATTCTGTCTGTATTTTGGTGGATTACGTCTTGTAGAAGTCTCTACATTACTGTCTTGATTGGATTGTTTATCTCCTTCATATTTGTTTTCATCTTCTTCATCGGCTGTTTCTACTATTGTAGTATCGTCTGTAGAGTCCTCGTAATGTTTTCTCCTCTCTTTCTGCCGATTTAGCAACTTTAATCTTTCTTCGTGTTCGAGGGGAAGGAAAATGCTATCCTCTTTTTGGTTTACCTGTTTTGGTCGGTTTGTTGCTGTTTTGTTGCTGTTTTCTGCATTAAAAAGTTTTTCGATGAGAGAATCAAGATCATCATCATTTACTTCACTTTCTCCGTTTCTATCAAAAATTTTAGGATAATAATCCCCAGAATCTGTATTATCTTCGTATTCAATTGGAGTATGGTTTTTTTTCCTACTTTCACTTGTACGTCTTTTGTCTCTGGGAGCACTGGCACATTTTTCACACAGATCTTGTTCTTTAGTATCGGAATCTTTCTGCTGTCGTAACTCACTGTCGTTTGTTACGGAACTTTTCAGTGCATTTTCGGGCTGTTTGGTAGAACCCTCTTCATGTTTTGGCGTGGACTCAGTCTTTATATCACTCGTGAAGTCCAAATTAGGAAGAGCGGAACCGTACACAGCGATTGTGATGGCAAAAAATACCTAAAAAATGAATATCTTATTAATATTGAATCCAAATCTATCAGAAATGCTCATGATTCAGAGATGTTGAAGATGATGATCAAAATAAGATGATTAATAAATGATAATTCAAATTCAATTTAATGCACATTTTAAACTTTGCAATACAGGCGAGCAATAGGTGATTTGATATTTATACACAAAATTTTAAATAATAACATTGACTGTACTGAACTTCTTTCCCTAGTTAATTTTAACATACCATTAAGACTTACACGCCATACTGAATCATTCCACACGCTTAATTACAAGACAAATACAACAACTAATTCGCCAATCACTCTTGCTCTTCATGTGTTCAATAATATTGGCCTTAATTCTGACGTCGACATTTTCTCCGATTCAAAGAGCATCATGTCAATCATATAAATTGTTCAATGCGCATACATAAATACATACACACATACTCACACACACACTGTTTCCATCATTGTTTCCAGTATTTCTATTGATCTAAATAGAAGAAGGTGTTTTGTTTACAATTTTTCCATGGCATCTTGTGGAAATGAGTTGTGATGAGGGCGATATTCTGTTTAATGGATGCGTCTTCAAATGCTAGCTTGCTTGACTGAATTGCAATGGCCTCAGAACTGTCAAATTGACTAACTACTTGTTTTAAGGCCTCAAAATTTTCAGCATAGAATAACACCGCCTTTAGCAAGTACCCCATGGAGTTATTATAGGTTCTGGTGGCAATGCTAGATTTGGCAATTGCTCTTTGTAAAACTGCAAACGTGATGGTGCTTTTAAAAACACTTTTTTGAAGAGGAAATCAATTTGTTAACATTCCCATACTCTTGCCTTATCTCTTCTGTAAGGCGATGAACCCCCGAGCTAAGCAGGTAATGTGCAGTTTATTTGGATAAAAAGTTTGTACCGCTTGGCCAGCTTTCACCATGTATGGCGCAGCATCAGAAACAAATATGCAGATTTTTTCATCCACAGAAGAATCGGGAAACAAAGATCTTATGGAATCATTTATGAAACGAGCAACAGTCGAATGATTTGTTTTTTCTAGGACTTTAAAGGCAACCAAGTGGGGATTGGGGCCCCTTTGTTAGTTTTCCTACCATCAAATTCCCAATAGGTACATCGTCCACATGAATCCGCCAATTCCTACCGCTATTAAGGGCGTTTAACCAGCCAGCGGCCGAAAATCCACATGTCATCGAAAAATGTTCTTCCGATCTTACAGGGCGGTTCCAATGAGAAAGATTAATTATTCTCCTTACCAGCTTTTTAAAATTATAACTCAATATCGATTTTATTTCATTCCAAAGTTGCTTTAATTTATACTTGTATCCAAAAACACTGAAAGGCATGACGATAAAACTATTAAAATTATGTACTTTTGTAATTATTTTTGATCATAAGTATTTATCATTTTTCAATAACGTCTAAGCAAATTAAGAATGTAAAAAAATCTGAAATATATTAGTTTGTAAGTGCGCAAATAAATACGTCAAGAAACACATGTACGTATATATTTTTTTTTAATTTTATTTAAACTAAAATTAAAATTCTGAAACATACGTTTACCATATAATGTATTGATTTATTTTAGTGCATGATTTTATGATTTGAAATGGGTGTTTTATAATACATGTTCTTTTTTGAAAATTTAACAAATCCGCCAACGACCTATGGTATAACCTTATTATATACCAAAAATAAACATTTTTTTCTGAAAATTTAAAACATACGTTTACTAGATAAAAGAACAATCTTTCGAAACCAATTCATAATTTTTTGTGGAAAAGAGTCAATACGTTTAAAAATGACATATTTCTGGTTTTCTCTGATTATACGCTCTTAAACGAAATATGCACGATTGGGAAAAAAGGCTAAAATATGCATTAAAGCTGTAATTACAGAGTTATATGCATAGGTTATAGAGTTATAAGGCTGCAGACCCAGATGGAATACCCCCTAATATAATTGCTTATGTGTCAAAAACCATTTGTCATCCGCTGAGCTATATATTTAATCTTAGCATATCGACTGGTTGTTTCCCTCATTCTTGGAAACTCACCCGTGTAAGCCCAATTTTCAAAGCTGGAGACAAGTCTGATATAAAGAATTACAGACCCGTAGCTATACTGTCAACTATACCAAAAATATTTGAAATGATTATTTATAAGAAATTACATCACCAAATTATGCCTTTTCTAGGAGAAAACCAACACGGTTTCATGCCAAGAAAATCCACGGTTTCAAATCTGTTAACATTTTCGCGATTGGTGGCCGTCGGACTGGACTCGCGACACCAAACAGATGTAGTGTATACGGATTTTGCCAAAGCTTTTGATCGAGTTGATCATGATATTTTACTACATAAAATGTACAAACTTGGTTTTGATCATCAAACACTTATATTCTTCTCGTCGTATTTAAAACTCAGAAGTCAATATGTAATAATAAATGGACATGAATCTAAACAATTCCTGGCGTTATCAGGTATTCCTCAAGGGTCAAACCTTGGTCCTCTGCTGTTCCTTATACTTATATATGATATCCAGGTATGTGTAAAATATTGCAAATGTCTTTTGTTTGCTGATGACCTCAAACTTTTGTTGGAAATAACCTGTTACCAGGACTGCTTAAAAATGCAATCTGACCTTGATGCTATAGCTGAATGGTCAGTAAAAAACAAATTAGAATTCAACATAAAAAAATGTGTAACTATGACATATACCCGCTCCCGGATGCCCATAGTTTTTGAATACAACATTAAAGGGAAAACATTATGCCGAGTCAACAGCTTTAAAGATCTCGGTATCGTCTTTGATCCCAAACTGACATTCTCGGATCACATATCGCAGCTCACTCCAGCTTGCTATAAACTCCTGGGTTTCGTCATCAGAATATGTAAGCAATTTGATGACCCAGTAGCAATGATAGCCATGTTCGATGGCGTCATAAGAAGCAGGCTGGAGTATGCTAGTGGTGTGTGGACTCCGCACGAAGCTAAGTATATTAATATGCTGGAACAAATCCAGAAAAAGTTCCTTAGGTATGTCTATATGCGGATGCATGGAACGTATCCAAGATTCATACACCATATGGATTTGCTTGAGGCAACTAATAGATTTAGCTTGGAAACTAGACGTTTTGCAAATCTTGCAGTTCTAGGTTATAACATAATCCATAACCTTATTGACAGCCCATTCCTCTTGGAATGTTATGGCTTATACGTGCCTGAAACTTTCAGCCGTAGTCGGCGACACGACTTGTTCAAGGTACCATACGGTAGAACAGATGTTCTAGCACAGCATAGCATGACAAGAGGAATGGTGCTGTTGAACGAAATTTCGGAAACGCTAAATATATATATATATAACTCTTCTTTAGATAGCCTCAAGATTTTTTTGTATAATAATCATCTTCCTAGGTGTTAAGACTGTCAAAATAAGAAAATTGTACGGTAATTGGATAAAATTTGTTGTACAATTAAAAAAAAAAAAAAAATTTGCATTCGCAAATATGCGTGCATTTCGACGAATGTCTATATTACACATTAAATGGAAAT
The DNA here is from genome assembly GCA_917563855.2 of Limnephilus lunatus. Classification (NCBI taxonomy): domain Eukaryota; kingdom Metazoa; phylum Arthropoda; class Insecta; order Trichoptera; family Limnephilidae; genus Limnephilus; species Limnephilus lunatus. The sequence continues at coordinate 19,302,892 of OU830596.1, read as the reverse complement.
TAAATACCCTTATGTAAATTAAAAACCACATTTTTTTAATTGCATAATGTAACATGTAATTTTCGTTATTTATTTTTGGGTGTTATGCCGTGTTGCGCTACCTCCTTCTTTAGCCAAAGTTTCGGCCAGCGTTGCAGTGTCCATCATCAGGGCAAATTCGGCAGATCCGGCAGATGTGTCTATCGGATCTGCCCTGATGATGGACAATGCAACGCTGTCCGAAACGTTGGCTAAAGAAGGAGGTAGCGCAACACGGCATAACACCCCAAAAACAAATAACTAAAATACTTTTGGCCGTGAAAATCTAAAAACGTATCTAACACTAGCATTTGCCCCCGCATATTCGCCCCCCCCCCCCCCCCCACTCCCCCCCCTCCCCCCCCCCCCTTCCCCCCCTCTTCCCACCCCCCTTCCCCCACCCCCTTCCCTCCACTCCTTCCCCAAATCAATCAACAATCAAATACGCTCCGTTTCGCATTCATAATATTAGTATAGCTATTGGCTTAGGTCAAAATGTAGATTAATACCTATTTTATATTTGTATCTACACTAAATATTCATATTAGAATACTCATATTTGAATTTTCGCTATCAAAGAAATCTCCATAGTAGCCTAAACAAATAAAAAAATGACAGCCCACGTCAAACATTTACTTAGCAACACGCTTTGCCAATAAACGTATAATAAATAATTTCATAACGCCACAGCTTATTCTTATATATATATAGCCGATATTACTCGCAAATAATGTAGCTTTCGATTAGTGAAAGAATTTTTATATTCCATTCGGTATTTATTGCGTGAAAGAGTAAGACAAATCCATCCATACAAACATTCGCATTTATAATATTAGTAAAATAATATGGAATTACTTCTTCAAACTTCGCAAAATTACTTCGTGGCACCATTAATTATATAATGAATAATAGATCACTTTGTTTAAACCACTATATTATAATCAATATCTACATGTTTCGATAACAATTTTATCTTCATCAGGATATGTTAATTTTATTATATCTTATTATATCCTGATGAAGATAACATTGTTATCGAAACATGTAGATATTGTTTATAATATAGTGGTTAAAACAAAGTGATCTATTATTCATTATATAAGATGTAATTGTTTGGTTTCGTAATATACGTAGGTATTGTTTTATATTTGTATGTATTGGGTTGATTGGAAGAAATATAATGTAACCTATGAGTTACACCACTGTACCTACTTGTATTATTGATAAAATTATTATTATGACCTATTATATTTAAATAGAATTATTATTATGAACAGCAAATAATGATCAACCTTAAGTCGATGCGATCAACAGGCAATGAATGCGGAACGATATTTCATTCATTTTATCGACCCAGGGTCAAATGTCTAAAGTACTGTGGAACGGATGACCAAACCAAAAAACAAATATTTAGAAAAGAATACATTTCCACCATTTTTAATTAAGTATGCAGCAATAAATTTTAAAAATTGATGAAATCAGCGGTAATGCGCGTTTTCACCCCGCGACAAAATATCCCCGACAAAATATCCTCCGACGAAATATCGACTAAAACTTAACCTAACCTAACAAAAAAAATAGAACAAAAATAATACAGACATCCTGTAAAGACAATAAATTGTTGTCCAAAAATAGTGAAATGGGACAAAAATAATATTAAAAATAACGAGTTATTGTCTTTACAGGCAATACAGACATCCTGTAAAGACAATAAATTATTATATTTAATTAAATGAAGACAAAAAAATGCAGACATAATTAGTCTCGACGCCACCTAGCGGGAGATTTAGTATTAACAATACCTCTCTCACAAAAATAAAGTTGGTTGTTTTCAGTTGGAAAAATGTAATAATGAGTCATTGTCGAATGAAACACTAGTATATATTGAATTATTTGGCGGGTATTAGATAAGCCGCCATAGCTCAGTGGTCAGAGCTGCTGACCGGCAATCAGATGGTCACGGGTTCAATTCCCGTTGGCGGCCAGTATCTTTTCTCGGAAGATTTTTTCAATGTAGATGAGTGTTTCAGGCTGATAATTATTGATTATAAAAGTGATTTTAATTATTAAATTAAAAAAACGTCACAAAATGAATTAGCGATTGTTGAATGAAATGGAATTATTTTTTTATATTATTAAATGGTAATGAATGACTCTGTTAAAACTATTTTAAATATTTTAATTGAATTAAAATGACGCCACATACATAGTCAGTTTACGATAAGTTATTGAAGTAATGATTATTATTATATTTATATTATTCAATAGTTGTGTGTACATACCAAAAGAGTCTTCATTTTGTAAACTTCTCCCGAAGTCCCGAACAGAAAAATGATTTTTAGCAAATCAAGAAATCAGATGCTCGTTCTTAGAACTATTCGAGCAGGGTTGCGACAAGTTAGCGCACATTATTTGTGGTTTTATGAAAGTATAAGAATGTACAATTCTGATCACGTCTGTTATTAATCAACGTTATATATTGAGTTTGTGACCAACGAACGATGCAGCGGTCTTGAACCGCGAAGCATCACTATTGGTTCCTCCGGCTGTAGTGACAGGTAAAACTGAAACATAATTTTCCTAGACTGCCGACGAAATAACAGCTCTGCAAATCGCTTCTTGTTCGCTGCACTTTCATTTTGTATAAATATTAAGTTATGATTAATCATATGTAAATTGTTTCAATAAACTTGTAGTACAGTGTTAAATGCTCATTTGATTTATACACAATCCATCCACACATCACCTCTATAAGTTTTTTTTACATTCGAACGGTCTTTCTTAATCTTTGATTATCAGTGCGTTTCAGCTTTTGATCAAATTCAGAGCTCACCGTTGCAAACGTTCGAATCTAGTCGTCATAAGAGTTCCTACTCGACACACTAGACACGAATACCTATTTCAGTGACGCCGTCCACAAATTATGAAGAAAATTTGTCATTTCCTCGCCTGTGTAGTTTATAAAACAAGTGTCGACATTTCGTTTTTTTTTTCATTTACTAGATTCTTATATTTCTTGAAGAGATGAATCATTTAAATTTACTGAATTTAAAGTTAATTTTCTTTATAAATAGAACGGCGTCATTTGCGCCTTTCTATTTTTACCTCATGTGGGTATTTTAAAATGTTACCTGGCTATTATAGACTTAGAGGCCTTGTGTTTCATTGGCAGGGAAAAATTGTTAAATTCTAAAAACCCTACTAAAACTGCATGACTCCACATCAATCCTCATCATCTGAAGCTCGGGGAAATATATACATAATACGTGTCTGTTTGTGTTATGTTGGGAGTGGGAAGGAGGCGGTCATGTTCTTATTATTTGGAGCTCTTCCGCATTTGCCTTCGGGAATGAGGAAACCATGAAAAACCTCATTCGGGAACAGTCGGCTGACAGTCAACATGAAACTTAGCGGCCTTCAGTGATTTCAGTATATGAAGTCCTGCATTGTGCGTGTGGGGTGTGTGTGTCTGTTTTTATGTGAGATACCATTTAGATAGGATTCTAATTATTGTACTTTACCTTGTTCTGAAATATGAGGTGTCAAAGTTAGCTAAGACAATTTCCAATTCTGATTTCGAGATTGGATCTTGTGTTAAATAATTTAATTGAATATATTTAGAATAGGACGTATACTTAACATTTTAGAATATATCTAAATAAGCAAATAGTATCATAAAAATAATAAACAAAATATGGAGTATAAGTGATGTTGGATCCTTGTAAAATTAATGCAGCTTGATTTTAGAATTTCTTCGTGCAAGTATCTACGGAAATCGTCGTTGTCGTCAAAACTATTGAACTTTAACCATCATTTACGTCTGTTTTTGAATGTCCCAAATTTAACTTTTCCTTATAGGCAACCCTGGTTATGTGCCTAGGAATTTTAATACTAAAACAAGAATTTTAAATAAGCTGTTTAAATACCTGAATAATTTTATTATCGCACAGTTATTTGGCGAGGTGAAAAATACGATGGACCACGAACCTCAGGAATATCCGGAAGGCCTCCGTAGTCTAAGGTTAAGGCTCTTGATTCGTAATCCGAAGATCGCGAGATCGAATCCCGGCGTGGACAAATAAATTTTATTAAATGAAGACAATAGTAGCGAAACTCTATCAAAATCTGAAGACAGAAAAATCAGAAAAAGATATTAGTTCCACTGGGACTCGAACCCAGATACCTTAGCATTCATGGCCAACTGCTCTACCGATTGAGCTATGGAACCTATTAAATATTATAATTTGAGTTTTTACTCATAAAGTTAAAAATAAAAATAAATTTTATTTGATTAATTTGTGTTTGTAATAATATATAGTATATTTGCGGCATGTTTCAGAGTGGAAGATACTCTCAGTATCGCTCTGATGTAAGACCACCATTTAAAATTGAAACATTGCTTGAAATGGCTTTTTTTTACATGAGCTCCACACAAGAGGCCCTGAGGAAAATAATTTCCCTCAGGGCCTATGTCATCTTTGGGGATGCTGTGTGGAGATTTTTCTTAAGGAAAGGAGGTTCAGGGAAGGAAAAGGGTTTAAGAGGTGGGTAGGAATCTGTGATTCAGTGTATCCTGGTCATCCGCCTGGTGAACACGAGCACCCCTGCTAAAACACCAAACGTAGCAAAACACTTGGGATGACCTATGGCAGAGGTGTTGGTTATCCAATAAAGGTTCTCGGGGCGGCAACACCCATACTAGTAGCCCTGTTTGGCGACCAAATCTGAATAGTCGGGTACTTCCGCACCATCCCCTTTCCCATCTACTTACTCTCTCCACTACCTTCAGCCTTAAAACATATCCCAATTGGGGATGGCATGGTCTCACTGGCTTCAGACGAGAACAGCAGGAGCTCTTGTGAGGTTTTCACATAATAAAAGTATTTTTAAAATTTATTTACGTCTATTCTTGAACACACATTTTTCAAATGATTACAATGGTTTATATAGTAGTACAAAAAACGTTAAAGTTCAGTAGTTATATGTAAAAAGTTTTTTTTTTATATTTATTTTTTATTATTATGTTGGGTGTATTTATATATTTATAACTTTTATTTATCTATGTACCTTACATCTATTTTATTAACTGTTAAGTTAGTAAATTTCTTCATCTATATTTGCTATCATTCTTACAAGTTCTATTTTATTTCTTACTTCAAACAAAAATATTATTTTTATTTATCTTTTATTTTTTCTTTATCTTTTAATGCAATGACACGACCCCCCAATTTAAACACGAGAAATGTTTTTCTTTATTAAATTGGGTAATTTCATTAACAAAAAATTACTTTATTGTAATTAGTTCCTTGTATTTTTCATCTGTAAATCTGTAAAAAAAAAAAAAAAGTACATAGGTACAATAGGTGACCCGATAGTTTATCCCCCGAAAGTTGCCCCCCCCCCCCCCCTAATTACAATAAAATTATAATTAATTGTGCACCAATTACCAATTTCCAACCTAAAATGGACTTCAAAAACACATTTAAAAATAAGTTGGCACTGATATCAAACAAATTTATTTAGAGTGTCGATTTTTTTGTACTTATAACACGCTGGTTAATACAGTCTGTCAATTACGAGTAGAAAATATTAAAAATGGAACTACAGAATTTGTAGGCTGGCAACACCAATTTAACTGCGCAATGTTACTGAATATGTAATAGTATATTAAAATATAAGTGGATAAACAGGTCTTTAAAACACGCGCGATTTTTCGAGCACGACGGCGTAGCCGAGTGCTCGAAATAAGACCAGTTGTAATACCAATTGTAAGACCAGTTGTAGTGCTCGAAATAAGACCAGTAAGTGTTTTAAAGACCAGTTGTCCACGAATATTTTAGGCTATTTTTTTTATTGGTACACTTTGAAAACATAAATATTGATATTATTATTAAAACTTTGGAAATAAGAACTATTAATGAATTCGTGATGTGACATCACAATATCTTGTTGTCATGGAAATGAAAAACACAAACATTAATTTGCAATCTGTCACATAAGATGAATAGTTGACATCACAGTTTTTACTAGTTGTTGTGTGTTGTAAAATGAGTTCTAACATTGATAATTTAAATACCAAAGCAGAATCGCGGTTAATACCTGAAAAATCCAAAGACGTTTATAAAAAAGAATATGAAAGGTTCATAACATGGATGGAGGAGCAAAACGTAGTAGATGTAGATGAACGAGTTGTGCTTGCTTACCTTCAGAAAATGTCGGAACAGTACAAAGCATCGACTATGTGGGCCATACATTCGAAATTGCAATGTCTGTTGAGGATAAATAAAGGGGTTGATTTAATATTTCAAATAATACGAACTGCTCTTTTCACATCCATTTAAATAATTAGAATGTAAACGATGTAAAAAAGAATGTAAACTTTGAATAAAATTTTTGAAACATTTGTAATGTTCTATTTGACGTTTAAAATATTCCTGTCAGATTTATAGTTAAAAGTTGACATTTAGACTTCACATTTTGTTGATTTGTTGATGTTGCCATGGTAACTTTAAAAAACGCGCGTTCCATAAAGTGCGATTTAAACACGCTAGAGCGTACTTTAAATGAGTAAAAAAGGGCACCAATAAAAAAAACACCTTAAATCGAATTTTAAAACATATTTTTTTGTTCTTAAAGAAAAAAAAATAATTAAATAGAAGCACTTTTGTTAAGGTACCTACTTAATGACATAAATTTGATTAAATGGTGTTTTACAAAGTGATTTGATTTCATTTAATTAAACATAAATTTGAATTTAACCGTAGGTACTAAGGAAGAATCACTAATGGTGAGTTTAGTTAGACTACTTTTAGATCTGAATGAATAAAATATATTCAGATATAAAATTAGAGACACGATCTAAAGCCCGGGCAACGCTAGGTAAATACTTAAATAAATGTGACCAATTTCTAAACTGTGCTTTATATTTTACAATATCGTTATTCTTCATTAAGTAAACACAAAATTGCAAAGGTATAATATATTTATTTTTATTTTATTATTTTTATCAAGTTACATAGGTGATTGTACTGTGCCTGTCTCACTAGGAATTCCTGTGTTGAGAGCAGGCGCATTTTAACATAAGTAGCTTAATATAAAAAGAAGAATAAGGATAACAACAACAATGTTATATACATTTAAAGGTACAAGGACAATCAGTATTGTACCAAAGGGAAAGCATGCACTAGGAGGTTATAAAAATATTGTTAATATATGATCTACAATATACATGGAAATCTAATTTTGAGATCAGTGGGCATCTATATTGCAATGAAAAAATATATTTTTCAGTTGATGCCTTTTTATTTTTTTGGAAAAATGTAGGTTACACAGCTTTTCATTTCCACCATGAGTTATATTTTTAGTATTGCCTTTTGAAAAACGGTGGCGCCCTCCTATATTTTCTACTCTTATTTCACAAACTGTACAGTATGTTATAGACAAGTAATTTGTTCTTGATGCATTTGAAAGAAAATATGTTTAATACTTCATTCAGTAGGTCATCCTCTCTGCACACCCCTTCTTTGTTGACACTTTGTTATGTAAGTAGGTATTTTCGTATTTTCCCTAATGTCATGAATAGATACAATATTATTTCACTTCTGGTTTCAGATTAATTTATTGTAAAAACAAAAACTAATTGGAGATCGTCCAGTAAACTTAGAAACAATTATGTTTATGTGCATGAGAAATAATTTATTCCCCCGTTTCCTTGAGACGTGATTTCAGAGTGATTAAAAATACATGTTGCTGCCTGCTCGTCTTTTGGGTTTTAATTTCGTTTTTTAGTTTCTTACTGTCCAATGCCTACTGATTTTTCATGTTTTTAGATGAATAAAAAATATCACCAGAGACCAAAATTTTATTTGGTTAAAGTAAGTCAAGTACAACACCCTTTCTTAATTCCTATAATTTCTATATTCCTCTTGGGAATAACCAGACAAAACCGGAAATATGGCATATTTAAATCAAATTTTAGACGTATTCACTCTTTTCCACAAAAAATTATAAATTGTTTTCGAAAGACTGTTATTTTATCTAGTAAAGCTATGTTTTCAATTTGGAGAAAATATGTTTATTTTTAGTACAATAAGGTTTTAACGTAAGTAGCAGATTTGTTAAATTTTCAAACCAAATTTTGTACTATACAACACACATTTAAAATCATATTATAATCATTCAGTAAAATAAAACAATAAATTATCTGAGAAAGATCTGTTTCAGAATGTTATTATTAGTTTAAATTTTTAAAAAAGATCCGCACACATGTTTTGTGACGAAAATATTTCAGTTTGTCCATTTATTTACGGTCTTACAAACTAATATATTTAAGATTTTTTCTATATTCTTATTTTGCTTAGACATTATTGAAAAATTATAAATACTTGTGATCAAAAAATAATTATAAGAGTACATAATTTTAATCATTTTATCTAATACAGGTATAAATTAAAGCAAATTTTGAATGAAATAAAATCGATATTGAGTTACTATTTTAAAAAAGCTGGTACGGCCCTGCACGGTTGTAAGACCATATTTCGATGAAATATGAATTCTCGGCTGCTGGCTGGTTAATGGCCCTTCATAGGAATGCGGAAACTTAAACCTTGTAATGTGTTAAAATCCTCAAGCAAATCATGAGCAACGCAAACCATATCGGAACGAGTAAACCATAGGTTCTCAACGTGGGCGATAACGCCCCCTTGGGGGCGTTTGAGACCTTCAGGGGGGCGGTAGAAGATCCAGAGACAATTGGGGGGCGTTGAGATGGCACAGGGGGGCGTTGGCAAGTAAAAAAATATGGTCTAAAAAAGACAAACAAAACACGCTAATCACATACTAATAAAGCAAAGTAAACTTTAATGGGTAATTTTGTTATTGTGTGTATTTTAATCATTTTTATCACGTTTGCAAAAATTCATTCGAGAGTTCGGGAAGTGAATGAAAATTGAACTGATAGATTCCGTTACATTCAGATCTACAATAAATTTTATAAATGAAAATTTTAATTTGTTGATTAGAATATATATTTTTTTAAATTTAAATCTTCCGATTTCACGTGAAATATCTCATACATACATAAATACAGGCGAAGTTAATAAAATCCTGTTAATAAAAAAAAAGTTTGTAGCTATTAAATTATAACCTGCAAGAATTGACAGTATTATCTGTGTATTGATCTAACTTGCTCAGTGTCGTCAATGCATTCGGGAGTCAACGAGTGAGCTTACATGCGTCGACAAGACAGCCCCTTAGCCCCCGATCCATTCTGTTCCTGCGTCGCCTTTGTCTCCGCGACAAGTCCGCGATTTATTTCTGCGCCGGGTGGCGTATTTACAAAATCTATAGCGGTTCAGTCACGGCGGCGCGACTGAAATGGGATAGTTTTTTTTGTGCAAAATCATCAACAAACCTAATACCATTTCAGTCGCCAACGCGCTTCGTTGCTCTATCTATCTGTTTCAGAGACTGTGGGGACCGTAATTATAGAGTAGCTTCTGTTGGTGTTGGTGCTGGTGCATTTCCATGGTTATATATTTATTTCGTAAATTTATAAAAACGTGTACAATTCATAGCTTGCATTATATTCTCAAAAGGTATGAAACTCATGGGTGAACTCAAACTATGTTGGATCATAAGTGCAGTTGCAGTACATTTTGACACATAATTAAAACTAGCAATACATATTTTGTCATTTACTGCATACTCCTTGCTTCATTGACATTCCTACATCGTTAAATTTACATACAAGTCCAAACCTACTAGTTCAGCCATCCCAACAGACTATAATACCGTCAGATAGTTTAACCGCAGGGGTAGGCAGAGATGGTGGATCGCCAAATAACTCGGTCAGACTGCTTGCTTTAACCACATTTATACATCGTCTTGTTTACTAGTCTTTATTATATACCCACCATTTCAGTTATGGTAGCTAATAACATCAGGCCGCTTCTCTAATAACATCAGGCTGCTTCCCTCAGAGGGAGGCACAGAGGATAGACCGCCAAACAACTCGGTTCCATTGCTTGCTTAGTCACGAGAATAGATACATCTTACTAATATTTGAAAGCGTGTCACTGCGTGTTTATTTTATTCCTGTCGAAGCGTGTTATATGTCTCCAACCTATATAAAGGCACTGATTTATCATTTTATGTTCATTAACATTAACGCGCGCCATTAATAACAGGGTTTTAAGAGTTAATCTTTTACTCACGTATCTCTAAATGTCGGAAGTAAAAAAGAAGATACGGCAATATGGTGTGGATTATATTAAATACGGATTTATCGAAAATCCTACAAATCGATCATCGCCAATGTGCCTTATTTGTCGAAAAATATTTTCAAATGAAGCGATGAAGCCTTCTAGGCTTCAAGATCATTTTATTAAAATCCACCCGGATAAGAAAGACAAAGATGTGACCTATTTTCAAGACATGAAAAAGAAGTACGAAATTCAGCCAACTATATCAAAACAATTTTCGACAGCTTCTAAGCAAGACGATGATGGACTTCTAGCTTCGTACAATATCTCATTGTTGATTGCTAAAACAGGCAAACCACATACTATTGGGGAAGATTTAATTTTACCAGCAGTAAAAGAAGTAATAACCACTGTGCTCTATAAACCAGCTGCAGATATTATGCGAAAAATTCCTTTGAGCAATAGTTCTGTGCAAAGACGAATTGATGAAATGGCTGAAAACATTGAAGAATCATTGTGCAATCATCTGCAGTCTTGTCGATTTTCAATTCAGCTGGATGAGTCCACTTTACCAACCAATGAAGCATTGTTATTGTCATACGTGAGATTCATCAAAGATGAGAAAATATGTGAAGAATTATTGTTTGTTACAAATTTGGAAACAGATACAAAAGGAGAAACCATATTTAATACACTGGAAAAGTTTTGTGACGAAAAGAAAATTCCTTTGAATAATATTTTGTCAGCTGCTACGGATGGCGCCCCAACTATAACAGGGCGTCACAAAGGCTTCATAGCATGCTTAAAAAATAACGTTCCTGACTTGTTTGCTGTGCATTGCGTAATTCATCGCCAGCATTTGGTTGCAAAAAATCTGAGTGAACGCCTCCATACATCACTGCAATATGTTATCAGAGCAGTTAATAAAATCAGAAGTAACTCATTGAATGACAGATTATTTGGTCAGCTTTGCATTGCCAATGATGAAGATTTCAACCGATTGCTGCTTCACACAGAGGTGCGCTGGCTGTCAAAAGGTTGAGTCTCTGATAGAGTTCCTAGGAAACAAAGACACAGAATTGCGCGACAACCTCACCTCATCGAAGAAATATATAAGTACTTGACAGACCTGTATAAATTGTTTAATGATGTCAATCTCCAACTTCAAGGCGACGTCTTCAATTTGATTAAGACAAAAAATTGTGTTGCAGCTTTTGTATCAAAACTGCTATTATACAAAAGAAATAGCGGCAGACGGGAATTTAATAACTTCCCAAATTTATCAGCAGTATCATTCAAGAACGACGACTTGCTTGTTTACAGTCAACACTTGGAAAACCTCCACAGTGATTTCAAGGAACGATTCCAGGATATTTTAAACGAGGACATACCAGATTGGGTTTTGGATCCTTTTTCAAATGTCAACACAGCAGGGTCATCCCAGTTAGAAGAAGAACTAATAGAACTGACGACAAATGAGGAATTAAAAATTAAATTTAAGAATGGCTACCAAGAGTTTTGGCTGCAGAAGCCGATTTCGCAACTGTACCCAGGATTATGGTCGATAGTTCAACGATTTTTAATAGCATTCCCATCGTCCTATTTAGCTGAACGTGGAATCAGTTCTGTAGCAACGCTGGTGACCAAAAAGAGAAATAGGCTCCATATTACTGAACGCGGCGACTTACGTTTGTTTTTAAGTAAAATCGAGCCTAATTAATATAAACAAACTTCTTAAAACGCATCAAATTCAACCATCTCGTTAAATAAGTTATAAATTCAATACCTTTTCAATGTTAATAAAAATACTTCTCTGTATAATTAAGTACGCGCTTTAATTAACAATCTTCTTCTCAGAAATAGGATAGGAGCCATAACCCATCCCCCTCCCCCCCCCCCCCCCTAAGATGGTATGTAAAAGTAGTTGGGGGGCGCCAGAAAAAAAAATATTGTCAAAGGGGGCGGTGGGCAAAAAAAGGTTGAGAATCTATGGAGTAAACAAACCCATCATTCCGCTCCTTCCCGGTTCGCGCTAGGGACAGAATCACGCGACCGTTGGATGCAGCACCAATATAAAGCAGCGCAATTGGAACGGACAGGAAACTCCGCACACCTCCCCATACTTCAGTCAGAACTAGGAAGCGAATAAACAAACCCTTCACCCCGCTTCTTACTTCGGTTCGCGCTGGGGACAGAATCACGCGGCCGTTAGATGCATCTCCAATAGAAAGCACGTGACCGTTAGCTGAACAAGCAAGCAACAACAGGAAACTCCTCGCACCCCGTGCCTCCCCAGGTATGTCGCAAGGGGCAGTCGTCACGTAAGCATAATAGCGGGTATATAAGCCACCCGTTCGCCCGCCTCAAGCAGTCGCGCCCAGAATCCCAGATAATAAGGTCACGTCGGTACGGACCGCACCTCCGCGTGCCCGGGGCACGGAGCCCCGGGCCGTCGCCTAAATTCGTTACGAGAGTTGCATCCAGAAATCCCGACAATAAGGACACGTCAGTACGTACCGCACCTCCGCGTGCCCGGAGCACGAGGCTCCGGGCTGCCGCCTAATATCATTACGAAGAGTCGCGCCCAGAATTCCAGATAAGAAGGACTCGTCAGTACGTACCGCACCTACGCGGGCCCAGAGCGCAAGCTCTGGGCTGCCGCCCAAACTTGTTACGAAAAGTGCAATGTGAGTGTTAATGCCCCAAGCACCGGCAAAATACGGGCTTCAGTTAAGTGAACCGATCATTTAATCGGATCAATTTCTTACTCGGTCAGCGCGCACATATACCTAGACTATTTACCTAAGTGATAATAAAGTGATTTCACTAATAATCCATACACAGAAAGACTCTAATAAATGACTGTTATAATGAAGACTAATTCGTACGCAATCGTTCGTGTAAATACCTAAGGCCGACCAACGCTCAACGAACCGGAGGATCTGGTCCCGGTTGCGAGCTCGTAAGGACACATCTGCGTCACTGGCGAAGTGACCTATCTGCAGGCTTACTTCCGACGTCTGGGCACTCAGCCTACAGGCGTCGGTATTCCACATCTCCGGCTGCATACAACCACTACCGAAACCACCAAGAAAGGACCACGGCAAATCGTATGGTTTCCCCTTTAATGTTATTGTATAGAATTCGTGTTGAGTCAATATAGGTAGGAACCTTTTTATACCTGTCATACATCCAGATCTCGCAATACATGTCTTAAAGTAAATAACCTGTTTAATTTGACAATCACCTAACCTGAACAATGATATGTGGGTTGAGGATCCACCCCTGAGAGAGTCATAGCCTGGGAGAGAGTATCTACAAAATAAGAAAGATGTAGAAGGAGATAAGGTAAGAATCTTGTAATATTACAACCTTAACATTCTTTATGGGAATGTTGAAAATGTTCTTACAAAAATCCTAATGAGTTTGATGTGATCCAAGTGTACCAAATTGAAATATAAAATTGTAGTTACTTCTGCGCGTGACAGCTCTTTTGCCTCTGGTATTGTTAATATTTTCAATTAGGTAAGGTTGGGTTGTTCGGTTTCATTGTCTATTTTAAATACTTATTGTCTATTTTAAATACTTACTTACTTTTAGTTAGGTTATTTGGTTTCTTTATATTTTAATTAGGTTAGCTTATGTTTACGTTAGGTTGATAAATTGGAAAGATCTATTTTATTTTTTTAAATTCTTCAGAAATCAAAGCCCTAGCTGTTTCAAAAATGACGGACATCTCGCGATAGAGTTCCGCCAGTTTGTAGGCAGGGTAATCGAATGCATAGCCATTTGTAATTTCCAGAGTGAAAGAGTATGGAATTCCTACTACACCATATGCGTAGTCATCACTTCCACCGGCAGCAGGATACCATTGACCAGCACTCATAATTTTGTAGGTGTAGGTCTCGTTGAGACTCGTTGCTGCATCTGTAACGGTTTTTGCAAACTTTTGCATCTTCTGCCAATCTGGTGGAAGAATGTCCTTGGTGTACCCAAAGGGATGGACCATGTACCTACCGTAAGCGTGCAATGACAGATACAGCTTTATACTGTTGGAGTATCGGAACATTACGGATTTCACAGCTCTTGTTTCGTGTTCGGAGAAAGCGTGGAATCCGGCGAAGGTTTCCGTGTCACAGGGGTCTCTGCTGACTCCAGATTCTGCCCAGTGAAAGTCGTAATTTCGGTTCAGGTCTGTACCAAAGCATTTGTCTTTAGGGTGACGGGACCGGTTCTTTCTCCACATGCGATCCTGCAAAGAATTCAGAGGGGTTTACAACTGAAAAGGAAGAAAATATGAAAAACAAACAAAACAATTTATTTATTTATTGAAAAAAAATAAGAAATACATGAAAACATAAGCTGCACATCTCACTAGGGGATTCCTAATAACAGAGAGAAATTAATGCTTGTGAAAATACTTTGATAAGATTCATTTATGGATGATATTTTTAGGGCCATCAAGGAGGACTCTTTCAAGAAAGCTGTGGTTTTAACAATGATATTTTTGAAACGGCATAGTCTGCGCAATAGCCTTCCCATAAAATGGCAGAGAAGTGCTCTGGAAGAATGCATGCTTTTCTCCGGGGATATTTCCGAATCGCTGCAATCCTCTGGGAGACAGAGTTGGCGATATGCGTGAGTTACTTGTGATGTATTATATAAATGTACAAAGGGGTATATACTTATATAGATAAATATATTTAACAATATGAAGTTACAAATAAACATAATTTTAAAATAAGTAGTATTTTAGTGCAACGCAATTATATTACTACCATTCTCAATTTGTATGAAACATTGGACAAACATTAGACCAACATTGGATGAACGTAGATCAAATATTGGACAAACATTGGACGAACATGGGAAACAAATTGGACATACATTGGATAAATAATGGATATTTGACGAACATTCAATATTCGAAAAACATAGTACATTTGACAAATTTTGGACATTTGACAAACATTGGACATTTGACAAATATTGGACGTTTGACAAATATTGGATATTTGACAAATATTGGACATTTGAAAATTTTTGTACAAACATAATACTAACATGGTTCCTTGAGTACTCATACCCGTCCGGGTTGACATTCGGTATTATGTACCAGTCCACTCCGTTCAGTAGGTGGTTGACGTCCCACACCAAGTCCTGTAGGAGCGCCAGCCCGGCGGCCACCGCTGCCCACTCCCGCGCGTGCGCACCACAGTCCACCAGGATGACCGGGTTTTTGGCCGTGAAGTTGTTGGACACCTTCACTAATACCAGATCCCTTCTCTCGTAGGTCCGGCCTATCTTACTTACGATCATTCTCTTTTTGTTGGTGTGGGAAAGCGCGATGATATGTTCTAATATCTGTAAAAGAGTTCCCCGTTAGTATGTGAATGGAAGAATTTGTGAAATTTTCATTTAGGCATCGTGGGTTCGAATCCTCTGTTGGCTAAGGTCTCTATTCTCTATTACACAAGCATATATTATTTATAAACATGGCAGTGAGAGAAGTTAAAATATTGTTAGGTTATTCGTAACCCGGGAATGTTCATCTTTCTTTTGATAGCAAAAAACCTAACTGTAGAAAATCTTATTATTTCTAGCGTATATTGATGACTATTCAATTTCGAATACTCTATCATTCCCGCATCGCTTTCTCCCTTACTAATAATGGGCGAGGGATGCTATTGGTTAGATGCCAAAGATGGTCTGACCGATACAAGGTCATTTGGTTATCTCGAGTAAGTTGAGTTACCTTCCGGGTGTACCCGCGCATCTTCAATGAGCCTCTAGCAGGATTGAAATTATTTCAGCTAATCTAGAATGATTATAGACCCGTGTAACCCTTGTAAAGGGTTTAACGAGCGGTTGAGGTAACAATTAGTTTCAATTAAGTACCCGTTATAGTTTTGTACTGTTTTACTATTAAATTTTAATAATAATGAAGGACATTACCATCCATCTACCCTCCACACTGTCCCCGAATTTACAATGTTGAGGAAACGGGACGGTGCCCGCCTTGACATAGATACTCAAAATGATAGATCAGAGAAACAAGAAAAGGGGAACAAACAAGCGGGGGGGGGGGGGGGGGGAGTCGTGACCGTCTCCCTTTCCGTGATTTGCCAATAAATGCATCTGACAGTCAGGCAGCTCGCATTGTGATATCACTATTCAGTCCTCTAAAATAAAATCTGCTTAGGAATGTCCTTTTTACAACGGTGCGCAAATTTATGGCTGCGCAGAAAACTTAACTACAAATCCCAAATCAGGTAAAAAAAAATTCTGGCTTGTTTCCAAAATTCAATATTTTGAAACACTATTTAGTTAGACACTTTTACAAATGTGTTATAATTTATCGACCTCACTCATTTTAACGTCGATACGTTAGGCGGTTTAGTTAAAAACATTCAGATCCTGTACAGAAAAGACCCACAGTGGACTGCGCTGCAAACCTTTGCCTTACTTTAGCAAACTTTTCTTCTGTAACTAACTTCTCTTCGCGGGGTCTAACTATTTCAATACGTGCTCTTCGGCGGTCAATGTACGACTTGTGTTGTAGTTTATTCAAATCATTTTCGAACCCTTCTGGTGCCAAAAATATGTTTTAGATGGATTGCCTTCAACTCTTCGAAATGAGATCCTGATTTCATGTTAGTTATTGCATGAGTCTATCAATTTGGATGTCTATGCGCGCTGAGCAAGTAAATGGGCTGGCCTAAAGATCTTGCCAATGGTGACACGCGAAAGAAATATATTTATAAACATTAAAAAAAGCTCCCTTACCTTATCGTACGAATTGTAGTTGAGTAGATCGAATTTCTCTCTGAAACAAACACAAATCTCAAAATCACCAGCAAACGTTTTCAGTTAAATTTTAAATAAAGTATTCTAACCCTTTGTCTAAGCGCCTTAGATATAGGTAGGTTACCCACTTACCTGATATTATCTATATAACAAATTGACAACGTCCATGACTATGAGATTAATTCCTCCTTGTATTATATTACGTATTATTTGGTTAAGGCAACAAGTTTGGTGGTATTGCAGATTTATTCGCTGATTCCCTTTATAATCTAAAATGCAATTTAAACCAACACTTTCTGGAATCCTACAAATTATTCTAACGTGGGTATAATATATTTAAAGATTTGATATGTTATTTTAATGTTTTAAATTATAATTTAATCTATTTTATTGTCAAAAATTATATTGTTTAAAATATTTCACGGTTGTAGCCTAAATTCTTCAAATACTACTCGTATATTCTTAAAATTTTTCACTTTTATAACTTTTGGTATAAATTCTGTGTATGTGTAATCCTCGATAACTTAAATATTATTTTATAATCTATGTAAAAGCCCTTATGGGCGTATAACAACAATAAATAAATAAATAATAATGGTACAATATCGTGGGGTATTTATTACAACTAGGTAACACCGAAATCAGAGTTTTTGGGTTACACACTAACAGACTTACTAGTAAAATAAACACTTCACGACCGTTAAACGGTGTTTTTGTTACACATAGTATAAAGAATGTACATTTTATTTTTCGGAACATTACTAATAAAAAAATGTTATTATTATGTTGGCAACATTGAACTTCGGACCCATCAAATTTCAACTTTGAACACGATTTACTCGAAAACCAACAAATATGCCTACCACAAAATCGACTCAAATTCTAAAGTAGATTCCACCAGCTTCCTGCTTGAACCTTGAACCACTATTTTCTGGACTCCACGTACCTATCATCATCATCATCAAACAGTATTAATACCCTAGGATCTGTGTGTGGTTGAATTTCAGAGCCCAGCCATGAGTGCATGTCGACGCCACGCCTCAAATAACATCTGTGTACGTGGAGTTTCACACAAAGCTACCATTGTAGTTCGATTTCTAATTCAAGAATTCGTCACAAGATGACGCTACTTTCGTCGGCAAAACGCAAAAGGAAGTTCCATTCCTAGATATAAGTTCTACGAATTTGTGAACCTGGAGTATCTCCCGGATTTCGGAAGATTGACGGTAATTCTCAGTTGTATAAAGCGGCTGTGTATTAAATATGACGTCATCGTTCGTCCCGGTTACTTTTTCGAGGTGACTTGCCATAATTGGTTGACAGTGTTGACGTTGACAGTGGATACACGGGCTAATTTTGGACCCAGTTCCTATTGGTTTTACAAAATGATCACCAACACTAACTTGGCGAAGCCGAAACAAAAGCCGCCTGCAGGGCCCAGCAGTAAGAACCTGCGGAGCGGATTTTTAACTGCTAATTTATGTTAATATGTAGGTAAGTGCAGCCCATTCCAGACTCGTATATACTTTCAGTATGGCCCTAGTGCGGAATTGAAAATTTGCTTCATACGGTTAAAACGTTTAGGACGTACATAGGTATAGTGACGGAACTGAATAACCTGGAACTTCCCAACCTTTCTCCTTCTCATCTTCATCTGCCTCCATTTTATTCAGCCTCATAACATTCCTCGAATCGGGGACGCCATATTTCCACCTGCTCTTGGCATTTGAGATTCACTTAAAACCAACAATTTCCTGAATGGTGGAGGCCTCACACCAGTTCTGTACTGGGAGTGACTTTAACTCTGGAAAGATATTAGTCTCACCTACTGCATGGCGGGCCGGCTCGGGAGCGACTGCTTAAGAGACACCTAACCTAAACCTCTCCAGCCGAACTCATCCAGCCGACCCATCGGCTTGCACCGCAGTGGAATGAATGGATTCATGTGATTATGTGCATGCATGCGTATATACACATGTGAACCTATGTGTGTATGTATATGTATATGAATGCATACATATGTACCCGTCTCAGAACAGACATCGCCTAGTGAGGCGGGTTACTTACTTGTTTGTATAATATGATAATGTTATTTCAATTAACGCCCGGGTTGGGGGCAATTAAATTAATATGTCCGTCACTCTTGAACACATTGACCCCTAGATTCCTACCTACCTCTCATACCTTTTTCCTTCCCAGAACGCCCTCTCCTTAAAAGACCGTCTACACAGCATCTCCAAAGATGACGTAGGCCCTGAAAGATTTTTTTCCGCAAAGACTCCTGCGTGGAGCTAATATAAATAACACAAGCACTAGCTTTATTAGGAGAGTATATAAAATATGTATCTAATATTAGAATGAAATAAACTTATTGTAAAAAATTTACTCAATAAAAAAAAAAAAAAAATAAAAAAAAAAAAATATATATATATATATATATCTAACCGATTTCCCCTATATAACTGCATGTGCTGTCTGTATTAATTTTAATTTTACATAATGTTAAGTATGTATTTTAAAAAAAAAGTTATTTTTTCATTTATTCTATCAATTTTTTCTTTAGCTAATAAGAAACACTTACGATCTCCTCAAAGTAGCATTTTCATATACATGTCGTGCGTCCAGGAAGATGGAACCTGAAATAAATAAATTTGTTGAAAAGCTGACCGTTTAATGGGAGCCGTTTGAATGTCTAAATATCCATACAGCGCTAATCGACGATTTGATGGTTCTCAAATGTGGCGAAAGTTTCTAACAATCCAAATTAAATGTGTTTTAAATACACCTATCTATTTGAATTTCGGGTTTGTTTTCGTGAATGAATGAATGCAAATCTTGGAAGTAAAAATTAACCCACTTCCCGACATCACATCAAGCTGAAACTCAGCAGATTGGTAAAAAAAACGAAATCGCATTTATCTGTTATTGGCTAAAAAACTTTTATTTTTATTTATTTATTTATTCAACGCCCAGAGGGCTTTTACATGTTTCGTGGTACAATTAATTCATGACAGATGATTTTTAAGCAGATAAAGAAATAATAAAAATAAAATTACATTAAAGATGCACAAAAGTTACAAAAATCCAAAAAAATACAAAAATGCTTGGGAATAGTTTTGGAATAAGTTTTTTACAAGATGCACAAAATTCGCCAAGTTGATTTTAAATATGTCAACATCACCTCAGTAGGTACTGATTTCTCATAGTGTGAGATCGTTGTAACGGAGAGTGGGCAGTGTAGTGTAGTTCCGCTTATGAATGCTGCAGTAGAATAGTGTATTTTTTCGTGTGGTTACTGTCGGTATTCGCAAGTTTATGAGTTGCAGGAGTTCGCAACAGTCCAATTTAGAGTTAAGTATTTTGAATAAAAATGTAAGTCGTTTATTTTACGTCTGTCTTCCAGTGCGTGTATTTTATTTCATTATAATATGTAGGTTGATTTTTAATTTATTAACCTTACCTGTCTCTAACTACCGTCTCCCTTTCACAAAATTAAAGAGGTTATAAAAAAAACATTTTGGTTTATTTAGGATTTATTCATACAATTTCGCGAACTGTTTCCAAATCTGACTAAAATGCTATTAAAAAAATCAACAAAAAGTCAACGACAATTTTTCGCCTCCTTGCTGTTAGCTTTTAACACGTTCAGTTCAATGAACGTGCAAAGAAGGAACACAACAATGGGCCACCTTCGTCCAAATTATTATTAGGTATTATTGATTTTTTCTATCAAACTTCAAATTATTGGCTTCAAAAAACGATTCTGCGTGAAGCCTTGATTGTTTATCGGCCTCTGTTTCTTGGTTTGGATTATTTCTAGCTGGTCTTTGGGTTACTTGTGAAGGAATGCTTTCTTCGTCTTCATCGTAATTCTCTTCATTGTTTACTGATGACTCTGAAATTGACGAATATCTATTAAATGACGATGATGGATTTGTTTCTTCGCCATCATCGTTACGATAATCTTCCGCTGCTGACGATGGTTTAGAAACTATTATTCTTTTGGTTAGTTGTTGGTTTGATGGTGTTCTAGTATCATCCACAAGCTTCAACTGAGTGATGTCTCCCTTCTTCAGTTGTTTTAGTTCACTGTTGACTTGTGTTTCGGAAACTTGCGAGGTTCTTGCAATTCCAAGATCTCCGAAGATTTTGGATTGTTGAATTCCTTCAATTTGGGCTTGGATGTCTTTGTCTTCGTTGTATTTAACGACGATAACTTCTGGTTTTTCGTCTTTGGGTTCTTCAAGTTTCGGAAGTTCGATGGTTTCAGGATCTTCAGGCCTCTTCACGAGTACGTAGACTGTAGTTTTTTCGTCTATTTTAGGTTGTAGCTTTATTTCTTCTTGTACTTTGGGAACAAACGGTGGAACTCTTACAAAGATGATATTATAACGTACTTCGTCAGGTACTTCTCTGAATTCTTGGGGTTCGTTATTTACCGGGTCCAGGGGCGCAGAGAAGTAATAGTGATTGGTTGGATCTGTGTCAACCATTGCGAGGGGGGGTGATTTCCTTTGAGTAGAAGATGTGCCTTTTTGAATAGATCCCGTCTTGCTGGCACCAATGACGCAAGGTTTGTTGCCTTGATGTGGGTTGTTCCTTGATTGTGGATTGTTCCTTGACTGCGGAGCTGCGCAAGCGGTCGCCAATATCACAAGCAAAAGCTAAAACAATAATCCATTATTAATTCAACAATAAAAAGCAGAAAGTCTACCAATCTCAATATTTGATGAAGAGATATTAGATAGAATGTTCAATCTATATTACAATACTGTATTATTGACTGGGGAGGAACATATGATAATATTTTATATCCACTCAAAATAGTTCAAAGGTTGATAATTAAGGTAATCTTGAAAAAAACCATCTAAATTTTCTACTGAAATTCTTTTTTCAATATCAATGTACCTACAATAGTCAAAACGTATAAAAATATTCAAAACTTCAAATTTACAAAGAAATACAGTTGAACACTTGTAACTTACAATTCAATATACCAGGAAGATACCAGAAAACTATTAAAATCGCAAAATTTAATACTAAGCACATTCAAAATTCCTATCTTTATCTAGGCATAATCTATTATAACAACCTCCCATTAAAAATAAAAACTATTGAAAATATGCAGGAATTTAAGCCCAAATTAAAAAAAAAGTACCCTAAAATGCTATAAGAGTCCCAAATATTTTACTTTTTATATCTTAAAGTCTGCTAATATTTAAATCGTTCATTCCTTCATTATCTCTCATTTCTTAGTTTCTTTATCTTTAAGTCTATTTATTATATAAATCTTGCGTTCTTTCTTACATATTATGTATTCACTAATTACAATAATGTTTGTTACTAACTTACATGATTCATTATTTTATTATGATTTTTTAAACTTATCATGATTTTTATTTTTTAATTTATATATGCTTTTCTAACCTTACTTATTACTTACAATAGCCGTTATTACTAACTTACACGATCTTTTAATTTACTAATTGAGCTAGAATTCCCTCACCAAACACAAGGGCATTGTCGCTTTATGGTGAGGAAAGGCATTTTTTTTCTTTGTTAAAAACTTAAGTAACTGTGTAACCGATGTAACTTTATATGTATTTTTAATCAGTATTGCCAAAATATATAAATAAATAAAAAAAAATTAAAAAATAGAAAGAATTATAATCAGTGACAAGATACACCAACAGAATAGTGTTCTGAGCACTGAGTGGATGACTCCTAGGTAATCTAAACAGATTTGGAAAGAAGAAGTAACCAATTTGTATGTAAGTAATGCTCCGAGCCCAATGAATTACACTACAGGTCAGTGAATTTTTTTTCTGCTTTAGGTATCTCTAATTCCATTTTATCTTGATAAAATATGATTATAAATGGTTTATCTGTGGGAAATTCCTGCGACGAGACAGACGTAGGAGGTACATAAAAGCATACAAACACTTTTTTAAATTAGATTCACACAGGAGGCTATAAGAAAAAAATCCCTCAGGACCTATGTCTTTGGAGATGCTGTATAGAGGTTCTTTTTAGGGAAAGTAAGGAGAGGAAGTTCTATGAAGGAAAAGATATGAGGGTGGGTGCGAATCTGGGGTCAATCTGCATAGGAGTGACGGACGTATGAATCCACCCCTCCCACTGCGGTGCAGACGATGGGTCGAGAGAGTTCAAAAGGTCTCCCTCAACCAGTTTCTTCCGATCCGGAACGACAAGCAGTAGGTGGGAAAACGGCGCCAAGACAAAGACAAACCTTACCGCATGAACTCGGACATCCCTGAAAATTCACAAAACGTAGCGGATGGGGTGACCCATAGAGGGAATGCTGGTTATCCAAAAAAAAAATTTCAGGGCGGCGGTATTCATATTCGCCTCCCAAATTGAGATTTACATACATAACTACTAAGGTTAAATATACTGATACTAAATTTCATTGAAGTTGACAAAAGATTTTTGTAAAGAATTGTACTTTAATCATACAAATGAGAATAATATTTGAAACATTGACCGGTCAGTGGTTGAGTAGGCATAGCGCTTGGGTCCCACCCGGGTGTCGCGTGTTCGATTCCTCGGCTGGCTAAGTCCTCCATCACAACACAAGCAACATTTTCGGCTTTCTGTGGTGGTAGTAGGAGATTTTCAAACATTGTTGGGTTATTCGTAACTCGGGAATGTTTGTCTTTCTTTAAATAAAAAAAAAATAAAAAAAAACATGGAAAGAAAAAAAATTGCAATAAAAAATAAAAAAAAACTATTATTGAAGAGTCACCTGCCTAAATGTTGATATGGTAACTAGTTTGTACTGTAATTGGAATAATTCTGTTATACAATAATAATAAAAATAAAATAATAAAAGATGAAATAGATTTAGAAAACGATTTACCGATTTCCGCATAAGGTTTACTTGAGCACACGGACACGCCCACAACACACTTCTGACCAGATCTGAATAGCCAGGTACTTCCCCACCTTCCTCTTTCCCATCTCCTTCCCCTCCTCACCACCTTGAGCCTCACAACATAACATACCCCAATTGGGGATGCCATGGCCTCACTGGCTCCAGACGGGAGCAGCTAAGACTCTAGCGAGGTATTCACATTAAAAAAGTCCTCTCTTAGGGTATTTTATTTCGGCTTCGTCGTTTGTTTGTACATTATAATAAAAAATATTACCCATTTCCAATAATAGATAGATATAATACATATAATCGATGAAAAGATTTTTTTAATAATTTGAAAATTTTCAACATGCATATTTATATACGTTTTGAGATTTTCACGACCAAAAGTATTTTCGTAATTTGTTGTTAGTTAGAAATCTGCCCTGATGATGGACAATGTGCCGCTGCCCGAAACGTTGACTAAAGAAGGAAGTAACGCAACACAGCATAACACCCCAAAAACAAATAACGAAAATGCATATTTAGATATATTTGGCTAAAATAAATTAATTTAGAAGAATAAAATAAAATAAATTCCCAAGTTAAGATAAAAAAAGTCATCGTTTTAAACTAATGGATATTTATGGGTTTTATTAAGACATAAAATATATTATGTGATTCAAATACGCACTGTTTTTAATACATATAATAAATAAAAATCAAAGTGTGCAATTCGGGGTAGAAATGAAACCTTCGGAAAACTAAAGTAGACAAGAGTGGGGAGGCTATGAAGCAACTCACAAAGAGGAGGCCGATTATACTAACTCATTCTCTCGCAGGATAAATCCTATAGATGTATGTGTTTGTCTCTTTTTAGTGTAGTTATTTTTCGTTTCATCGAGTTTCAAATCACATCGATGCTAAAGAAGTATTCACTTCAAAAATATAAACAATAAAATATCCGGAGTGTTAAAAGCCAAATAGTGCATATTTTAAAAGAGGAAAATAGCTAGTTTAAAAACAGTTTGTTAGAAAAATTGTTAAAATATTAAATAACTAGCTGGTTCCCGGCATGCGTTACAATACCATATTCAAAGAAATACATTGTTTCTCCCTGAATCACCTTTCCCGTGCGTACCCGTTCCCCTCCCGCGTCCCCTTCCTAGCTAGCTTTATAAATTATAGCCCATACGTTATTCTGATGTATGAGCTATATTATTGTAAAGTTTCATTAAAATCCATTCAGTAGTTTTTACTTGAAAGAGTAACAAATACAAACATCCATACAAACTTTCGCGTTTATAATATTAGTAAGATAAATCGAATGAAAAATACGTACCAAAAATTTCGTCATTTTGTATCTATTTATTTTATGCTAAAGTTATGAATCTTCTCCAACTGAATTTTTATGTCCGAGTATCAACTATATATATGGTTTCTGATTGTAATGATCACAGGATGTCCCATTTTCACGTTTAATTTTTTTTATAAAGACACTCATAAATAATACTTGAAAAAATATTAGTTTTTTTTAACGGCAGTGTACTGAACATATGTACTCATTTCAAACACGCGTCACTTTTTATCTTTATTTCAAATATCAGTGTTCCGTGACTTATCCGTGATCGTTGCAATAGGCAAGTTTCGGGACACCCGCGCCTTTCTCTGTCGCACGTATGATTTTACGCATCTTTCTCTTTCGCTCTTTGGCTTGTTCGCACCATGCAAGTAGTTCAGTCGAATGGCGAGTAACTCGCTACTTGACTGACCAAAAAGCGTTAGCATTACGGTCGAGGAGAGTACATTACTGAGCGTAAAATAAATACGCTAATTAAGCTGACTAATGCTTATTTTAAAAGAGGTGGAAAAATAAATAAGTTAGATGAAAGCAAATAAACTATGCATATGAAAATAGATTAATAGCAGCAAAAGTAAAGAATTTTTGAGCAGCATCTTTGCTTCAACGGGACGACTTTTCTGCGGCTACTAATGAACTCTACTAAAACGTCGTGTTCGCACTGGTTTAGTGGTTGAGCAATGAGCAAGGACGCTTGGTGGAGGGCGCTACTCGCCCGAATAATATAACTAAATGGATTGACTCTACTAAAGCGCTGACTAAACTACTCTACTAAAATTATGGTGTTCGGACACGTTTAGTTACGTAATTACTCGCTATTCGACTAAATTACTTGCCCAGTTCGAACGGGTCTTTACGTTCATTATAAATTCAGTAACTGCGCGAGTATGGAATGTACCATGCGCAGGCCGGTCTTAAAGTTGTGTAAACGTGTTGTAAGATAGTGCTTGTTGACTTTGCTTCCAGTATTAGCAATAGCACTACGGGAAGTTAAGGCAAATTGTATTTTCTATTATATTAATTAATTAAAAATAATATGTAGTAGGTATATTTGCGGCACGTTCTAGATTAGAAGTTGCTGTCAGTATCGTTCTAGTGAAAGAGTATTATTTCACGTTGCTTGAAACGGTTTTAATCGTGTTTGATGTCCAGGCTCTGTAACCAGGTACCTACTTTCCCACCTTTCTCTCCCACAAAATACTTCAAATGGGGATGACATAGTCTTCATGACTCCAGAGGATTGGAAGCAGTTGTGACTCTTGTGTGATATTTGACTGTCCTAGAACGGGAGAATCCTAGTTGGACAGTCAACGCTTCTTTGTACTGATGTATTCTTTGTAACAAAAACAAATAAATAAATAAAATAAAAAATATATTTACATAATTAAAAAAACACGTGAGGCCTGTTTCATTCAAAAATTTGTTTATGATATATATCTAGAGTACCCAAACCAAAATAAAAAAATTGTAAATAAAAAGGATAATAATATTTTGACATATCTACATTCATATAAAACAATTGTGTGCAGTTCACATGCGGTAGAGGAGTAAACTTCAGAAAACTAAAGTAGACAAGAGTGGAGAGGCTACGAAGCACTGCACAAAGAGGAGATCGATTAATCTATCTCAAAAGCCGATTAATCTAGCTAAAAGGAGTTTTAGTAGGTCAAATTAGAAAATTACAAACGACAAATTCTTAACTTTATTGTAATTTTTGTTTATAATATCAAATTCCCCCTTGAAAATTTGTAAAAAGTTATTTTTATCTAATTTTTTATTTTATTTATAAACAGAAACAAACAGTAGATACATTAGATACATTGGTGAAAAAATTACGATTAATAAGCATATTTCATGGTGGGCACCTATTATGTGTTTCATTGTAGTGTCTTATTTATGGTATGCATATTAGGTAATTAGGTACCTAGTGATGTATGTAGTGGGAAGGTGTGTGTCTATGTGTGCCTGAGTATGTGTGTATGTATGTATGCTCATTGAATAATATATATTATTGACAAGATGCTCTTTTTAAATTTGGGTAGTGAATTGGAGAAAATGACGATGTTAGAATTTAGATCAATATAATTGAACATATAAAGAGCTCGATTGGTTATGAAAAAAAATAGTTAAATAGGTTACGATAGGTTAGGTTATGGACTATTTTTTTTTTAGATAACTTTTAATAACTTTTCGATTGGGTGTTGAAATTGCACTATTCGGAGTTGTAATGGAACCATAATTATCTAATAAAAATATTTTTATTTTATTTTATTTTTATAGATACCATAGTTGATCGAGTAAGCTTTTTTTAGTAGTTTCCGTCGTCACCAATTATTATTATAGCCAAAACGGGACAGCCTGTATGCCAAAAACAGGAAAATTAATTCGAGTTCGTCTTATTACGGACCTAGGGTGACCACCAGTTATATAAATGTTTATTTTATTTTATAAGTTTGTGAAAATACATTTTTAAGTTGAAAAACTTATCACACACATACAGATTTTTGAGTGACGATTAAATATTCCGAAAATATTGTATTAAAATAATACATGTTTTTTATGTGAAACAGATTGCTACTGACTGGAGCCGGGAGTCAGTGGCAATCTATTTAAAATTCGTAAAATAAGAAGGTTTTATGAATTTGTTTGTGAAGCTTAAAAATGGAAAAAGAAAGATCTCATCATTTAAGATCTGGTCACAAAACTTAACTAAAGCCATTTCAAGCAACGCGATATTTCGATTCTGAATGATCTCCTGTCACCAGGGAGAAACCGAGATTTTTTTTTTAAAGTCAATTCCACACAGAAAAAAAGTTTCTGAGGACCTACGTATGGAGGGTTTTTTTGGGGAAAAGAAGGAAGTTTTGGGAACGAAACGAATTCCTCGGCTGGCTAAGTCCACCATCATGACTCAAGCAACATTTTCGGTTTACTGTGGTGGTAGTAGAAGATTTAAAAATATTTTCAGGTTATTAGCAACCCGGGAATGTTTATCTTTCTTTGAAAAAAAAAATCTAAAGCAAAAGTTTTCGGTCACTTTTGAAAAAAAAAGAAACTTCGTGAAATTTGTATTTAATATTTTTATACGAAACAACAAAAAACTTTTTATGTTTGCATTTTTTCGTTGTCAGTAAATTTAGTTAGAGAAAAAGTAAGTTAACCGATTTTAAAAACTTTTTATGTTTCCATTTAAAAATTTTATATTTCTAAAAATTGTATGTTTATTGATAACAATAAAATTTGAGAGCGTATTTTATCACCTTTCAAAATTTGTTTTTGTTTTCGGATACGTTCAGAAATATTCAATTTATATAGGTTTTACTGCAAAGCGAAAATTTTCCGATCTTCTGATAGAAAACGAGTATGCCCGAACAAATGTTTTAAAAATTGTTGTTGTTGTTGAAATTGGTGTTTGCATATTGATAAATCAATTATTTATTGAGTTACTACTAAGAATGGCACGGGCAATGCCGAAAATACGTTAATTCGGTATAAAATAATAATTAAAAATATGCACGTGCATTCCAACAACGGTTACCCCAGCTCACGAACATCTCTGAATGTTTTTACGAATATTAGAAATATGCTGTTCTAGGACGGTTGTGGATAAATATAAATATACATAGAATCGATTCAAAGCAAATAAGTCGTTCACCTTCAACTCGGGTTTTCGTATGGCCGCAACCCGAAATGACACCAACTCTATTTTAAATAAGTCCTATCAGATAGTATGCATATAGGTAGTTTTAATAGGCGGGAAATCCAAATTAATATTTATAAAATTTCCATTGTTATCTTTGTTTTTTGAAATCTGTATGTGTATTAAGGTATGCTGGGGAATTTGGAATAATGTATGTGTGACACGCAAAGATAAAAGATCATCGCAAGCACAATATCGCTCACCATACAATCCCACACAGACCCGTCACACCTTAGAAGATGATGCGTAGATAAACCATAGATAATGCAGATTTTACGCCGTAAGCGCTACTCCCGCAATATGTGAAAAGTTTTGCGACCCCCTCTCCGCCGTAAACAGGAACTACTGCAGAAGTATTGGTTATCCAATAAATGGTTCGGCGGCGGTACCCATACCCACCTTTCAATTTGATATTATAATATTATGCATTTTAACACAAACCTTTATTTCTTTTTATAAGTTTTGGGATTATATATATGGTGACTCGACAGTTGATTCTTGACAGTTAGTCCCCCAAAATTACAATTTATTATGAAACCGTTATTTGTGGTCATTATTTACCAATGTCAAGCCTAAAATCGACTAACAAAATAACTTTAATTATATGTTAGTATGGATATCTATAGAATTTATTTACATTGCCGATTTTTTTATTGTTTATTGCGGTATTTTAAATAGGAACATAGTTATCTATGTCCTAATACAATCCTTATATTTACATACACTTAAAATAACACATCTTTACTAAATCAATCACATATCTTCGTAATTTAATTTTAAACGCCTTTATGCTCCCTTCCAATTTTATTTCTTTTGGTAATTCTCCAAATATCTTCAATGCTCCGTACATCAATGACTTTTGACTATGTGTTTTTTCCTGAAGGGGAATATTTGTAACTATCAGTGGCGTAACCATAGGGAGGCAGGGCTGGCAAAATAAATTAAATATAATACTGGCATAAATTTTATAAAAGTACATAAAATCAATTAAAGTTAGAAAAAACTAAAGAACATATACAAATTCAAATAAACCGTCAAGATTTAAACGCTTAAAATATTTGAAAATTTGTCTGGAAGAATTGGAAAGGTATCGACATGAATTTGAAAATTTAAAAAAGGAAGCTAATAGTGTAGCAGAAAAATGGTACATCAACCCTGAATTTTCCAAAACTCGTCAGAAGAAGGTGAAACCTCATTTCCTTCCGATTAATGAAAATGTTTCCAATTTCAGTGTTTTGCAACCTGCCACTTTGCAAAATTTAAATGACACTGATGTCTTAAAAAAAGCCCTAGAATTTGTTAATATATATATAAAAAAGATATATCTGAATCAATTGCCAGGGAAATTCTAAGTTTTCTACCACCTTTAGAGACGAAATAGAAAGGCTTCGTGCATTAGAGAACTTGCTGATTTATTTAATAAATAATAATCATTTGATGTCCTACAGCTTTCCTGAAGTATGTCAGGCATTAATGTTATTTGTTAAAATTCCTGTGACTACAGCTAGTGCTGAGAAATCATTTTCGAAACTAAAATTAATGAAAACCTATTTAAGATATAGGATACGTAAATTGGCTATAGGGTTTATTGAAAATTCTATGGCCCGATCTTTAAACTTTGATGATGTTATTAATACTTTTGCGGAACAGAAAGCTCGGAGAAAAGAATTTTGTTAATAAATATCTTGTTAAGATCAAATCATTATTTCATTATAAATATGTTTAATCTAAATTTCAAGTGTTTTATTAAAATTCAATTACAATGTGACGATTTTTACTGGGGGGGGGGCTTCCTATGAATTTGCCACGAGCCTCAGATGGTTTAGTTCCGCCACTGGTACTTATACACTGATATATTGTTATGGCCCTCGTTGTTAGCTTCAAAAACCAACACCAGCTCAGGGGCCAAGGGGGCCCTAACATGTCCCAGGCCAGCTCTCAGCGGAGACAATGATACCCTCTATTCAAGGAGCAGGTCGCACGAGGCTACAGAATTTCTCCTTACCCCTCCGGCGTCTGGCGGGATACACTCTAGGCAAAAACCCTCCTGCCGTGGCAGAATAATAACAAGATTGAATTAATAGGTCATGTATTGTAAATTCAAAACACAGTACATAGGTCTTTACAGTACAATTCAATACAAGAAATGCAAATTACACAAACCTAGCTAAAGTGTTTAATTCTCATTATCTCTCTGAAACGAAACTCTCCGAGTGGTGATTTTCGCGTGACCCTACAATTCACCGTTGCGGACACATTTAAAAGATGGAAACAATTATACAGCTTACATGTGAGATCGCAGGGTCCTCGTCTTCTTTCGGATTTCAACCAGGGCACCTCCCGAGTTAGAACAAACCGAAGTTAACACAGGCATGGCGTAAGCCAGCTCCAACCCGTAGGCTATTCAATTAATATCGCGGGTTACATTTGAGTTCGGTTCGGTCGCCCGAAAGCAGTCCGCGTACAGTGGGAATCAATCCGGCGGTACGTGTGCACGTAAGGGCGCCCATTTCTCGACTGGCCGGCGGCGGAATGGGCAAGTGGCAGGGCAAGGGAAAAGGAAGCAGGAAGCAGGAAACAGGGGGGAGAGAGGGGAGACCGTGTTGTGTCCGGACTTGTCTAGCGTTCTAGTTGCCGTTATGGGATCTGAATCTACCCGCTATAGGGCGTACCATAACAATATACAGTATACAGGGTGTTTTGCGACGTACTTGGCTTAATTATCCTAACTTACTTTAAACATAAATTCCTGATATTATTTGGAGTAAAAAATTTGTGTGAAATTTTAGTCTCCGGTGATTTTCAGACGTCTTTTTTACATTTTTTTTCTTCAATATAAAAAAAACTTCCATATGTTGTCACTGGTCACTCAGCCGAGTAACCAACCAACCCCTCACTACACCCTAAATGTCCAATACCTGCTGATGTTTTTGTGTTTAGGATTGAAAAAAAACATTAAAAATGTCAACGGAGACCAAAATTACAATTACAAATTTTTGATAGATGTAGGATTTGGTTCCATGCCAACTCTGAACGAAACCAACTCAGAACCATTTCTGATAAGTCATTAGCGCTTCCCGGATGTTCACGGAGGGGCAAGTTCCCGGTTATGCAGCCCTTATTAGATCCAGGGTGGCAGGAATGAGGGAAAGGATAAGCAGCTCTGGAAATATCCTCGTCATGGAAACCCGCCTCAGTCCATCATCCAGCATTGATGCACAATGGAGAAAAATACTGTCTCCTAATGTGGCCACAGAATCCTAAAATCTAATTATTATGATTTTATTTTGTTATTGCCTTTGTTTCATGAACAATCATTTTTTTTTTTTTTTTTTTTAAAAAGAAAGACAAACATTCCAGGGTTACGAATAACCCAACAATGTTTGAAAATCTCCTACTACCACCACAGAAAGCCGAAAATGTTGCTTGTGTTGTGATGGAGGACTTAGCCAGCCGAAGAATCGAACACGCGACGCTCGGGTGGGACCCAAGCGCTATGCCCACTCAACCACTGACCGGTCGAATTCACCAGCTTTTCTTTTTAAAATATTTTGTGTATGTAATTTAACCCTTATGAAATGTGTGGGATTGCACTATTCTCCCCACATACCGGAATAAACATTTTATTATTATTATTATTAAAAGCTATGAAAAAATAATTTTATAATTGCCGGTAACCCTAACCTAACTTAACCTATTTAACCTATTTTTTTGTTTTGTTTTCCTCACTCTTAATGACCTTTCTGAGGTGGTTCTGAGTTGGTTTCATTCTGAGTTAGCCGGTCACCGTCGGATTTAGTTAATAACGCGTGGATGACACAACAATAATTTGGAAGAAAGGCCTACAAATGTGTAGAGCCGTGCACATTTAACTCGAATAATTTCGAAAAATCAAAAAAAGCGGCATCTCTAAAATCTTCAAGTAGTTTAGCTAACCCTACCTATGTTCAACTAGAACACGCAGCCAAACCAGTTTCGCAGCCAGCAACTAGCCCCTGCAAACCAATCACCAGCATTGCAACCGCACCTAGCGACAATGCTGAAAACAACGTAATTTATTGGTTCCCCCTGTAACAACGTATCGTCATTTGGAGACACCAAAAAAAAACGAGTGACCACACGACTGCTTCCATCCTGTGAAAGTAATCAGGATGACGACCGCCTCGGCCGAGTACCCCATGTACCTGGCCACCTTCGATAAGGAAGTTAACATGGGCCAGCTGAGGGCCGCAGTAAAATACCTCTGCCACTGCAAAATCCTCCTGCAGAAGCACCGCAGCAACCACCTGCAGAACGGGACTCAGTGCTACCGCTGCCAGAACTTCGGGCATGGGTCCCGAAACTGTGCCCACACCGCGAGGTGTGTAAAGTGCTTTGTGGAGCATGCCTCGGCCGAGTGCCCCAAGACCTCCAGGGACGAGCCCGCCGCGTGCTGCAACTGCGGAGGCCCTCACCCCGCCAACTACAGGGGCTGCCCGAAGAGGGTAGCATACGTCGCCTCGCTACAACAGCACCAGCGCAGCCCCGTCGCCAGGCCACAGAAGCCAGCAGGCCACATCCTCAAGCGCAGCAGGCGCCGAGGACAGATGGACGCACCTGGGCCAGCGTAGCCGGCGGAAGGAGCGAGGAGCGACAGGGGGAACAGCCTCGCTCGCAGCCCCTCATGCAGCTGCCCGCAGGAGAGGCAAGGAGTGACGCCCAACTGATGATGGCCCTGCTCAAGGGATTAAGTCGCCTTCAGCCGCAGCTGGCCGCAGCTTCCAGCGAAACTGAGAAGGCATGGATCCTGATGGATCTGATCACCAACACCATCAACGTCTAATACCGAGATGGTGAACGTCCTCCTGTGGAATGCCAACAGCATCCGCTTCAAAACTGATGAACTGCTCGTACTGGCAAATAACACCAATACTGATATCATTCTCATTTCAGAAACACATTTAAAACACAACACACCGCTGAGAGTGCCCGGCTTTGAAGTTCACCGAGACGACCGAATGGAAGGAAAAGGCGGAGGCACCGCCATATTCGTTCGCCAATCCATCACTTCTACAAGAATCCCCACTCCAAAGCTGAAATATACTGAAGCCACAGTTATCGAAGTCATCATAGAGGATAGAGCGCATATCTTCATCGCCGCCTACTGCAATAATGACAACCGTCTTGTGAGAGAAGATCTGGATAAGCTACTTAATTTGCGCCCAATTGTTGTTTTAGGAGGAGATCTCAACGCCAAACACAACTATTGGAATAACTCCAAAAGCAACGCGAACGGTAAAACGCTCTTCACGCATATGCAGACGCATAACTACTCGATAATGGCACCGGACAAACCAACATTCTACTCAGCAAGCGCAAAGTACCCCAGCACTTTGGACATCGTACTCGAGAAAAATGCCAAGACGATCTCGCCACTGCGCACGCTAGATACACTGTCATCGGACCACCTGCCCGTGAGCTTCAGTATTGGAGGAAAGACTTTAAGGAGCCCCAGAAAACGGCGAAACTACAAAGATGCTGACTGGGAAGGATTCAAGAAAGAGATAAACGAACGAATACATCTCACATCGGGAACTCTGCGCTCAAAGGAAGAAATCGACGAGGCCGCAAGCACTCTCACCGAAATCATATAACATGCCCAAGACACGTTCATACCGCTCAAAGAAGAACAGACATTCACGGTCAAGCTTCCCAAGCACGTCTTATCGCTCATTAAGGAGAAAAATCGCCTGCGACGCATCTACCATCAAACGCGCGACGGCTACTTCAAAACGGCCTATAACACTTTACAGCGAGAAATCAAGCAAGAAATCACCGATCTCAGACGCCAACTTTGGACGAAGAAAGTCACGTCACTCACGCCCAAAGATAACAGCCTATGGAAAATGGCGAAAGCTCTGAGACACCAAGATCACACGATACCCCCGCTTGAGAAGCTAGACGGCTCAGGGCTGGCACTTTCAATGGAAGAAAAGGCAAACGCGCTCGCCGACGGATTCGAGAGAGCCTACGCAGCCACGGATGGCCTATCTGACCCGGAAACGGGCAGACTAGTAGAAGAATCTCTACGAGATCTCGAACAAGCAGAGCAGACGAGCACGGCCGATATCCATTTCAGCACACCGAGCGAAGTAGCCGTCATCATCAGGCGATTGAAGACAAATAAGGCGCCGGGAAGCGATCAAATACACAACATTCTACTCAAACATCTACCGCAGAAAGCCATCATTTACATAACAAAGCTGTTCAATGCCTGCATCATCATCGGACATTTCCCTCAGATCTGGAAAACGGCGACCGTGCTGCCCTTTTCCAAACCAAACAAGGACAAGAGGCAGCCGACAAACTACCGGCCGATCAGTCTACTCTCCACGCTGAGCAAGGTATTTGAACAGGTTATACTCGAGAGGCTGCTACCACACCACGAAGACAACAACACTTTGCCAGACGAGCAGTTGGGATTCAGAAAGAGGCGTTCCACCACCCATCAACTGACCAGAGTAGCGGAATTCATCGCCAGAAGATTTAACGAAAATCGCTACATCGCCGCCGCACTGATAGACTTGGAGAAGGCATTCGACACCGTTTGGATCAGAGGGCTACTGCACAAGTTGCACAGAACAAACACGCCCATATACCTAACGAGACTGATTCAAGAATATCTCAAAGACAGATCCTTCAGAGTCTTCCTCAGGAATGCGCTATCGACTATACGTGAGATTCCAAAAGGCGTGCCACAAGGGAGTCTACTGGGACCTCATCTTTTCAAAATCTTCACGCACGACATCCCCCGAGACGAGAGATGCAACTTATCCATATACGCAGACGACGTCAAACTTTACGTTTCCTCGCTGAAAGCAGACATGGCGGCCATATACCTACAGAGGGCGCTCGACGCTCTAGTAGAGTTCTACAAGCAATGGCGACTCAAACTAAATGAGGCCAAGACCGAAGTGATCATGTACACGAGGAAACGAAAAAGAAGAACACCAGAAGTCAACATCGAAATGGGAGAACACGTCCTAGAATGGAAAGATGAAGTCGTATACCTGGGCCTGACAATGGACTCACGTCTCAACTGGAAATCACACATAGCCAAGACATACGCAAGGGCCAGAAAGGCAGTCGGCGCGATGAAGCCCATCTTCAACAGACTACTTCCTAGAACCAAGTTCCTGATCTACTACTCGCTCATTTG
This sequence comes from Limnephilus lunatus, assembly GCA_917563855.2. NCBI lineage: Eukaryota > Metazoa > Arthropoda > Insecta > Trichoptera > Limnephilidae > Limnephilus > Limnephilus lunatus. The sequence continues at coordinate 19,266,733 of OU830596.1, read as the reverse complement.
ACCGGTACTGACGTATGCTATTCCCGTGTGGAGTAGTATTTCTCACACTGCACATATGAAACTACAGACGCTTCAAAATCTCTGCATTAAAATCGCATACAATACTAGAATCAGGACGAATCTTAAAAGACTACATGCCAGAGAAGACATACCGACCTTATTTGAATACACGCACAGACTGACAGACCGATTTTACAAATCTCTCAGACGTAGTAAAAACAGACTAATCAAAGAAATCGGACAATACAATGCACCCAGTGACTTTAGTGTCAGATATACACACAGACTACCCAAACATATCCTGATGGACCTGAACCACATCTGGCATGAACCAGATTCAGACGCGGACGACTGAGAGAGCAGTAGGTATTCCTAAATACCAGACCCCCCCCAAAACTTATGTTTACATGTCTATGTATATATCTATATAATATTGTGTAATATGTATGTTTATTATAAATTGTTTATGTATGTTTTGTATGTTTATTATAAATTTCCCATATAGTATGTATATATATCTCACATAAAAACAGACACACACACCCCTCATCACACAATGCAGGATTTCATATATTGAAATTACTGAAGGCCGCCAAGTTTCATGTTGACTTTCGGCCGACTCTTCCCGGATGAGGTTTTTCATGGTTTCCTCATTCCCGAAGGCAAATGCGGAAGAGATCCAAATAATAAGGACATGACCGACTCCTTCCCACTCCCAACATAACACAAACAGACACGTATGTATACATGGGCGCCTGCCGGTGCCGTAGCTTGCTTGATGATGATGGAGCTTAGCAAAACATGCAATTTTAGTAGGGTTTTTAGATAACAATTTTTCCCTACCGATGAAATACAAGGCCTTAAGTCTATAATAGCCAGGTAACATTTAAAAATACCCACATGAGGTAAAAATTGCAAGGCGCAAATGACGCCGTTCTATTTATAAAGAACATTAACTTTAAATTCAGTAAATTTAAATGATTCATCTCTTCAAGAAACATAAGAATCTAGTAAATGAAAAAAAAAATGACCACACGACTGAAGTAAAAATACACTTGCTCCTACAGTGATACAGATAATAGGCCTGCACTGTGTCTTAGTTATACGAAATGTAACTGGCTATGAGAGAAAGAGAAAGAAAATGTGCGCACGAAACTCTCTCTCTTGCCCCTACAGTAATACGAAACGTAACTCTCTCTTTCTATATTCACTAACTTATATCTCCCTCTCAACTTCCGTTCGCCGCGCCCGATCACACTTTTCGTGACGTTCTCGTTAAGCATTCACCAACTTACTCCCCAAGTCAAGCGTGCGTAAAGAAGTTTTACTTCAAAAAACAAATTACGCACCTTGATCACACTCAGATTCTTCAACAAAAAACAGTTCAAGCCTCCAGTCCAAAAACTATTTCCTGTAATAAACAGCAGACAGCAATCTGCAATCAGTCATGAAGCCATTTACAAACAACAAAGAAGAAAGAAAACAAAAATTTCATGTGCATTTCCATGTAAAAACTTTTTTTAATATCAAATTTCAGGCACTACCTATAACTACATAATTAAAAAAAAACATACATTTACTTCTCTCCAATCATATTAAATCCATTTTAATTTCTGTATACTTGTTAATTATTTACCAATAATGTGCATATTATGATCGCTACTTAATTAAAAATAATTTACAGTTAGTGATCGACACAAGTACTTACTTGTATTTATGGAATTATTATTAATTTGCTAATTCAAACCAACAATGCGTAGTCAAAGCTATTATTATTAATTTTTCGAAAAAAAAATTTTCGGAAAGGTTTTCACTTTGTGATGGCATTATTTATTTTAATAAAAAGACAAATAACTTTGTTTACATCACTTTTATTGGTACACAATCAACATGTTTCGTAAACAATGTTTACTTCATCAGGATCAAACGTATACTAAACTTAAAAATTAAATAAAGATGACACATGGAAGGAAAGGGTAGGAGGGAGGGGGAGGGGTAAGAGTGGGGAAAGTTTATCAATTAGGGATTTCAAAGCCATTAGCAGGGAAAGACCGGTTAAGTGGGAAGAGGTTCAAAAGAGGGTTTATAAAAATTTGCTGCTTATTAGGTAATTATGTTACATATTATTATTACATTTATACGAGCTCATTCCAATGAAAAAATTATAAGGTATGTAATAGTACCTACATGCTCAGCATAAGTCAATAGCCTTTGCATTTTAATTACTTTTGTCATTTGATAATATTTATTCTCCGGCAACTTTAAATATAATTAAACAATTTTTTTAAATATTAGGTATAATTTTTCAACACCAAACTAGTTCAGATGGAATGTAATTTCTAAATTTACAAACCTTTCGTAATTTTTTTTTATTTATTTAACATAAGTACCAAACTCGTTTTTAACCCTCGACCCGTCACGTGGGGTCTTTAAAAGCCCAGTGTAACGGACGTGTTGTCGTCCTTACAAGACTGTAAATTTATGAGGGCACCGGTGGCTGTGCACGCCTTCCCTTTTGTGCGCCAATGATGATGATGATGCTGGCCTCCCTACATCCAGTGGGTAGTGGCCCTGGATTCGCCTAGTTTCTGCCTGGGCCTGGTTGCCTTGGGAGTACCCAGAGTTAGGGCCGGCTGTAGCGGCAGGCACCAGGCACTCGTCCAGGCAGAACTTCAGCAGGAGGCAGGACTTCCAGTGGTAGGAAGTAGTAAAACAAGAAGAGTAGAATTGAACTTGAACTGAACACAACATATTTATTGACAAATTTTCATAACATTTAAGGGGTACTTGTACCCGACAGCGTTCGGGCAGTGTTTTTATGAAAAAGTGGAGGGGTTTTCGTCCTTAGACCAAATGGTATAAATAGGGCGGTCATTATGTGGGCACCCTATTTTGCCGGTGTCACCGTTGAAGGCGGTCGCTTAAAATGTATTTTTTTATAATAATTCTACAGAGTTAATTGTGTACATATGTGTTCGTTTTTATACAGTAATCATGAAATAAACCAATTGTCTATTGCTAGATTTTTAGTTAGAGACGTTTAGCTCATTTTTGAGCTAAATCGCATAAAATATAAATTGATTTGCCGTTTGGCTGAATATCTGGTTATTTACAGTTACAATGTTATTTTTACGAGGTCCCCCGTAAGATGTGTTAATGAAACCTGTTTGTTTCACCATCTTACGGGGCACCTGGATTTTTAAAATCGGAAAAACGTATTTTTACCGAAATTTTTCTAAGTGTTTTTTGAGGGTCATTTATTGCCCTAGTTTGAGTAATTTAAGGGCTAGAGACTCAGGCTCTCTTTCCCTCGATGCCTTGTAGGACTGCGGAATGAAATTTCTTAGTTTCATTATCCTACAAGGATCGTAAGTTAAAATATTTAACAATATGTCAAAAAAAAAGGAAACATAAAAAATACGTTTGAAATTATAAATTGAAAAATGTCCCTGGTGGCAACCTGAGCATGATAGCGTTTATTTGTTGCACCGGGGGCATTGTACATATAAAAATGAAAGTATTTTATAAATACAATATTACAATTAGAATAACTTTTAAATTCTAATTGGAAAACAAACATAAAAATATTTTCAACGAAAAAGATCGCTGGCGGTACGGTACTAACGAGCTCAGTGGGCATGCGGATTTTTGGATTTCGAGCGAAATCTCAAAAAATGACCACTGAACTGTAGAGGATACCGCCAAGGATGTTTTTCGTTGAAAGAACTTTTGAGGGTACGTAACACGTCGGTTACACTCCCCCCGTGCAGCTATGCTGTACTAGTCATCACGACGTGTAGTAGGATGAGTAGGTGAAGCTGCATCGGTAGACGCGGGCGGCAGGATCACAGCGACCTTCACGGCAGGTCGGACGTAGACTCTGGTTCTCGGCAGGTCGAACGTAGACTCTGGTTCTCGTCTGGGTCCCGGCGGTCCTTACTTGGTCGTCTTCAGCAGGGATGGTGTCAAGGACTCGGCCGTGTGTCCGGCTGATGTGGGTCCATGACAACCATGACACGGGGTCCATGACAACCATGATGAGGTTGACGGACTCCCCCCGTGTGAGGAGCGCCACTTCCTTGATAGTGGCACTGCTGGGGCAGGACGGGCTCGTCTTCGCTGCGCCGATGAGGAGTACCACGTCCTTGATAGTGGCACTGCTGGGGCAGGACGGGCTCGTCTTCGCTGCGCCGATGAGGATTACCACGTTCTTGACAGTGGCACTGCTGGGGCAGGGCGGGCTCGTCTTTACTGCACTGTTGAGGAGCACCACGTTCTTGACAGTGGTACTGCTGGGGCAGGACGGGCTCGTCTTTGCTGCGCCGATGAGGAGTACCACGTCTATGACAGTGGTACTGCTGGGGCAGGACGGGCTCGTCTTCACTGCGCCATTGAGGAGTACCACGTCCTTGACAGTGGCACTGCTGGGGCAGGACGGGCTCGTATTCACTGCGCCATTGAGGAGCACCACGTCTATGACAGTGGCACTGCTGGGGCAGGGCGGGCTCGTCTTCACTGCGCCATTGAGGAGCACCACGTCTATGACAGTGGCACTGCTGGGGCAGGGCGGGCTCGTCTTCACTGCGCCATTGAGGAGTACCACGTCCTTGACAGTGGCACTGCTGGGGCAGGACGGGCTCGTCTTCACTGCGCCATTGAGGAGCACCACGTCATTGACAGTGGCACTGCTGAAGCAGGACGGGCTCGTCTTCGCTGCGCCGTTGAGGAGCACCACGTCTTTGACAGTGGCACTGCTGGGGCAAGGCGGGCTCGTCGTTGCTGCGGGATGTGGTTGGTCATCCATCTGTGCTGGCGCTTGGTACCTTTGTCCAAGCAGTGGAGCGGATCCGGCAGCTGTTCTCTGCTGATCGGCTGGCTGCCTCTGGTGGAGCAGAGGTGAGGGCGGCCCGGGACCAGAAGGTCCTGGCGGCAGTAAGGACCACTGCTCTGGCAGCGGAGCGGATCCGGCAGCTGTTCTCTGCTGATCGGCTGGCTGCCTTTGATGGAGCAGAGGTGAGGGCGGCCCGGGACCAGAAGGTCCAGGTGGCAGTGAGGACCAATGCTCTGGCAGCGGAGCGGATCCGGCAGCTGTTGTCTGCTGGTCGGCTGGCTGCCTCTGGTGGAGCAGAGGTGAGGGCGGCCCGGGACCAGAAGGTCCTGGCGGCAGTAAGGACCACTGCTCTGGCAGCGGAGCGGATCCGGCAGCTGTTCTCTGCTGATCGGCTGGCTGCCTTTGATGGAGCAGAGGTGAGGGCGGCCCGGGACCAGAAGGTCCAGGCGGCAGTGGGGACCACTGCTCTGGCAGCGGAGCGGATCCGGCAGCTGTTGTCTGCTGGTCGGCTGGCTGCCTCTGGTGGAGCAGAGGTAATGGCGGCCCAGGACCAGAAGGTCCGGGCGGTATCGTGGTTGGGTCCCTTTTGTAGTAAGGGGCCGGTGGCGCAGGGCCTCCTGGCCCTTGCTGCGCTGGTGATGCGTACCTCTGGTCCATCAGAGGTACAGGTCCAACAAGCTCATCGCGTACGGCTTCTCGTTGCCTCAGGTTGAGCAGAGGTACGGGCGGCACGGGGCTGGAAGGTCCAGGCTGCATACATCTTCCCTGGAGTCGCCAAGCTTCTTCTTGGCCTGGATCTTTGTGGCCAGTTGACTCCAGGATTGCATCAGGTTTGGAAGGCGCTGTAGTTGCGGCTTCTGGTGATGCGTACTTCTGGTTTTCCAGAGGTACAGGTCCAACAGGCATCTCACGTATAGCTTCTGGTTGCCTTGTATTGTGCAGAGGCAAGGGCGGTACGGGGCCGGAAGGTCCAGGTTGCAGCCATCCAAAGCTCCCATTGTAATGAGGGGGCTGCGGCGCGCGGGCTCCAGGCCCTGGCTGCGCCGGTGATGCGTACCTCTGGTTTACCAGAGGCACAGGTCCGACGGGCATCTCTCGTACGGCTTCTGGTTGCCTTGTAATGTACAGAGGCAAGGGCGGTACGGGGCCGGAAGGTCCAGGTTGCAGCCATCCAAAGCTCCCATTGTAATGAGGGGGCTGCGGCGCGGGGCCTCCAGGCCCTGGCTGCGCCGGTGATGCGTACCTCTGGTTTACCAGAAGCACAGGTCCGACGGGCATCTCTCGTACGGCTTCTTGTTGCCTTGAATTGTGCAGAGGCAAGGGCGGTACGGGGCCGGAAGGTCCAGGTTGCAGCCATCCAAAGCTCCCATTGTAATGAGGGGGCTGTGGCGCAGGGCCTCCAGGCCCTGGCTGCGCCGGTGATGCGTACCTCTGGTTTACCAGAAGCACAGGTCCGACGGGCATCTCTCGTACGGCTTCTTGTTGCCTTGAATTGTGCAGAGGCAAGGGCGGTACGGGGCCGGAAGGTCCAGGTTGCATCCATGATGCTTGTAGTTGCCAAGGTTCTCCTTGGTTCGGATGTCCATGGCTGGTTGGCTCCGAGGCAGTACTCGCTGCGACGAGTTGTGCCAGCCCTGCGGCACCGGGTTGTGCCAGCCCTGCAGTACTGGGTTGTGCCAGCCCTGCGGCGCCGGGTTGTGCGGGCCCTGTCGAATCTTTTGCCGGCAGGATCCCAGCACGGGGTTGTGCAGGCCCTGTCGCATCTTGTGCCGGCCCTACACGGGTTTGTAGTTGAAGGGCTGCATTCAGCCAATCAATACGTTTTTGTTGGCTGCGCAGCTGTCGTTGCAGCTGGCGCAGCGTGTCCTCAATAGATGTAGAGGGTGGTGTTCGCTCATTGTTGCTCTCTTCTGTGGAGCGTGCCATCTCAGTAGTAGAGCTTGGCGGGGGCACGAGCGTGGGCACTCGTGGCAATAGGTGTGGTGTCAGCCCTGGCATGAGACGCGGCATCAGGCGTGACATGGTATCAGGCGTGGCATCTAGGCGTGACGTCAAGCGTGGCATGTAGGCATGGCATCAGGCGTGGCATTAGCCCTAGCATGAGGCGTGGCATCAGGCGTGGCATCAGGCGTGGCATTAGACGATACGTCAGGCATGGCACGTAATCCACGTAGCAGGCGTGACCTCGGGCGTGACGTCAGGCGTGGCATTTGGGCGTGACGTCAGGCGTGGCGTGAGGCGTAGCTTCAGGCGTGATGTGACATCAGGCGTGGCATGAGGCGTGATGTCAGGCGTGACATTAGCCCTGGCATGAGGCGTGACATCAGACGTGGCATTAGGCGTGGCGTCAGGCGTGGCACGTAGGCGTGGCTTCAGGCGTGATGTGTCATCAGGCGTGGCACGCAAACGTGGCGTCAAGCATGGCATTAACCCTGGCATGAGGCGTGGCATCAGGCGTGACCTCAGGCGTGGCACGTAGGCGTGGCGTCAAGCATGGCATTCAGACGATACGTCAGGCATGGCATGTAGGCGTGGCATCAGACGTGACATTAGCCCTGGCATGAGGCGTGACATCAGACGTGGCATTAGCCCTGGCATGAGGCGTGGCATCAGGCGTGGCATTTAGGCGTGATGTCAGGCGTGGCACGTAGGCGTGGCTTCAGGCGTGATGTGTCATCAGGCGTGGCACGCAAACGTGGCGTCAAGCATGGCATTCAGACGATACGTCAGGCGAAGGCTCAGGCGTGGCATCTAGGCGTGGCGTCAGGCGTGACCTCAGGCGTGAGACGTAGCGTCAGGCGTAGCGTCAGGCATATCGTCAGGCGTAGCGTCAGGCGTAGCGTCGGGCGTAGGCTCAGGCATGGCATCCAGGCGTGGCGTCAGGCGTAGCATCAGGCGTGACCTCAGGCGTGGCTTCAGACGTGGCATTCAGGCGTGACGTCAGGCGTGGCGTGAGGCAGCTTCAGGCATGATGTGACATCAGGCGTGGCATCAGGCGTGGGCGTGGGGTGCAGCTGATCCGGCTCGAAGGACCACTTGTAACGGACGTGTTGTCGTCCTTACAAGACTGTAAATTTATGAGGGCACCGGTGGCTGTGCACGCCTTCCCTTTTGTGCGCCAATGATGATGATGATGCTGGCCTCCCTACATCCAGTGGGTAGTGGCCCTGGATTCGCCTAGTTTCTGCCTGGGCCTGGTTGCCTTGGGAGTACCCAGAGTTAGGGCCGGCTGTAGCGGCAGGCACCAGGCACTCGTCCAGGCAGAACTTCAGCAGGAGGCAGGACTTCCAGTGGTAGGAAGTAGTAAAACAAGAAGAGTAGAATTGAACTTGAACTGAACACAACATATTTATTGACAAATTTTCATAACATTTAAGGGGTACTTGTACCCGACAGCGTTCGGGCAGTGTTTTTATGAAAAAGTGGAGGGGTTTTCGTCCTTAGACCAAATGGTATAAATAGGGCGGTCATTATGTGGGCACCCTATTTTGCCGGTGTCACCGTTGAAGGCGGTCGCTTAAAATGTATTTTTTTATAATAATTCTACAGAGTTAATTGTGTACATATGTGTTCGTTTTTATACAGTAATCATGAAATAAACCAATTGTCTATTGCTAGATTTTTAGTTAGAGACGTTTAGCTCATTTTTGAGCTAAATCGCATAAAATATAAATTGATTTGCCGTTTGGCTGAATATCTGGTTATTTACAGTTACAATGTTATTTTTACGAGGTCCCCCGTAAGATGTGTTAATGAAACCTGTTTGTTTCACCATCTTACGGGGCACCTGGATTTTTAAAATCGGAAAAACGTATTTTTACCGAAATTTTTCTAAGTGTTTTTTGAGGGTCATTTATTGCCCTAGTTTGAGTAATTTAAGGGCTAGAGACTCAGGCTCTCTTTCCCTCGATGCCTTGTAGGACTGCGGAATGAAATTTCTTAGTTTCATTATCCTACAAGGATCGTAAGTTAAAATATTTAACAATATGTCAAAAAAAAAGGAAACATAAAAAATACGTTTGAAATTATAAATTGAAAAATGTCCCTGGTGGCAACCTGAGCATGATAGCGTTTATTTGTTGCACCGGGGGCATTGTACATATAAAAATGAAAGTATTTTATAAATACAATATTACAATTAGAATAACTTTTAAATTCTAATTGGAAAACAAACATAAAAATATTTTCAACGAAAAAGATCGCTGGCGGTACGGTACTAACGAGCTCAGTGGGCATGCGGATTTTTGGATTTCGAGCGAAATCTCAAAAAATGACCACTGAACTGTAGAGGATACCGCCAAGGATGTTTTTCGTTGAAAGAACTTTTGAGGGTACGTAACACGTCGGTTACACCCAGGTTTTATAGGAATGCTAATTATGTACATTTTAAATGTTTCCACTGATTCCTTACTTTAGGTAGCTTCCTAAAAGGGACTATACTTGACGCTAGCGCCGACAACATTCAGTCTGCACATGTGCAATGAGAGATACAGACTTGTGTTTCGGCGTGAGTCTAAAAAAAATCAACAAAATACAATGAAAAACCAATTTTATATGTTTTTTCATTGTATTTTGTTGTTTTGTTTTTGGAATAATAATAAGTCTGTATCATTCTCAAATAGTTATAAGTTTAATAGAAATTTATTTTTATTTTTTTATCTTTATGAGTAAAATCTCAAATTATAATATTTAATTAAATGAAGACAATATTAGCAAAACTCAATCGAAAATCTGGAGACAGAAAATTCAAAAAAAGATATTGGCTCCACTGGGACTTGAATCCAGGAAACCTCGAAAGGGTCCCGGGTTCGAGTCCCAGTGGATTCAATATCTTTTTCTGATTTTTTGTTTCCAGATTTTCGATTGAAAATTGTCTTAATTTAATTTAGTGATAGAAATTGGTTAGATTTAAAAAAAAAAGTATGATTCAAAATTATAAAAAAATGTTCCTTGTTGATTTTTAAGCTTTTCCATTGAAAATAATTATCCATTTTTTATTATTTCTTTATATTTCAATCCAGTCATTATCACCTGAATATAATCAGTTAAAATTACACATAAAATGTAAGCTTTAACAACAATTTAATCATATTTATTTTTGGATTCCTCAGCGACCCCGCGCGACACCCCGCATTAAAAAAAAGAAGCGAAGTACGGGCGGAGGATTAAGAGCGAATAACCAGCAAATTTAAATTCAGATTCCGACGTCAGCGCTACACACTCGCTAGCGGGCATTTTTAGAACTAGAGTTCGTTCCGCTCCAAGCTTGGTTTCGAGATCTACTAGCTCACGCGCTAGGACTGTATATACGCCACAGTATGGGTCAGATGAAGATGTTAAATTCTCGCTTCCAGAATTTTGATGAGTAGTAGTTATTTGTAATTTGTACATCGAAGTGCATAAACATAAATAGATACAAGTAAAATGCGAAAACCCAGTAGGTATTAAGTAGATACCTACATGAATAAACAATTTGTTATATTCTTTTTAATATTTTGATTTTAATTGTATTTTACGGCCATTAGATATCTCAGTATCGCCCTGATGTAAGACCACCATTAAGAATTGAAACGTTGCTTGAAATGGCTTTAGCCGTGTTTAGTGAACAGATCTAAATAGCCAGGTACTTCCCCACCTTCCTCTTCCCTATATCCTTCCCCTCCCCACTACATTCAGCCTTACAACATACCCCAATTAGGGATGCCATAGTCCCACTGGCCCCAGACGGGAGCAGTTGGGACTCTTGTACGGTATTAATGAAAAAAAATAGTAATATTCAGTTGGATTGTAAAAAATTACTCATTTTAAAATATTTATTCGTGTGCATATTTGTTTATTTTATATTTATGTGAATACCGCACAAGAGACCCAAATGCTCCCGTCTGGAGCCGGTGAGACTATGACGTGACTATGGGGTATATTATGAGGCTGAAGGTGGTGGGGAGGGGAAGGAGATGGGGGAGAGGAAGGCGAGGAATTACCTGGCTATTCAGATCTGGTCACTAAACACGGTCATAGCCATTTCTAACAAGTTTCAATTCTGAATGGTGGTCTTACACCACCCAGGGTGATACTGAAAGTATCTTCCACTCTGGAACGTGACGCAAATATATTATTTTTAATTTAAATAATTGTAAAATAACCCAAATTATTCAAATAAAATTAATTTGCCTACGCCGGGATTCGATCCTACGACCTTCGTATTGCGAGTCAAGAGCCTTACCCCTTGACAACGCCGGCCATCAATAGGTAGTATCAGTAATTTGGAAGGCGGGTATGGGTACCGCCGCCTCGGGAACCATGTATTGGATTATCAACACCTCTGCCATAGATCACCCTAAGTGACTTAGCAGGGGAGCTCGGGTTCATGGGGCGAGGTTCGTCTACGTGGAAGGTCGGATCAGGAGAGACCGTTTTTTTTACAATCGCTCGACACACTGCCTATCTCTACTTTGGGAATGCTGTGTGGAGGCTCGTTTTAGGGAAAGGAAGGAGAGGAACTTCGGAGAAGGAAAAGGGTATTAGGGGTGGGTAGAAATCTGGGGGTCAGCGTGTCCAGGAGTGCGGATGTATGAGGCCATCCCTCCCACTGCAGTGCAAGGCGATGTTCCGAGAGGGTAAGGCTGGAGAAGTCAAAGGGACTCCCTCAACCACTTTTTCTAGATCCGACCTGCCATGCAGCTGGTGGGCAGACGCATCCGCCGCCAAGACCTGAACAAACCTCACCCCCACGAACCAAACGTTGCGAACCGCTTGGGATGACCTACGGCAGACGTGTTGGTTATCTAATAAATGGTTCTCGGGGCAGTGGTACCCATACCCGATTCTCGTGTTTGTTATTTTTGTAATACGCAAAATGGATATAAAAAAGGCCTACCCTCCCTCCCCCTCTCAACCCCCCCCCCCCCTAAACCCCCCTCCCCTTACCCCCCATCTCTAACACCTCTCCACCCCCCGGCTCCTTTACCCCCCCCCCCCCCTCAGCCACCCCTTTCATCTCATCTCAACTCTCCTCCAACCTCTCTCCCTTGGGAGCTGTTGGACCCTTATGCGGTATTACATAACAATATTTTTTTGGAGCATTTGGGACTCTCGTGCGGTATTCACATAACAATAATTTATAACATATATATATATATTTTAATTTAGTGTGCTTTAGAGTCTTTAGACCACACGATTGAAGTAAAACTTAACAAACTTATAACAATAATTTAAAAAAAAAACATGCTTCTCAAACGGACAGCTATATGCGACCTGCGGACGTGTCGGACGAAAACACAAAAATTTATGTGAACCTATTCAAAAGCACTTCAACAAACAGAATTAAAGCGCACAAACCCTTTCTTTCTTTGAGTGGCCTGGCAACGCCCGCCGGGTGTCCGCTATATATAATGTTATATAGTGCAGGCGCTTGCATTATAATGCAGTTTTCCGGGACTTGGGATGTAACCATTACAGCTTAGTTGACCCCGAGGTTATAGTGGCCTTGCAACGCATGCCGGGTACCCGCTGTATTTAATGTTATATAGTGCAGGCGCTTGCAATATAATGTAGTTTCCCGGGACTTGGGATGGAATCATTACAGTTTAGTTGACCCCGAGGTTACAGTGGCCTTGCAACGCATGCCGGGTACCCGTTGTATATAATGTTATATAGTCCAGGCGCTTGCAATATAATGTAGTTTCTCGGAACTTGGGATGGAACCGTTACAGTTTAGTTAACCCCGAGGTTACATTGGTCTTGCAACGCATGCCGGGTACCCGTTGTATATAATGTTATATAGTGCAGGCGCTTGCAATATAATGTAGTTTCTTGGGACTTGGGATGGAACCATTACAGTTTAGTTAACCCCGAGGTTACATTGGGCTTGCAACGCATGCCGGGTACCCACTGTATATAATTTATTTATTTATTTACGGAAAAATAGTCCATTAACAATAATACGAATAAAATGCGTTCGTTAAGGCCCGACCCGCCTAGCAATCGATCACCGTTCGCATCGATTACCGTTCGCAAGACATTTTTCGTAACAATCATCACTTTTCGTAACGCATTTACCAGCTTACCCCCCATGTGTCGAGCGTGCGCAAAGAAGTTTTACTTCAAAAAAATTATTTTGAAGCTGTTGGGACTCTTGTGCGGTATTCACATAAGAATAATTTATAATAAAAAAAAATTTCAAAATTTTCATAAAAATATTCAATGAACATGAATTTTTGCGTTCGGTAAACCCTGTAGTTTTTACAAACACGAAACAATGAAATCGTATTATTTGGTTTCGTTTTAAATTCGTCATTTCCAAATATTACGATACAGAGCGCCGCGGACACAACCGCCGGCTGCTACGTTTGCGGGCAGAGTGAATTCTCAATTCTCGAGTCGTCGAGCTATAAGAAAAATGGTAAAACGCGAGCTGTAAATTAATTAATATTAATTACTTCTTATGATTATTTTTCGATCAAAATTTTTATGACTTGTCAATAATGTCTTAGCAAAATAAGTATTTAAAAAAATCTTGAAATATATTAGTTTGGAAGTACGCAAATAAATACACAAACTGGCCAATTTACGTCAAGAAACACATGTACGTATATATTTTTTAATGATTTTATTTAAACTAAAATTAAAATTCTAAAACATACCTTTACCAGATAATGTATGGATTTATTAAACTGCATGATTATATGATTTGAAATTGGTGTTGTATAATACATGTACTTTTTTGAAAATATAACAAATCTGCCAACGACCTATGGTATAACCTTATTATACTTAAAATAAACATTTTTTCTCAAAATTTAATCCAAAACTTTACTAGATAAAAGAATAATCTTTCAAAATCAATTTATAATTTTTTGTGGAAACGAGTCAATAAGTCTAAACACTGATTTAAAAATGACATATTTCTGGTTTCTCTGGTAATGTCCTCTTAAACATTCCAGTCAACATTTATCAATAAATAAATTGCCATATTCATTGACTTCTCTAACTATTCAATTCTCTATGCCAGGGTTTCCCAAAATTTTTTTGCAATGGAACACTTCGCAACCCGTAAATTTTAATAGAACACTTGGCTTATTTTTTAGATTGGGTACGTTGGGTACACAGCATTCTTTTTAGGGTGAATTGCCCATTTCAAAAAATTCCTAGTAGTGAAAATGAAAAACATGTTATTAAGCACATTTTTTATTTAGAATACAAACAAAAAGTGGAATATAAACAACAACAAAAAAGTGGAATAAAAATTGCACCTATTGACTTTGACGATTTAAAGTCCGTGAATTGCATGTCTTCTTGAGATCAGGCACAATATTGGTAGGTTGGATTCTAATATCTAGTGTGGCATCGAGCCTGTTCCTATACTTTGACTTCTTTGCAGCAAATAGATAATATTTACTTAGAAAATCCCGCTTCGCATAAATAGGTTGTAGAAAACAGAAGTAAAACAGTTTGTCTTGATAAGTTGGGGTACTCTTCTGACAAATTCGCACACAAATCTAAGATTCTTAATCTTAATCTTAAGATTCTACAAATTTATTTATTTTATTTATTTATTTATTTATTTATTTATTTATTTATTTATTTATTGTTTGAAAATATTACATAATACAATATAGTGAACTTAAAATGTCCAACTAGGCAATTGCCCGTTTTAGGACATTCCAGTATGATAATGTTTTTATATGTAAATTATAGTAAATTATAGTGTTGACTATTCTGTTGGTAAAATAATACATATGTATATTCATATTCTAGAATACTTTCAGTTATACCACGACATTTTTTACTATTGTTTAGCTGACATAATAAACTAAAGAAATATTAATAGATAAAACAAGAAAAATGAATTTGAAAATGAAAATGAATGAAGAAATTCTGTTGGTAAAATAATACATATATGTATATATTCATAATCTAGTATACTTTCAGTTATATCACGACATTTTTTTGCTATTGTTTAGCTGACATAATAAACTAAAGAGATGTTAATAGATAAAACAAGAAAATGAAAAATAAAAATAAAAGTAAAGAAGGAACTTTTCCTTTAAGGAAAAATATCACGAAGAATTGAGCAATTTTCGAAGTTACTTTATGTAAAAATACAGTTACTGTAATGCTAATATAATACCAATATAAATTAAAATGTAAAGAAAAACAAAAATAAAAACAAAAATCAAGTTAGAGTCACTAATTAAATTAATTAGATTTTCATATTCACTTCATTGATACTTATTCACTTGCGCTTAAGCCTACTGATTTAGCTGTCACGAAAAATGGATTCCGAATCGAGGAATCGTCCTTACTAGTTTTCGGAACATATTGCAAAATAGTTGTTTTCAATTTATGTAGGTATTCTTAAAATTCTTTGGAAACCTCTTCATCCATTTTTAAATGTAATTCATTCAAACATTCACGTAAGGCAGGAAAAAAATCAAAATGGATTGATCAGATGAAATCGAAAACCTTTTTTTTCTTCACATTTTCACCTACATTTACGGCACCATGCGCATTTATAGTTCGACTAATTGCTAATAAGGATGTAAGACTGATTGATTGTTATATTTTTCTTCCAGGTAAAGTCGATATCGTAAAAAATATGGTTGGGTTCCTTGAGAACCGAAATTTCGTGAAACACATGCAAATCCTTTTTCTCGTTATTATTGTTTCCTCATCTCGCAGATGTTAATATTATTGACTCTTACCACAGTAATAAACTTCGGAGATTTTTTTAGTATGTACCTAAAATGAAGATTTAATGCAAAAACAGCATTAACGGCTCTTTCAACTTCCATAAAGCTTAGTCTCTCTACCCGGAAGGATCTAGCACCTAACCTAAGAACTATTGTGAAATTTTTATACAAATATTAATTTCTTGTGAATAATATCAGTAGTTCTAATAAGTCATTTTTAATAATTGGGTTTATGTTAGATTTGTCTAATATATCTTCAATGATTTTAAGGCACTCTTGGATAGGGATATTGCTAAAAAGGCTTACGACGTCTAAAGATAAAAATTGGCAGTTATGTGGGAGATCTAAGTTTTGAATTTTATTAATAACTTCCAGAGAATTTTTAACACTATGTTTTGGAGAGAATTTAGTATAATGTTTGAAGAGAAAATTAAGTTTTTTGGCGAGTAATGTTGTTGGAGCATTTATAAAGGAAACGACCGGCCGGATAGGAATATTTACTTTATGAATTTTGGGTTGCCCGTAAAGTGCAGGAGCCCTTGGATTCATTACCATTGCACTTCTTCGGGCGTATTTATTTGAAAATATTGATTTACAATTATTAATTACGTTTCGTACGTTAACTGAAATTTTGTCCGTTGGATCCTTTTTTAAGATTTCAAATTCTTCTGGCTTTAAGAATGCTTCTACTTTATTTATGTAATCAATTTTGTTTAAGATAACTACCGAATTCCCCTTATCCGCCTTAGTAATTGTGAGATCGTGATCTTTAATTTTATTTTTAATATCATTTAATATTTCTGTTTCTTTATTGTTGTACTTATTTTTAATGGTCGATTTCAAAGTTTTTCTCAAAATATCCGCGGTAATTTGTTTTGGTAAGCCAAATTTGTTTTGGTAAGCCGGCTTACCAAAACAAATTACCGCGGATATTTTGAGAAAAACTTTGAAATCGACCATTAAAAATAAGTACAACAATAAAGAAACAGAAATATTAAATGATATTAAAAATAAAATTAAAGATCACGATCTCACAATTACTAAGGCGGATAAGGGGAATTCGGTAGTTATCTTAAACAAAATTGATTACATAAATAAAGTAGAAGCATTCTTAAAGCCAGAAGAATTTGAAATCTTAAAAAAGGATCCAACGGACAAAATTTCAGTTAACGTACGAAACGTAATTAATAATTGTAAATCAATATTTTCAAATAAATACGCCCGAAGAAGTGCAATGGTAATGAATCCAAGGGCTCCTGCACTTTACGGGCAACCCAAAATTCATAAAGTAAATATTCCTATCCGGCCGGTCGTTTCCTTTATAAATGCTCCAACAACATTACTCGCCAAAAAACTTAATTTTCTCTTCAAACATTATACTAAATTCTCTCCAAAACATAGTGTTAAAAATTCTCTGGAAGTTATTAATAAAATTCAAAACTTAGATCTCCCACATAACTGCCAATTTTTATCTTTAGACGTCGTAAGCCTTTTTAGCAATATCCCTATCCAAGAGTGCCTTAAAATCATTGAAGATATATTAGACAAATCTAACATAAACCCAATTATTAAAAATAACTTATTAGACCTATTTAAAATATGCATGGAAACCAATTACTTTTTATTTAATGATAAATTCTATCAATATCAGTAGTGTTAAAATATGAATTTGGATATTTTGTATTAAATGAAACTCTTCCGACAAATTCTCACGGAACCACTACTCAGGTTCAGCGGAACCCTGGTGTTCCGCGAAACACATTTTGGGGAACCCTGCTCTATGCCAACAGGTCCCGAAGTTGACCAAACTCCGGAGACATTTTACTAGGGGTTGTAATGGTGCAGAAGTCTGCGAAAGGGGCTGATGTGGAGGACGAACAAGACACCAATCTGCAGTCGCACGGCAATCCGATTGGTCCCCCATACACCAATAGGAATCAACCTTTATCACAAGTCACTATCTCTTGCACCACGACAAAGATCACCCTGATTATTCTTCTTTAAACTGCCGGATAATACACTGTCTTGTAAAACGTAGGTACTTGTTCGCTCTCCACTTTCCTATGCAATTGTTCATATTAAATATTAAATTATGGTGCGTTTTGTTCATATGTAATTTGTTAAATAAACCTGTAAGTACTATATATCCGATCTGTTTATTTGAATTACCACACACATTAAACACACGTAAACTTAACCCCATAAACGTATTGATGGTGACCGAACAACTCAAAATGAACTCAATTCAACACCTCCTTTAAAAAGTCAGTGAAAGAGATGAAAAAAGTTGGTTAACTCTGCAGAAATTTGGCGTATTTTTCAGATGGTCAAAATATTTCCGCTTTACAATAAAATGAAAATAAATGGAATATTTATGAACATATCCCAAAACTAAAAAAAATGTTTTTGAAAGGTGATGAAATGCGCTTTCAAATTTTATAATTCAAAATAAAAATATATTTTTTTAAATATTAAAATTTTGCATGCAAACATAAAATAGTTCAAAATGGCTCACCTCACATTTTTTCCAAATGAAATTACAGAAAACGAAAAAAAATAGAGACACATACATATTTTATTAGACAAATGTATGATAAACGTTATTGTCACCTCACTTTTTAACTATGTGAAAATAATTCATAAAAAAATCTTAATGTATCAATTTTTTTTTCAATTGCGATTCAAAACTTTGGTTTCATAAAGGTGTACATTTTGCTTTTTTGGTGGTTATTTTTTAGATTTGACTGTAAAGCCTGGTGTTTTGCCTTTCTCTAATACCGTTTAGAATACATTTTTATGTAAGGGAGTTAGTGCGACTTATATGAGACATAATGAGAGCTGGGACAAATATGGTGCCCTGCAATTCAAGGGGAATAGGTTACGCTCGGTTAGGTTATGGGCTATTTTTCAAAAAGAATCGTAGCTTTTAATGACTTTTCAAAGATGTGTTGAGTTGAGTTGATACTGAGTTGTTATGGAACCCGTATTACCATAGGGTTTATCGACCGTTCGTGCCTAGGCATCGATGATGAAAGTTTTAAATAACCCAACCCTAGTTCATCCACTGGAGCGCTTTTTGCCATAATATGGCATCATTTAAAATACCTCGGATTGCTTTGCTGCCAGTTTTAGGCAAATTTTCCCAAGGTGCGTAAATTTTTTTTTTTTCATTTTTTCCAATTAAATACGAAAGTAGTTAAGTAGTTTGTCTTAATGTCGGTGGAAAATATTCAAAATGACCAAAAATTCACGAGCAATCGTAGGAAAAAGTTAAAAATCCAACTGTCTCTCGAGTGGTTTGTTGGAATTCCCCACTTTGTTTGTTAGATCAATGTTCGCTACCTAATTTAAACGATTTTAAAATTATCAGCGATAATTTATATTGGTATAAGTATTAACAATGGGCGATTAAAATCTTAACTAGTTCCATATATTAACTAGGCTTTGGGGTTAGTAGATCATACATACGGTATATGTATCAGTTATTACTAACGCAGACCCGTGAAAAATCACGGGACACTATATTTGTAGGATTTTTTTTCAAATTCTTCAGGCTTTTATTTTTCAAGGGTATTCTAGGCCATCATTTCAAATCGAAGAGGAGAGGAAAATATGAATTTAGATATTAGTTTCATTCAAATGTGCTAATTTAAAAATTATATGGAAGTTTAGAGTCGAGTTCAGACTTAGAAGAGATGAGCTGTTGAATGGGGGGAGGAAATTTTAGATATGGCTTGATAGAAGAGAGGATGTTTGGAGTTTTTTTTATTTAATGTGATACCTCACAAGAGTCCCAGCTGCTCCCCTCTGGAGCCAGTGAGTCTATTGCATCCCCAATTGGGGTATGTTGTGAGGCTGAATCACTTGTACAACTTGTCTGAAATGATTTACACTTATCAGTTTCAATTAAAAAAAAAATAAAAGGTCATCAAACATTAACAACCAGGAATACAATTTCAAATTACGTATGCACCCATGCACCGACAACGGAAATTGTTAATTTTAATAATACCTACCTATGTAATAATAGAAGAGGAGTAAGGAGTGTGTGACAAGACAGTTGTGTGGCGTTCCATCCTCTCTGCCTACCCCTGCGGGGAAAACAGCGTGATGGATTAGTTAATGAACAGTTTTTTTAAATCTTTTTATTACCTATTTATTTATTATTTAAATTATTTTTTAACCTAGTCCAACAAAGCTGTCAAAAGAAGGCTTGTTTATAGGTTATACTAAATCAATATGGGTATCTTAATTTTAATACTTAGCAGGTTTTTGCGGCAGATGCGTCTGCCCACCAACTGCGTGGTAGGCCGGATCGGGAGAGATTGGTTGAGGAAAACCGTTTAATCTTTCCAGCAGGACTCTCTCCGAACATCGTCTTACCGCAGTGGGAGGGATATATTCATATTTCGTCACTCCTGGAATACTGACCCCCAGATTCCTACCCACCCTCATACCTTTTCCTTTCCATGAGTTCCTCTCCTTCCTTTCCTAAAAATACACTCCACACAGCATCCCCAAATCGATCGATCGTGTTGGTATTTTTTCTCAGTGTGTGGGCAATTTTTAAAACATAATAAACATTATAAGTTCACTTAATGTATCTATGTAATAATGATATAACTTAATTTTTAATAGGTACGTACTTCATCTTAATTTACAAGCATAATTTACTTACCCTTTCGACCATACCTGAGGTGTCACAGATTCCTGTTTAAACTATAATCACCGAAAAAAATATACTCGAATGAAACTCGGGGTTATTCGTTTTACGTCAGTTTTTTTTTAAATTTTAAATTCACCTAAGAACATGGATTGACGTGTAGTGTAAGAAGCCAAGGCGATCTTACCCCTTGAGGTTTTTGAATAATACGAAGAGTTTGTAAGTACAAAAAATATTACATATAACCGCATTCGAGGACTGCTCGCTTATTAGCAATAATTTTGATTATTTTGATATTTATTTTGATCTAGGAAAGCCATGATTATTGTACAGTTCAAATACATTTACACCTTGACACACTTAACTTTGCAACCGGTGGTTAGATTTTCAGTGTCGTAGATTTTGAGGACATAAAAATCTAAAAAATAAAATACGGAATAATTCCATTCGAAGAATGCCTTCCTACAAGTCTTGCAGCTATAACTTCATTATAGCTATATTATATCGATCACAGAAATTTTAAATGCTGTAAAGGACAAAATTATGTTCAGAAAGCTAATTGTTCAGAAAACCGAAAAGATTTTTTTTTTTCAATGCATCTTATCTCCTGTTTTTGTAGACCTAATTATGAAAAGATATGAATAGATCTTTCAGAATACTTAGCATTTTATGTACAATTTCTTTAATAACGGTGTTTAATTTATTTTTAATTTTTCAAAAAAAAGTTTCATCACAATCGGATGAACGGTATGGCAGCACATAAAATACGAACAAAGAAACTAATATTGGTTTTTATATATAAGAAGATATTCCGGTTACTTCCGAAACCCTTTCAAAAATATATTTGTAATCGGGAATAAGTTTTTAAAATGTTCCATTACATTATTAACAACTTATTTGGTTTGTCATGGTAAAGGACCACCACGTCCAAGTTTTGCCATGGTAATAAAATTAACGAAAAACTATAACTTCATAGACTTCTAGTTTTTGCTCAATTTTCGCGGTGATAGTGTGAGGTTGAAATAAATATAATATTTATTTTTTTAGTGGCATCTTTCGGATTTTAACGAAACCTTTTGAAAACAAAATGACTGTTAATTTATCTTCCTAATGTAATACCAGGTTTTTGCGGTGAATTTATTAAATAGTATAATGTAGTGATTTCAATTTTGACACGTCACGCACCCAAATTATGTAAAATCATTTTCTAACCAAACTTTTGGATAGATCAAAACATATAAAAAAAATCATTTTCTAGTATATACTTGCATCTGTGGTTATCAAACATGCCATAGAGAACATAAAACCGTAGAAAATATTTAATATAGATGTTTAAAACTGCCAAAAATGCGTCGATGACACAGGGCGAGTTTACAAGCTACTATCTCGGAAATTCACTATCTGTTAGTAAACTCGCTCAGTGTCATCGTATTACTTGCTAACTAGCAGATTGTTGACAATCCACGGAAAAAGTTGAAAGGTCCTCAACTTTACACGCTACAAGCCGACTCGTGATTGGTTTATTTGTGTTTCCAATATGGCTGCCAAAAACCAGCTGATTTCGACTGTCAACTGTCTGAAGGATTAGTTCACGTTATTTCCGCTATTGGCGCTAACAGCTACGTGCGAGTCCAGTTTCCTACAAAAATGTCGCGAGCTACTGAGCGAGTGGACAGTTTTGTGTGTCATCGTGACAATCTCACTCGCCGATTCACCCGCTTTTAAATTTAGTAGATAGTAGCTTGTAAACTCGCCGTATGTCATCGAGGCTTAACGGCAATTTCAAATCACTAAAAAGCCTCGTGGACACACGGCGAGTTTACAAGCTACTATCTGGGAAATTCACTATCTGTTAGTAAACTCGCTCAGTGTCATCGTGTTACTAGCTAACTAGCAGATTGTTGACAATCTACGGAAAAAGTTGAAAGGTCCTCAACTTTACTCGCTACAAGCCGATTCGTGATTGGTTTATTTATGTTTCCAATATGGCTGCCAAAAAACAGCTGATTTCGACTGTCAACTGTCTGAATAATTAGTTCACGTCATTTCCGCTACTGGCGCTAGCAGCTACGTGCGAGTCCAGTTTCCTAAAAAAATGTCGCGAGCTACTGAGCTAGTGGACAGTTTTGTGTGTCATCATGACAATCTCACTCGCCGATTCACCCGCTTTTAAACTTAGTAGATAGTAGCTTGTAAACTCGCCGTGTGTCATCGAGGCTTAAAGCATAAATTTCGCGCATTTACAAAGTTAAAGATTTTTTAATAATTTATCTATCAACTCTAAAAATATATGATAATTAGTAAAACATAGGTAAATTCATTAGCTGTATAGCACTATAACCAATTTTTGCGTTTCGATATTAAAATTCGGAGGTATGATTTTTTTAATGTGGGCGGAAAATATTCAAAATCGTCTCCAAAAAACCGCGAGCAATCGGAGAAAAAATTTTTTTATCGCGCGATCGTTCGAGTAGATAAAGATCGTTCTGTCCGCTAAAGTGCTCTGATGCAGTTTTATGCAGCTGATATTATACAAATTCCATTTGGCGTTAAAATACATAGTAAAAGCATTTATTTTATTTTTCTAGAAATATTTCAACGAAGCAGATGGAAAGAGAAAAAAACGGAGAAAAATGACATATTTAACTAATTTTCGGATTTATTGTCCTTTACAACATTTAAAATTTCCGCTATCGATTTGTATAAAGAGTCTATAGGACTAAATAAAAACATTTTCTATATCAAAATAAATTAATTACTAAATAAATACCTGACAAAAGCAGTAACAGTGTTAAAATGCTCGCCATCTTGTGTAGGAACTAAGAAACTAACTTAACACGTGCGACAAACGGTAGTTATCTTCTCATAGAGCTAAATTTCCTTTATGTATGTTTTGTATATAAATACGTCTTTGGTGCGATAAAAATGTTATTATTTTGAACTCAATAGCACAATCTTGACGTTAAATTGAAAATTTCTTACTCAACTCACATAAAATGGAACAAGTAAAAAATATTATTTTGGTAAATATATAAGTATATACTTTTTTTGAGGGTCAAAATATTTGTTTTACAATAAAATCCAAATAAATACAATATTTCTGAACGTAACCGAAAATATTATGAACTGTTTTAGAAAGGTGATAAAATGCATTTTCAAATTTTGTAATTCGAAATAAACATATAATTTTTGAAGTAAAACTTCTTTACGTACACTTGACTTGGGGGTTAATACCGCACAAGAATCTCAACTGCTCCCGTCTGGAGCCAGTGAGACTATGGCATCCCCAATTGGGGTATGTTGTGAGGCTGAAAGGTAGTGGGGAGGGGAAGGAGGTGGGGAAGAGGAGGGTTGGGAAGTACCTGGCTATTCAGATCTGGTCACCAAACACGGCTAAAGCCATTTTCAAGCAACGTTTCAATTCTGAATGGTGGTCTTACACCAGGGCGATACTTATAGTATCTTCCACTCTGGAACGTGCCGCAAATATACTATATATTATTTTTTAAATGAATTAATTGTGAAATAACACAAATTAATCAAATAAAATTTATTTGCGCACGCCGGGTTCGAACCCGCGACCTCCGGATTGTGAGTCAAGAGTCTTAGCCACTGGACTACGGAGGTCGTCGTTACGAAAAGTGTGATCAGGCGAGGCGAACGGAAGTTGAAAGGGAGATATAAGTTAGTGAAGACAGAGAGAGAGAGATACTTACGTTTCGTATATTACTTTAGGGCAAGAGAGAGAGGTGCGAGCACACATTTTCTTTCTCTCTTTCTCTCATAGCCAGTTACGTTTCGTATATCTAAGACACAGTGCAGGCCTATTGTCTGTATAATACTGTAGGAGCAAGAGAGAGCAGTGCGCGCGCACACTTTCTTTCTCTCTTCTTTTATAGGTTAGTGAAGTTTTACTTCAGTCGTGTGGTATAAAGCACACTCGTTTTTTATTTAAATGTAAAAATTGTGCATATATATATATATATATAATATATATTTTTTAAAATTGCTTAAGTTACGTTTTTTCTAACTAATAATAATAACAATTAATTCCAGAATTTATGCAGGGGTTCCAATATTCCATATTTCGAAATAACAAAAGAAAAGCAAATAATAAGATGAAGTAAAAAGTAAATAACAACACATAAACTAAATAAAAACGAATAAGCATAAAACTGAATAAAAATATTAACGAACGAAGTGCTAAAATTACTGAAAACGAAAAATAATACAAACACGTAAATATTTGATTAGTTAAATGTATCATTTGTGTTATTGTCTCCTCACTTTTTTGTCGTTCCATATTTTGCCGATTCACAAGATATACATTACAACATACATTCCACCGGTGACCCGACAATTCGTCCGGCGACAGTTGGTCCGGCGACAGTTCATCCGGCCGACAATTCGTCCGGCCGACAGTTTTTCCGGCTGACAGTTCGTCCGCGGACAATTCATCCAGCGACAATTCAACCGGCCTGATCATTTAGAAGATTTTTTCTTCAAGTAAGTATGCAAAGAGGATATACGGCCGTACAACCAAAATCGATATACTTATATCTGAAGGCATCTTGTGTGGAAATCCGCTGTAAAAATATTTTTACTAACAATAATTTTCACTCTCCGAAGAAGCATTTTCTTTTTTACGTTAGCCCCACACAGGAGGCCCTGAGGAAAATAATTTCCCTCAGGGCCTATGTCATCTTAGGGGATGCTATGTTAGAGTTTCAAGGTCATGAGCTCTTTTTTTGTGTCGGGAATTGCTTAAATTTTACTTATTTAAATTTTAATTTCTTCGGTAGTAGGGGTTACATTTTTGACTTGTCTCCGTTTTCCATTGTACCCATTATTGAACGGTTATTAAAAGTGCGGATAATCGGACTTATCGATTTGCTTTACAATAATGAAGTAGTATATTATACAGGGTGTTAAGGGACGTACTTGACTTATTTAACCAGCTATTTCTGATATTATTTAAAGTTACTTAAAAAATAAATTAGAGATGGTAGGTATTGGACAGTTAGGGTCGGTATGAAGGGTTGCACAGATACTCGGCTGAGTGACCATTGTTGACATGGGAAAATTTGATATTACTTATTTTTTTTTTCATTCGCTCCACACAGGAGACCTAAGGAAAATATCTAAAATATTTAAATTAAAATATATATAAATTAAAATATCTCCTCAGGGCCTATGTCATCTTTTGGGATGCTGTGTGGGGGGTCTTTTAAGGAAATTAAGAAGAGAAAGTGGAAGGAAAAAGGTATGAGGGGTCGGTTGGAATCTGGTGGTCAGTGTGTAAAGGAGTGACGGACGTATGAATCTATCCCTCCCACTGCGGTGCAAGGCAATGTTTCGAGAGAGTCCTGCTGGAGAGGTCGAAACATCTCCCTCAACCAGACTCTCCGGCCTGCCACGCAATTGGTGAGCAGACGCATCCGCCACCAAGATTCGGACAAACCTCAGCCCTTGAACCCGGGCATCCCTGCTAAGTCAAAAAACGTGTCATACGACGGGGATGTTGGTTATCCAATAAATGGTTCCCGGCGGTACCCATACCCGCCTCCCTAATATTGTTTAGTTTTGTTTTTTTTTTAATCGTCAAAAAATAGGTCCCTTAACACCCTGTATAGATATTAATAGAAGACAATATCTGAAGTACCCGAACTTGCCCGGGCTTTTCCTCTTATTTTGAACGTCAATGGCGCAAAATCTCACCAACAAGTATCAAAATACTGCTTTAAGGGGGTGGGAAGATGGGTGGGATAGTTTTTTTAAATCCCTTGTAGACAGTGACCTTTTTCTTGTTTGGAAGGTCAAGTGTGAAAATTTTCATTAACTTTGGAAAGAAACTGTAGATTTGTATAAGAATCAAATCCTTCAAATCAAATCCCCGCCAGCCGTTCACAGATACCCTGCTTTATTACTCGTATATAGGTACTAGCTGGGGTACCCGGTTTCGATCAGGGAGTCGATTTGAGATTGAACTGACGTTCGAACCGACGCGACGACGGATCTTGCTTTATATACCCCTACTACCCTCCGTGCAAAAAAGGCTTCGAATGGTCTACAATGTTCCAGAACATTCCACAACATTCGAGAGTGTCCTGGAATGTTCCACAATGATCTGAGATGTTCCGGGATGTTCTCGAACGTTCCAGACTATTCCCGAACATTTTAGAATGTTCCAGGATGTTCTGGAAAGTTGTGGAATGCTCTAGAATGTTCTGGACTGTTCTAAAAATTTCTAGAGGACGAAACTTCCAGGCCTTAGGTATATCTTCAAAAGCATGCCATTCAGTTAAAAACGGGAACCTTCTTCATGGAGGGCTACCATACCATACAACTCCTGGTACGAACCGGGACTCGCTTATGAGTTTTAGCGGCACATTCTAGTACACTTTCTTTTATAATATATTGATAAGAAAAAAAAATAGAAGAATTCATAAAACAATTTCTAGTCAGAAAAGAAGGGAAAGCGTTTACCATAAATATAATACAAGATTCACTAAAAATGAAGGATTAATGGTTCCGAAATTACCAATAAATACGGTGAAAGAACTCTAAACTATATTGTACCCAGAGTATTTAATATACTACAAATGACAATTAAAAATAATAACGTTTTTACTGCTAAAGTCAAATATAATTTAAAGACATGGCTATTAGATACTAATGATTTATATTGATGCCCACTGAAGCCCTTGTTTTCCTAATTGGAATTCACATTCTAAGAAAATGGAAAACCATTATAATTTTGCATTACCTTATGTATATTACCATAGAAGAACTATACTATAGTAGAACTATAGAATAACTTGTTGATTACGTTCATTTGTACTTATTTAATATGTAAGACATACCTGTATTGCATTTTTATATTTAATACTATTCTGTAATTCAAACAATTAATCTTTATTGTTAATTTATCATCAACATTATACATACATTCTGTTTGCCATTGTACCATGTTATTGCATAAAATGTTGTCATTAAGTAGGTACCTGCTGACAAACTACGTAAGTAGTTTAGCAGGTTTGAATTTTAATAAACGAAAAAAAAAATACAGAGATTAAATTTTTGGAATTCACTCACTATTCAATATTATCTATTGTATCGAACGTGTGATGCAATTAGATGACGCACCGCCAACAACATTGTTGCACCATTATTACGCGGCAGTACAAAAATACTGATTTCATAACATTTATTAAAACGTGAATCGCCTTTACTATAAAAGCCAGTACAAAAGGAGGAGCTTCATTCAGTCACCAGTCATCAGTTATCGTGGCAGTACCTCTACAGAACTTACTCGATTCAAGACGTCAGTATCGCCGTTACAAGTTGGAACTTCAAGACTGCAGTCTCTTTCACCTCAAGAGTTCGTCGGAGCGACATCGCCTGCCGATGTGTCTGAACAATACCTACAAAACGCTGACGCCTGAGCCCCATGGCCACCCTCGGGCTCCTTTGAACTTGCTGATTCTTACCAAGCCCTTGAAGACGCTGACGCCTGAGCCCCATGGCTACCCTCGAGCTCCCTTGAACTTGCTGATTGTAACCAGGCCCTTGAAGACGCTGACGCCTGAGCCCCATGGCCACCCTCGGGCTCCCTTGAACTTGCTGATTGTAACCAGGCCCTTGAAGATGCTGACGCCTGAGCCCCATGGCCATCCTTGGGCTCCCTTGACTTGCTGATTCTTACCAAGCCCTTGAAGATGCTGATGCCTGAGCCCCATGACCACCCTCGGGCTCCTTTGAACTTGCTGATTGTAACCAGGCCCTTGAAGACGCTGACGCCTGAACCCCATGGCCACCCTCGGGCTCCCTTGACTTGCTGATTCTTACCAAGCCCTTGAAGATGCTGATGCCTGAGCCCCATGGCCACCCTCGGGCTCCTTTGAACTTGCTGATTCTTACCAAGCCCTTGAAGACGCTGCGCTACACCTGGCCATCTTGCTCCGAGCTGCTAGCCTGGGGCTCCCTTGCATCGGGCCTTGCATCTCTCTGCCCTGATGATAACGCCTGAGCAAGATATATGATATGGACTCCCGCCACACTTAATAAAAGCAGACCGATTATCCTGAAACCAATCAACATGTGAGTTGCTGCGACCACCCCCTGGATGTTGATGCCAGATATGCAGCAATCCACGAGAAAATACACCATCTGGGGCGCAGCCCGTCTCGATTTCTAGCAACCAGCGTCCACCGCAGCCTACATGCTCCGATGCAAGAGTATTCCATCTCACAATGCACGGTGGAAGATGCAATATCACTCCACCCCAATGCGCAGAAGATGCCCGTCCAGCATAGACGCTTGTGACCATACTACGGAACTTCAACAGCTGTCAAGGCGAGAACACATCTCTATCAAGACATTTCGATTGTCAGGCGTCTCTGTGTGCCAGCGCTTATTATCTACAGTTTTGTGCAGGCCTAGAGGTCTCGTACAAATTGGTCCTTCGAGCCGGATCTACACGTCACGCATTATTAGAGATACCATCGCTTGGCAGCGGCTGCAAGACAACAAACTCATCCAAGACGCCCAGTGCACACCTCAAATGCACACATAGCCAACTGGTTCGCGAGTTTGCTGCGACCGTCCCAGTCCTGGAAACTGGTGCCGGATATTCAGCCGCTCACAACCACATAATGGCCAGCCAACTGGTTCGCGAGTTTGCTGCGACCGTCCCAGCCCTGGATGCTGGTGCCGGATATTCAGCCGCTCACAACCACATAATGGCCAGCCAACTGGTTCGCGAGTTTGCTGCGACCGTCCCAGCCCTGGATGCTGGTGCCGGATATTCAGCCGCTCGCAACCACATAATGGCCAGCCAACTGGTTCGCGAGTTTGCTGCGACCGTCCCAGCCCTGGATGCTGGTGCCGGATATTCAGCCGCTCACAACCACATAATGGCCAGCCAACTGGTTCGCGAGTTTGCTGCGACCGTCCCAGCCCTGGATGCTGGTGCCGGATATTCAGCCGCTCACAACCACATAATGGCCAGCCAACTGGTTCGCGAGTTTGCTGCGACCGTCCCAGTCCTGGAAACTGGTGCCGGATATTCAGCAGCTCACGACCAGCCAACCAGTACGCGAGTTTGCTGCGACCGTCCCAGCCCTGGATGCTGGTGCCGGATATTCAGCCGCTCACAACCACATAATGGCCAGCCAACTGGTTTGCGAGTTTGCTGCGACCGTCCCAGCCCTGGATGCTGGTGCCGGATATTCAGCCGCTCACAACCACATAATGGCCAGCCAACTGGTTCGCGAGTTTGCTGCGACCGTCCCAGTCCTGGAAACTGGTGCCGGATATTCAGCAGCTCACGACCAGCCAACCGGTACGCAAGTTTGCTGCGACCGTCCCAGCCCTGGATGCTGGTGCCGGATATTCAGCCGCTCACAACCACATAATGGCCAGCCAACCGGTTCGCGAGTTTGCTGCGACAGTCCTAGCCTTGGATGCTGGTGCCTGATATTCAGCAGCTCACGACCACTTAACAGCTAGCCAACCGGTTCACGAGTTTGCTGCGACAGTCCTAGCCTTGGATGCTGGTGCCTGATATTCAGCAGCTCACGGCCACATAACATCCAGCCAACCGATTCGCGAGTTTGCTGCGACCGTCCCAGCCTTGGATGCTGGTGCCAGATATTCAGCAACTCAGTCCAGTCCACATGAAACCCGGAACGCAGCCCGCCACATGGGCTAGCCGCACTTCCAACTTTACTGAGCCACGCACAGCGTCCGTGTGTGCCTCAAATGCACACCTGGCGTACCTAGAAGCGGTACATTCCCCAATGCAAGGAAAATCAATTTCCAGTGCGCAGCAGACCCAGGCAATTCAGAAGGGATAAACAACCTTGCAACCAGATGGTCGCTGCATACAAACCCGACAAGCGTGCCACAACACCACGCATCATAGCCGTACGACGACACCTACCCCGACACTATTAATAGAACAAGACAACGCCCATCTAATTGTCTCTCGGGAAGTGCGTGAAAACCAAGATTCTTTACGGATAGTATCATGGACCGCACTAGGGTGGATCGCCCATGGAGGTGCCATTCCCCGTGGTATCAGCAAAGCTACCACAGTGGCTCTAAAAATCGAGTCACCTGCAGACACCTGCTTAAGGGAGTTAGTAATGTCAAACGTTGCCGTTGACTCCCTCCCAAGTGACCAACGAGCCATCTGCCTGATAAATACAACCACATGCCCCCTCCACTGGAGTGGGAAATCGGTTTGTTATGACGCACCTAATCCACACTACAACCAGTGCGCATTGAAACATCTCAAGACTCATGGCGAAAAGAC
The DNA here is from genome assembly GCA_917563855.2 of Limnephilus lunatus. Classification (NCBI taxonomy): domain Eukaryota; kingdom Metazoa; phylum Arthropoda; class Insecta; order Trichoptera; family Limnephilidae; genus Limnephilus; species Limnephilus lunatus. The sequence continues at coordinate 19,236,230 of OU830596.1, read as the reverse complement.
TAGCTCACACCATAAAAAAGAGAGGTCAGGTACAAATATATCGCGTCTGCTTCTGGATGGATTTCGCAATGTGCTGTACTGGCTGCGCACTGACCCTCGCGCTTACTGTACCTTCATGGCCAACAAACTGATGAGATAGATGAACTGACAAACAAACCCCACTGGAGATGGGTACCGACGAGACTTATTCCGGTTCACTCAGCACACCAAGAATGGTTGCAGCGTGACACCGACGCACTGGATCGGATCACCTCAATAATAGCAGAAGCACTTCACAGTGCCAAAAACAAGCCCTATCAGAGAGTACAACAGCTGGCCCACCACGAGCTGCTCGCGGCCCTAAACGCTGCGACTCTACGCCAGCTGATCACCAACCTGCCGAAATTAGCAGTCTCACCCCGAGCCGAGTCCTGCCATCCCATTTTTCATGATAAGTTATTCCTTTATATTTGTTTTATCCCATTACGCACGTATTGGCCAGCCAACCTGCTCACTAGTTTGCTGCGACCGGCCTTGGATGCCGGTGTCAGATATTCAGCAACTCAAGTACTGGCACCAGCTGGCCCACTTCCCAATTTGCTTGCGACGAGATACGCAACTCAAGTAATGACACCAGCTGGTCCACCTCCCAATTTGTTTGCGATGAGATATGCAACTCAAGTAATGGCACCAACTAGCCCACCTCCCAACAAATTTGCAACGAGATACGCCACTCAACCGAAGGCTAGCAAGGCTAATTCTAATTCCAACTTATAATTTTTATTCCAGCTCCACCTTGCAACCACTGAAAAAAGTGCAGCCAAGGCAAGCTAGCTCTGCTCCAGCAGTACCACTGCCAGTGGTACTCCTCATCATCGCAGCCAAGGCCAGCAAAACCTGCACCACTGCCAAAACAGCGCTCTACCTTGCAAACACTAAAAGAAGTGCAACCAAAGCAAGCTAGCCCTGCTCCAGCAGTACCACTGCCAGTGGTACTCCTCATCATCGCAGCCAAGGCCAGCAAACCCTGCACCACTGCCAAAACAGCGGTACTCTCCAAAGTCTCCTCACACGGGGGGAGCTCATAGCCCCATCAAAAAGGACAAAATTTCACTGAGATGAAAAACGCCTTAGTGGCACTAAAGCCAGGACACAGACGCGTAATTTCTCAGAAATGCAGTGCATCAATTGGCGTTGTTTACCACCAATAATACCTCACACGGGGGGAACCTGGGAGAGGTTAATACGATCCGTAAAAAACGCACTAAGCAGCACACTTAAGGAGAGGGCTCCCAGGGACGAAACCCTGCTCATGGCCCTGGCAGAAGCTAAATTTGTTGTTAACAACAGACCACCTCCAGAACTCACATATTAATGGACCCGCGAGATGACGGCCCCCTGACTCCCAACCAATTTTTGAGGGGATCAGCCGGAAAATGTCCCCACATGTCCCTTTATGGCAAAAACGAGGAGGAGGTTTGTCTTTAATTGTCGCCAATGGCGAATCAGCCAACAGCTCGCAGACTTGTTTAGGCAGCGCTGGCTGCGCGAGTATCTTCCCAGTATGGCCACCTAACCAAAACGGCACCATCCATCGACACCTATCAAAAGCAATGAAATAGTGGTCATCGTAGATCTGACATTACCAGGAACAGCTGACCATGTGGCCACATCCTCGAAGCCGTAAGCACCGCCAACTGACAGGTCAAGACCGCCCGGGTCCGGACCCAGTCCGGAGTATACAATGTATACAAACTCGGCATTATTCTGCCAGCCCCGGCAACCACATCTGAAACACAAAATCACCCCGACCTGACCCACTGCCAGCTCTAGAGGTGGGATCACCGCTAAGGACTAACACGCTCGATAAAACAGCTAGGTGCAGCCATGACTGCACGAGGGGGAGAATGTATCGAACGTGTGATGCAATTAGATGACGCACCGCCAACAACATTGTTGCACCATTATTACGCGGCAGTACAAAAATACTGATTTCATAACATTTATTAAAACGTGAATCGCCTTTACTATAAAAGCCAGTACAAAAGGAGGAGCTTCATTCAGTCACCAGTCATCAGTTATCGTGGCAGTACCTCTACAGAACTTACTCGATTCAAGACGTCAGTATCGCCGTTACAAGTTGGAACTTCAAGACTGCAGTCTCTTTCACCTCAAGAGTTCGTCGGAGCGACATCGCCTGCCGATGTGTCTGAACAATACCTACAAAACGCTGACGCCTGAGCCCCATGGCCACCCTCGGGCTCCTTTGAACTTGCTGATTCTTACCAAGCCCTTGAAGACGCTGACGCCTGAGCCCCATGGCTACCCTCGAGCTCCCTTGAACTTGCTGATTGTAACCAGGCCCTTGAAGACGCTGACGCCTGAGCCCCATGGCCACCCTCGGGCTCCCTTGAACTTGCTGATTGTAACCAGGCCCTTGAAGATGCTGACGCCTGAGCCCCATGGCCATCCTTGGGCTCCCTTGACTTGCTGATTCTTACCAAGCCCTTGAAGATGCTGATGCCTGAGCCCCATGACCACCCTCGGGCTCCTTTGAACTTGCTGATTGTAACCAGGCCCTTGAAGACGCTGACGCCTGAACCCCATGGCCACCCTCGGGCTCCCTTGACTTGCTGATTCTTACCAAGCCCTTGAAGATGCTGATGCCTGAGCCCCATGGCCACCCTCGGGCTCCTTTGAACTTGCTGATTCTTACCAAGCCCTTGAAGACGCTGCGCTACACCTGGCCATCTTGCTCCGAGCTGCTAGCCTGGGGCTCCCTTGCATCGGGCCTTGCATCTCTCTGCCCTGATGATAACGCCTGAGCAAGATATATGATATGGACTCCCGCCACACTTAATAAAAGCAGACCGATTATCCTGAAACCAATCAACATGTGAGTTGCTGCGACCACCCCCTGGATGTTGATGCCAGATATGCAGCAATCCACGAGAAAATACACCATCTGGGGCGCAGCCCGTCTCGATTTCTAGCAACCAGCGTCCACCGCAGCCTACATGCTCCGATGCAAGAGTATTCCATCTCACAATGCACGGTGGAAGATGCAATATCACTCCACCCCAATGCGCAGAAGATGCCCGTCCAGCATAGACGCTTGTGACCATACTACGGAACTTCAACAGCTGTCAAGGCGAGAACACATCTCTATCAAGACATTTCGATTGTCAGGCGTCTCTGTGTGCCAGCGCTTATTATCTACAGTTTTGTGCAGGCCTAGAGGTCTCGTACATCTATATTTATCACAATATTGCTGCAGCTCTTTCAAAAGATTCGTTCCTTACAAAACGTATGAGCAAAAGAATTTTCTTCATTTTTTTTTCGTGAATTTTTCCGATGTTTTAATAGCTTTTCTGCTATTCGGGGCGGAGACAAATCCAACAAAACAAAGATTATAAAAATCAGTCATGCCGTTCTTGAGTTATAAATGGTGTAACTTTGTTTTATATATTAAAAGACAAAGGGGCTAGATTTCCAACAATCCATGCGCTTGGTAGCTGCAAAATGAGTTGAGATCTAGCCTCTTTCATAGTCAAGTAAATTCACTCATAAAATTCAAGCTAATTTTAATCAAATACATTTTCACTCTAACACATTACTTTATTTCGTTTATTACTAAAAAAAATATCTTTAAATTTTGAACAAGGGTCTTGAATTAGAATTTGATTTCCATTAATGCGATTGGTAGCTGCAAGATGAATTGTAATCTAGCCTCTTTTGTACAGCGCTCTTTAGGCCATTTTTCGCGAAAACTGCGCTATAAAAGGTGTCCCAATTTATTATTATTACCAATTATCTTCGTTTTTTGGTGTCCCGGTTTGGGGGAAAAAATAAATGGTCACGTTAGGTATAGGTAAGTATGTACCTATAGACAAAGCCCCGCGCGCCCGGTTCCTCCAAAGGTGATGAAAAAAAATCCCATAACCTAACCTAACGTAACCTATTTAATATAGATTTTTTCATATCTTTTCATGAATATATTGCTTTTCAACAGTATGTTGGTTCGCCACTGTGTTGAGTTGTCCATTCATCGATTATAAATCTACCTCGCTTGCTTCAGTTAATAACAATAAAATATATATAAATACTAATAAATGTTTATATGAATATTATTGTCATAAGTGCTTTTTTGTTGTTGTTTCAAATAGGTAATAATAATAATTTATTATCTTCTTTTTATACTCGTAATACTATGTTTTTTTGAAGTGAAACATTTTTAGCCCCGTTAGAGATTGGAAATTCGGATGAAACGGAAATGCGTCACAAAAAATTATTACTTGACGGTCCTCGGTTCTAATATAATGCGGTAAATTCATGACTACGCACCGGCCCCTTCAAGTACTCTCAGCGCCCAGAGATCTAGCGAACGGAGGTTCGAAACCTACCAATTAAAAATATTTTTTTATTTTTATCTTCAAACCACTTTAAAATAAACAGGCAAAAGAAAAGAAAGCGACATCTAGCGACTTTCTAGTTTCACTTCTGATGCGTGAAAATTGCACACTATGATTTTTTTTATAATTCTGTTAATTTCTTAATCCATGGAGGAAATCTGGATGTATTTTTGGTATAATGTAAAAAAAAGTAATATTCATCTGTTGATTCATAAAAAAATATGAAGATACATAGAAGAAGATTCTAGGATAAATATGAAAATAGGTAAATATAAATAAATTTTATGGAATAATTGTATGGGGGGGGGGGGGTGTATAATTCGCACATTAATCCACTAGAAACAACTTAAAATTTAATACTAAAAATAATGTTGCATAAAGATATGAACTACCCCTCCCTGCAATATTCCAAGTAGCTGAATTGTTAGAGATAAGAAAAAACTACTGTATAAAATGTTTAAAATATATATTTTTTTCCCAATATTATTTTTACAAAAAATAAAAACCGATTTAGTAATAGGTTAAATAATGTATTTGAAGTTCCACCGTATAAAACTAGGCTTGCGCAAAGACATGCGTATTTTATTACATCAACAATTTAGCAACAGAAATAGAATGTAAAAAATTATCCTCCTCCAACATAAATAAAAATGTAATAAAGTCTTGGATAAATGCCATTGATACAAGAACAAACATTTACTTTCATCTAAATTTCGTCAACATCTGACCTGATGTAACTTAACATTTTTTTAATCTTTAACATGCCTTTTGAATTGTAATTCAGTAAACACTGATTTTGTTTTTTATTTTTTTAATTTTATTTTTAATCTTCTACAAAGACAATGTATATACTAGTATATGAGTAAAATTTTAACTGTTTTAAAAACACACAAGTACCTACCTACTCGTTTAACCTTCCCATGAACTGGCGATGCCTATGCGGGATTTTTTTGATTAATCTACTAATCGTATTTATTATTCTTTATTTTTTTAACTGTTATAGTATAAAACAGCTGGTATTGTGAAATTATACCAATATATTACCTATAAGTGAAGTTTTAGTCCTGCCCATACCCAATAAGAAAAATAAAGTTTTTTTGGAATTAGCTCCAAACGAGGCCCTGGCGCCCTGGGGAAAATACTTTCCCTCGGGGCCTATGTCCCTTTGGGGTTGCTGTGCGGAGGTTTTTTGGAGGAAAGGAAGTTCTGGGAAGGAAAGTTATCAGGGTTGGAAGGAAAAGGGGAGGGTCAGTGCGTCCAGGAGTGAATGAATCTATCCCTCTCCCCCTGCTGGATCTCCCTCAACCAGTCTCTTCCGATCCGGCCTTCCACGCAGTTGGAGGGCACACGCCTCCGCCGCCAAGATCCGAGCGCCCCTGTTAAGTCACCAAACGTAGCGAAACACTTTAGGACTACCATTCGGAATCGAAGCGTTGCATGAAATTTGGTGACCATATATAATAGCCAGGTACTTTCACACCTTCCTCTTTCCCATTTCCTCCCACGAAAGAATCCAAACTCTTTTCACTGCAGTCAAATGGAATAATTCAATTTATTTTATGCAACATAAATGATACCGAAATAAGTCAAATTTCAATATGGATAAAGATACAAGTATTTTTTTAACATCAACTCCACACAGAATGCCCCGACGAAAATAAAATCCTCAGGGTCTTCGTCATCTCTGGGGATGCCGTGCGGAGGGTTTTATTGAGAAGATGGGGTTGTGATCGTGGAACTTGAGCCTTGAAGAAACCCATGTTGTAGTAGGGAGGCTACACGAAAATCTTTCCACAGCTAAACTACTAACTGTTGAATTCACAAACGGGTCGTAGAAACGATTCTTTCACTTACATACCCCTAATTATTGAACTTAAATAAGTAGATACTTGTTTCGATTGATCGTGCCATTTCTTCCTCCGGCGCCCCCGACTTTTTTTTACCTTTCACTACTGCATACAGTATTATTACCTAATGTTAAAAAATATGTTATTATCTTCTTTGCTTCGAATTTGTTTATCATTCCAGTGCAGAAATAATGCGTCAAGCCTTCCTCGGGCGTCCCCGACTTCTACTATTCAATAGTGTATACTTAAATACCACAATGTACTGACTCGTATGTACCACAAGTATGAGGAAATGTGGGTGGTTTGGTATATTTATGGAGGAAATTAACTTAGATGCAGGCCCGGACTGGGACCATTTAGTTCAAACGGAACAGAAAAAGCACGTGTCAAACAATGGAAACATTGTCTATTTTCAGAGCAGTAAATGTCATTTGTTTCCGCTGCCGTTGGGTCCAAATCGTCTTCTTCGTCACTGCATCTGTCTCCGTAGTTCTCACTGTTCTCAGTGGACTCTGCCGCTATGAAGTTGCTGTATTGTTGTGCAAACTGTCGCAGCTCTATCAACAGCCGACTTCTTTCAATTTTACACAGTTTAGAAACACTGTGCAGAGCTTCTGTGGGAAATGTTTGGAGTTTCAAGATAAAGTCAAACTTTTTGGGGTCCATTACCAAGAACACAAAATAATAAACATTACCAAGAACACAAAATAACAAACATTACCAAGAACACAAAATAACTACTAACAAGACAAAAACTTTTTTCTTGTACGTTTTGTGGGGCCCCTTCGCGATCGCGGACCTGCGGACCTGGCCAGTCCGGGCCTGCTTAGATGTAACTATGGATGAATGGTACATTTCCATGCTTGCCAAGCCTACGCAAACCTCCACACGCTCCAAGCGTACGCAAATCTCGCCTGGCATTTGGAAGCCGTTTACACGCTTGTGACTGCGTCAGTACTCAGTACCAGGGGCGTATATGTTTGATTTGACCTTGAAACTGCAAAACGCGAGACCAAATTCTTATAGATAAAGCTGAATTATAGATAGGTCAAACGGGTCAAACTTTGTGTTGTGTCAAGAACATGAATGTCATGAATTCGTCCAAAATCGTATTTGAATTTGCATTGCTTACGTCGCCGATGGGCATATTTCGGTCAAAAATCGTTTAAATGAATTCCAGAGGTGAAAAAATGGTTTAAATGTGTCCGCAATTGAACCAGAAAACAGGTAATTACATTAACATTCAGCTAATTTATTTGTAAATCAATTTGAGGTTAAATGACATTTGTATTGAAAAAATATGCTTTCAATTTTACTTTAATAAGTCACGTACGCCTCGAACGTCATACAAATGTCTGTTAATGTTATATTATCGTTAAAACAAGCTTATGGGTCCGAGTGGTTAATGTTTCACAAATTTTGTTTCAGAAAATGTTCCAGTCTTTGAAGCTTCACATTAGGAACATCTTATAACATTGTTTGGCAGACCATAACATTTTTATTGGCAGGTAAAATTAATAATGCTTTAACTAACTAATTGTCACGCTGTTTTCCCGCTGGGTATTCAGAGAGGACGGACCGCCAAACAACTCGGTCTTGGCATACAATCCTTGCCTCATTCACATTCATACACACTATTCTATTATTCTGACTCTTGACGTGGCCCGACGCAAGCAATGATTCACTTGATCGTGCCAGGTCTTCCTCTGGTTTCCCCGACTTCATTACCACTCACATCTGCATCATATATTGTTCTCCAATGATCATACGTGTTTTTTTTCATTCTTCATATGTATGAACAGATGGGAGAATATTTTTCCCTCTGATGAACAAAGTATGTCATCACAAGGGAAAAATATTGTACTTTTTGTTCACAAACTTTGTTTTTAATGTGATAATTCAGTAGAGATTGTACTGCCCTGAAGAAGCTACGGTTGTAGCGAAACCCGGTCGGCATAAAGTATATAAAAAATTAAAGTGGTGTTTACTAAGTTATTGTTTTATTTTAAATGATAATTTTTTTTTCAGAACACATGATGCGGTTTTTACTGTGGGCTGGCTAGGTCCTCGATGAAGGTATATTCTGTTTTATTTCGGTTGAAAGGAAATAGTATTTATATATTTAGAATATGTAGATTTTTATTTCATTCTACAAGAACTAAGATATGTACGGTGACTGCTGGAAAGGAAAAACGGCTAAATCGCTACATAGCTGTAACATTAAAGATGAACGTATGTCAACGAACAATATAGCTTATTGTGTAGGTTCATCTTTAATGTCACAGCTGTATGTTGCTTTAGCCATGTTTTCTTTCCGGCGTCGATATTTTTTTTCAATTCTTCGAATTCATCAAACCAGTGTTTTTATGTGCTATTATCGATTGTTTTTCTGAAAATAAAAAGTATTTAAACATGTACCCCCGAGTTATCATTTTTCAAGCAGAAAAATGTAAATTCGTTGTAGAAAACCATAATCATTATTTGAAAATGTTTTCCTTTTATAAGGAGTTAATATTTCAAGTATTTTAGGTTTTTTACTAACGCTTGATTTTTTTCCTCAGGATAACAGGTTTCCATTTGACAAAGCTCCCTGCTGAGAAAATGAGCTGTTAAACATTATCTAAAGCTCATTCCCTCAGGCTTTGTCAAATGGAAAGTTGTTTTCTAGGGGAAACATAAAACATTTTTCTGCTTTCAAGCATTTTTATTTTTAAATATTTTATTTGGCTAATGAATTAATGAAGTAGGTCGAGTGCAATATTGTCTATGGTGACAAATGGCCTTGAACTTCCTATGTTATTGTCTACGGTAGAACCAACGGTGTTTTCCGTGGTTAAGTTGGTGACAAAAAACTTACTAGGAAAAGGCCCGAAGATATCAATCTAGGGGTTAGTATATTTATGCTCAGTACGGTACCAACACCCGAGCATGGTGGACGCCGAACTTGTGTCGGCTATTGCGTTTGGTTAAACATACTTTTATTTGAAATACAAGCAAAGTATAAAAAAACAATATAATATTGTCTTGTATTATAAAAAAAAAAGTTATTCCAACAAAAATCATATGTTTTTTATTGTAACAAATAATAAATCATCAATAAAAGATTATTTATTTATGTTGAGTTTTTAGGTAATTCCAATAAATTAAATTAGTGCATTCAAATTATGTACTTATACATTTTTATAAGTCAGGCATGCCTATTACGTCATACATATGTCTCGTAATGTTAATTATCGATATACCGCATGGAGCAAAAACGGCGTGCATTCGCCGTCAGTTCAGAAATTACACTGAGCGTTTGCCGAAGCTTGCCGCTGGATCCGACCCCGACTGGATCGGCGGCAAGCTCTTGCAAGCCTACGCAAACCCTACGCAACCCTACGCAAGCCAAGACAAACGACCTGTTTCCATGTTGGCGTTTGTGAAGGTTTGCGTAGGCTTGGCAAGCGTGGAAATATACCCAGCGAGACTCCAACTGGACTTCAAGCCAGTGTTGCCAACCCGTTTTTTGAAAAAGACGTAGATTGGACTAGAAAATTATGTAGAATCGTATAATTTGGATTATGAAAAGTTAGTAGATCTATGTACTTTTTTCTGAGTGAAATATAGAAGTTCAATTCAATTTTCTTCCACTTCCTCAACTACCGAAACATGTGAATTTTTGCACACGTGATAAAAATGATTACAATACATAAAATAACAAAAATTAACCAATATTAAAGTTTATTTTGCTTTATTAGTACTCGTCATCACTGTGCCACCTCAACGCCCCCTCTTTGGGTCTTCTTCCGCCCCCTGAAAGTCTCAAACGTCCACAAGGGGGCGTTATTGCCCACGTTGAGAACCTAAGGTTTAAATGAAATGAAATATAGTTTTTGGTAATTATGCAAATGTGGGGTAATAGACAATATTTAGGAAAAAAAACACGAATATGGAGTAAACAGTTAAGGTCAAATACTAGCAATAAATAACTTAGCGATCGATGCCTTTGTACGAAATTGTGTATTTTACCGGAAAGTAGAAGATTACAACTCCAATAAAAAAAATTAATGGTAATAGTTCGAAATTTGGGTAATTCTTCGGAACAAACGTCAACGGTTAATACGCACTTTTTTTGATAAAACTTTTAGATTCTTATTAATTACCATAAAAGACAACTATTTGCCTTGGGGGAGGTTGAAAATGTTACATTTTTAATTTTAGTTACGTAAATTGAAAATTTGCTTTAACACTGTCAAATCACTCTGTTTGCAATATTATTGTTATTTTAATATGTTGGTATTACTGATATTTTACATTCCATGTTACACAAACCTAGCGTAGCCGCTAAACTACTTGAAAACTGGGATGTTTTTCTTGCCTTGACGTGAGTAGGCGTTATAAAGGGGCACTTTCTTTTGAATCACAAACCATGTTACACAAACCTAGCGTATAGGTTTTTTCGGTTACGCGCCTTTGAATATATTGCCATGAAGTCAGTTACGGTATGATGTAACCTTCCATATAGTATCAGTAATACCAACATTATAAAATGACAATAATCATTACAAATTGCATATGTAAATTGCATATGTAAATACGAAAGCAAATTTTCAATTTACGTAACTAAAATTAAAAATGTAACATTTTCAACCTCCCCCAATGCAAATAGTTGTCTTTTATGGTAATTAAGAAGAATCTAAAGGTTTTTTTTAAAAAAAGTGCGTATTAACCGTTGACGTTTGTTCCGAATATTTACCGAAATTTGTGCTGATTTCCCTTTTCCCTAAAAAATATTTTTCTCCCCTAGATCTAGGGAAATTTTCCTAGACACACCCTGGCGCGGGACTCTAGTATGAAACGGAACGTTTGTTGGAGTCCGCGCCACATACGCCACCGTAAAGTAACGGAAAATATGCTTCTTTAGCTTAATGAATTATGTTATTTTGCAAATATGTACAATTTGACAAAAAATACGTAGATTCTGGACTGAAATTAGTAGGTGTTCAGGAAGGACCTAAAATACGTAGATCTACGTAAAAAGACGTAGAGTTGGCAACGCTGCTTCAAGCAGAAAAATGCCTGTATGAGCGAACCTTGTTATATGCATATTCCACGTACTTTTGCAGCGTAAATAATTTCAATTATCAATTTATTATCATATAGTTTTTCTAAATTTTACTAAAAAAATTGTATCATCCGGTAACAAAGGTTATTTTCGAATGACATGTATTTGGCTCCTCCACACGTACACTTCGGCGCGACCGAGTCCCGCGCCACTTCAGGCCGCCGCGCAGAAAAGTACAGACCGATAGGTTTACAGCGCAGTTCACCGTGAGACTTTTCTGCGCGGCGGCCTGAAATGGCGCGGGACTCGGTCGCTCCGAAGTGTGTGTGTGGGGGGCACTAATAACTTCATGCTACTCGTAAAAGTGACAGTCCCGCCATGTTTTGTTGCGGCGGTAAAAACGAGAACTGCAACAAATGTCCGCCATTAAAACATATGTGCAGTCCTAGCGTGACGAGTCATGTCAGTTTTATTTAGAAATTCAGAGAATATCAAATGGCAGATTCTTTTTTCGGTTTCGATACATCATCATCGGTAAGTTTGAGTTGTTAGCGACCTTCCTCGACAAATTTGGATATATAAAATTATTTCACAACAGTGTTGGTATACTGGCCATAATATTTGCAATGCCAATGAACACCATGCATTTTGCACAATAAATATTGCTTTGTATCTAAAGGTTATTAGATGAAAGATACACTACGATAATCCGCACGGTTTATAGTCAGTTTTTACCTAACTTTACAAACTGTTTTTCTTCTCTGTTGGGCTTCAAAGTGAATGGCATAAAATTTCCCCGGTAACCTCTCGTTTTTGATTGTAAAGTTCATTGTGACCAATGTTTTGAATTTTAAATATAATCAAAGCGTTGAGCAACTGTTAAAATAAGCCTTGCAATTTGTTTAGGGTTTCCAAAGAGCTCTGTAAAATGATTAGTGATGATTACTTTTGAAGCGTTTATGTCATAATGAATGGAATAAAAATACGGGAAACTTTCCATAATTTGTGAATTTTTGAACCGCTGCGATCTTGGCGGCTTAGACTAGAACTACGATAAAAATCCCATGCAAAATATTTGTTAGTTTTCATTTTATATTGGTAAATTGTTAGTTCTCAGCTCCGCCGAGAGGTATCTCCTGAGAAAAGACTGCATCTCAAAAATGTACGTCGATCGAGGAGAGTTTCCTGTTTTCGCTGTTATTGACAAGTCCTTGTGTATTCTAACAAAAATGCTCATGTATCACGTTTTGACAGAATTTGAATGAAAGAGACGATGGCGGGGGGCGCGAGGCCTCTGAGGACGAGTACGACGCCCTCAACGACGAGACCTTTGGAGGATCGGGTAAGTTTTTCCTTCCATAACGGCCCAGGCTGCCCCCAAATTGCGCAAATGCTGCGTACATAACCTACAAATCTCACACATTTGACATTAGCACAAGTAGAAGAAATATTATTGTATTGTCCCCCAAGACAGATTTGATAAATTTGCAGGTTCCCTGCATTCTTTTGATGTATTTTATAATCTTTAAAAAACTCTGCAAAAGATAATTTCTGGATCCAGAATGTAGATTACAAGATTCTAACTCAACAAATAGCATTGAATTATAATGACAACGTTTGTGGCAATGAGAAATAATTTATAAAACTACAGCTATAATTTATTTCATAAATATATATTGTTTCAGTTAGATAACAACGAGAAATAACTATATCAGTAATCGAAAATGGAAAAAAAATAATACATTTTAACCTGTGGAGAGCTGAATCAGAAAATCTTTATCACGCACTTCAATGTGAGACGAAAGAAATTTATCTTGGCACGTTTTGTTCTAAATTCAGACTAAAAACTACGATTTTTATTATTATTTTTTTAGTTTTATGTTTACCAGATAATATATATATTACTAGCTGTCTAGCTGACCCGGCAAACGTTTTGCCATATAAATTATTGCTAGTGAATATTTTGGTTGTTAAATAAAAAATGACGAATTTAATGTAAATAAATGTGGGGATGGGATCTATGACAGAAAGAGGAATGAAGCGCTATAGATGATGATCACCGATAAAAAACAAAATAACACAAACTATTCATCTTCTCAATTCAATGTATTTCATTGAAGTAACTGACGTATTCATATTCTTTGATCTCTTAAAAGTTAAGTGTAAGGTAAAAAAAAGTAATATATTTTTTATCCTAAAGTAGGAAAATTACTTCCATTCAGCAACGTAAGCAGATATACACGTTAATATGACGATAGCAGTCAAGTACAATAAGCGTGTTTTCACGTCAACGCGTATGTTTACACAGAAATCATTATAACTCCGTTATAGTTCTAGTGACATCTCTAAAACAAAAAGTAGAAGCTCAATCATAAATCAAGCTACCCATCACTATTGAAGTTGTCCATGGGTTGGGGTATGAAATATACTCTACAAACTATTCTCATATCTTTCAAACATACATAAAAAAATTCATTAAAATCTGTCGAGCCGTTTTCGAGGAGTCTGACCACAAACACCGTGACACAAGATTTTTATATAATAAGTTCTGGTATCTACCCTGATGTATGGCAGTGAGGCATGGAATTGGCAGAGGAAGGATGAAAGCAGACTGAATGCTGTTGAAACGAGATCCCTGAGGCGTATGTGTGGTAAAACCATGTATAATCTTGTGAGAAATGTGGAGATCCGCAAAGAATGCAAGGCTGATGTAACGTAATGAGTAAGATTAAGAAAGGGACCCTCAGGTGGTTTGGGCATGCAGAGTGTAAGGAGAATATATGTGCATAATATGTATGCAAATGTGAATGGTAGAAGAAGTCAGGGACGCCCACTCAAGTGAATCAGATACTTGAGATGGGCCATGTCAAGAGTCAGAATAATTGAAGAGTATGTATGAGACGATATATGAATGTGGCAAAGAGTGTGTGCCAAGAGCGAGTTGTTTGGCGGTCCGTCCTCTCTGCCTTCCCCTGTGGAGAAACGGCGTGATGGTTAGTTAGTTAGTTTTAAATATATTTCATGTTTATATCGTAACGCATTCCCCCAGGGGGCCTACTCCCTATCTTTTACGTTTTACTAACAGCCTGTTAGCTTAACTTGGTGGTTTGAGCAAAGTTGTCGCAACTGGCTAAAAATGGTAGTCAGTAACTTTTCTGTTTCTTTTCTGTCGGTCGCGACGATAAAATAAACTAAACCTTAACAGAAAAGTTACTGACTACCATTTTAGCCAGTTGCGACAACTTTGCTCAAACCACCAAGTTAAGCTAACAGGCTGTTAGCAAAAGATAGGGACTAGGCCCCCAGAACAGGTAACTTTATCAAAAAAAAAGAAAAATATCCCATTTGGGAGATAAGTGCCAAAAAATGTTTATTCAATATAATAATTATTAACTGGTTTTATTATTTTTACATAAACCTGAATTTCGTACTCTGCCCGAAAAACATCAATAAAAATATGTTTTCAAAGAAATTATGACCATTTATGATATTCAAATATTTTCATTTCTGCAATGCAGTTTTATTTCAATGAATGTTGACAATGAATGTTGACTTTGTTTGGTGAACTATTAAAAGGTTACATTCATGAAATAAAGAGTAGAATTGACAGTGTTATCAGTGCAAGCGATTCTGATTATGTCCACTGTACAGTTTTCAAAGCATAAAGAAAAATTGTATTAGAATGAGTCAATTTTTTTTTTTTTACATTAGCTCCACACAGGAGGCCCTGAAGAAAAAAAAAACCTGTTGTATCGTATCGGATATTTTTTTATTTCGGTTATCCTATAGTTTTGGTTACGGTTCTCCATAACATCCCTAGAAAATACCAAAAAAGAATGGAATGTAAAAATAAGTAAAATGTAGACCTCTATGAAATCAAAGTTTCGAATCGCAATTTGAAATAAATTTATGAAACTTTTCGGATTTTTTACGAGGGCTGTCTGTAAAGTAAGGTCTCCAAGATGCTGCGGTCGGGAGGAACATTTTTATGTGCAATCCTGCAACACCCGCTTGTAGCCTGGTTTCCCCTTGCCAAATCCCCACAACGTTTCACCCCCTGTCTCGGCGTGGCAGCCGTTCGCAATGGAGCTTCCACTCACCACACCTGCCTGGTGTAAATTATGCTGTGTAATTCGTATTTAAACTTTGCTTGGGCGAATCTGAATGACGCCACTGGGATTGTTTCTTTGTCTCTGGTGTCGTGTAGTGTACCCGCGTCTCGTTCCCAGTCACAATTGAGTTTTCGCCATCGATGTTGTAGCACTCAAGGAATTCGCGGGCTGCTTCAACCCATTTTTGTTTGTGATCTTCGGTGAGCATTTTAGGACCCACCTTGGGCAGACTTTGTTGTCTCCCAAATGTTCTGTCAAAAGTGGTCTTACTGACATCAGGCATCATCACAGAGCTCCCGAACTGTCACCTGTCGATCTGCAATAATTGTAGTTTCCACTTTGGCAATTTTTTCGTCGAAACCGATGGCCGTGCAGCACGCTTTTAAATTCTCTAGTCCATTTGCACACGTTTTCGCACTCATACACTGTTTTCCGTACACTCCATCTAGCTGAGAATGAATTTCTACCGGGATTTTGTTCTTTGCACAAAAAACCTAACTATAGAGTGTAATTCACACCTGGCGGGTGCGGCGAGCGGAAGCTTTATCGCGAACAACTGCCACGCCGAGACTAAGTGTCGCAGAGAGTGCAGCGTGGTGGTGATTTGGCGTAGGGAAACCAGGCTACACGCCAGTGTTGCCGGAACTCGCGTAAAATTTTTCCTTGTGATCGCAGAACCTTGGAGACCTTATATTACGGACAGCCCTCGTCTAATCATTTTTACATGGAACGACAAAAAAGTGAGATTACCATAATGTTTACAATACATTTGTCTAATAAAGTGTGTGTCATTTGACATGGCCTATTTGAGCATATCGCTCGCCATACATTCCCATTGTAAAAATAGGCTAAGCCAAATGATCTTTTATCTTTTAAAGCTAAGTCTGTTGGCCCCATAAAACATATACATATGACCGGTTAAATAACGATGATTTAATTGTTTTGCCTTTAATAATGAGCGGCTCTGAAATATTCCATTTTGCCACCGCCAGCCGGATACTAATTTTCAGTAATTTTAGTTAAAACAACGTATTAAGGTGAGCCATTTTAAAATTTTTTTATACACAATGATTTCTATGTGACCTATATGAATTGTTCCGAAAACCGAGAAAATTAGCCTGTGGGGTTAAGTTGGAACTTAGTGTTATTTTTGGTAATTATGAGTGTTGAGAATGAGACTGAATACTGCAAAATTACCCCAACAGTAATTTGTAGACTTGTGTATAATGAGGATAGAAGGCTGAATAGATACTCAAATTAACATTCTATCACTTCTGAAGATTATTCTTATATATTTAAGATTTTCCTTCAATTAACGATAATTCTTGTTTTTCAGTGGTTTTAAAAAAATAATTTTCAAATTAAAATTAATTAACCAATTGACCTTGATTATATTATATTCATTAAACCCGTTTAATCACAGGGGACCATATTTGTCCCAACGCACATAGGTCTCATATAAAAATGCTGTAACTCCCTTACTATCATAGCTAGAAATATTTTCTTATCGGTGTTAGAAAGGAAAAACACCACGCTTTATATTCCAATCTAAAAAATAGCCACCAAAAAAGTACAATGTACACTTTTATGTATACAAAGTTTTGAATCCCAATTGAAAAAAAAATTGGGAATTTTAAAAAATTATTTTTACATAGAGCGACAAAAAAGTGAGGTTACAATATGTGTTTGTTATACATTTGTCTAATAAAGTATGCATGTGTTTTTTTTTATTTTATTATTAGTAACTTAACTTGCAAAAAACGTAAGGTGAGCCATTTTGAAAACTTTTTTATGTGTGTAAGCAAAATTTTTATAATTAAAAAATAAGTGTAAAAATAAATATTTTATAATTAAAGTGTATTTCATCACCTTTCTATAACAGTTTTTAGTTTTTGAATGCGCTCAGAAATATTCCAAATATTAGCATTTTATTGTAAAGCGAAAATATTTTGACCATCTGAAAAAAATGCCAAATTTTTGAAGGGTTAATAAGATTCCTAGTTGTAGTTGACCATGCGTAAAACGGCATCTACAAATTGGGGTATGTTGTGAGCAGCCCTGGATGCAGGGGGGGCAAACCGGGGGGCCTGCCCGAGTGACAGTTTTAGGGGGCGCCAAAATCGTAATTTACATGTTTGATTGAAAAAAAAACTTGATTTGCAAAGGGCCTGGCATCCAGCGCACGTTATATCGATTATTCATTTGATTTTAAAATGCCCAGTTGGTTTTTAAACACATCCTAAGTTGATTTATGAACGTATCCCAAGTGGGCATACATTAATTAGGTGAGCAGTTTTTCTTTCAATCTAGACCCCCCCCCCCTTGGTGAGATAAATTTGGGCACTTCATATATTCTTTTCAAGTAACGTGAGATTTTGCCGGACCCTCCCCCTTTCGAGCTCACGTAATTAATGTATGCCCTCTAAGTCGATTTTGAACGCGTGTATAGTGTTCGTGATGTCTCTGCCAGGGGAATCCCTGTCGCATCTAGAACTAGGAGCTACAGGAGCTGAGCCGAATAAACCCGAGCGGTCGAACGTCATGCGAAGCGACGATCACTCACCTCACGAGAAGAGGCGCCACTCATCAAGAGGGTATCAACTTTTTAACGCCAGAAATGACAGCACGTTTTGCCACGTAATCCTCGTTAAGAGATGTCAGTTGCAGGAAATTTGCGAATCGAATGTCATTGCTAGACATCGGATTATATGCACTAACAAAGTGCCAAAATATGCATGCAAATATGCACTAAAAAAGGCCGAAATATGCACTAAAAACTCTTGATATGGCCAAAATATGCACAATGAAAAATCAAAAAACCATTTTTATTTGTATATATTTTAATTAAAGACGGTTCAATAACAGCGAAGTATTCTTAAAATTGTACATAGTTTTTGTGACAATATACAATTAACTGTTTTTCCAAATTTTCGAGCGCCAATTTGTGACGTTTGTCACCCAGTATTCATTTGTACGCCGAAAATTGACGTCATTGTACAAAATTTAAAAATTGGCGCCATTTCTGGAGATACCTGTTTAGGCAGGATATCACCTATACTGTTGATGCAGGCATTAATGTTCTCCATGTCTTCAAGACTCGGGTTCTTAAGCAAAATAGCGTCTAACTTTTTACGAATCTTTTCCGATATTGAATTGAAGGGCGTTGGCAAGTTCGATCATTGTTTCCAGTATTTCTATTGATTTTAATAAAGGGAGGTTTTTTGTTTCCAATTTAACTATAGCATCTGGTAACTTGTGGAAATGTGTTCAGATTAGGGTAATATTCTGTTTAGTGGATGCGTTTTCAAATGCTAGCTTGCGCTTGACTGAATTGCAATGGCCTCAGGATTGTCAAATTGACGAAAACGAAACGAAATATGCACGATTGGGAAAAAAGGCTTAAAATATGCATTAAAGCCGTAATTAGAGAGTTATATGCATTTGCATATGCAAATATGCAAATGCATATAATCCAATGTCTAGTCATTGCGTACAAACATCAAAAAAATACGACAAATGGATAGTCATTTATGAATGCCTGTTAGGCTTATATGCAAGTAGTTAAAACAACTAATAAATAGTAATTAGTTTTTTAATTAGGTAATTAATACATTCAACACATGACATGCACCAACAAGCCATGAAAATTCATAGAATATCACAGAAATTTGACAGCCGATAACGCACGACGGACGCCTTCTGATATCTGATGGATTTTGCCTTTTCGTCTTAATTATCTCGTTGCTGAATTAACGCAATAGATGCAGAATCACCTTTCAGGTCACTAAACATGGCCATTTTTAGCAATGATTCGGTTCTAGGCTTTATATCGGTATTATATTGGTAATCAATAAATACCGGATTATATGCAACAAAAACAGCCCAAAATACGCATGCAAATATGCAATAAAAATAAATAAAATATCCACGAAAATCCACAAAAAGAGCCAAAATATGCAACATGAAATAATACAAGAAGTCGTATTTTTAATTTTAATTTTTATTTTAGTAAGTTATTAGTTCTCAAGGAAAACAATCGTATTTTCGATAATATCAATTACAAAATGTATTTAAAAGTGAAATTTACTACTTACCTTTGAAAACATATATGACTAAGTACCTACTGTTCTAAATGTCTGTAGACAAATTGTGTTTACGATCGTTTAATATATTTTTGTAAGTGGAAAAGGAGCGTTCTACGTCTAATGATGTGACGACAGAATTTAAATTTGGGTGCGATTTTTGAACTTATTGTGCCGGGCAAAATTTCACCTGCCTCGTTGATGAAGCTATCATTTTGGCACAATGGTTCAAACCCTAGGTTATTGTTCAGTAAGTTTTCAAATTTTTTTTGAGATTACTCGGGAATAGTTTGGCTACGAGGAATTCATAAGGTGAATTTTCTTCATAACCTGAATAGATTCATTCAACGCTAATCCATGAGTTTCAAGCGCTTTTATACTTGCATGTATGTAGGCGAAATGAGTGCTAATCATAGCTAGGTTTTTTTTAATACTAGCATAGCCGCGCGCTTAGCTGTCTGACGTTTATAGTGTCACTATGTGAGGCATCTGAACGATGAACGAGATCGGGCGTAAATATCCAAGATCTCAAATTTTTTGCTAAAATATGCAACTACCGCTGAAAAGGGTCTAAATATGCAAATGCATATGCAAATATGCATTTGCATATTATAATCTGGTCTTAAGTAATCTATATTTAATTCAATATACTTTATATCGATTTGCACCAATGTTTGAAAACAGAATATTCAAAACGTGAAATGTCATATTTTGCATTTATTTTGTAGTTATTTTATTTTTACACATGGTTGGAACATTAACCCCTCAGACCTCGACGATATTTTGTCAGAGTCAAAATATTTCCGCTTTACAATAAAATCCATATAAATGAAATATTTCTGAATGTATCTGAAAAATAAAAACTGTTTTTGACAGATGATAAAATGCGCTTTCAAATTTTATTAATCGAAATAAACATATAATTTTTGAAATATAAAAATTTTGCAAGCAAACAGAAAAAAGTTTTAGAAATGGCTCCCCTTACGTTATTTCTAACCAAAAATTACACATTTTATTAGACAAATGTATTACAAATGTTATTGTCATCTCACTTTTTTGTCGTTCCATGTAAAAATAATAATAAAAAATTTGCAAAGTTTCATAAATTTATTTCAAATTGCGATTCTAAATTTTCGTTTTACAAAAGTCTACATTTTACTTCTTTTGTTGTTATTTTTTATATTTGAATATGAAGCGTGGTATTTTCTCTTTCTAACACCTTTTAAATCATATTTTTCACTATTGTGCAACATAGTTGTGCATGATGAATACTTGGAGCAGGTGGATGAGTTTGTTTATTTGGGAAGTATGTTTACGAGAGCTGGGAAGGCTGATAGAGATATTGAAAGAAGGGTGAATGCAGATAACTCTATTAATGGAGGACTGAATGCCGTTGGCGTCAACAAAAAACTGTCCAAAGATGCGACACTAGCCGTCCATAACGGAGTATTGGCACCTACCCTGATGTATGGCAGTGGGGCATGGAACTGGCAGAGGAAGGATGAAAGTAGACTGAATGTTGTAGAAATGAGATCCCTAAAGCGTATGTGTGGTAAAACCATGTATGATCGTGTGAGAAACATGGAGATCCGCAAAGAATGCAAGGCTGATGTAAGCTTTTCAATTTGAGAGGCGGGAATGGGTACCGCTGCCCCGGGAACCTTTATTGGATAACCAACACCTCTGCCATAGGTCACCCCAAGTGGTTCGCTACGTTTGGTGATTTAGTTAGGTGCCCGGGTTCATGGGGTGAGGTTTGTCTAGGTCTTGGAGGCGGATGACCTAGACACACTGAACCCCAGATTCCTACCCACCCCTTAAACCCTTTTCCTTTCCAGAACTTTCCTCTCCTTCCTTTCCTTAAATTTGGGCATATAGAGCGAATGAACGAGGCAAGGAGTGTAAGGAGAATATATGACGCAAATGTGAATGGTATAGAAGTCGAGGACGCCCGAAAAAGACATGGCACGACCAAGTAAATTAGATACTTGAGTCTGGCCATGTCAAGAGTCAGAATAATAGAAGAGCATGTATGAGACGATGTATGAATGCGAACGAGGCAAGGAGTGTGTGCCAAGACCGAGTTGTTTGGCGGTCCGTCCTCTCTGCCTACCCCTGCGGAGTAACGGCGTGATGGTTAGTTAGTTTATTTATTTATTTATTTATTGTTTGAAAATATTACATAATACAATATAGTGAACTTAAAATGTCCAACTAGGCAATTGCCCGTTTTAGGACATTCCAGTATGATAATGTTTTTACATGTAAATTATAGTAAATTATAGTGTTGACTATTCTGTTGGTAAAATAATACATATGTATATTCATATTCTAGAATACTTTCAGTTATACCACGACATTTTTTACTATTGTTTAGCTGACATAATAAACTAAAGAAATATTAAGAGGACATTACCAGAGAAACCAGAAATATGTCATTTTTAAATCAGTATTTAGACTTATTGACTCGTTTCCACAAAAAATTATAAATTGATTTTGAAAGATTGTTCTTTTATCTAGTAAAGGTATGGATAAAATTTTGAGAAAAAATGTTTATTTTAAGTATAATAAGGTTATACCATAGGTCGTTGGCAGATTTGTTATATTTTCAAAAAAGTACATGTATTATACAACACCAATTTCAAATCATATAATCATGCAGTAAAATAAATCAATACATTATCTGGTAAAATTATTTGTCAGAATTTTAATTTAAGTTTAAATAAAATTATTAAAAAATATATACGTACATGTGTTTCTTGACGAAAATTGGTCCGTTTGTTTATTTATTTGCGCACTTACTAACTAATATATTTCAGATTTTTTTACATACTTACTTTGCTAAGACATTATTGACAAATCATAAATAATTTTAATGGAAAAATAATTTTAGGGTGTATTTAATATTAATTAATTTACAGCTTCGCGTTTCACAATTTTTCTTATCGACGACAACACGAATCGAGAGCGCTCATTCAGACCGCAACTGCGGCCACTGGCGGTTGTCTTCGCGGCGCTCTACATCGCAACATTTTCAAACGAATAACGAAGCAAAATAAATAGGATTTCATGTTTGTAAAATTTATAGGGTTGCCCCAACGCAAAATTTCATGTTCATTGAATATTTTTATGATAAAATTTTTATAATTTTGAAATTTTTTTTATTGTAAATTATTCTTATGTGAATACCGCACAAGAGTCCCAACTGCTCCAAAATATTTATTTTCAAGTAAAACTTCTTTACGCACGCTCGACACTTGGGGGGTAAGCTGGTAAATGTGTTACGAAAAGTGGTGATTGTTACGAAAAATTTCCTTCGAACGGTAATCGATGCGAACGGTGATCGATTGCTAGGTGGGTCGTGCCTTTACGCACGCTTGTTATTCGTGTTATTGTTTTATTGTTAATAGACTATTTTTGCGTAAATAAATAGATAAATTAAATTATTTAAACATATATACGTACATGTGTTTCTTGACGAAAATTGGTCCGTTTGTTTATTTATTTGCACACTTACAAACTAATATATTTCAGATTTTATTACATACTTATTTTACTAAGACATTATTGACAAATCATAAATAATTTTGATGGAAAAATAATAAACACGAGAATCGGGTATGGGTACCACCGCCCCGGGAACCAATTATTAGATAACCAACACGTCTGCCATAGGTCATCCCAAGTGGTTCGTAACATTTGGTGACTAGCAGGGGTGCCTAGGTTTAAGGGGGTGAGGTTTGTTTAGGTCTTGGCAGCGGATGCGTCTGCCCACCAGCTGCATGGCAGGTCGGATCTGGAAAAGTTAAGGGAGTCCCTTTGACTTCTCCAGCCTTACTCTCTCGGAACATCGCCTTGCACCGCAGTGGGAGGGATGGATTCATACATCCGCACTCCTGGACACGCTGACCCCCAGATTTCTACTCACCCCTAATATCCCTTTCCTTCTCCCAATTTCCTCTTCTTCCTTTCCCTAAAACGACCCTCCACACAGCATTCCCAAAGAAGAGATAAGCAGTGTGTCGAGCGAGTGTAAAAAAAACGGTCTCTCCCGATCCGGCCTTCCATGTAGTTGGTGGATGTACCTTCCAAATTACTGATACCACCTATTGACGGCCGGCATGGTCAAGGGGTAAGGCTCTTGACTAGCAATCTGAAGGTCGTGGGATCGAATCCCGGCATAGGCAAATAAATTTTATTTGACTAATTTGGGTTATTTCACAATTATTTAATTTAAAAATAATATATTTGCGTCACGTTTTAGAGTAAAAGATACTTTCAGTATCGCCCTGGTGTAAGACCACCATTCAGAATTGAAACGTTGTTTATTGACCAGATCTGAATAGCCAGGTAATTCCTCGCCTTCCTCTTCCCCCACCACCTTCAGCCTCGCAATATACCCCATAGTCACGTCATAGTCTCACTGGCTCCAGTAGGAGCATTTGGGTCTCTTGTGCGGTATTCAGATAAATATAAAATAAAAAATTGTGCATACGAATAAATATTTCAAAATGAGACATTTTTTACAATCCAACTGAATATTACACTTTTTTCATAAATATACCGCACAAGAGTCCCAACTGCTCCTGTCTGGAGCCAGTGGGACTATGGCATCCCCAATTGGGGTATGTTGTAAGACTGAAGGTAGTGGGGAGGGTAAAAATATAGGGAAGAGGAAGGTGGGGAAGTACCTGGCTATTCAGATCTGGTCACCAAACACGGCTAAAGACATTTCAAGCAACGTTTCAAATCTTAATGGTGGTCTTACACCAGGGCGATACTGAGATATCTTTCGCTCTAATGGCCGTAAAATAAAATTAAAAAACAAAAAACCAAAATATTAAAAAGAATATAACAAATTGTTTATTCATGTAGGTATCTACTTAATACCTACTGTGTTTACGCATTTCACTTGTATCTATTTATGTTTATGCACTTCAATATACAAATTACAAATAACTACTACTAATTAAAATTCTGGAAGCGAGAATAGTAATATAAAGTAGTAATAGTAGCGGGTAGCCCTAGCTCGCGTGAACAAAACCCTCAAAACTCGGATTGCCGCGGAACGAAATTTAGTTCTGAAAACGCCCGCTCGCGAGCCCTGATGTGTTAGCGCTAGTGTCGGAATCGAAGTTGTCATGTGCTGGTTATTCACTCTTAATAGATAAAACAAGAAAAATGAATTTGAAAATGAAAATGAATGAAGAAATTCTGTTGGTAAAATAATACATATATGTATATATTCATAATCTAGTATACTTTCAGTTATATCACGACATTTTTTTGCTATTGTTTAGCTGACATAATAAACTAAAGAGATGTTAATAGATAAAACAAGAAAATGAAAAATAAAAATGAAAGTAAAGAAGGAACTTTTCCTTTAAGGAAAAATATCACGAAGAATTGAGCAATTTTCGAAGTTACTTTATGTAAAAATACAGTTACTGTAATGCTAATATAATACCAATATAAATTAAAATGTAAAGAAAAACAAAAATTACAATTCAATTACTGTTGTTTAGCATATTCTCGCATTCAGCTCTCCCCAAGACCAGAAGCCAATTAGTAACCTGCATACGCAGAATATTAGTATTCATTGCCTTCCATGCATCAGGTATGAGATTGAGCAATTTAGGGCCTAGGTATGAGAATTGTCTCTGTGCTAAAGATGAGGAGGTGGTGGGCGGAACTATTGGGTTTTTTTTTGCATGTCTTGTATTATGACAGTGGTTTACGGAAGCGTAGTGGTGCCTCTGTTTTTGAGTGTGTAATATGATTTTCCTTATGTATAATTGTCTTACATCAAGAACACGAAACTCTGCGAACAATGAATCGCTGGGGTACCTGAAAGGTTTTTTCAGTATGACTCTTATAAGCGATTTCTGGGATTTAGCTAAGGGATCGAGTATAGTTTTAGCACAACTGCCCCAACCTAAGGAAGTATAGTCTAATATGGAATTACACATTGCAAAGTAAATTCGTTTCAAATCATTTACGCATAGAATATTTCTTATTGCTATGAACAGATGTGTAAGTTTCCTGACCTTTGTGGAAGTTAAGGCTATATATTTGTCCCATCTCAGAAATTTATCAATGATAATTCCTAGGTATCTTATATTGTCCACACATTCTAAGGTATTGCATTTACATGTAATAATGTCGTTGCAATGGTGTATTCTAATGTTAAGGATTTCTTGTGGTTGACCCGCTTGAGTTGAACTGAAGCAGATGAATTTCGTTTTATCCGAGTTTAGAGTGAGGAGATTACTATCTAGCCACTGTTTAACTTTGTTTATGCCGAATTCAGCTTTACTGCAAGACTCATTCCAGGTTTTGCCTTCAAATAAAAGTACTGTATCGTCAGCAAATGTAATTATGTGGTCTGCAAAGGAAGTATTACATAAGTCATTTATATAAACATTAAACAGTATGGGACCTAGAGTACTTCCTTGCGGTACGCCATATTTAATATTGGCTGGATCACTTAGAGTACCGTTAATATCCACTCTTTGGCTCCTGTTTTCTAGGTAACTAACCAACCACTTGAAAATTTGACCCTGTATCCCAATTCGTTGTAGTTTATTCAGCAGAATTTTGTGCGAGATAGTGTCAAATGCTTTAGCTAGATCTAAAAAAAGTGCAATGCATTTACTACCTTTATCTAGGTTATTGGAGATGATTTTTGTCAAATTAGCGATGGCGTTTTCAGTGCTTAAACCTTTGCGAAAGCCGAATTGTCTACTAGAAAGGATGTTGTTATTTTCTAGATAATGGGTGAGACGGTTCTTTACAATTTTCTCCAAAATTTTTGAGACCGAGTTGAGCAGAGAAACCGGCCGGTAGTTATGTATCAGTGATTTGTCCCCACTTTTATGCAGTAAAATGACGATTGACTGCTTTAAATGGTTAGGGAATTTCCCTGATTTAAAGCTTAGATTCGCAATGAACGCAATCGGTAATGCTATGTATACTTTAATGATTTTTAGAAGATTCGATGAAATCTTATCGGGACCACATGCTTTTGATGACTTAAGGTCGTCAATTATCTTCATGACTTCGTTAGATGACGTTGTGATTGAGTCTATTTTGTGACCGATATTAGGGATAGTTAAATTGGCGAGAGCGGTTTCTGATTTCTTACACTTATCGAGAATTTTTTTCGCAAGTGTGTCTCCCACAGATGAAAAGTAACAGTTTGCAAAGTTTGCCATATCTTTGGGAACTTCAGAGTTTGATGTGTTAATGTATAGCGATTTAATTTCTGAAGATTTATTGATTTTGGATTTGGTTATGTTGCGAAAGGTATCCCAAAAACGTTTTGGATTGCAGTTGTTTTCGTAAATGAGTTTCTTATAATAATTTTCTTTCGCCGATGTAATTAATTTCTTACACAAATTCCTATACTTTTTATAATAACATTGTAATACCAAATTCTCAGGATATGTTTTTGCCTTTTCATGAAGATGATTTCTTCTGTGAATCGATTTAACTAGACCCAGGGTGATCCATGGTGTGAATTTAGTTTGTTTATTAGATATGGTTATATTACTTGTGTGTTTTGATATGTACTCGTGTAGTTTGGTAATAAATTCTTTCATTGCTAAGTCAGTGTCTGATTGATCTAGAACATTTAGCCAGTTTTCTGCGCTCAAGTCCTCAATTAAATTATTGAAATTAGTTTTAGCAACGTATTTAATTTTCGAAGAAATGGGAGGCTTGTTTTTAAGACAAAGAGATGTTGTATAGTGGTCTGAAATAGTTGAGTGTATAACATAAGTGTCAATAAAGTTAATATTTTTCACATTGATGTGATCAAGACAGGATTTGTTCGAGCCCTGTTCACGGGTAAAGCTGTTAATAGTCTGTGTGAAACCATTTTCCGCAAGTAGACATAGATAATCGATTGATTGACGGTGGTAATCAGGGATAGTATTAATGTTTAAATCTCCCATAATAATTTGCTGTTCAAATTTTTTAGCATTGTTTAAAATTGATTGCAATGAAAACAGGAAGGGGTCAATATTGATGAAGGAAGGAGATCTGTAAATGGCAAATATGCATATGTTATTATTCAATACTATTTTCATACAGTTTGATTGTGCTAAAGGAATTTCCTCTACATGAGCTTTAATTCCGTCCTTGATGTAGATAACAATTCCACTTGATTTGTTGAGGTTGGTTGTGGTGTGATATTCAGTGTAATCGTGGATTGATTTTACGGTGTAGTATTTGTTTAACCAGCATTCAGTTAATATTATAACATCAAAAGAGGAATTAAATAGATCAAGAAAAATTGTAAAGTCGTCGAGATTCGATATGCTTCTAATATTCTGGTGTATGATTTTTAGGCTATATGAGTCCCAGTTATAGTTGTTTAAATTCTCCAGATCTCGAATTATATTCATATTAACGCTAATACCAGAATCATTGCAATTATCCGAAGGTAACTGAAACATAATTATGTTTAAATTTATTATGATGTGTAGTGGTTAACCCGTAGTTCTTGTGCGAAAAGTCAGCAAACAAATAGTAAAAATAGAAAGTGTAAATTACGGTGTTGTTCATCAGTATTTTATTAATATATTGTATAGGAGAATGTGAGTTCTGATAGTATGATGCGTATTTTTCTTCGATATGAAGATTGATTCCGCTACGAGCACATAGAAGAGAAAAATATGAGAAAAGTGAGTTATTATAGATATAAAAGATGTTATAAAAGATGATGTTGTTGGTATGTTTCGTAAAGAAGCACTCTAAGCAGGTGATGATTATGTAAGTATCTGTCATGAAGGCTGTAAATTCAGTAAATATAAAAACAATAAAATGGCCAGATGCATAGTATGTGCTGTTCTTGTAGAGAAGTTGATGCGAAAAAAATGCCAAAAAACAATAATTGAATACCATGACATGCGAAAAATGCAAAAGTAGAACCAATACTAGGACATATTTATGTAAATTAAGATTTTTTCCAGATTTATATAGATTTGCTGGGAACATCATCTTACAAATACTATCGCTGCTTGTGATAAGTTCATATGAGTTTGATTGAAGAACGAAAAATACATTATTATGCGTATAAAAAAGAATGTTTGAGGTGTTGGCATGTCTCATAAGACAACAACAAAGAACAATCAATACAATTAATACCAATAATAGAGAGAGTGCATTATTATGAGATAATGAGAGTACATTATATAACGTGAATGATAATGTTGATACATAGTATTCCAACTTAAAATATATTTTAACAGTAAAGTGCATAATATAGTGTATAATGCTTCTGCTTGTAATTGATAGGTGTGATAAAAAACAATAATTAAATACAGTAACATGTGAAAAATGCAAAAGTATGATTAAAAATGTGCGTGGGCATTTGTAACGGGATTTTTTCACAGATATATTAACAGTAGGTATACGTCTGTAGTATCCTAAAGTTAAATTAAATGTGCTAATCATGGATGTCGAAAACTGAATATAGAATATATTACCTTCAATATATAATATTCTGATGAGAATTATGAACTGCCTCTTAAATGCCCAAGAATTGAATGTAATACCGCACTTCAACGAGCGAATAATTAAATACAAGGTAGATGTACCACTCGCATTTCTGACTTGTATAAGTAAATCGAACAGAACCCAGTACATAATAATGCTGAAAAAATATGTAAATAAAACAGTAGTAATGGTTTTTGAGAAATAAAAAAACATTATTTTGACAGAGCTCGAGCATTTGAAGTTAATGTAAATTCTGTAAATACAAGTGAAAATAGTTAACCAAAACAAAAAGATTATTACAGAAAATATGAGCATCATATAGTGAGTAAATAAGATATTAATACTCTGATTTTTATTTGTACAATAAATATTTTTCTTTTGATTTTGATTCCTACGAGAACATGCTGGAAGAATAATATTTACACAGTAAACTGATATTATCTTAAAGAATACTAAAACAGCGTGATTTTTGTTGATTAGAGGAAGAGTATGGTTAGAATTTTTAATTGTAAGATTTGTAATTTTTATAATAATTTTGCTGTTACTAGAGAAAGCTACTAATGAAAGTAAGAATGAATTATTTTGATAAATATTAGTTATTATAATTAAACTTAGTGTGAGTGAATTGTAGATGGCGGTAATACTCAAATAAAAACTTGTACTGAATGTATTATTATTAGTTACATGAGTTGTTCCAAAAAGTGAACAAATTAGACTGAGAGGTTAAAATTTATCCATTATTAAAAAACAGCACAAGGTTCATTGAATTATGCACAATTTTGCAGAGTTTCACGAAAAGTGCAATAAAAAATAAATATAATTTATTGCTTACTCAATGTCGATTAGAGTTTTTTGTCCTAGTTAAAAGGTAAACATGGTGCCTTTGATACTGTGTTTACGATATTAATAAACAACTGCCACAAATGCTTACATTATTATTTTTTTTGCTGTATTTATGATTAGCATTTAATATGACCTACAGAAGTTTTAATGATTAATTTGTTACAATATTATGTACAGCATTGCCACTGAGTAGAAAATGTCTAGAATTGATGGGTGCATTTTTAGTAAATTTGTTTGTCTGGTTTCCAGGGGAAGACGGAGATTGGGAACAACAGCATGAGGAGCTGTCTATGCTTACGGAGGTCGACAAGCACCATTCGGACTTGGGTAAATATATTTATTATTATTTTTAATGGATAAACTAACTTTTCTTAAAACAAGATTTTTATGCATAGCACAAAGGGTTACAATTATTGCTTAATAATTATCAGCCTGAAACACTCATCTACATTGAAAAAATCTTCTGAGAAAAGGTACTTGCCGCCAACGGGACTTGAACCCGTGTCTTTTTGATTGCCGGTCAGGTGCTCTTGACCACTGAGCTATGGCGGCTATATATTTGTTGGCGGATATATTTATCTTCTTAGGCTGCCTTCACACTCGTAAATTTTTTCCGTAAGTCGCTCACATAAGCAATTTATAGCCATATTACCAATATAAACGACACCAAAATTCACTTACCGTAATTTATAGCAAGTTGTTCTTTGGCAAGTTTTTTGACAGGTCCAACCATGTCTGCTCGAATTTCCAGCCTTCTTACAGCTTATCAAATCAGTTTGATAAGTTGAGAGACTTGCCGTAAGAAATGGTAACAAAATGCGCCATTGCGGGATGTCAAAAATTAAAAGGCAGTTGTTTTCGTAGGATTTTTTCCTACGTAACTAGTATTTATTTATACTAAAATCTGATTAGGTTAAGTGGATAATTTACCTATCTTATTACTAGACTCTAAAATGTTATTTAGGGATCATATTGAAAATATTCTAGAAAAAGCTTATAAGCAATTGGGTTTCATTATTCGCATTACAAAACCTTTCACTATAGCACACACCCTAATTCTGTTATATATGTCATATGTACGGTCACAACTCGAGTTCGCCTCAGTAATTTGGAATCCTCAATATCAAACATATATTCATCGCATTGAAAATATCCAGAAACAATTTATAAAACACCTATCGTATCGCTTTAGTGATCATCATTTTGACCCTATCACCTTATTTAAACGCAGAAAAATCTTTGATGCATTATTCTTATACAAAATCATGAACTGCCTTGTTGATTCATCATATCTGTTAGAAAATATTGCATTTCGTTGCCCCAAACAAAATACCAGATCGAACGACTTATTTAGAATACCACACAGTAAATCAAAATACGCGCAAAACTCTGTAATAATACGTATCTGTGAAACTTACAATGCCTTACGAGATGTAGACATTTTCAACCATGATTTGAAATCATATAAAATGCAGCTTAATATATTAATAACTTAAAATACTTATTTTTTATTTTTTGTGAAAATTTATAGTATTATTATCAGTAGTAATAGTAGGTATAACTATGTTTGTTAATAACTTTATTTTTTTTTTTTCTTTATTACGTTTTATGTTTTTCTTTTATATGTTTTTCCTTATTATGTTTATTTTTTGTCACATAAGTTGAATAGGTAAAAATACTATATTAAAATTTTAACTTAATGGAACTTAATTGGTCTACAACACATGAATGTTCTTTATTATATTATCATTTTGTATGACTGTTTGTTTCCTAAATAAAATAAATAAAAATAAATAAAAAAAAAATATCCCAAAAAACAATATAAAAATAACACTTGATAAAAATCAAATTAGCACTACCCATAATGACAAATTTAGACGGAAAGAAACTTTTCTGATTCCAAAAATCGAAGAGATACCATTTATTTTTCAGGTGTAAAAAAGTTTTCTGAAAATGTGCACCCTTCTATTTAAGTATCGGTACAATCCTTTCTAATCTCAATTATAACATTACATATTTAAATTCGAATTCGGTTGCTGTCAGGTAGCTGTTATTCGGATATAATGAAAGAACTCCATAATTTCATTCATGGAGAATTGTTTATTTCAAGTGAAATTCTATTGCATCACTTTATTTGGGCCTTTTCATCTTTATTGACAAAATCGCATAAATTTGACAGCAGCAGATCGTTGTTGACAGGACGCCATCTTACCGCAATAAATTTGTGCTATATGTCGCTATGAGCACTTACACAACTTCCGTGAGCGTTAATTACCACAAGTTGGATGCATATGTAAACTCTTCCTGTGAGTTGTCAAAAACTTGTTAATTTTCGTGGTTTGGTTCGTGGAAATACCTACGTGTTTAGATGTAGCATAAGACTTTGTTACCCCTGGTATGACCATTGATAATTTATTTGTATGAGAAATTGCAGTATTTATAAAATGTGATAGTACTTAATATTGTTGTTGTGTTTGTTGTATTGCAGAAGCCTTCCTATCCCACCTGGTGTTGGAGGAGTATGACGAGTACTCCTCGGAGGCCACCAGCCCCGTGCCCCCACCTCCGCAGCAACACAACGTACCCAATCTAGCGCAGGTAACCACCCACCACTTTTCTTCTTTAGACGTTTCCGCATTCCCCCTCCAATTAACCTGTGAACCAGGCGTCTCCAATTCCCACTATCCTGCGCTGCATGGAGAACTGAGGGACACCGATGTTCCAGAGGATCTAGCTCTGCTGCCTGTATTAGGGCGCTGGGCTGTCCGTGAAATTTTCTCCGAGGGCGTCCTCTTTTTTCTCTGGCTCGTCACCACACCCCCATCCATAGGAAATTATTTCCCACAGGGCCTATGTGGAGTATAAATATATAAAATCTTTTGAATTATTTGTTACACATTACCGTGATTTATTATTATGGTATTTATGCTGTGTTGCGCTTTCCCCTCCTTTAACCAACATTTAGGACGGTTTTACAGTGTCCTTCAATAGGGACACCTAGATGTGAAGATTGTGGTGAAGTGTGTGTTTATGTATGTAGAAACAATACCATGTCACGCGCATCAATTCTCTTAGGGCCGCCAATATCTGCCCTGATGATGTTCACTGTAACGCTGTCCGAAACATTGGCTAAAGAAGGAATAAGCCCAACACGGCATAACACCTAAAAAATAAAATGAAATAATTTTGGCCGTGGAATCTCAAATCATGTCTATTTGTTACGTAGGATGAAATCTAACAAATGTAATTCTTCCAGGCCCCTCCCCCATCATGGCTAAAGAACGCCTGCACCGTGGAAGAGCTGGAGCGCAACATGCGACAGAACCAGCCCCCCCCAAACTCCCACTCTCACCCGCCCCCGCTGCAGCAGCACTCACTTCTGGGCGGGAAGGTGCCGCCTGCCCTGGCGCTGGTGCCGCCCCAGCTGCAGAAGCTGCAGCAGCAAAAGCTCCAGCAACAGAACAACATGCAGAACATGGGACAGCAGAACATGGGGCAGCAGAACATGATGCAGAATCTGCAGCAGATTCAGCATCAGGGTATGCCAATGCTGATGCCGTTTTTTCAGGTGAGATTTTATTATTTTATCATCATTTTCTTCTCCTTGTCTGGTTGGAGACCAATTGCTTTGATAAAGTGCCTACAGGCTTCCCTATCCTAGGCAACTTAAGCAACCTCCATCCTTTGCAGGTCCAGCTTCTCTTCGCACAACCTGTGGACTAGTCTTCTCAAACTTTGTCTGAGACGATCCACTGGACGTCTTCCATCTGGAATTGTTATCAGTATTTTATGCGGAAGTTTTTTTTTTTATTAATTTTTTTATTTTTTTATTTTTTTAAGAACCCGCTAAACTGCCAAAGCAGTTTGTCAGCAGATCTTCTTTTCAATTATTTGGGTTTTTAACCCCTCAGACTAATTTGTTCACTTTTGGTAACAGCTCATCTTGCTCGTTGTGTCTCCCTTACTACCATGGTGATAAATATGATCTATGAGAGAAAACATCACGCTTTATATTCAAATCTAAAACTTAACCATAGAAGAATTAAAATGTACACCTAAAATATATTGTTTATAATTTCAGGGTCGCTATCCTACAGGCATGATCCCATCAGGGATCCCCCCTCCCATGCTGGGCCCCCGGCCCCCATTCCTGTCGGGGCCCCCACCGCCCATCCACCCCTTTGGGGGCAATTTCAATGTGAGTACATTATTATTTATAATAATTTGGATGTAGATTTACACCTGCAAAACCCTCTTTTCCAGTTGGGTAAATTACAACACATTTGTAAAAGTATCTAACTAATTAGCGTAACAAAATATTTAATTTTGGAAACAAGTCCGAAGTTTTGTTCACCTGATTTGGGAATTGTAGTTTTTACGCAGCCAGCAATTTAAGCGCAATTGTAAAAAGGACTAGTTATTCGTAAGCAGATTTTATTTTCGCAGACTAAATGGTGATCTTGCAATGCGAGTGTGTGCAATGAATTACAAGCAATGAATCACAAAAAAGGTAGACGGTCATGCCCACTCTCTGATTGTTCTCCTTTTACCTGAAGGGCTCGTCTATCAATTTGAACGTCTTTGTCTTAACCCAATTTTTGGAACCAATAACTTTGGTTTCGGTGCATAGACATATGAATATTAGTAGACCTGCCCTAAGTGATGAAAGCGTATTATTTCCCCCTCCCATTGGAACCATTCCATTGGAACCGGCTGGGGTCGAGTATGGCTTCGCGTTAATCTAAAAAATGTGACGTCATCTTTCTTCTGCGAGCCAGCGTCGAGCACTCATCGGTGAATTTTACGAAATAACACGGTAAAAATAGTGGCTTGTGTTTTGAAAACGTGTAAAAATAGAAGTGAAAAAGAGAATAAACCCAATTGTCGGATTACATTCCATAGGCAAGCATTATTTTACTTTATTTTAAGCCAATTCAGATCACATAATAATATGTTCGTTTTTGTAACATACACTATCACTCGAGTTACAACATTACATTATTAAAATGGCGTGTGCCCGTCCCTGTTTACTGGGGTAAGTAAATTATGAAACATTTATAAAAGTGTCTTCACTAAATACGGCAACAAAATATTGAACTCGACCTTATAGGCGACCTTACTTTGACATATTTGGACTTCGCAAATGTGTTCATTACGCGGCGAGCAATTCGCGCTCCCATGTAAAAAGGTCTGTTCATTCAAAAGCAGAGTCTACTTTTAAGAACGGAAGTGTGATATTATAATGCGAGATGCCTATATACTGTCAGATTGAGTTTTGACGAATCACATATCACCAAAGCCGTCTTCCCGCTCTTCGTCCCGCTGTAGTTGGTTTCTACCCCTCACCTTTCTGTTCTGGTCTATTAATATTCATATGTCTATGTTTCGGTGTCATTTTTAACATCCACATGCCCTGTCTAGACTTTTTTAGTCAATGCAATTATTATACATTTTTTCCCAAGGTATTTCCAGGGACTGGAAAAAAAACAATATTTTTACTTTATTATCTGTGGTACATATTTTTTTTTTTAAGCTCATTCATGGATCAAAATAAGTTTAGTGTCTAGTGTACTTATTGATTTGAAAGTTGATTAACTTAGTAGAAAAAGTCAATCAATAGTAAATATTCACAGATAGATAGATATACATAGGTCTATTATAATGGTAATATAAAATATTCAATATGAAAAAACCCTTGCACCAATTTGTTCAAACATTTGCCCATATTTTTGACCAATTATTTATTGAATAACCTTCTTTTTCCAGCAATTGCCGCCTAACAAAATGCCTCCAGGCTTGCTGCAAAGGCCGCAGCACACCGTCACCAACCTCCAGCAGCTTGAGCAACAGCAGCAACAGAATAACATTCATCACAACAACATGAATCAACCAATCAACAATACCAACCAACCCATGAATAACATGAACCAGCCAGGACTCAATACCATGAATAACATGAACCAACCTGGACTCAATAACATGAATCAACCCGGACTCAATAACATGATTAACATGAACCAACCGGGACTCAACAACATGAATAACATGAACCAACCCGGACTCAATAATATGAATAACATGAACCAACCGGGACTCAACAACATGAATCAGCCGATGAACCACATGAACCAACCGATCAACAACATGATCCCACCAATCAACAACATGAATAATAAGATGCAAATGGTGAATCAACAACAACCGATGAATAAAAACATGAATCAACACAACATGGTTGGTCATCCGATGCTCATATTACAGAATCAGCTGAACAATCAGCGCCCCAACATGCCCACGATGAACTTCAAGCATCAGCCCAACAACGGGCAGCCAATGATGATGATGAACCACAATAACCAGATGAAGAAGCCCAATGGACGCAGCGATGAGAGGGTGTTCTCTCAGGAGGAGGTGATGCAGATCATACAAGAGACACATCCGCTGTTGCAGAAGTCCAATATGCAGAAGTTCGGGAGGCAGAAGAGGCCTGAGGACTTTATGGGGAACAATAATCAGGTAATTAATAATTTGGTTTGGTATTCATTGAAACCCGACTTGCAAGAAGTCATTTTATAACATTTGATACCTTTTACGGCATTTAACATATCCATGGCCATAACCAGTTTAACAAGGCCAGTAAAATTTCTGCCAATTCGTGATCCAATGCTAGTTTTTTTTTTTGTTTTCTGGCTCTAAAGTAGGTCCAATAAAACTTATTTGCAATATGTACAGTTTGGCAAGAAAGTGTAGAAAATAAATGATGGCGCTATGATCGTTTTTTAGGTTTTAAATGGCAACACCAAGATGGCTCATATGACAATGAATGTATGTTTTTAAAAACACTTCCGCCAAAATGCATATTTCATAGCATATTTGTACTTTCAAAAATTTTGCACAAAAAACTGGAATTTAATAGAAGTAAAATAAAACAAAACAAGTTTTAAGTGGGCATTTATTTCGATATAAAAACGTAGGTACTTAAATTTTTGAGTCTATTAATTCAACACCCGACATTATTGTCTTCATCCTCATGTGATTCTTCTTCTTCCGTATCTTCATCTTCATCTAAGCGTATTATCAGTTCATAGATACCAACATATATAGTACTTCCTAGTGCATAATATTCTGCCTCAATTTTCATCACTTGTTTGCAACAATTTTTTCAATCATCAGCACTTATGCTATTATTATTATGCTATTTACATATTATTATTATTATGCTATTTTCCGTTTTCCCGGTGTTTCAAATTTTCCATCTGCATTTTCCCCTTCCTTTACGATTCATCTTACCATTGGTTCAGATTTACCTGTGTGTGGAAAACATCAATAAAAATATTATTCTATAGAAGGGAGTTTAAAAAAACACACTAGATAATATTCATTTAGAAATAAAGAAAGAGAAAATTAGGAAAAATGTAAGTTTTCAATAGAAGTTTCTTTTTCTTGTGGCCTAATATTAACTGTCAAATGTCAATGTCAAATTCGGATTTTTAAACATAACCTCAAATCAAATTGTAATGGTTATAATCGCTCAAAAATTGGCATAAATCTTGTAATACTAATGAAATTCATTAAAAGACTATACTACGTACCAGTAATTTCTGTAGTTCGTTTGTAAACATCTTACAAATTAGGCATAGGAGCTTCTTCGCGCGATAATCGGCTAGGCAGCGTTGAAAAACGCAGTATGTATATAACTTCTCTTGCACCACTACGTATTGGTTTATTAATTTTAATTTAATTCAAACAATGCACAGGCAAACGATGAAATTTTTTTTTATTAAACGAGCGACTTTCAGTGTCTTCTACACGATTTAAGTCAGTAAAGCCAAGAGCCATACAAAATGTCATTGACAAAACGAGTATTTTGGTGTTACCATAGTATTGAAAAAATTTAGTTCCAAATTAATAAATTTCTACACTTTCTTGCCAAACTCTAAATAACTAACTAAATACAGTGAAACCCTCTTAAGAAGTTCTCTCTTAAGACGTTTCGTGGCTTAAGAAGTTTGGTTTTTTCGGTCCCTCGGCTCAAAATTGGCCTAATTTTTCCCACATATAAGGTTTTCCTGCTTAAGAAGTTGATTTTTTCCGGTCCCTTGGAAAACTTCTTAAGAGGGTTTCACTGTACAATAACATCTGCTTAAGAAGTTCCTTTTTAAGACATTTTCATGCATAAGAGGTTAAATTTTTTCAGTCCCTTGGAAAACTTCTTAAGAGAGTTTCACTGTATTGTAAAGTGTCTTCAGATATTAAGGGCGTTATTATACTATTTACGGGAGACACAAATTCCTAATCGGCCCTACGTCTTTTTTGCATACGTAATCCATGATGTTTCACTAAAACGTATTCATACATTGTATCTAAAATTGCTGCGTCATAGGATAGATAGAATGCTTTGAAAAAGCCTGAATAAATGTAAATGTTAAAACAGTCTTATTATCAATGATATTTTTCAAAATAAAGACATAATCCATACATTATAAGGTGTTCCTCATCGACTACAAAAATCAAACACAGGTATAGATGCAACATGCAACTATGAAATGTTAAACCCATATTTTTAATTGGCTGGTCTCTTGAAGAACTTCTTATAAGAATTGCACTGTTTATTGCTTTGGATTTGATCTTGTGAATTTGTGTTTATTCCAGGCAATTCAGCGGAGAGGCGAGGGAGACCAGTACAGCGGGTTGATGTCCCAGCGGGAGAAGCAGTGGCTGCTCAACATACAGCTCATGCAGCTCAACACGGGGACGCCCTACATGGATGATTACTATTACACTGTAAGTCTGCTGTGTACCGCACAAGAGTCCCAACCGCTCCCCATCTCCTGGAGCCAGTGAGACTACGGTATCTTATGTTGTGTGGTGAGATTGGAAAGAGAAAGGTGGGGAAGTACCGATCTAGTAACCAAACAGCTAAAGCCATTTCAAGCAACGTTTCAATTCTGAATGGTAGTCTTACACCAGAGCATCTTCCACTCTGGAAAGTGCCGCAAATATACCTTATATTATTTCCCTGTTTCAATGTTGTCTCTGCCAACCCCTGTAGTGAATATAGTACCTACTCTCTCACTAAGGATCTGTTTAAAGAGAGGAAAGAGTGTTTTAGGAGGGAGGAAACACAGAGGCCTGCAAATTATTCCACAGCCGAGCTTTTGAACTCAAAATTCATAGAAACGACCCTTTTTCTTGTGACAAAAACAGTGACTGGAGGCCCTGCTGAAAACTAGCGGCATTCTAGGAGAAATCCTGAATTGTAGCTGAGCAGTGAGTGACCTTTTCGTCAATAGAATCAATGAAAAAAAAACAAAATATGTAATATTGTAAAAAAATCTATTGATGAAAAAACATTTTATTATTATTAATAAATGTCAACCGTTTATAAATGTTGAGTATGTATTTGACGTGTTTCCCGATGATGCACCAGTGCTGAAAGAATCAATGACGCAAAAGTTAATTGAAACTGGAGTTACAGTCGGAGGCACATATGAAATTAGTATTTTTAATTACTCGTCTATGACAACTGTATGGGATTGTATAATGAGCGATATCATGAGATAGGTCACGTATGTATATTTTCATATTGTCTCTGTCATCTATAACATTGAATGAGTCGTTTATTTTGTCTTGCAGGTGTTCTTAGATCGGCAGGCCAAGAAGGAGAAACAACTAGAGATGAAGGAGGCTCACAAGGCCAACCAGCAGAACCACCCCTTCAGTCAGCAGAACCTGACTAACAACAGATTCAATCACGGTGAGTATTTTTTTACACATTTTTAAAATTTTTTTATTTCTGATCTATATAAGGTATGTTTACATTATATTATTCAATGCCTGTCTCACTAGGGTAGGGTATACCTGTGTTGTGACAGGCATGTAAAACAGGCATGCAACAAATTATCTCCACACAGACGAGCTATTCTATATCTTTTGTGGGAGATAGTTCTCGGCCGAGATTTGCTCGGTCAGATTTGTGTGATTTTATAAGGCTGTTATTTTCTTTAGATGTCCGAATTTCAGCTCTGAGCTGTCACATATTTTAGTTTAGGTCGTTTTAAACACGAATTCATGCAAGTATGCATGATTATTTATTCATTTAACAGCATTAGAAAATCACACAAATCTGACAAGAGATCTCGCCCGATATCTATCTCGATCAAGACTAATGGAAATCACTGCGTAGCATCCTGGGTCATGTTCTCCAGAAGTCTGCAGTCAGGCGTAAACTGCGCTGCCTTTGATGACTTCCTTTGTTTCCACGCCAAGGATTGGCGTACAGTTTTAGAGGTTGTGATGTTTGAGACGTTATCCTTGTATGGTAAAACACTTATGTTTGTACTGGATATTGTTGTTAACTTTGTTTATTCAGTGAATACATTTACAGAGAGATATTGATTTGATTCTGAACACTTGACTGGCGATTTGTAGTTAAATGGAGAACTGAATTGAGTCGAGAGAATCGAGAAAAGGACATTGCAAGAATCATCAGGCTTATTTATAAACAAAAAGAGAAAGTTGACGCGGCCACAGACAAAAGAGATTATAGATACAAAATTATTTTAGTAAGAGGTGGCATAGACACGAAAGTTTATGGTAAAACGCTCTACACATCGAGATTAGGTAAATGAGAAAATTAAAAGTGTTCAGTGCTAAAATGACGTTAAATATGAAATAAGACAATCACAACACACAACATCCAACAATCACAATGTGGTACAGTGAAACCCTCTTAAGAAGTTTTCCAAGGGACCGGAAAAAACAAACTTCTTAAGCAGGAAAACCTTATATGTGGGAAAAATTGGGCCGAGGGACCGAAAACACCAAACTTCTTAAGCCACGAAACTTCTTAAGCGGGAACGTCTTAAGAGGGTTTCACTGTATTATTATTCACAACTGCCAGTTACAATAATAATCATACCATCTTCCTCTCCATACCCGGAGAGATCAACGAAAGTACAAATCCAATAGTACTTATGCCTGCCAGTCGATGCTCCTTGCGCTAGCTGTTTACGTAAGTGGCGCCATGTTTACGTAAGTGGCGCCATGTTTTCGCATTGCTTTGATTCGGTTCTATTACAAAAGTAGATTTGTAACAAATTCCACATACGAAAACGGTTTTGCGTGAGGCGCGGCATCAGAGTTGGATTCTTAAATTTCATCCTTACAGACGTTTGCGTAATTTTAATGTCAGATTTGTGACTCAGTCAAACGTGACAGGTTTATGATAGTCACCGTTGGCTCAACATTGGCTATTCTATGGATATTAGATTTCTCAAAATATCATCTACAAGATTTAGTTGGCACCTTAGTGTACTTCAATTCTAATAATTATTGTTTTATTATTTTAGGCGCTAATGCGGCCAGCGGAGAGGGTGGTCGCGAACGGCGCAACAGTTCGCGCAGCACCGGGGACGCCGCAAACTCAGCCAAGGATGGGCCCCGCCACTACGTGCCAGCTCAGTTTGAAAACTCTCTTGGCAAACTGCAGGTCAGTCTTAAACCCTTTTAATACTACTTACTCTTAGCTATTTATGTTACCATCCAAGTATCACAGTGTATGCGCTAGCTAACATTCTGTAAAGGCATACCTCTGATGGTTCTATGATAAAACGGAGTAGTGACAACTATCTAACTTAAACTATTCTTTTATCATGATAAGTTTCGTCACTGTTCTGTTTTTCCGGTTACCATCTCTGACTGGTGACCATCAATAGTTTGCTCCCCCCAAAATATAATTTTAAAATTTTTTTTTTACTTAATTGTTTGCCAGACGTATTTGGAAAAAACCGCTTGAAATTAGCTTTTTCCCATTCAGGAAACAAATCGTAAAAAAATATATTTATACGAAAATGAACTGATTTTTTTATTTCTACACAAACCTAAATAGACACCCTACGTGAAAAAAAACAATTCAAGGGTGTTTTCGAAGAAGTTATGACATTGGTACTTCTTTGAAAATGTAAAATATTTTACATTTTCAAAGTTTTCACACCCAAAATGACAGTTGAAGTGACGCCGAGGTCGCCAAGTCAATATTTTTTGTAAATTATTCCGAGAGGCTAGGCGCTATGCGGCTTTTTGTTACGTAAAGAACGAGAACGGCCCAAGCGATTCTGACCTTGTGTTCATACAATTTCTTTATGCAAAAGGGTCAAAATCGCATCCAAAAAAGTTTTTTTTTTTATTCCTACCGTGGCCATCGGGGGACGAACGGCAAGGGACAGGTTAACTGACATCTGTTGAGACACCTCATAATTCCATGTAACTATCTATACTTCAGTGAATGTTGTTGAAACTACATATATAATAGTATATACAGTGAAACCCTCTTAATAAGTTTTCCAAGGGACCGGAAAAAATAATTTTTTTAAGCGGGAAAACCTTATGTATGGGAAAAATTGGGCCAATTTTGGGTCGAGGGACCGAAAAAACCAAACTTCTTAAGCCACGAAACGTCTTAAGAGAGAACTTCTTAAGAGGGTTTCACTGTACCACAATATTTAGCGAAAATTTTTAATAATTTATTTATTTTATGTACTTTTGTGAATGTATCAAAACCCAGCAGAAATTTCCACAGCAGCTTTTGCATCTCCACGACTCATGGGGTATTTCCACGTTTTTTATTGCTTATAATTATGCAAAAAATTACGATGATACAGCATTTTATTTTTATGTTAAAGAATAAATTCTCTACAGTGAGTCAAAGTTTCCCATTTTTGAATTACCGCCAAAATGATATTTTGGGGCGTGGCTATCGTGTGACGTCATGAGCAAGGACGCTCTCTGATAGTGTTTATTTATGCTGGTTCAGCTGAGCGACGCTTGTGATGTCACACACCCATTTGCCAACCATGGGCCGTTTTGATTTTGTCAGTTTTAGATCGTTTTTAAAATCAATAATATTGAATGAAAATATAAAAATCAAACATTTTTAGTAGGATGATTAAAATCAGAAAAATGGTCTTTAAATATTCCGTACATTTTAAACAGAATCCCTCGTTTGTGAAAATACCCCATTGCTTCGTGAACACATATAAAATAATATTTTATAATAACTAAA
Organism: Limnephilus lunatus; assembly: GCA_917563855.2. NCBI lineage: Eukaryota > Metazoa > Arthropoda > Insecta > Trichoptera > Limnephilidae > Limnephilus > Limnephilus lunatus. The sequence goes on along the minus strand of OU830596.1, from coordinate 19,193,344 downwards.
TCTTTTATTCTAGTGCGGTTCGGTGACGGCTCCACGCAAGATAATGGACATGGAGGTGGTGGCCGATCCCGTGGGGGGCCCAGGAGCCTCCCCGGCCCCCCCCGGAGCCTCGCGCAGCACCCGCCAGACCCTGCTGGCCATTGAGGCCCTGTACCGTTGCCTGCTGCGGGTGGAGGACCTCGAAGAGCCGCGCGCCATCGCTAATGCCCTGGTGCTCAAGGTGACGCATTCTCTTTCTTTAGTCATAGTCTCGTGATTACTACTTCACTTCTATGGAGCATGTGTCGCTTGGAGAGCCATGGATATCGATGTTCCGGACACCGATACGTAGCAGATCATTTTATTTCTTTTCATATCAGTTTATTTTCTCTGTTTCTCCTGCATTTTTGTTTAACGATTTTAACTTTTATGCTTTAAAAACTGTATTGAGGACAAAATTAGAAACGGTTTCGCTAATGCCACTGAGGATTCTACTTTTTATTTCATGATTGTAGGCTTATGAAATAATTTGTCTATGTATGTCAAAACTAATTTTCATTGCAATAATGAAAATACAGTGAAACCCTCTTAAGAAGTTCCCTTTTAAGAAGATTTCATGCTTAAAAAGTTTTCTTTTTCGGTCCTATGCAGAATAAATGGCCCGATTTACTTAACCCACATATAAGGTTTTCCCACTTAAGAAGTTTTTTCTGGTCCCTTGGAAAACTTCTTAAGAGAGTTTCACTGTATTTCAGGTTTATGTAGAAATAATAAAACCAGTTTATATATTCGTATAAATATTTTTTACAGTTACATATTATCTGATAAACAGAAGAAAATTGCAAAAAAACATAAATCATAAATCAATATTTGAGCAAAACTCATCAAGGTGATTTTTGCGGAATTCTGTGAATAGAGAAGTCCAGTCCATTTTTTTTATTTTTTTTTATGAAAAATGACCTTCTAACTTAAATTACTGCATTTTTTTTTTTTTTTTTAGAGTTAGTTTTAATAGTTAAAATAATTTTCAAAGTTTTAATTTTTGGAGATCCCTCGAAAACACCCATATCTATGGTGAATTTTGTGACGTCATCTACTAAAATAACGATTCATATATTTTAGATTTTTATGTTGGTTTTCTTGAATCTCACATAGATTTGCGCAGGCGCGCGGCCATCTTGTTTATTATAACGCGTTGATTGGCTAATGGCTTATTTATTGAAAATGGCGAAATCAAATTCTTTGCAAAACAATGAATGACGTTGATGAATTTAAATTGCAGTTTTATGTTTTTGATGATAATTTTCGTTTAAATGATTAATTCACTGTGATATTAGTGTAATTCAGCATAAGTATTAATGCTGCCTGTACTTTTTTTCAGTTTTAGTCCTTAACCTGTCATTTGTCGGAGCCTCTGTTTTGCGGTGTTTTCAAATTTCATAAAATTTCAAAAAAAGAATATTTTTGGATGCGATTTTGACCTTTTTGTATAAAGAAACAGTACCAAGGAAAAGGTCAGAATAGCTTCCCGCGTTCTTGGACTTGATACAACGGGAACAAGAAAAACTTCTAGCAGCGCGGGAAAAATTCATAAATAAGTTTCAAGTACCCATGGTGTCAGATTACAAAGCATTTCTCAAGTGTCAAAGTGCGTAGTGCGCGCGGTCCCAATAAAACGCCGATAAATCCGAATATAATCAAGTAAACGTAAGTAATGTTGGTTTTATACATACTTTATTGCTCACGGCATGTATTTTGGTAAAAATTATATACGATATCAAAAAATAAACCGAAAAAATATGACATAGAAGTCATAGCATCTTTTGGTTTGAAGTATTTTTCGTTTAGTATTTCAGTTTGTGGATGATAATATCGTTTATTTCGCAATGTTTAGTATTTCATTTTGTAGAAAAATCAATTGAGATTACATATCAAAGTGTTTGTTTTGTTCATAATTACTCGGTAATTTACGAAAAACAAAACTCTGGGCCGGGACGCCTAGAAATTTATCGCGCGTAAATGTCAGTCACTTTCTCGAATGATATTTACGTAAATATACCATATTAGTATAAAGATTTCTACGTCATTATGTAAAGAAATCTATTGTGATTATGTATCGAAGCCTTTGTTTCGTGAATATTTAGTTGAAATAATAGAAAAAAATACATTTCTGAACCAAGTCATTCTCACGCACACATTCATGATTTTTTGCATCTGTGTGGGTAGACATCTGGCGCGCAGACGAATTCGTGAGCGGTGTCATCTGGCGGTTCTTTACGAGAAACACATACTTTGTAGGGGGCTATATCGGATGGCACAAAACATTATTCTTTATATTTATTATTATTTTTGAATGTTTTATGAAATTACTATTTTTCATAAAACATTGAAAAATATATGAATATATTTTAAAAATAGTAATCAGTAACAAAAAATTGATCAGTTATATAGGGTGTGCTAAAAAATAAAAAAAATTTGTTTTATAATTATATTGTGGAAAAAAAAATGCGAAGATACTTTCTTCAAAATTATAAAATATTTATAAATACACGAGTATTGATGATTATATTATATGATGATAATATTTGTTTCTATTGTTATAGAATGGCTGAGCAGAATTATTGTTCCTCGAGTGAAGAAGAGGAATTCAACCCAATTTAAGCGACGGTATGTTGTGTATTAGTAGTAATTCTATTAGGTTGGTTGTACTCTTCATCCTTTCCAAAATTGAAAGACATTAGTGTAAGAATAAATGTTTATAGTTTCAGAATCCCAGACGGAAGAGGGCGAGGACCTAAGGGGGCGAGTCGGCTGGTCCTTCAACCTCCACGGCATCAATTCAGGTAATAATTTAATTTCTGTTATGATGTTCTATATCTTGTGATGATGATTGCTTTATTATTTATTCTGTTTTATTGGTTTAGTAACTTGAGTATATAATTATTATTTATATTTTTGCTTCTATGCTTGTAAAAGCCCACTAGGGCGTAAATAAATATCTTTTCTTTCTGTCTGTAGGAAACCGAGCACTTTGTTGCGGAGTTCTTCGGATTCACGGATAGCGAGAACGAGTCCGATACTTCTATCCGTGATGAAGAACTCCCAACAATTGTGGAGCCGGACTCGGAGGATGAGGAGCCGTTGGAGGACGACCCGGACACCGACCAGGACGACAACCCCGAGGACCAGACCTTCACCTGGTCCGAGGATTTTTCCGCCTTCTTGGGTCATGTATTATAAAACTGAAATCAATATGATGAAAAAAATATCTTCAACTTTTATTTTTGAACCACACAGTATCTGAATTTAAAAAAATGTATAATGTGTATTTTCATTGTATGTGAAATTGTAATAAATATAATAAAAAAATATTATTATTTTTATTTTCGTGTTTTCTTTTGCCACTCTGTACCTCTGGACCATATGTGTATAAGAATGTGGCGGCCATCTTGGATTCCACAATGTGAAACCAAAGCAAAAGTTGGTAAAGTATACTGTACATTCTTTCATTGTTTTTGATATAAATTCATTCTAGAAGTAATAAGTTTGAGATATAATCAGAAAGATCGTTTTATCTACATTATTTTCATGTAATTTTCGAAATATTTCGCAAACGAAATGTCATAAATATTCAGTTCGCAAGAAATGTCAAATTTTTGACGTCATAATGACTAATTATATTTTTAGCATTATTTGTTTGTGGGTTTCTAATACAAAAAAATATTATTAGTAACAACAATTGTATAAACTATCAAAATATGAAAGAATTGTTATCATAAACTAAAGAAATCAGACCCAAAAAAAATGCTAAAGTGCACACTTGGTTTTCGATTTTTTTTTGAAAAGATGAAAATATTTTACATTTTCAAAGAAGTACCAATGTCATAATTTCTTTGAAAACACCCTCGGATTGTTTTTTGTCACGTAGGGTGTCTATTCAGGTTTGTGTAGAAATAAAAAAATCAGTCCATTTTCACATAAATATATTTATTTACGATTTGTTTCCGGAATGGGAAAATTTTTACATCATTTTTTTGCTAAAGTTAGCTATTCTGGGAAAACTTGTAATGATATTATCATGTAATATATATGAATAATAAGATACATTATCTGGCAAACAGAAAACAATCACAAAAAAAACAATTCCTTTGTTTTTATACGATATTTGAGCAAAAGCCGGGGCGCTAATTTCGCGCGCAGTTTCGCGCCAAAAAGCCCGACATTTGACAGGTTAAATAATGTTTTTTTGGTGATTTAGTTTCGTTCGGTTTTTAGGTTACTGACATTACATAATCAAAGGTTACTTCTCTATAATTTTTATGACTTTTCCGCGTGAATTTAATAAAACTTCCATAAAAGTAATATTATTTGATAATGTAAAAGCCTTATGCATGTGTAAATAAATACAAATTCGAGAAATCAACGCATTAATTGCGTAAAACAGAGTCCAAGATGTCGGATTTTTTCAGTTATTTTTTCGGAATTATTATAATATTTTTTTATCCTTTTTAATTGTATGAACGAGATAAAAAGTGAAGTGACAGTTTTATTCCAAATTCATAAAGTAAGAGGACTGTATTTTTTAAATTTTGAATTTTCCTAATTTTTTCGACCATTTAATAGAATATGTTTACAGTCGGCTGTTTTTTTTAATTTTTTTAATTTTGAAACTTAAAATACTGCATTTTTCAAACACAATCCTATATGTCAGATACAAAAATCTAAAAGGCAATTCTATTAACTTTCTATAAAGGTATATGCTTTTACGACATCTTCAAAAATAAGAAATATATAGAACATTCGCTTGTGTCATACCTAAATTCCCATATAAATGACGTATAGCATAAATAAACCAGTCATTACCGTGATTACTATCGTGACGTCACCACAGAGCATTACACAGCATACCAACCTGACGCTGTGTTTTAACGAGAATATTAAAAATGCACTTTTTAATATTTTTTTAAAAACTGTACGTTTAATATTATTAAATAAAAGTTATATATTCAGAATCAGCGTTTATTGGTCTATATGAACATATTTTTTTAAAGCCATAATATTTTTCACTGGAGTTCCTTATTCTCAGCCGACATTCAAGAGGTTAAAAGTGAATGAGTACGGACTCGACAAGATGTTTGTTTGCAACTGGAATACAGTGAAACCCTCTTAAGAAGTTCTCGCTTAAGAAGTTTGGTTTTTTCGGTCCCTTGGCCCAAAATTGACCCAATTTATAATAAGGTTTTCTCACTAAAGAAGTTTTTTTTCTGGTCCTTTCTTGGTTTTACAAAGGTAAAACTTCTTAAGAGTGTTTCTCTGTACACAACATCAGTATCGGATACTTGCTTATTCCTGTGGATGAATATTTTGATAATCAACTCGTAAGGAGCACTGTAGGATCATTTTTTAAATTTATTATAGTTAGGCGCACTTGAAGTGAAATGACACAAAACTGCGCTATACAAATATTACGTTATTATTAATATTATGAAGTGCCTTACAGTTTTATTACCTATTGCTAACTGTTTTTGTGAAATATGCAACTAATAAAATAATGCTTTCTATTTTCAGGAGCGCGAAGAGAAACAGAGAGCCTTGCTCCTCGAACAGCAAAACGACGAAGATCCGCCTTCCGCCGAACCCGCCAATCACTTCCTCCGCGGCATCGAGAGCATCGCCAAGCGCCAGGACAAGGACAGCGCCATCGCCGGCAATACCGCCAACAGCACCGGTGCCAGCCACAACGCTTCCTCCACCAGCATCGGCTCCCTGGGGGGTGGCGCATCCAACCTGCTGGATGAGAATAAGACAGAGCTACTGGGGAAACTGCTTGCTGGACTACTGTACGAAGATAGGCTGGCCGCTTTCTTGATGGTTCGGAAGGGAAAGGTTAGACTTGACTAAAAATTTTAATACAATACAATGAAACCCTTTTAATTTCATGCTTAAGAGTATCTAACCAGCTAATCATAATTCTGATTCCTGTGCCAGCGCTCTCACATCAAGCTCGTTGGCGGATGTTTTTGGAATAGATTACGTTCCGCTGTAAACCGGGTTTTGTGTATCGCGCGGAGCTAGGGCGGCTACAGGGCTACAGTATGCTTATATTCTCGATTCCAGAATTTTAATTAGTAGTAGTTATTTGTAATTTGTATATCGAAGTGCATAAACATAAATAGATACAAGTAAAATGCGTAAACACAGTAGGTATTAAATAGATACCTACATGAATAAACAATGTGTTATATTCTTTTTAATATTTTGGTTTTTTGTTTTTTAATTTTATTTTACGGCTATTAGAGCGGAAGATATCTCAGTATCGCCCTCATTAAGATTTGAAACGTTGCTTGAAATGTCTTTAGCCGTGTTTGGTGACCAGATCTGAATAGCCAGGTACTTCCCCACCTTCCTCTTCCCTATATTTTTACCCTCCCCACTACCTTCAGTCTTACAACATACCCCAATTGGGGATGCCATAGTCCCACTGGCTCCAGACGGGAGCAGTTGGGGACTCTTGTGCGGTATATTTATGAAAAAAGTGTAATATTCAGTTGGATTGTAAAAAATGTCTCATTTTGAAATATTTATTCGTATGCACAATTTTTTATTTTATATTTATCTGAATACCGCACAAGAGACCCAAATGCTCCTACTGGAGCCAGTGAGACTATGATGTGACCAGTGGCGTGCACAGAGTTTTTAGTGAGCTAGAGTGCTAAGATTGAAAAATTCGACGTAAATGGTGTTGTTGTAGCTGAAAATGATTTTTATTTTTTTTTTAAATTTCAATTTTTTGTATGAAGATTTTTTATTCAGGGTAGGCATACCTATAGGTATGCCTATGCTAGATAAAAATCTTCATACAAAAAATTGAAATTTAAAAAAAAAATAAAAATCATTTTCAGCTACAACAACATCAATAATGTGGTATTTTCCAGTCTTAGCCCTCTAGCTCACAAAAATTTCTGTGCACGCCCCTGGATGTGACTATGCGGTATATTGTGAGGCTGAAGGTGGTGGGTGAAGAGGAAGGCGAGGAATTACCTGGCTATTCAGATCTGGTCACTAAACAACGTTTCAAATCTGAATGGTGGTCTCACACCAGGGCGATACTGAAAGTATCTTTTACTCTGGAACGTGACGCAAATATATTATTTTTAAATTAAATAATTGTGAAATAACCCAAATTAGTCAAATAAAATTTATTTGTCAATGCTAGGATTCGGTCCCACGACCTTCTGATTGCGAGTCAAGAGCCTTACCCCTTGACCATGCCGGCCGTCAATAGGTAGTATCAGTAATTTGGAAGGTACATCCACCAACTACATGGAAGGCCGGATCGGGAGAGACCGTTTTTTTTACTCTCGCTCGGCACACTGCTTATCTCTTCTTTGGGAATGCTGTATGGAGGGTCGTTTTAGGGAAAGGAAGAAGAGGAAATTCGGAAGGAAAGGGGTATTAGGGGTGGGTAGAAATCTGGGGGTCAGCGTGTCCAGGAGTGCGGATGTATGAATCCATCCCTCCCACTGCGGTGCAAGGCGATGTTCCGAGAGAACAAGGCTGGAGAAGTCAAAGGGACTTCCTTAACTTTTCCAGATCCGACCTGCCATGCAGCTGGTGGGCAGACGCATTCGCCGCCAAGACCTAAACAAACCTCACCCCCTTGAACCCAGGCACCCCTGCTAGTCACCAAATGTTACGAACCACTTGGGATGACCTATGGCAGACGTGTTGGTTATCTAATAATTGGTTCCCGGGGCGGTGGTACCCATACCCGATTCTCGTGTTTGTTATTTTTCCATCAAAATTATTTATGATTTGTCAATAATGTCTTAGCAAAATAAGTATGTAATAAAATCTGAAATATATTAGTTTGTAAGTGTGCAAATAAATAAACAAACGGACCAATTTTCGTCAAGAAACACATGTACGTACAGTGAAACCCTCTTAAGAAGTTTTCCAAGGGACCGGAAAAAACAAACTTCTTAAGAGTGTATTACCAGAGAAACCAGAAATATGTCATTTTTAAATCAGTGGTTAGACGTATTGACTCTTTTCCACAAAAAACTATAAATGGATTTCAAAAGATTGTTCTTTTATCTAGTAAACGTATGTTTTAGATTTTGAGAAAAAATGTTTATTTTTAGAATAATAAGGTTATACCATAGGTCGTTCGCAGATTTGTTCAATTTTCAAAAAAGTACATTTATTATACAACACCCATTTCAAATCATATAATCATGCAGTAAAATAAATCAATACATTATCTGGTAAACGTATGTTTCAGAATTTTAATTTTAGTTTAAATAAAATTATTAAAAAATATATACGGACATGTGTTTCTTGACGAAAATTGGTCGGTTTGTGCACTTACAAACAAATATATTTAGAATTTTTTTACATACTTATTTTGCTAAGACGTTATTGACAAATCATAAATAATTTGATCGTAAAATAATTTCAGGAAGTATTTAATTTTAAATAATTTTGAACATCGCATTTCACCATTTTTATCGCAGCCCGTAAACACAAATTTCAGATTTCATTACGGGCCCAAACGCGGCCAGGAGAGCACGTCTTCGCGACGCTTTGAATAATAATATTTGGAAATGAAATTTGAAAACGAAATTTGAAATAAACACGAATTCCTTGATTCATGTTTGTTAAATCTACAGGGTTGCCCGAACGCAATTTTTCATGTTCATTGAATATTTTTATGCAAAAATTTTTATAATTTTGAATATTTTTTTTTATTTTAAATTATTCTTGTGTAAATACCGCACAAGAGTCCCAACTGCTCCAAAATATTTTTTGGGGTAAATCTTTTTTACGCACGCTCGACACTTGGGGGTAAACTGGTGAATGGGTTACGAAAAGTGGTGATTGTTACGAAAAATGACATGCGAACGGTAATCAATGCGAACGGTGATCAATGCGAACGGTGATCGATTGCTTGGCGGGTCGGGCCTTTTCGCACGCTTGTTTTTCGTGGTATTGTTATATTGTTAATGGACTATTTGTCCATAAATAAATAAATAAATTATAAACAGCGGGTACCCGGCATGCGTTTCAAGGGCACTGTAACCTCGCGGTCAACTAACCTGGTTCCATCACAAGTCCCGGGAATTATAATGCAAGCGCCTGCACTATATAACATTATACACAGCGGGTACCCGGCATGCGTTGCAAGGCCACTCAAAGAAAGAAAGGGTTTGTGCGCTTTAATTCTGTTTGTTGAAGTGCTTATTATTAATTATGCACACAAATAAATATTTCAAAATGCGACATTTTTTACAATCCAACTGAATATTACTCGTTTTTTTTCATGAATACCGCACAAGAGTCCCAACTGCTCTCGTCTGGAGCCAGTGGGACTATTGCATCCCCAATTTGGGTTATGTTGTAAGACTGAAGGTAGTGGGGAGGGGAAGGATATAGGGAAGAGGAAGGTGGGGAAGTACCTGGCTATTCAGATCTGGCCAATAAACACGGCTAAAGCCATTTCAAGCAACGTTTCAATTCTTAATGGTGGTCTTACACCAGGGCGATACTGAGAGTATCTTCCACTCTAATGGCCGTAAAATACAATTAAAAAACAAAAAACCAAAATATTAAAAAGAATATAACAAATTGTTTATTCATGTAGGTATCTACTTAATACCTACTGTGTTTACGCATTTCACTTGTATCTATTTATGTTTATGCACTTCGATATACAAATTACAAATAACTACTACTAATTAAAATTCTGGAAGCGAGAATAGTAATATAAAGTAGTAATAGTAGCGGGTAGCCCTAGCTCGCGTGAACAAAACCCTCAAAACTCGGATTGCCGCGGAACGAAATTTAGTTCTGAAAACGCCCGCTCGCGAGCCCTGATGTGTTAGCGCTAGTGTCGGAATCGAAGTTGTCATGTGCTGGTTATTCACTCTTAAGCAGGAAAACCTTATATGTGGGAAAAATTGGGCCAATTTTGAGCCGAGGGACCGAAAAAACCAAACTTCTTAAGCCACGAAACGTCTTAACAGAGAACTTCTTTAGAGGGTTTCACTGTTTATATTTTTAAATAATTTAATTTATCTATTTATTTACGCAAAAATAGTCTATTAACCATATAAAAATAACACGAATAACAAGCGTGCGTAAAGGCACGACCCACCTAGCAATCGATCACCGTTCGCATCGATTACCGTTCGCAGGAAATTTTTCGTAACAATCACCACTTTTCGTAACACATTTATCAGCTTACCCTCCAAGTGTCGTTTAAGTATAATAAGTTTTACTTGAAAATAAATATTTTGGAGCAGTTGGGACTCTTGTGCGGTATTCACATAAGAATAATTTACAATAAAAAAAATTCAAAATTATAAAAATTTTATCATAAAAATATTCAATGAACATGAAATTTTGCGTTCGGGCAACCCTATAAATTTTACAAACATGAAATCGTATTTATTTAGCTTCGTTATTCGTTTAAAATGTTACGATGTAGAGCGCCGCGAAGACAACCGCCGACGGCCGCAGTTGCGGTCAGAATGAGCGCTCTCGATTCGTGTTAATTAATTAATGTTAATTAATTAATATTAAATACACCCTAAAATTATTTTTCCATTAAAATTATTTATGATTTGTCAATAATGTCTTAGCAAAATAAGTATGTAAAAAAATCTGAAATATATTATTTTTTAAGTGCGCAAATAAATAAACAAACAGACCAATTTTCGTCAAGAAACACATGCACATATATATTTTTTAATAATTTTATTTAAACTAAAATTAAAATTCTGACACATACGTTTACCAGATAATGTATTGATTTATTTTACTGCATGATTATATGATTTGAAATTGGTGTTGTATGTACTTTTTTTGAAAATATAACAAATTTGCCAACGACCCATGGTATAACCTTATTATACTTAAAATAAACATTTTTTCTCAAAATTTAAAGCATACGTTTACTAGATAAAAGAATCTTTCAAAATCAATTTATAATTTTTTGTGGAAACGAGTCAATACGTCTAAACACTGATTTAAAAATGACATATTTCTAGTTTCACTGGTAATGTCCTCTTAAGAAGTTTGGTTTTTTCGATCCCTTCATCTCAATTTATCCCATACATAAGGTTTTTCCACTTGAGAAGTTTTTTTCGGTCCCTTAGAAAACTTCTTAACCTCTGAGACTATGGTTCAGTTTTCGGAACAACTCATAGAAATTGTTATGTCTCCCTTACTAACTTATTGTTAAAAAGATCTAAATGGTGTTAGAAAGAGAAAACACTAAGTTTAATATTCAAATCTAAAAGTTAACCGCGAAATAATTAAAATGTATCAATTATTTTACCTTTATGAAAACCAAAGTTTCCAACTGCAAATTGAAAAAAAAATTTTGAAACTTTGGGAATTTTTTTATCAATTATTTTTACATGAAACAACAAAAAGTGAATAGGCCACTTGCATGGATTTTGTAACGACTTGGAAAAAATCGTATGGATAGATTTTTTTTACTAAGAAAAAAAATTTTAGAAATGTACAGTTTTTTTTTTTTTTTAATAAATAAATCCATTATTTGAGCTCGTGACGTCACTACATGAAAATATCCCGTCTTCGATTATGTTCCCTTAATTTTGTAAAATTCCACACTGATAAATTTTTTTTTGTATGGCAACACTTTGATTTCCGGCGAATTTTTGAATTTGCGTTTTACGTTCACTAGATTTATTGTTTGTTCTATGCGAACTTATCCTTTGGTTTGATTTTTTGATAAAGATGGCGGTGTTTTTACAGATGTTACGAAGAGAACTCCGTACAATTTATTGCTATTCGTTTGGAAAACGTTCTTTTTTTAAATATCGTTTTTTTGCACCCATAAAATTATGTCCCGTCTTTCCAGTTTATAAAAAATGGTCTGATTTTTCGGATTGAAATTTTCAAAAAATCGCCAGGGCTTCAAAAATACGATTTAAAAAATAAAAAAAATACAAAATGTTTTAGAATATTTGCCTGAACCGAAAATTTAAAAAAAAAAATGTGATGCATGTGGCCTATTGATGATGACATTTATAATACATTTGTCTTATTAATTTAAATTATTTTTATAATTATTTAAATTATTATATGTAGTTATTTCTAACTAGCTGACCCGGCTACACGTTGCTGTGGCTAATGAAACACAACGCCATTACCCAACCATTATAAAATCCACACCACCCGCTTGCCTGCTGAATTGAATCTTAATATATAATTATTTCTAACTAGCTGACCCGGCTACACGTTGCTGTGGCTAATGAAACACAACGCCATTACCCAACCATTATAAAATCCACACCACCCGCTTGCCTGCTGAATTGAATCTTAATATAGTTATTTCTAACTAGCTGACCCGGCTACACGTTGCTGTGGCTAATGAAACACAACGCCATTACCCAACCTTTATAAAATCCACACCACCCGCTTGCCAACTGAATTGAATCTTTGAATTTCTCGGCTTTTCTCTATTATAATAAGCATGTATAATACATAAAAACCTTCCTCTTGAATCACTCTATCTGTTGGTGAAAACCGCATGAAAATCCGTTGCGTAGTTTAAAAGATCTAAGCGCACATACATCGGTAGCGACTTCATTTCTATGTAACGATAATAAAATTTCAAAGATTATTTCATGACAGGTTTTAGTTTTCAGATACATTCAGAAATATTGCATTTATTTGGATTTTATTGCAAAGCGGAAATATTTTGACCTTCTGACAAAATGTGCCCGAGGTCTGAGGGGTTAAATAAAAATCCCGGAGTTCAACGAACTTTCAATTCAATGGACAAAACACCTTGGACTTAATTGAGATAGATTAACAATGAGCTTTGATATCTCATTTAGCAGACGGTAATAATTATCTGGACCCCGACCTTGGGGTTCCCACAGTATTTAATAATAATAATAATAATATTTGGCTGATTTATAAAGCGTCGTTTTCATGAAAAATCACCTCATGGGCGTACACGTAGTCCACGGGCTGCGATAGTGATGCTGGTATTTTTTTATTATTTGTCTTCGATGCCCAATACTAGTGTACTCTGTTTAACCATGTTATTTTGTACCCTCAGATGTTGGTGATACGAGTGCTAGCCGTGGCGCACCCTGCCGAGTGGTGGCGAGCGCCGCTGGGCCGCCTTTGGCCGCGTCTGCTGCGCTGTCTGCCCGCCGCCTGCCGCCGCGACCCGCTCTGCCTGCAGCCCCTCGTGCAGCACTTCCGCAGGTGACCAACAAAACAACCTTACCTAATATATGTATATCTATATAGTGATTGACAGACTAGCCAGCATGTGCCAGCATATGACCAAGTCAAAGATCGTAAACTCTGACTTGTGATGATTGGATTCTTTTAAACAGTTGATATTAATGTATTCTAAGCTCTATCGCATCCTTCTGGAATATTTATTGCAAATATTACTGATTTGAACAGTGACAGTTTATGAATGGAGTTCTATCAATGTTTGGAGAGGAAAAATAAATTAATTACATACATAAAAATCTATTAAATTTTTACTTATGTATATTCCAAAAAGTCATCGACCGCCATTGCTTTCATGTTTTCGGCAGATTTGTCAAAGTTTGTAAATTTTTCATGAATTATTTTTGTACGAAATGAAAAAAAAAAATTAAGTGGCAAGTAACCATTATAATACGTTAGTGTAATTAAATTAGTTTATTATAAAGTGGTATTTTAACAGTTTAAAAGAAAAAGACAATCATAGAAAAAATCCTCTGTTTTTAAATCAAAATTTTAATATTTTTAATAGTGAATATCCGTTTATAATATTAAAATCTGAAAGAATTACCATCTGCTTTCAAAATCAGTACTGTTTCGGGTTATTGTCGTGTCGTTCGTATTAGCTCCACACAGGAGGCCTTGAAAAAAACAATTTCCCTCGGGGCCTAAGTCATCTTTGGGGATGCCGTATGGAGGGTCATTTTAGGGAAAGGAAGAAGAGGAAGTTCTGGGAAGGAAAAAGGTATGAGGGGTGGGTAGGAATTTGGAGGGTCAGTATGTCCATCAGTAACGGACATATGAATTCATTCCTCCTACTATGGTGCAAGGCGATGGGTCGAGAGGTCAATAGATCTCCTTCAGCCAGTCTCCCGATCCGGCCCGCTGCTGGGGATGTTTGTATCACGAATCTGACAGATCATTTAAAGTAACTTGATGACAAAATGTAAGAAAGGGTTAATAATACGTTCATTGCACCGAATTTGTGGCAATGAAGTAACCGTATGCTTTGGTTCCAGCTACCTGAACGGTACGGAGGGCTGGGCTCCTGTGTCTGACCTGTGCACCGTGCTCACCGAGGGGGTCAACCAGCCCCCGCCTACCCTCAGGGCCAACACCCCCCTGGTGCAGAGAAGCCTCATGCACTACATCATCTCCACTCAGGTAAGCAGCTCGAACAACAGACTGTTAGAGCAAGTGAATGAGTTTTTGTGCTTGGAATACATGTATGTTAGATCAATTGGAAGAGTTAGTATACCAGAGGTATTTCATGCACATTGGTGCAAGTGATTTGTATACGTGCTTGGAAAGTATGTTAGAACAGGTCGATGAGTTTGTACATCTGCTTGAAAAGTATGATAGAGTAGATGGATGAGTTTGTATACCTAGTTGGGAAGTATGTTAGAGCAGGTGTATGGGTTTGCATATGCTTGGAAAGTATGTTAGAGCAAGTGGATGGGTTTGTATATGCTTGGGAAATATGTTAGAGCAGGTGGATGGGTTTGCATATGCTTGGGAAATATGTTAGAGCAGGTGGATGGGTTTGCATATGCTTGGGAAGTATGTTTGAGCAGGTGGATGTGTTTGTATATGCTTGTGAAGTATGTTAGAGCAGGTAGATGGGTTTGCATATGCTTGGGAAATATGTTAGAGCAGGTGGATGGGTTTGCATATGCTTGGGAAGTATGTTTGAGCAGGTGGATGTGTTTGTATATGCTTGTGAAGTATGTTAGAGCAGGTGGATGGGTTTGCATATGCTTGGGAAATATGTTAGAGCAGGTGGATGGGTTTGCATATGCTTGGGAAGTATGTTTGAGCAGGTGGATGAGTTTGTACACCGGAGGATTCCCGTGTACTACGTCACCCCCATACGGGTATGCTAAGAATAAACCGCATTTGCTTATAATAGCAAGAATGAATAACATTACTATTATGAATGAGTTTTGTACTTGATAAATATGTTGGAGCAAGGATAAGTTTGTGCAGTTGAGAAATAAGTTAGAGCAAAGGGTTGAGTTTGTGTACCTACTCAGGAAATAAGTTAGAACAAGTGGGTGAGTTTGTGTATTTGGAAAAAATTAATCTTAGTTAGAAGAATTTGATGAGTTTGCGTATGTACTTAGGCAATATTTTTAAAGTCTTCAATCTTAATAAAATCGTGAATGATTTGTTCAGCTCGGTCTCACGCTGCTGGTGGCACTGATAGAGCGTGCCGTGTCACTGCCCCGGCCCTTCCCGGCCGCCTGGACTGCGCTAGTCCGGGCAGCCGCCAAGCAGGCGTTGGCCCGCAGCGCTGACGATGGTCCTCACGCCTGTACTGCGCACCCACTGCGTGCTCTTCCCCCCGCCGCGCTGACGCCACACTTTGCGCAGGCCGCTCTTACCCAGCCCGAGGAGGAGGCGCTAACCTTTCTGCTCGTCGACCCGGACTGTTGACAGACGAATCCAAGGAAGATTGTGCGCAAGAGCAGAGCTGATGATGAAATAAGGGCTGGCTGCTGAGAGCTCCGTTTGAAAGAGAGATAGGTTGCAACATAACCTCTTTTTTTTGTTGCAACCGTCTTTTGTGCGAAAGAGGGAAAGTTAAAAATTAACTTAACACCTATATCTCTTATAAGCATAGTTTAGGAGAAAGAGTGTTTTTACAACATAACCTAACCTCTTTCTGTTACATGTGTCGTTTCTGAGAAAGAATTACATTTTACAACATAACCTAACCTCTTTCTGATACATGGGTCGTTTCTGAGAAAGAAGGAGATTTTACAACATAACCTAACCTCTTTCTGATACACGTGTCATTTCTGAGAAAGAGTGAGGTTTTGCAACATAACCTAACCTCTTTCTGATACATGTGTCGTTTCTGAGAAAGAAGGAGATTTTACAACAAAACCCAATCTCTTTCTGATACATGTGTCATTTGTGAGAAAGAGGGAGGTTTTGCAACATAACCTACTGCAAATCTGACAAAGAGAGAGAGGGAGAGATTTCAATGAAGCTATCAGAGGCATGCCTGTAATATGCTAACTGGGCATTTTTAATCTCCAATTTATAACCAGTTCTTTTTACTTTGGGATAAGATAAGAGACACATGTTTGAAATTTTTGTAGAAATGTTAAACAAGCACATTTGTTGATCTGGACCATAGCATCACATTTTTGGGCTAGAGAGAAGGCGTAAAAAAGAAAAGTAGAAATCACGATGATTTGGCATTATTTTTACAGAGAACATTATTTTCAAACATACAATTTTTAACCTTACCCGAAAATAGTGTTTTTTGGCGAGATAAAGATGGCATATTTTTTAAAAGCCTCCAATTTTTAATTTTTTGTAACTTAACCTAAGCTTTGTGGAGGCATTTTAAAGAGCGACATTGAATTAATATTGTTTTATCAAATATTTGAGACGTTGATGTTGTTTTGGCAATAAAAAATGTATGAAAAAAGTGTGGAATGGTAAATTTCATTGTGGATGCAATAGCCGCTTTATTAAAAACTTAAAAGTAAGAAAATTATATAAAAATCTGCTATTATTAGCTGCGCCTTCCTAGCACAAGCCACTTGGGCCTATTTTGAAAACAACTAACATATTCCTTAATACGTTGATGCAAAATAGAATTTTTTATGTTTGTAATTTATAATAATATATTAAAAATTTATTTTGTCCTCAGTGGGTTAAATTATCGTAATTTTTTTTTGTATTTCGTTATTATTTTTCTATGCTAAAGCACGATATAAACGGATTTTTTATTTCCCGCTTGTAATTATTTATTTTGTTCATTTTTTTTTATTCTGCAACTATATCGTAACGCATTTTCAGGAACATATTTCTTTCCACGTCTGAAAATGCCACGGGACGGGAGAAAATCACATTCTTATCGTGCTTTTTCAAAAGAAAACTATTATTATTTTATAAAATTGACAGTTTAATAATATGTTTTTACAATTTATATAATTTTTCATTCCTTTAATCCATTCACTGCACACTGCGCTATATGATGTACGACTAAACCATATAACCCGGGGAAGCATTCATATTGCATCTATACATCTGTAAAAACCCACTATATATTAAAAAAAATATATTGTCATTGAAGAAGAAGATAAAATAAATAATCTAAACGAAAATATGAAAGAGAACAACACACAGAAAAATAAAAATCACAATATTTAGAGGTGGCAGTGGCCGAATTGGTAAAGCGTTTGTCCCGGAAAGACAAGAGGTTCTGGGTTCGTGTCCCAGTTGCGACCAAACCCTTTCATATTTTCATTTAGATTATTAGTGTTAACTTCTTCTTCAATGATATATTATATTGATGGGAATAACCTTCAAAAGTTATAAAAAGAGAGTTGTTCTAATAAAAAATATGCTTTTATCCTAAAAACTTTTATTTTACAAAAGAACCGTTACGTTCTATATACATCACGGGAATGCAGTAAGAGTTAATAATATTTTATAACTTATTTTTCTCTTTTTCGTCATGATTAATAAAATAAAATAGACAATTTATCAATTTACACAGTTTTTGTTTCCTTTAATTTATATTTATAATAATATTTTTGTTTCTTATATTTTTTTTTTGCAATATTATGAATTGGCACAACTGTTTTTTTTCTAGCAGTTTCACTTGATCATGCCAACTTTTTCAAAATTTTATCTTCATAGATTTTTTGTTTAACTTGTTAATTTCATGTCTACCAAGTCTAAAGCAAGTACTATATATAGCTGATGGGCGTTTCGATATCAAGTGGATTCAAAGCATCCCAACCTTGCTTATTTGAATGATGTTTGTCTGTGATGTTGAACAGTTAAATTTAGGATAGTTTGACAGTGTCATGAAACTAAAAAGAACCAGCTATATTCGTATAATTCACTTCATTCAAGTCAGATTATTTTATGATTTTGTCCATTTTGTAACATAAAAAATCTTATGCATAAATCATAGCAAAATTTAAGAAATATAATTTTTTTATGTGGCGTTAATAATTTTTTTATGTATTAAGATTAATAATAATTATATATTTTTTATTTTCGTGTAAATATTTTTGTATCACAATATGTAATTAAAAATGTGTTGTTTATTTATCAATTTTAAATTAATCAATAATTAACTGTTTGTAAATGTTAATAAATTTTTCGGAAAGTTGCATTATAATAATATTTAAAATTTTGTCAAATTAAAACTAAACAAAAAAATTACAGAAGCATAAAAATGATTTTTTTTTATCTTCATAGTTTTGCTTTTTGAAATTTTGCAGCATTACGAATAATGAATATTTTAAATGTGCAAATTAATGTAACACAAAATGATATAAAATTCTTAAATTGTATTTAGCAAAATAGTGTTGTTAAGTTATTTTTAAAGATACATAGCAAAAAATATGATGCTTTTTGCAAAAAATTTATACACTTCTCGTAGAAACATTTTATTATATTTCATTAAAAAGTTGGAGTGTTTCTTATATTATTATCTTAAATAATAATAAAATTAATAATGAAATTTGAAAGTTCAAGCATTTCTAAATTTTTTCATATAAATGTTGTAGCTTGTAAATTGATAGTTGCTAGCATTGATAATTTTTGTTTTTAAACGATGGGCGACTTAAATGTGCAGTGTTTTTTTTTGTGTAACTTTTGTACATAATATTAGACGAGAAAGGTTATAAAGTTCGGTGCACTAGCATAAAAAAATTATATCCCTCGTAAATTTTACCTACTTTAATAAATTGACGAGATGTTATAATATGTATTCATTGCTGAATGTTAAAATGTGTTCAAAAAACATTTACGGTGAAATAATTACAATATTTTCACATGAATACTCATAGTGAATTTGTGGATCTAATGTTTATATGTAGACATAATAGTTTATTGTAAAAATATGTTTTTTTTACACTGAGCTTTTTTTTTTGTAAAAATATTACGTCGGTTTGCATTTTTACCGCTATGAATTCAATGATTGTGGTAAACATACTTACCTTAACCTTTTAAATGATTTCAGTAGGTTTTGCAACCGACCCACATTTGGTTCCTTCGGTTAATATGCTTATCTTTAATCTTTTAAATGATTTCAGGAGGTCTAGCACTGACAATCGATAACACCTTGTATCTATACGATATTGACAAAATATGTCATCTATTGTCAGTTATCAATATTTGTGAGCACGGTCAAAATTAATGAGAGTTATTTCGACCGACGGTTGATAAATTTTAGCGCAGCCTTCTGAGTATCAGTTAAGCTATCAATATACAAATCCTTTTTAATAATGTCATTATTCAAAATAACTGGCTTATTAATTAATGAAGCTCTTAGAATTGAAAGAAATCGTATACGTGATCCATAAACTTAATTAATTCATCTGAGACGTGGTCAATTTATTCTGTTCGATCTTGGAGAAACAAAGTAACTCAAATTTGTCTAAACAACTCATTAAGTAATTAACTCGCGTTTGTGCCAATGTACATTACAGTTAATATTTCAATTCAAAATGGTTTATTTGTTAGTATTTAAAAATTTTACACAGCGGATTAACGTTAAGGAATATCTATAGATTCATCCGCCAGCGTGTATAGATTTCTTATTTATTCCCTGTCAATATCGGTCTTGCGATCAACAGTGCGACCGTGCTTGGAAAAATGGTATGAAATCGTCGGTAGTTACGCCTATCGATCCAATATTGCAAAGTTATCGTTTTCTCTGTGCTAGACCTCCAGAAGGTTTTGCAATCTTCCCACGTTTGATTCCTTCGGTTAAAATGCTTACCTAAACCTTTTAAATGATTTCAGTTAGCTTACCATTTAACACTGGCTATGCTTTTTCTAATTTTGTGGTAAGTTTGCTGTTTTGGTAAACATTATAACCTCAAGATTTCCAATCATTAACATTTTTTCGGTAAAATCGCAA
Organism: Limnephilus lunatus; assembly: GCA_917563855.2. Classification (NCBI taxonomy): domain Eukaryota; kingdom Metazoa; phylum Arthropoda; class Insecta; order Trichoptera; family Limnephilidae; genus Limnephilus; species Limnephilus lunatus. The sequence goes on along the minus strand of OU830596.1, from coordinate 19,173,201 downwards.
GACGGTAACTTTGTTAATGTTTTAACTCTTTAAATGACGCCCGTGACAAATTTTACCGATCTATATTTGGTTCAAGCGGTAATGCTTTACACTGTTGGCAACATTTAAAGCGTTAAAATAAATCAGAAGAGAGCATATTTGCCGTTTGTCACCAACGGTAAGTAACCTTACCACACTTAGCACCGATGGTAAGCAAACTTACTATAAGAGTTTAAATGGTTAAAAAAAAAGAAGTTATTTTTAATACAATTCTAGGCTTGACCCGGCTAAAGGCCCATGAAATTAGGATATGAATTTATTGTGGTAATTTAGAGCTTATTGGTTATCACAATAGTTATTTTTGATTATTATTATTATGAATAGTTATTATTATAAACTAATTTGGGATCCGTTTCTTGATATATGTTTAAAATTGTAACGGTCCCCGGGAGAGCTTTCTCACCAATTTACGATAAAGATTAAAAACATGTAAATAAATTTTTAATTGTAACCGAACGTGTTTCATTATTTGGTTTATTTTCAAGTTTCAAAATTTTTGATTTTTGAATGGTGCGATACCTAGGTATCGCACCATTCAGAATTGAAACGTTTGAAATGGCATTAACTGTGTTTGGTGATCAAATCTAACCTAACCTAACCCAACCTTCCTCTCCTACCCCTCCCCAATCCCCTTAGTCTTACAACATACCTGAATATGGGATGCCAAGTTCCAAGGGCCCTGCCACGCGGTTCTATATCTTTTGTGAGATCAAGATCTCACAGATTCTCCTGTCAGATTTGTGTGATTTTCTATGGCTGTTATTTGATTTTTCTGTGGGTATCAGGCCATTTTTGCCGATTTAAAACAATCTAAACTAAAATATGTGACAGGTCACAGTTGAAATCTGACATCGGCCCATAGAAAAAGCAAATAACAGCCATAGAAAATAACAAATCTGACAGGAGATCTCGTCTGTTAGGGGATCTCGATCTCACAAAAGATATAAAATCGCTCGGCTGAGCAGTTGGTTTCTTGTGTGGTACATATGGGGGCGAAAGCAAGGAATCTGTTGGAGACGATGGAATTTATTTTAGACCAACATATCTTCGAAATAATATGTACATTTTAACAGACGGATTGCAATCTTTAGAGCATAGGCGTCAGGTGGGAATGCTGTCCTTGTTTAACCGGTATTGCAATGGTAGATGCTCCGAGGAACTAGCGTCATTGATCCCCTCGGCACCGGTGCATAGTCGGGAAACACGCCAAACACGCGCCCAACATTTGTACACAGTTGATATTAGTCACATGAGAACGGGTCGTTTTTACGATTCGTTCTTGAGTTCAACAGCTCGGCTGTGGAACGATTTACCGGCCTCTGTGTTTCCTCCCTCCTACAACATGAGTCTCTTCAAGACCCATGTTAACTCCTTCCTTTCCTCATAAAGACCCTCCACACAGCATCCTCAAAGATGACATAGGCCCTGAGGGAAATTATTTTCCTCAGGGCCTCCTGTGTGGAGTTAATGTAAAAAAAAAAAATTAATCTTTTTTTATAGTACTCACTACACCTCAACTCTACAAGTATTGTCCAAAATTATAGCCTAATTTGTAATGAGACTCCATAAACAGAAGTTAGTCAGTGTTGGGCCATTTAGTGACATTTTATGTACAAAAAATTTGTATTTTATTACTTAACAAAAAGATTGGTTTTCATTTTGGTAAAGTTAAGTATTATTATTAAAGTAAAATTAAGTATTATGATTACATTAAAATTAAGTATGTATTACAAAAAAAAAAAAACAATTTGTGCATCTCTAGTGCCAAAGTGTAAGTTTCCTTTTGATAAAATGTTATTCCACACAAAAGACAAGGAGATAAGAAGATTTCCCCATCTTGAATCACATGCACATATAGTTGTGAGCCTTACAAAGAGATTGGTGTACATTAAAAATATTTGACAGCAATGCCTTTCCAAGCATTCAAGCAGGACCGGCATAAAAAAAAAAGGGTAGAAGTACCCTTCTCGCCTAAAGGGTGTTAATAACACGAGACCACCGTTCAGAATTGAAACTTTGCTTGAAATTAGTCTGGGTCGACGATCGATCTTTTTAAACGATCCATTGGCGGCGAAGAGATCAGGTCAAAAGTCCCCGATTGTATTTTTAAACATAGAAAAAATGCTGTAAATAGATCAGTGCTCCGATGTTGCATTCACGTAGATGCATAAATTGTGTAGACGCCCAGTCTAACCATTATACATAATCCACCTCACAGCACAACTCGGTTTGTGCTGTGGATTGTGGAGGGAAACAGCAATGAAGATTGGTCAATATTGGCTTGTAAAAATAAATCAAAATGGGCATTTGAACGATAATATGAAATATGGAAGTAATAATTTAATTTAAAAATATTGTCTAAACACAATATAATATTACACTATATAAAAAAAAATTGTTATAAAAGTAAGATAATAATTGTATATAATTAGTTGGGTCATTCTGGTGCGTGATGGACACTAGGAGAAACTGCAGGGCTTGACAGCCCAGAGGAGGTCCTTGACATTTTCCACAAGCCTCCAAGGAATCTTGGCCAGTATCTCTTTGGCTTCCTCGCCCCCGTGACCTGCCACCAGGCTGTAGAGATCCGGGTAGAACTGTAATAACCACACAACCCATTTAGTATAACCACTAGAGCGACCACGCAAAATAAATAAATTTGCCTGGATTGCTCAGGATTTCCAGATCATTTTTTAAATTTTTTGCCAACACTAAAAAAATCATACCTTTGAATTTTAACATGGAAACATAAAAACTTATTATAGTGCTATATAGCCAATGAATTAACCTCTATTTTATCATTCAGCGCCCTTGAGGTGATTTTCACGAGAACGGCGCTTTATAAATCAACCAATTATTATTATCTCATGTTTGTAGGATTTATGAAAAAAATCGAAGTTTATAATCACACGAATCCTGCGTATTTATTACTTTGAAACTGCCGTGAGAGGTACTTATTCGAGTCAACATAGAGTATTTGAAAAAGGACTTAATTTTAACCGTAAACGGCTGAACAAAAATTCTGCGTGAAAATAATATTTAAAAAAATTATTTTTATCATCGTTCTAAAATAGTCTACGAAGTTCGGATTTGCGACATCTGTGGTCACAATAGATAAAGCATTTCAATAGCTTCGTTTTAATCTAACCATGCAAAAAAATTATATTCATACTCACCGGTAAATCTGGGATAGATTCTGTGCTGTATTCGGCCGAAACTTCGGTGGCCACGACCAGGGAAGCGTACAGCGGTGTCACATGAAGTATCTCAAACGTCTGCAGTTAGAAAGTTAGAAAAACTTATAGAAAATACTCTTCTAGGAGTAGATGCAGGTAGGTCATTGCGTTCAGCGGAAACCTCGTAAAGACATAGAATTAAATACCCAGTGACCGGTGATCAAACTTACCTCAATGTCTGATATCAGAAACTCCCTAAATTGTTGTACGATAGCTCTTCTTCCAGCTGAGACGTTCCATCTGAAATCATTTATCATTCTGGTTATTGAAAACAATGGCTGACAACCAGTAGCGTGAATCGTGGTTGGACCTAGGTCGGGTTAGGTTAGGCTAAGTACCAAAGAAGAAATCGGGACGAGAAAGATCAGGGAAGGCTTAGTAAGCTCCATACACTTCCTTGAGAAATTATGTGGGGAGTGGAACGACAATGAACACTATTAGGTTCAGCATCATGAACTTGTAACGAAACTTGTGTGGATTCTCGAACCTCTAGTTTGTTGCAGATAAGCCAAATATGGGCATTGTAACAATACCAGAAAAAGACGAGAAAAAACATGATGGTAATTTGGGACAATATTATGAAATTAACCTAACCAGACATTAATCGTTTTCTAATTTTATCCATTACCAAAAAAGCAAGTTTTTGTGTACCAAAATAAAAATAATGATTGCTCTGAAGCTACAACATATTAGATGATACCTCGACCACTGGAAGTTATATGCTGTGCAGCAATGCGCCATGCAGTGGTACAGGTGCTCTTCCATGACCGGCAGCTTGGGGCAGCTTCCTTCTATCTGGAGGGGGGTGTCCTCGGTGGGGAAGAGATCCACCCCACCTGCCTGGAGCCTCTGAAATTAGATCTTTCTTCAGTCGTTGCTCATTCAGCCCTTGCCGAGGATCGTGACCAGGTTCCTCCACAACATTCCGGACGCCTGCATGGGATACCTACTTAATCAGTCCAATGTATCTAATAAAAACCTATGGATGACCTACTGATGTCGGTTAGTAATGCTATGGGCGAGGGACAGTCATTTTGGACGCTTTCTCCACATTCATCAGGATTGTAGTGATCCTCTTGACATATGTAAAATGGTTTGCTACTATTTAACAATGTTGAATCTCGTTAAAACCACAGACAATCCGTAAATGTGGTTCTAAAACCAGGCTTACTTCTCCCAATCAGCTCCTTCAGAATGAAACACTATCATGTCTTGGCGCGTGAAAAAGTTACTACATATTTAACACTGTTGTTGAAACAACAGACAGGTTATGAATATAATTCACCAACCAGGTTGACCTACCCCAATCAGATCCCTCAGGGTGAAGATTCGCTTGACCATGTCCTGGAGTGCCTGCGTGGCCCCGTTTTGTATGGATTTGACCTTGATACCAGTCTCCAGCACTTCCAGTTCCAGAACTATCACAGCACCCATTATTGTCACCACCACGCCATTCCTGCAAAAGTGTCCAATCATTACACTGTTGTGTAAAAAAATAGTGCTCTAAGCAGTGGCGTACCGTGGTTATCAGCCGCCCGGGGCAGAGGAAAATTTTGCCGCCCCCCCCCCCCTATATAGGTACTTCTTCAGGGAGGAGGGGGGGGGGGGGGGGGGGGTAGTGACCCTTTTTTTTTTTTTTTAAAGTATTTATTAATTAAATCTGTATGCGGTGAATTAAAACTACACTCAGAACGTGAAAACGGTTTTTCTTTGGTTCTGGCAGCACATAAATTGTCTGCAACTAGAATTTTATATTTGCACTTCGAAAAAAGTTATGTTTTCCTTCGAAATATGTCAGCAGATGAATACACATTTGGAATTTTACATTCTGAACAATAAAACTGGCTTAAATTTTATCTGTATGCGGTGAATTAAAACTACACTCAGAACATGAAAAAGGTTTTTATTTGACTCTGGCGGCACATAACTTGTCTGGAAGAATTTTATTAAGCACTTCAAATAAGTTTTTTCTTCGAAATGTGTCGTCGGATGAATTCACAACTGGAATTTTACATTCTGAACACAAAAGGGGTTTTAATTAAATCTCTAAGCGGTGAATTAAGACTACACTCGGAACATGAAAATGTTTTTTCTTTGATTCTGGCGGCACATAAATTGTCTGCAAGAATTTTATAAAGCACTTTAAATAATATAATGTTTTCCTTCGAAATGTGTCGTCAGATGAATCCACAACTGGAATTATACATTTTGAACACAAAACTGCTTTTAATTAAATATGTATGCGGTGAATTAAAACTTCACTCAGAACATAAAAATGGTTTTTCTTTGATTCTGGCAGCACATAGATAGTGTGCATCTAGAATTTTATAACTGCAATTCGAATAAGTATGCACACACCTGTCAGCTATTTAACTTTTCTGTGATAATAAATTTAAAATATATCACCGTGATATATACGTGGAAGAATAATAATTTTTTGTGCGCTTTCAGCAGGGCGCACAAAGCTTCACGAATATAAAACACAAATCGACTATCAATTAGAGCTAAAATGATACTGTTACCATTTACATTTTTATTTAAAAATAATGTATGTGTTAGAAATAAAAACAAAACGTCTGTCATTAATATTTTGATTTTAACAGTATATAAAACTTAAGAAAGATGTTAAGAAACTATAAACTAGAAAAAACTTTTAAGTCCTGACGCGAGAATAGAACCCGCGACTTCCCCAATCCAAATTTTTACAAGATGATTATTGATTGTGAAATTTTGCCGCCCCCCCAAAAGTGCCGCCTGGGGCGGGCCGCCCCCCCCGCCCCCCCCACGGTACGCCACTGGCTCTAAGGTATACAATGAGAAAGTTGACTGAAAGAAGGCTATTTTGATAAAAAAAAAAACACTGAAGTAGTCTCAAAATAGACATCAATACTACAGCAGTCCAAATCTTGACAGACGAACTCCCCAATATGCCTTCAAAATTTCAGTCAGGAAAACCATTTGACGGCTTTCAAGAAGTTGGCTGTTTGTTCCGTCGAGAAAATGGCTGTTGAGAAGGAAAAATGTGAAAGGATAACCAACCTGGTTGTATTTGGCTTCAGCTCCCAACCCTGGTAGGGCAGATTGCAGTACTTGAGGGTGGCAAATCCCATAGGTTCTGCAAAAAGAGATGATCAAATAGTCAAATCCTCTAATGATGTCATTCAAAGAAATTATCACTACCGCATACGGGCACTTAATGCAAGTATAGTACTCACTGAATGAGCCGATCCTGAAGGTGACGGTGAATTTATCCTCGTTGTACTTCAGGTCGTGAATGTCTGAAGTTGTCCAGGTACTGCGATCTTCTTCCCAGCAGCAGACAAGCGGCGGCTCTAGCCAAAGAACCGTATCGGGAAGTCTTGGTAAGAAAAATAATTATTTTTGTTTAGTTTAGGTCATTATGAAACAGTATTCTAATGATTTTATTCTTTCCCTAATTCATCTCCTGCAATTTAAATCATTGTGTCTTCTATGAATAATTGTATTTTGCAAAGCGTTTTATTTTCACCATCTACGTACCATTTATGCAGAATATGAACAAAATCAGCCCCAGTACTGATCCTTGCTGTACCCGTAGTACATAATATATCTTTTTAGATTACATAGATATTATGTTTGCTGGCATATTTACAACTTAATTTTTTTTTTTACATTAGCTCAACACAAGAGACCCTAAGAAAAATAATTTCTCTCAGGGTCTATGCCATCTTTGAGGATGCTATGTGGAGGACATTTATAAGGAAATTAAGGAGAGGGAGTTCTGGGAAGGAAAAAGATATAAGGGGTGGGTTGGAATCTGGGGACAGTGTGTCAAGAAGTAACGGATGTATTAATCCATCCTTCGAGATCGATAGAGGGATGGATTCATACATCCGTTACTTCCATAATGCATGAATCCATCCATCGAGAGAGGGACGGATTCATACATCAGGATATATACGTCGGGAGAGTCCGGCTGGAGAAGTCAAAAGGTCTTCCTCAAGTAGTCTTTCCCGATACAGCCCGCCACGCAGTAGATGGCCAGACGCATCCGCCGCCAAGACCTACGAGAGCACCGCCCCCTAGGAACCTGGGCACCAGTGGTGGTCCATGAGTTTTCAGTGAGCTAGAGTGCTAAGATTGAGAAATACGACATTGTTGATGTTGTTGAAGCCATGGGCGTAGGCACGGTGGGGAAAGGTGGGGTGTTTGCCCCACCCTGACTGGCCAATGCGTAAACTCCTGATGATTGTCGACCGAGTCACGTTTTTAAATTTACAGCGCTTCATAGGATGGTTTTTCCTTCTTCCTTTCATATTATTTGTATTCATAGAGCCTAAAGAACGAATATGTTTATTTATTTATTTGAGACACAAACAGGATATTCATAAAACATTTTTGCAGGTAATATAGAACAAATTCTAATACAAATATAAATATACCTAGACTAATGTGTCTGCAGTTGTTGTCTGTCTACATTTGCATATTCACAGAAGCAAACACATGAAAAAAAATGTAAGTATTACTTATACATAACTTGAAAACTGAAAAACTGAAATACAAAATTTGAAAACTAAAATACAAATTTTGAAATACATAATAAACACGGACGTACAAAATATATGGACATGCCCTTACGTGTTAAAAAACGTGTTATTTCCCCCTCCCATTGGAACCATTTTTCGGAACCGGCTGGGCGTGTCCGGACCAATGTCGTGCTCTCGTCGTACATTTTACGCGCCGACGCTGTATGTCTATGAAACACATACTTAGACAATGAAGAAGACTTGGCGAATCACAAGTCTCTTTCCTCTCTTCGCCCCGCCATAGTTGGTTTTTACCCCTCATCTGTAAGTTCTCGTCTAGTTATTTGTATGTCTATGATAATAAATATGAAATATTTATGAAGTAATTATTGAAAAGTAATGAAACAACATTTTTTTTTTAGGTGCACAAAACATGGAGATATTTTTTGAAGCTAGTTATATTATTTACAAAAATATCTATGATGGTGTGCATTTTAACAAGATCGTTGTATGATCGAGACATTCTAGATATGTAGAAGTTGTAGAAGAACATTCTAGATGTTGTAGAAGTCTATTTTTTTCGGTACCCTACTCTAGATTTATATTTTTTGCCCCACGATCTGTGCCAGAACTGCCATTTACACCATACAATGTAAATCGCCAGTATGAATTTGTATAGAAACACCGAAATAGCTGGCGTACGGTAGAGAAATAATGTTTTTGTGTGGGCAGCTATTGGGTTAATCAAAACCTGGGTACGCCCATGGTTGTAGCTGAAAACGAATTTTATTTTTTTTCAAAATTTCAACTTTTTGTATGAAGATACACTGAAATATGGATGCGGTGCATCCCCAAACTTAAAGAATCCTGAAAATCTTCACACAAAATATTGAAATTTTGAAAAAAAAATTTTTTTTCAGCTACAACAACATCAATCAGTGGAGTAGCTAGGGAAGGGCGGCCCCGCCCCGGGTGCCACCCGATGGGGGGGTGACCACCGACCGAGTGTCATCCCAATAACATCGTATTTTTCAATCTTAGCACTCTACCTGACTGAAAACTCACGGACCGCCACTGCCGGGCACCCCTGCTTAGTCACCAAACGTAGAGAACCACTTGGGGTGACCTATGGCAACCAAATGTTGAATTAATATAGCAATAACTGCCTTGCATCAACTCACTGTATATGCACTAGCACTAGTTTCTCCAGGGCTGCCTCCTGCCTCCTGATGTCTGCCTCTATCTCCTCAGGGGCGCGCACAGTGCCCGGCAAGGTGGCCGGTGGAGGCGTGTAGTCTTCACGGAATGCCACTGAGCTGAGCGCGTCCTGTGCTTCCACTGGAATGATACAAGATGGCCACCTCAAACACAATAATAGGTAGATATTGATGGGTCACAGTAAAGTCAGTAACCGCAATGTTAGATTAGTCCCTTCACTTATTATTTTATCAAATGAAAGAAGGTCTTATGGTATCTCTTTCATTTGATGAAATAAATCACCCTTTTACGCACGCACCGGCCTGTAATCCGTCTCTCTTCCACATATCACAAACCACAGGATGCGTAGCTAGGATTTTGTTAAAGGGGGGGGGGCAGACGGGGGGAGGGGAGGGTAGGGTGAGTGTGACAAGGGGTATGGGGGGTCACCAGCTCTGTGACGTTACATGAAAAAAAAATTAACTACTCTTTTGACTATTTTTAGATGTAAAATTGCAAAATATGTGATGTCACACTAGGGGGGGAGAAGGGGGTCTCTCAAATGTGACGATAGGGACAGGGGGGGGGGGGGGTCAAAAATCATGAAATTCGTGTGACGTAATTTATGGATGGCCCTTTAGCTCATGTGGGCATTTTGTTAATGAGGAACTAACAAAAATTTTAGCTGACTAACTTGAGTATAAGTCGCAATTCCGTGTCTGAGGCCCTCAGGGCCCTAACCATATTTTAAAATATAAGAAAAGAAGCAATAATAAAACAATTAAAGACACATTTTTGGCCTCTACGGATTAAGTCATAAATTATAAATACCTAAACTGCTTGAAAACATTTGGAACCGTACATGGTTGAAGTTTTACAAATGCACGTAAAAATAATACATAAAAAAAGGAAAAGTAAAATACAAATAAACGTACAATCTATAGTTAGATACGTAAGTTATGCGGGTACAAAAAAAATCTTTTCTAATATTTATCCCAACTTTCCACGATGCACAAAAAAAATTATAAACTAAAAAGGTAATAATAAAAATTAAATTGATTCTCACAAACAATAGGCTACCGATGTAATATTACTTTACGGTTTGTGAGCATCCCTGAATCTTCTAGGGGGGAGGGCAGCTGCCCCCCCCTGCCCGTCCCTCGCTACGCCCTTGGATGTCATGCTCCCAAAACCATGACCGACTAGAGTACCTACCTATAAGCCTGTGCTCACAACAGATTTTTAAGTGTCACGTGATTAAGTCTGTGCTATCGATAAAGACAGTTTGCAGATGGCAGCGATTGTTGTTGATGCTCGTTGTTACTGTAATTGCTTCTTAAAAACAAATTCAGAATATCTCTAATAAACAATAAATAGTGTTAATCTCAAGTAACCTCCCAGGCAAGTATGATCCTGTATATTTTCTACAACACAGTATCACATTCATTGGTCAAATGCATTGTATATATAGTTTTAAATTAGTGATCGATGATCTGGTGGACGCAATCTGTTAGCCATAAGTTGTTAGTCTGTAGTTAGTAGTAAGATAGAGCTTAATAGAAATAATACAGATAAGTTTGTACAGTGCTCTTGAAGTGATTTTTCACAAAACGTCTCTATAACAAATCATACAAATATTATTCTTATTATTAATAAAGGAATGTTCATCAAATACTTGATACAAGCAATTCATGTTTTTTTAAATTTTTTTTTATTTGAGTACCTCACAAGAGTCCCAGCTGCTTTCGTCTGGAGCCAGTGAGACTATGACATCCCCAATTGGGGTTGTGAGGCTGAAGGCAGTGGGGAAGGGAAGGAGATGTGGAAGAAGAAGGTGGGAAGTACCTGGCTATTCAGATCTGGTCACCAAACATGGCTAAAGCCATTTCAAGCAACATTTCAATTCTGTATGGTGGTCTTACATCAGGGCAATACTGAGAGTATCTTCCACTCTGGAACGTGCCGTAAATATACTATATTTTATTTTTAAAATAAATTAATTGTGAAATAACACAAATTAAACAAATAAAAATTATTTGCACACGCAGGGATTCGTTCCCGCGACCTTCAGATTGCGAGTCAAGAGCCTTACCCCTCGACCACGCGGGCCCATAAGCTTGTTTTTAATTAACCACTCAGACCCATAAGCTTGTTTTCAAGATAATTTATTGTTGCCAGACATATGTATGTCGTAGGAGGGCTACCTGACTTTTTAAAGTAATATAATTTATAATTTTTTTAAATATAATTTTCATGAAAAATTAAGTAGGTACTGTATTTTCCAATCAATTTCAAATATTTTCCCTTTTATTTCTCAATGATTTTCCCTGCATTTTCCCGGAAATAATCTATTTTTCAAAGTCAAGAGTGTAGCTAAGTACTCGAGAAGGTACTTATATAAGTACTCAATTTCCGTTATAACAAATAACATCTATTAATAGGTGTGCTTCTACAAAATGTGGATTATTTTCAATAACAATAATCAAGTGCTTGGTAAAACCAAAAATTCCTCCATAGGTACTATTTGCATTGCGAAGTACTTGCATAATTCCATGAAAAATCACAGAGGATAGTCTGAATTCAATAAATCGGTTCTAAATAGATTTTTTTCGTTATTTGTTTTTGGAGTGTTATGCCGTGTTGTACTACCTCCTTTTTTAGCCAACGTTTCGGACAGAGATATAGTGTCCATCATCACACATCTGCTCTGATGATGGACACTTTAACGCTGTCCGAAACGTTAAAATACTAACGTAACTGAATTGATTTTTTCTTAAAAGTATTACATACAGTAGGAAAGCAAGGTTCGTAGAAAATGCTTTTAACAAGGTTAGCTCATGGAGGGGGTAGGCGGTGATCGGCTAAAAATTCGTGACATAGCTTGCAGTCAATGTTCCATTGGGAGATATGAATTAACTGCAATACAAGTAAAAAAATATCATTTGTTTCGTGACTTTAAACTACATCAAGCATTCGAAATTTCGAAAGTGGCCCGACGAGTTTTTTTATGAGCTAACCTAGGAAGGTACCTACTTTATCGCTTGTCTGAATTCTTCACACAATAAATGAAATTTTGAAAATGTTATGCAGGACGCTCAGACATACAAAATTAATATTTTGTTGATGATTTTTCGGGTTTTGAGCCATGTTCCGTCTCTCCAATGACTTGGATCGTCTGATGTAATAAACTTGATTATTTCAGCATGGAATTTTGGCCCAGAAAGTCCATACCGTAGAGGACAAATTATTGCAATATTTAAGTACTATTATTGTACCGATTGTCCGTAAAAAATCTCAGATCATAAGTTGTCTGATAAAATATCTCAATATTTCTGATCAATCATTTTAATTCAATAATTGTTATTTTGCTTCTTGACCAATTTCATGTGACGTAATAATTAAAATACTGATATAATATATAAATTTGCAGGACCGCACTTACATGCAATATTTTGGGCCTGGGAAGTTTGTAAAATAACAATAAACAAAAGTTTTATCAAAACAAAAAACGACTTAAAAAAATGCACTAAAAAGTAAAAAAATAATTTCGTATGATTGTTATTTTTGGAGTCGGTGTCAGCCAAGGTAACTAGATACATAAGTAGTTATAGGTAAGATGTGGAGATCTTGGCTGACACCGACTCCAAAAATAACATTATTTTTTTAATTTTTAGTGCATTTTTTTAAAGTCGTTTTTTTGTTTTGTTAAAATTTTTGTTAATTTTTTGATTTTTAGTGACGAGCGTGCGTAAAGAAGTTTTACTTCAAAAAAAGAATCATCGAAATCTGTTGGCGTAATATTCAGTTATTCGTCCATTTGTCGCGCACATACTTATTGCAAATTTAAGAGATATATGTTTTTCTCATGGATCCCATTGTCAGAACTGGACCAAATTAAAATGGGACCACACGCGAAGCACCAGCTTTCTAATAAAACAAGAATCATCAATATCGGTTCACCCAATCAAAAGTTCTGAGGTAACAAACATTAAAAAAAAAAAAAAAAAACCGTCGAATTGATAACCTCCTCCTTTTCGAAGTCGTTTAAAAAAGGTGAGTAACTGGTTAAAATTTTAAATTTTTTGGAATAACTCTTATCATAATAACTTTTGAAGATAATTATGGGGGCCTCAGGGCCCATGTCATCTTAGGGAATGCTGTATGGAAGGTGTTATTTTTTAAGGAAAGGAAGAAGCGGAAGTTCTGGTAAGAAAATAGGTATCAAGGGTGGGTAGGAATCTGGGGGTCAGTGTGTCCAGAAGTGATGGGACGTATGAATCCATCCATTCAACTGCGGTGCAAGGCGATGGGTCGAAGGATTCTGGCTGCAGAGGTCAAAAGACCTCCTCAACCAGTCTCTCTCGATCCGGCCCACCGCGCAGCAGGTGGGCAGACACATCGGCCGTCAAGACCTTGACAAACATCACCCCATGAACCCGGGCACACCTGCTAAATTACCAAACGCAGTGAACCACTTGGGGTGAGCTATGGCCGAGGCCTAGGTGCCGCCCCGGGAACCATAAATGGTTCCCAGGGCGGCTGTACCCATATCCGTGTATCCATATACTGATCAATATAATATATCATTGAATAAGAACATAATATTAATAAATCTAAACTTTTTTTTTTTTACTGTGAATACCGCACAAGAATCTCAACTGCTCCCGTCTGGAGCCAGTGAGACTATGGCATCCCCAATTGGGGTATGTTGTGAGGCTGAAGGTAGTGGGGAGGGGAAGGAGGTGGGGAAGAGGAAGGTTGGGAAGTACCTGGCTATTCAGATCTGGTCACCAAACACGGCTAACGCCATTTTCAAGCAACGTTTCAATTCTGAATGGTGGTCTTACACCAGGGCGATACTGATAGTATCTTCCACTTAAATATGATAAGAAACAGAACACAGAAAATAAAAAAAATTAGTCAAAGATTATATATTGTATTATTAATTCTGAATTTTGAATATGTTACAACAAAAATTACTTAAAAAAAGGAGGTCCTTATGACCGAGTTGGTTAAAGGTTATGTTTTTATTTTTCTGAGTCTTGTTCTTTTTCATGTTTTTGTTTGGATTTATTATTGTTATATTCTTTTCAATGGTTATAAATTTATCTCCCGCAAACCGTGATTTAGCAATATGCGATATCGTCTTTACAAACGTGGGTATTTGTTCAAACCACTGAATATAAAAAAATAATGTTCTTCACACTAGAAATGCCTTCCATTAAGACTTGAACGGAAACTGATATATACAGCAGTATGTAACTGCTGACCGCAAGTGCACCCCACCGTTGAATTTGGCAGCCATTTCGAGTCTGGAGCCTCAAAATACTTGAAAAAACCTTCGGCTCTATGCAGAATCAGGCGGTCCGTTTGATAGTTTCCGCTATTTTCACAAAAGGATTGAAATCTTTAGAGCACATGACTGTCCTTGTTCTACCGGCATTTCAATGGAAGATGCTCTGATAATCTAGTGTCATTGATTCATTTCTTTATTTATTGAACGCCCATAGCGATTTTTCAAACATAATATAAGTCGAAATTTTATATAAGTAATGCAGAAATATAAAATACCTATGTTAGTATGTATATGTTATACAAATCAGTAGGTCCATTAATAATTATGTTACAAACATAATACAGAAATTCAAATCAATTTTTTTAAAATAATTATTTTTGCTTTAATGTAGGATTGGGAGGTATCGAAAAGGTATGAATATTTATGTATTTATTGGCAGTCCGGTGAAATTGCTCTTAATTTTTTATGTGAATACATCACAAGAGTACCATCTACTCCCATCTGGAGCCAGTGAGACTATGGCATCCCCAATTGGGGTATGCTGTGAGGCTGAAGGTGGTGGGGAGGGGAAGGAGATGGGAAAGAGGAAGGTGGGGAAGTACCTGGCTATTCAGATCTGGTCACCAAACACGGCTAACGCCGTTTCAAGCAACGTTTCAATTCTGAATGGTGGTCTTACACCAGGGCAATACTGAGAGTATCTTCCACTCTGGAACATGCAGCAAATATACTACTTACATATTATTTTAAATTAATTAATTGTGAAATAACACAAATTAATCAAATAAAATTTATTTGCCAAATAATTTAATTTAATTTATTAATCAAATAAAATTTATTAGACCTTTGGATTGTGAGTCAAGAGCCTTACCCCTAGACCACGGTGATTGTCAAAAAACATAAAATAAAATGATAAAAACAAGTAACCATTCTAGTTGTTTGTTTTTGGGGTGTTATGCCATGTTGCGCTACCTCCTTCTTTAGCCGACGTTTCGGACAGCGTTGCAGTGTCCATCATCAGGGCAGATCCGGCAGATCCGACGATGTGTAATTGTTAGTGTTGAGTGTGTGCTTATTTAAGTAACCATTCAATTGAGCTATGGTATGGTTTGCTGGGAGCCGTACGAATATGGCTCATCAAAAAGAACTAGCTCAATTTTGCAGCTCGTTAATGAACGAATTGCTAGTGAAGTTGCGTCGAGTTCGAGAGAAATTATTAATTTCATCATGGGCCCATTGCTTCACAGTAATTGGATACTAACAGAACTTGAATAGGACTATAAAAGAACTTGAATTTTAACTTTAAATTTTGAAAAAGGTTCAAATTATCTGCAACAACCTGTCCTTAAAAAATATGTAATTTTATTAATTTATGAATATGTGCTTCAAAAAATTTTGTAAAATGTGTGAATATTATATTAAAAAATGATGGACTCACGATGTTTCGGCTCTGTTAAAAGGTACCTTTTTAGTTTTTATCATGATTCGAAACACAAACAGAGTAATTGAACTAAATACTTTTATGGATAAGATAGATACGGTCGGTATTCTAATTAATGAGAGATAGAGATGGCAGATAGTGCTATCTCTAGATACAGAACAAGTGCGAACCTATTGATCAGAGAGATGAACAGATAAAACTTCAATAATTATTTATGTAAGTGAACAACAGAACGGACATATTGGTGCAAACGTGTTATAAGTCTGGAAACCCACGAAAATCCACACATTTTGACTTGTGGAAAATGACATTTCTTGAATTTGGAGGGAAATTTTGATAGATGCATAAAACAGCAGTTTTATTTTTTTTATTTATTTTTTTTGTTTGTTTTACATTTTTTCAGAGAAAAATGTGTCCTTACTGTGGTACCCCGTTCTAAAGATATATTGCACAAGTTTTTTTGTTTGAATATAAGTAAATGCATATGTTAAAATATTACAGACGAAAATTATAAAGTTGAATCTAAAAGAAAGTACAATACAAGCATTAATATTTGTTCGGTTGCAAAATTGTATCTATCTTCTTCCTTCCCATGTCCATAATCCATATTTTTATGTTTCTTTTGAAGTCGGTTATTTTTTTAATTGTTTTTACTGTAAGAGGGAGTAAATTAAATAATTTTATAGAGAAGTACTGCATAATTCTTCGTCCAAATGTCGTTTTAGTTGTAGGTTGGTATTATTTGTATGATGTTCGTTAATGCACGTAATAATTATAGATTGAATATATAGAACAGTCGCCCCGGGAACCGTTTATTGGATAATCAATACCTCGGCCATAGGTCACCCTAGGTGGTTCGCTACATCCGGTGACATTTGCAGGGGTGCCCGATTCATGTAGTGAGGTTTGTCCGGATCTTGGTGTCGGATGCGTCTGCTCACTAACTGCGTGACAGGCCGGATCGGGAGAGATTGGTAGAGGGAGACCCTTTGACCACACCAGCTCGAAACATCACCTAATTCTGCGGTGGGAGGGAAAGATTCATATGTCACTCCTGGACACACCGACCCTCAGATTCATACCCACCCTGCATATTTTTTCATTCCCAGAACTTACTCTCTTTTCTTTCTTAAGAAGACTCTCCACACAGCATCCCCAAAGATGAAATTAGGGCCTGGAGGAAATTATTTTGCTGAGGGCCTCTTGTGCACCCAATTTAAAAAAATTACTAGATAGATATGGAGAAAAATTGTTTGTTGGAAGTATTTTACCCTTAACAGTTTAAGGATTAAGTTTCAGTAAGTAATTGAAATGAAGCGATGTAACTTGGGCGAAACCGGGTAGTATACATATCAGACGTTATTATTACGCTAACGTCGATGCAACTCTGATGTCACGCCATACGGAAAACCATCTTCGTACTTAAAGTTTCTTAAAAAATTACTTTTATAATTTGGATTCGAATTCAAGAATTCGTCAAAGGATGGCGCCACTTACGTTAGCAGACTGCATGAGGACAAGCTCCTGGTAGGTATAAGTACCACAGATTTGTAAATTTGAGTATCTCTCCGGATATGGAAAGTTTGATGGTAATACTTAGAGTAATGAATATTAGTATCTATGACGTCATTGCCTGTCGCGGTTACTTTGTCCCGGTTACTAGCTGTTACTGGACCACAGTGGATCCGAGGATATGACTATTTTTGGAACCAGTTCCTATCTGATTTATAAAATGATCACCAACACTCAAACTGGGCGAAGCCGAACCAAAAGCCGCCCAAAAGCAGCAAAAACCTGCGGAGCAATTTTTAACTGCTAGTTTTTTTTTAATATCACAAGGTGCTGCTTAATAAGATTTTTCCAAACTTTCGAACATCATTGCAACTCTTATCACTATATCTGATAGGAAATTTAACAAAGAAGATATGATAATCACACAACAGTTGTTTTATATTTTCCAAAGTGGCACCTGTCAGCGAATTTCAAACGGCAGCCATATTTAAAATGAATATAAATAAAAACACCACCATTTTGGAAAAAAAATAGTTATGCCTACCTAGGTAATCAAATTAATATATTTTACAAATGGTTTCCGTTGTGTTTTGTGACGACGTGTAAAATAAAAATCTTCAATAAAGTGAAAATATGGTGATGTGATAAAAAATAAATTGTGTGGTGATAATTTTTATAATTGATGTAGACTTGAATGTGCTGAAATGAAAATACTTTAGTCAGTATGTCCAAATATGTTATCAAAACCAAAAGTTTATATTAAATTAATGAAGACAACACTAGCAATCTTCAATGGAAAATTTGAAACAGAAAAAAAATCAAACCAAGAACCTTAGCCGTGCCAGGGCGGTGCTCTACAACTGAGCTAATGGGACCCTTTCCCCTTCAGTCACATCTAACTGTATCATACTTTGACTAAGAACTACAACATTATCTTAATTTTCTTAATGCATATTTTTATTGGTTGCTATCGTTATGCATGATTGCAAGATTTATCTCAAACTAAATGCTACCTAGATGATATCTTGGTAAATTTATCCTTTTTGATTTAATATGCGACATCTATTGACTTTTCTGCAAGTAGGATGAAAATTTATCATTATTTTTCCTATATACTAATAAAAATATTTTGTATTCCAAAATATATTGAATATGTTTGTTCTTTTAGATTTTTCGTCTACATACAAGAATGCATTAGACACATCAACTTAGGTAAATTTAGACAAGGCTTGTGGGTCTTAAAAATGACACTGCAACGAAATTAATGGTTTATCCACTGGAGCGACCAGACCAAATTAATAAATTTGCCTCGATTGCTCGCGATTTCCCAGATCATTTTTTAAATTTTTCGCCAACATTAAAAAATCGTACCGTTGAATTTTAACATGGAAACATAAAATTTATTATAGTGCTATATAGCAAATAAATTAAACTGTATTTCACCGTTTATCTCATATTTGTAGGATTTATAAAAAAAATATAAAATAATCGGCAAGTTTATAACTGCGCGAATATAAAATAATCGAATTGAAACTGCCGTGAGGGGTACTTATTCTAGTCAACATAGAATATTTTTGATTTCTGTGTGTTGTCTGTGGTATACTTGATAAATGAAGGTGGAAAAAGGACTTAATTTTAACCGTAAACAGCTGATCAAAATTTCGACTTGAAAAAAAAAAAATTAAAACATTTATTTTTAACACCGTTCTAAAATAGTCTACGAAGTACGGATTTGCGACATCTATGGACATAATAGAGATAAAGCATTTCAATAGCTTCGTTTTAAAATAAATGACTGGCCGGGGAAATGTTTTAAATAATTAAAATAAATGTTTTACGAATGGTAGGAAAATGTGGTCCATTTTTGGACCGCTATCACAGAAAAATAAAAGTGGCCCATTTTTCTACCATAATCGCTCCAGTGGTTATGAAAACATTTATCAAAATGTTTTGTGCATTGTTTCACAATCAAAAGATCACATGAAGCATTAGTTTTTACCTTTTGTTGGTCTCCGTGGATTCAATTTGTTTTACAGCAATTTTGCGGCAATGGAATCACTAGCTTAGTGTAGTTAATTTTTCAGCCACAAAATTGAGAAAGTAAGAAATATTTTAGGTGTAGCCTATCATGGACTTTATTTTTAACAATTTAGTCAGTTATATGAATATTTAAAAATAGATACGTAACAGATAGATTCGAGAAAATATAATGAAAAAAGTAACATTTGATAAAAAATGTTAAAATCTTTCTAGCAAAACAACTACGTCATACAAGAGATGGGTAGTCATATTATGAAATAAGTCAGAGGTGGGGTTACTTTTGGATTGAAATTAGGTATGGGAGGGCTAATTTATAGTTAATATATGGATGATTAGACACAATGCAAGTATTTTCTATATATACATAAAGAGGAAGACATGAAACGATCGATTTTTTCAATATTTTAGTCACTATCGTTTAAAGACTCAGTACATCAAAAGAGTATGTATGAAACGATGTGTGGATGTGAATGAAGCAAGGAGTGTGTACCAAGACAGAGTTGTTTGATGGGCCGTGCTCTCTACATAACACTGCGAGGAAATGGTGTGACGGTTAGTTATTAATTTTATTTAACAATGATTATAATTATTTTATAGTGCAACTCGGTTACAGTGATTTCACACATAAAAGATCTCAGTTACAGCGTCATATTACATATGTATTATGTTAATTCAATGACAAGCAATGTCATATTTTACGTTGACCGATTATGCCAAATCTGCCCCATATAAAACAGCTCTAAGGATAATAAAAAAGTTTTCCTATAAAATATAATTTAAAAAATGATTGTTATCATTTATTAGGATAATTGAGTATATGATTCACATTTTAATTTATTGCAACACAATATTTTTTCTGCTTATAATAGGTGTGAAAAAATAATTAGGACGAGTTGTTTCTCAGTATTTGAACAATTCATCAAATTTCAAAGTTGAGGCACTTAAATGAATTCAAAATCAATCACAGATGGCGAAAGTTGAATTATTATAGGAAAAAACACTTTTTGTATGTTATGCTTTAAAGTAATTCTATTATCTTTGGCTTTAATATTAAGCTTTCCATGAGTATGGGCGAAACAGTTCGGCGAAGCGAAAAAATGCCAAGAAGAGTATGGGCTAAAAGTTTCGTCTGCAGCTATTATTCAAATACCGTCATTTAATGAAACTATTTTGTAGTGGCATATATTGACATCTGCACATAATTTGTTCAAGTTTTGAAAGTCATACCTACAATACCAACTTCACAAGTTTAGTTTAAAAATTCTTTTTGCGTCTTTTAGCGGTCGTCAGAGGAAGGAAGCAGTTTTTTTGTATGGAAATGTTTTTTTATGGAAAATTGCCAAAATGATTGTTTCTTTTCGTGGATTGATGTCGATGACATTTTAATTCAAAACGTAATATTATTTTTAGTTAATCTACGATAATTTATAAACAAATATGTAAAAAATGAACCAAAAAAAACTCACTTCTTACGTACAGTTTTGTTCGCCAAAACTCACTTGCGGAGAGATTAAGATGAACTATTTGTTTGCACCCATACATATATGCAAAACGAATATGAATAAATAGTTTTATCCATGTACAAACTCATACAAATACAATATTGGATTAAATCACTGATATAATACTGATATTATATCACCGAATCACTGATACAATATCAATATTTTATCAATGATTCAATCCAATATTGTATAATGTAGCTGTATGCCTTTCTTCAAAGAATTGAGTTTGTTTATGTACAAAACTATATACGAGGGCTATCCATAAAATAAGGTCTCCGAGTGCTGCAGTCGCGTGGAACAATTTTACGCGAGATCCGGCAATACTGGCGTATAGCCTGGTTTCTCTACGCCAAATCACCACTTAGTCTCGGCGTGGCAGCCGTTCGCGATGGAATTTCCACTCGCCGACCTGCCAGGTGTAAATTACCCTATATAATTAGTTTTTTGTGCAGACAACAAAACCCCGGTAGAAATTCATTCTTAGCTACTTGAAGTATACGGAAAACAGTGTATGAGTGCAAAAACAGCAGAGAATTTAAAAGCGTGCCAGATAGCCATCGGTTTCAGACGAAAAAATTGCTAAAGTGGAAAAAACAATGATTGCAGATCGACGGGTGACGGTTCGGGAGCTCTGTGATATGATCCCTGATGTCAGTAAGACCACTATTGACAAGATTTTGACAGAAAATTTGGGAGACCACAAGGTCTGTCTAAGGTGGACATCATTTCGTGCAAGAGAGCGTTGTTGATCGGTCGTGCGGCAGCACTCTCAGGCGGTTTCCTGCCGCGGTGGAACCGCTTGTCTAGCCTGAGCGGGAAACCGCCACCCGTGTAGAATGATGGTGTGCGGCAGCTCTCTCGGGCGCTTTCCCACGGCGGGAGAACCGCTCGTGAAGCCTGGGCCTTAGGTGATAGGCAAAAAAATTACTTGGAAAACGGAGTCTAGCTTGATTTCAAGCATAAAAGTGGGTTTCATTTATTATTTTGTGAATACATATGTAATTTTATAAGAAAGAAAAAAAGTTAATCAAGGGAAATGGTCGCAGATAATCTTAAGCATACAAATATATTTTTAAAAAGTTGTTCCAATTATCCGTTCATACATTTCTAAAAAAAAAAAACATTTTTTTAGTAGTTTACCCTTATATTTTCTATAAAGTAATTAACAATTTCATTTTAATTCTACTCAAATGAAACATTAGGAAAAGGTTATATTTATCGAAATCATATTTTTTGGTATTTATAATGTAAACCATTTCGTATTAAGGCGATCCACTAGTACAGGAAAAAATCGTAATCGGAATTCACGCCCTTTTATGGGAGGAGTTTAAAAATAGTTGAGAAAAAGCTTTTGGAAAGGTTGAAAAAGATATTTGAGAATTTTTTTTTACATGTTGATTTCCTAAAGGCCTGTAAAAAACATTAATTCCTTTTGTATGCATTGTTTATTGTAATAAAACGGAATTTTTAAATTGATTTCACAAAAACAAGCAGCGCGGACCCTAACACGTTGTTTCTCCGTTCCGGCCGGAGGAGTAATGACGGAAGAATGGGGCGGCTGCCAGTCGTTCTTCGGTGGACGGTATAAGGTTCACTTTGATATAACAAATTCTTAGACTGCCGTATTGTCGCCGTGATGTCAAAAATACCAATGCGAAAATGCATATTATATTTTATTTTGTGAGGTTCGGGCGTAAATTTCAATTTTTTTTGCGATAATTATATAAGAAACTGAATTTGCCACATTATGCAATAAAACCATATCCGAAAAAGTGTTTATAAGTACAAGAGTTTGCACTTAAAAATGTTTTTTATAGACCTAATACTTTATTTTTTCTAAGCTTATTAAAAGACTTATTCAAAAAATGACCGATATTTTTAAGGGCCAAGGTATGTTCTAGACGCAGTATTTAATTGAAGCATCTATAATACTTTTAAGCGGTCAAATTTTCAAAACAAAAACATACGATTTTGTATGATTTTGCATTATTTAGTATGGCTTCATCTTAAAGATTAATCAAAAATGGTGATTAGCCTTGTAGGCACCGCAATTATTATTATATTTTGAGCAAAATGTCATCTTGACTCTAGCAACACTTGCCTGCGCAGCAAAATGCGCAGATGACAGAACTGAGCTCGCGAGTGGAAAAAACTTCCCGAGCATTCCGTCTTGAGCGCTACTCCTGTCAGCCAGCTATTTTTAATTACGCAAATTATTGTCGCGGATAGAATCCTTGTAATATCTCACTTCTGGTGTCAAATAAAATATAACTCTACCGAGCAATCAATGTTATGATTTATAAACTAAATTCCGTGACCATTTATTTAGAGAACTCGGATATCTCTGATGAGGTAAGCAGAGATATCCAGCAGCATTTACTAAAACTGGTGACCCCGACGTGATTCAGGATCCTGGAAAAACAACCCTTCCCACTTATTTTTATCAGAATTATTGTTGAAAATTTTTGAAAGAGAAAAGGCATTAGTGTGGATTTTTATTTTTAATTTAAATTGAGAATTTCAATTTTAACTAGTTTTATCACAAAGGAGTTTATTTCACTGTCGGGTATTCCATATTTTTGTCTCGCCTTTATTGTCTGCACTTAAATGACATCTACCGGAGAGACACCCTCCATTGAACCAAGCGACATAGCTAAAAGAACTGAAGAAATATTGCGCAAGGAAAATCCAACACCAAACATGGAATCAGACAACGAGGGCTGTTCTTCGGAAACATCCATCCATCACGTTTCTGTGAGGTTACCAAGTTGTTGGAGAAGTAACATTAGTCTATGGTTCGCTCAAGCCGAGGCTCAGTTTACTAACTCCCGCATCAAGGAAGATTTTACTAAATACAACATCATAGTCGCCGCCTTGGACGCTGAAACATTACAATGCGTTAGCGACATAGTGATAAACCCGCCAGTGAAGGACAAATATTGCACACTCAAGGCATCGCTGATAGACAGACTTCAAGACTCCGAAGAGAAGCGTTTAACACGACTATTGACGGGATTACAATTAGAAGACCGAAAACCCACAGGACTTCTACGACACATGCTGGAGTTAGCTGGACCCGCATTAGCGGAGAGCGCCATCGTAAAAACATTATGGCTCCAACGGCTTCCTCAGCATGTCCAAGCCATACTTTCAGCACTTCCAGACAATAACCTAAACCAACTAGCACTAGCTGCCGATAAGATAGTTGATGTGTACCAGGCAACAGAATGTGGCGCGGTAGACCACGACACCAAACCCGGAACTTCAAGATCCGAACGTAATGATATGTCAATGCAAAGCCTTTTAGAGCAGGTCGCAGCTCTTACCCACGAGGTGAAACTTTTGAAGATGTCGCAGGTCCATAATCGTGACCGCCCATCTACCTACAGCGAGCACAGAAGCCAGAGTCCACGTCGCAATAATAGTCGTCAGAATAACTATCAGAATCCCGCTAGAAGACCACGTTCCAGGTCCCGCGGTAGATCGCCCAACAAAGCACCGAATGGGTACTGCAAATTACATGCCAAGTTCGGTGAAAATGCCTACCGATGCCAACAACCGTGTACCTTCCGCTCGAAGAGGTCGGGAAACGACGGAGGAATTCCACAGTAGAGACATGTGAAATTCCTACTCAGACTCGTCGTCTCTTCCTTTATGACCAAGAAACAAGCCAAAAGTTTTTAGTAGACACAGGCGCAGACATTTCTGTGATCCCGAAGACATCGAAAATAGCGAAGAATTACATAACTTCCGACAAGTGCCCCACAACTTTATACGGAGCTAATGGGAATTCCATCCGAACCTACGGCACAAGGACGATTGAACTTAAGTTCGGCCTCCGGAGAACAATGAAATGGCGTTTCATAGTGGCTGATGTGAATAGAGCCATACTTGGTGCTGATTTTCTCCATCACTTTAACTTGTCGGTCAACCTAAAAAAGGGTACACTTACAGACCAGTCTACAGGCTTACGGATTCGAGGCGCAACATCCAATGGACCCTCATCCGGTATCTCCAGTATTTCCTCATCACAAAAATACAGGGAGATTTTAAATAAATATCCAGGCCTGACGCGACCGAATATGCAAGCTCTAAATAACAAGAAACATACAGTGACGCACTGCATAGAGACCAAGGGTCCACCTGTAACTGAACGAGCTCGCAGACTCGCACCAAAACTGTTAGAAGCAGCCAAAAAGGAGTTTAATTACCTTATGGAGCAAGGCATTTGCAGGCCGTCCAAGAGTAACTGGGCGAGCCCTTTACACATGGTGAAGAAGCCTAATGGTGAATGGCGACCGTGCGGTGATTATCGTCGTCTCAACGCCAAAACGATTCCCGACAAATACCCCATTCCGCAGCTCCAGGACTTCTCACATAAACTCGCAAAAGCAAAAATCTTCACAACAATAGATATGCTGAGGGCATACTACCAGATCCCTATGGAACCAGAAGATATACCCAAAACGGCTATTATAACACCATTTGGCCTTTTTGAATTTACGACTATGCAATTTGGATTATCCAACGCTGCCCAAAGCTTCCAGCGTTTCATGCATGCCGTAACCAGAGATCTGGATTTTTGCTTTGTTTATCTTGATGATATCCTTATAGCCTCCAGCAATGAAGAGGAGCATAAAAAACATTTGGATATTCTATTTAAAAGATTAGCAGATAATGGATTGGTAATTAACATTAAAAAATGTCAATTTGGACTCCCGACTGTTAATTTTCTAGGTCATACCATTTCACCGGAAGGGATGACTCCAATTAAAGAGAAAGTGAAAACTATTATTGATTTTCCTCTCCCCAAAACAGCCAAAGGATTAAGACGTTTTTTGGGAATGCTCAATTATTATAGAAGATTTTTACCCAACACTATCAGCGCCCAAACAACACTTTTGATTGCATTTCTGGATATAAAAAGAATGACAAACGTATCCTTACTTGGACCCCGGAATTAACGGAGGATTTTAACCAATGCAAGCGACACCTCGCTTCTGCCGCATTGTTAGCACACCCAGACCCAAACGCTGAATTAGCAGTTATGGTGGACGCATCCAACCTGGCAATGGGAGCATCACTGCAACAAAATAAAGGTACAGCATGGCAACCTTTAGGATTTTTTTCAAGAAAATTTACCCCGGCACAGCGTAAATACAGTACGTTTGACCGTGAATTAACCGGTGTTTACGAGGCAGTAAAGTATTTTAGGAGCAACTTAGAAGGTCGAAATTTTACTATTTACACGGACCACAAGCCCATCACTTTCGCTTTCAACAAGAAACGAGCCTCAAGTTCTCCTCGTCAAGAGAGACAACTAGATTATATATCTCAATTTACCACCAACATCAAACATATTTCCGGACACCAGAATACAGTTGCAGATACTCTTTCTCGCATTGAAGAGATAAATAGCCCTTCTGCAATTGACTATGAGAGAATGAGACAAGAGCAGAGTCACGACGACGAAATTACTAAGGCACTTGAGGACTCCTCTCTCTCTCTACGTCAAATGGTGATTCCTGGAACTAATTCTTCATTGTGGTGTGATATCTCTACCGGTCATGTAAGACCCTTCGTACCATCTAATATGAGAAAAGAGGTCATAGAAAATGTGCATAATGTTTGTCATCCAGGCATTAATGGGACTGTCAACAGTATTAAATTGAGATTTGTTTGGCCCAACATGGCGAAGGATATAAAGTTCTTTGTCAAACATTGCATAAATTGTCAAAAGGCCAAAATCTCCAGACATACAGTCGCGCCAAGAGCCACGTATGTTCTGCCTGAAGACCGTTTCCGGAACGTCCACATCGACTTGGTTGGACCCCTGCCCGCTTGTAGTGATTATCAATATCTGCTCACCATGATTGACAGATTCACTCGCTGGCCCGAAGCAGTCCCCTTAAAGAATATGTCAGCAGACACAGTCGCCACAGCACTGACAACTCACTGGATTTCGAGGCATGGTGTCCCCGAAACTATTACGACAGACCAGGGACGTCAGTTTGAGTCATGTCTTTTCAAGAAACTCACAGAAAAATTCGGAATCAAGCATACGCGGACAACCGCCTACCACCCTCAAGCTAATGGCATGATAGAAAGGTGGCATAGAACCCTCAAGTCGGCACTTATGGCTAACGGCGACCCGAACTGGTTGGAGACTCTCCCTATTATACTACTTGGATTGAGGTCAACAGTTCGTGATGATTTAAAATGCTCGCCTGCTGAACTTACCTATGGTAGAACGCTGAGGTTACCATGTGATTTCTTCACTCCTACGCCTCGCGAAGAGCCAGATACTTACGTCGGTCGACTACAAAGAAGATTTGAAAATATAAAATCTACTCCTGCCAGTAATCACGGTTCAGGAAAGTTTTTCATACATAAGGATTTACCTTCTTCTACTCACGTTTTTCTGAGAACTGATTCCGCACGAAAATCGCTGCAACTCCCTTACGATGGACCTTACAAAGTGGAAGAACGTAACGAAAAGACATATGTCATTATCATCAATGGAAAACCAAAGCGCGTCTCTATTGATCGCTTGAAACCAGCCTTCGTTCCTTCCGAAGAGAAGTTGACTATCGAAGAACCTGTCGCAGAACAGACCCCGGACAAAATTACTACTACAAGGTTCGGTAGAAGAGTGCATTTTCCAGACAGGTACCAGGCCCTTTAGAAAAAAGGCTTAAAGAGACATAGTTTTTCCATATAATTTTTTTCCGATATAAAATCACTATATACTTACTCCCAAATTCGATTCACAGATATATATCTCATTAGTAAATCCACATTATTGACATAAATTTTGGTAGTATTTTTTTAAAGATTACTGTAACTACAAATAACTAGAGACATCAACTTTTGATAGAAGTTGGAACTCTAAGTTTATTTAACTATGTAATTTTTTTTACATATTTGATAACCTTGTCTTAAGGAAGGGTTATTTTTAAATCTCCATGTTCATAGAACATGATTTCACTATATAATGAAAATAATTAGAGACTACAATTTTTGATAGAAATTGAACTCTAGGTTTGTTTAACCATCGTCATAATTGATATATTCAATAATCCTGTCTTAAGGAAGGGTTGTTTTTTAAAAAATCTCATGTTCATAGAACATGATGTCAACATGTATATTTATACATAACAAAATACCATGTAATATGTGTCGTTTCGTTTTTTCCACGCTTTTTTAAGTGCATGATGTACTTTTCCATACACTTACAAAAGTGTGATGAGTGTTTTCCATGTTTTTGTAGGTATGTGATGTATCATTCCACAATACCTGGGAAAACATGATGTAGTTTTGCCATACGTTTTCAGTATGAAAATTCAAATATGTGTAGAAGGTACAATGAACTGCCTTCTCCATTTCCTTATTATATTACCATATTTTGATAGGTGTGTGATGACTGCTTACCTTGCCCACACCTGTCAAAACATGAAGCATATTGTTATCATGTATTTATAGGTAAATTTGGTACTGCTCTTTCCGTACTTATAAATGTATGACGTAGACCACCCGTGTACACCTGTTAAAGCATTAAAATTTTTTTTTTTTCATCTATTTTTATAAAAATGTCAAAACATGAAAAATCTTTTCAATTTTTTTCAAAATGTAAATAGGAAAAATCTTTTCAACTATTATCATAAGATGATATACCATGTTATAACATGAAGTAACTTTCCAAGATTTTTCTTGAGGTGTATTCTTTATTCCATGCTAATGAATGCATGAAGTATGTAACGTTAGATGAACATAATTAATATGATCTAAAAATAATACAAACTATTGTATTCTTTATTCCATGCTGATAAAAGCATGATGTATATAATATTAGATGTATGATTTGAAAATAATACAAGCTATATTGTATTCGTTTTCCCATGCTAATAATGGCATGATGTAACTTTAGATGCACTTAAATGCAGGACCTAATTATAATACCAACTATTGCCTGTAGTATTCCATACTAGTTAATGTATGATGTATGTATATAATTTTAGTTACACATAAATTTTGATCTGTATAGGTTACAACTTTTCATTATGATATCCCACGATCTACGGGACATATGTCTAAACACATTTCTTAATATAGTTCACCTTATTTTTATATACGTTTAATATTTTTATATATTTATATACGTTTCCTGATGTTCTATACATAAAAAATGAACTTTATTAATTTTAAGTACTCAAGTATGTATATGATACATTCTACTTATGAAGTGAATATCATACCTCATATAGATATGACGCGGTTATAGATATGATAGGACTTTCCTTATCTCTACGAAGTGTGATACCCATTACGTATTTTCTTTCTTGACTTATAAGTTGTGTGAAGTTTTCACATATTTATTTTTTATTTCTGGTTACATGTTTATAATGTAGACACTTGTCACTCATCTTAAATAGATTAATCTTGACTTATAAGTTGTGTAAAATTTTCACTTATTAATTTTTATCCCTAGTTGTATGATTATAATGAAGACACACGTCACTCATCTTTAATAGATTTGAAGTAATTTAACTTAGCCAACGGGTTACATTTTTGTATTAGCACGACGTGGTTTCCCCTTTCCGTAGCTTATGAGACTTATAAAAATTAATTTATTAATTAATAATTTAATTAACACTTATCACTTTTACAGTAAGTGTTTATTACACTCAAACTAGGTTGCTTTAGTCAGCATTGTTTGTCAAGCCCACTTAATTATTTTTTTAGAAACATAGTTAAAGTTTATTACTTTTGGTTTTTTTCTCGATCTTACAACAAACTGGTTGATCCAGTATTCCAATTTGTCCGACTGTGTTAATTTAAAATAATCAAATGGGCATCGAACACTATATATGTAATTTTTGTTTAATTTTAAGTTTTTTACATATGTGCGTTTGTCGCATAAAATGCTGGGGAGGAGGTATGTAGGCACCGCAATTATTATTATATTTTGAGCAAAATGTCATCTTGACTCTAGCAACACTTGCCTGCGCAGCAAAATGCGCAGATGACAGAACTGAGCTCGCGAGTGGAAAAAACTTCCCGAGCATTCCGTCTTGAGCGCTACTCCTGTCAGCCAGCTATTTTTAATTACGCAAATTATTGTCGCGGATAGAATCCTTGTAATATCTCACTTCTGGTGTCAAATAAAATATAACTCTACCGAGCAATCAGTGTTATGATTTATAAACTAAATTCCGTGACCATTTATTTAGAGAACTCGGATATCTCTGATGAGGTAAGCAGAGATATCCAGCAGCATTTACTAAAGCCTAAAAGTGTTAAAATTTTGCTTGTGAAATGATGTGGGAATTAGCTAGCAGTGAATTGAAACTCAACGTATATATGTACTCTCATCTACTAACCTAATAATTAATTTAAATTGTGATAATTCCTGGATATCGAACCTGCAACTTTCGGGCCGCGACTCAATCATCTTAAGTGGTCACCAAATCATTTTCTTGTTTGATGAAAAATTTAATTTTAATTTTTTTTTAAATCATCCAAGACTTGCAGAAAAGTCAATAGATGTCGCTTATTAAAATAAAAATGGATATATTTATCCAAGACACTATCTAGATTGCATTAACTTCGGGAAGAATCTTGCAATCGTACATAAAGGGTGACCGGACAACTCAGAACTTCATTTAAAAAGTCATTAAAAGTGATGGAAAAAAAATATTCAAAAATGGTTAAATAGATTACGTTAGGTTAGGGATGGGCTATTTAAAAATTATTTTTTTCATAGCTTTTTACGACTTTTCAAAGAGGTGTTGAGTTGACTTGATTCTGAGTTGGCATGGAATCACATAAAGAGAGCAGGCAATAAAAATATGGATTAAGAAAATGAATATAATATTGGTAGTTCTTAGTCGAAGTATGATACAGTTAAATATGACCGGAGGGCATAGGGTCGAATTAGCTCACTGTTTAGAGCAGAACCCCGGCAAGGCTAAGGTTCTGGGTTCAACTCCTTTTTCTGATTTTTCTGTTTCAAATTTTCATTAGAGGTGCTAATATTGTATTCAATGATTAAGTATTAGTCTTAGGTTATAAACACATATTTTTTGTTGCGTTCGATCAATCAAATACTAATTAATCATAGATGTCCAGACGTAATTTGGATTATATTGATAATACAGATTTTTTTTTATCTCAGTTCAATTAATTATTATTATTAACTCTTTTCGGCTCCTTATCACGATATTAATCAACGTCTACGTCCGCACGACGAAATTAATAGTGTATTTGAGCCTTCGCATTAAAGGATTAGTTATTTTGATGGCAACACCAAGTTTCTTTTAACGATTTTATTATTAAGATTTCCTTTTACTAAGCTGCTTTAAGGTAGAGTTTAATGCTAAATCACTATTTTAGATTAATCTTCACTATGAATCGGTTTACATTACCTATACACAGAAAAAATTTACTTTGGATAAATTGAAGCTTTTCCTATAATTTCCATTGAGTAGATCAAAATAAAAAAAATTCAGAGATGTCTGATTAATCAACTGGATGATCGATGTTTGGAAGATTTAATGTTTATTTTTTCTGGTTCTGACCATTGTACTAAAAATGTGTAATTTTCATAATTTCATTCACAATTATTGATTTGAAAAACTACAGATAGCGAAACAGTTTCAACTGGCTTCAAAGTCATTATGTGTCATGGAAACCGCTATTGGCTAGTTAGACGGCCAACGTTGCCCGGCGTAACGTCAATGCTGCCTTGTGGATTCATCATCATAAAAACAAAATAAAAATGCCTTCATTATCATAATTTTCTTCTTAATATTTTTCGAGAATAAAAAAAAAATAGTAGAAATACTCTATTCATATGAATTTTTTTCGGTGCTTTTATAATTTTTCTAGTTACGGCGTGGCAACGGTACAAAAAAGGCAATAAACGTACATTCTTCTTCACAGTAATGCCGCAGCTCTTTCGTACACACTGAATAATAGTGAGACAAACAATGTACGTATGTTTGCTTTTCCCAAAAGAAAAAGTATTCATTTTCTTGCATCTCCCTCATATTAAAGAAATGAGATGCCGTTGCCGAGGGAATCACCAAAGCAGCTATTTTATTTCTAATTGGTCGATCGCGATTGTATCTAAATATTACAGCACTTATTCTTATTTCCTTTCCAGGTGACGAAATTATTCAGCCATCAAAAACTAATAACCAATACTACAAGTCATACGAACATTTAAAACAACCAAAATCAAATATAATAATTACAATGACTGCATTAAAGCAATCAACCAAAAAGACAGATATGGAAGTTAACATAATGCAATCAAAAGTTGATAAAACAATAATAGATAAAGGCAAACGAGACAAGTGTAGCGAAAATAATAAAAAAATCATTTTAAAAATGTTTAAAATATTTGAAAATATAGAAAAAATAATTATTGTAAAATCAAGTGAATTTTTTAGTTTTGATAGATGGAAGTGTTTAAAGTTTGCAGTGCTTTTATTGACTTTGTGCTCTGGACCAAAAGTAAATTCTGGAATGATACGAGATGATGAAGATTTGGGACCATGTCTTCTCGGCAGTTTCACTCAAGTACAGAGCTGGGTCCAGGAAGACGGAACTCTGAGCCAAAATCTGAGTAAGAGATCATTTTTTAAAAAGACATTTGTTCAATAACATATATTTGCTATTGTACCTCTTATTAATAGACAACTGATCAAATCAAATAAGAGATGCTACAGTTGAACTGACTCCGGATAGTTACACTAACGGCCATTGTTCCCAACTTTTCAATCGATCAATCTGACTGCAATCAGCAAAGCGATTTGTTAGTATTTTACACGGTAACGCTCGATTTGTGTTGTTCCGAAACATTTTATAGTTGATTATCTTAAGTGATCCCACCCACTTTCGCAGACAATAAAATGGCGTCAAAGTAAAAACTTTCAATGTCAAATTAATATTAAAAATTGTATTTATTATTATTAATACACTTAATTTCTTATACTGTTATCCACAAACTGGTAATTTATATATTTTTTAAAACATATAAAATATATTAAAAATAAAGTGTCAGCTTGACCTTTGCCGCCGTCGCATCGGTACCTAGGTACTTGGCACTTGGCACTTGGCCTGGCTCCACACTGTTGACACTTTTTATAACTTTGCTTTGCTGAGACGAGTTTAATCCACTAGTCTGGCTTCCTTAGATTGAGCGATGCTTATGGCATGCTTAACCGATGCTTGTGTGCTAGAAAGAGTGTAGTTGTGCAATTGAGCAGTGTTGAGCCTTAGTTTCGGTTTAGCAATTGATTAGTAGGATTGGGAAGAGCGGCCATAATTTTGCCAATAGCTAAAGTTACAATAATGATCTTCATGATAGCTAAAATCCCGGCCGCCATTTTCCCGAGTTATATCATCATGAGACCACTTTCCCAACAGCAGAGTCTTAACGATACCAATGTCCTGACTACCATCTTCCCAACAGCAGAGTCTTAACGATACCAATGTCCTGACTACCATCTTCCCAACAGCCAGGTCTTAACGATACCAATGTCCTGACTGCCATCTTCCCAACAGCAGGGTCTTAACTATACCAATGTCCTGACTGCCATCTTCCCAACAGCAGGGTCTTAACTATACCAATATCATGACCGCCACCTTTTCAAGGTCCATAATCCTGAAAGTAATATTTTCTACATCCTTCTTCCCATCAGCAAGATTTTCACGATAGCCAAAGTCTGTCAGTCATTAAACTGACATCCATTTTCTCGACAATTTTCTTGACACAAAATATCTCAATAACAATCTTTTCGACAGCAATCCAATCCATTTCAACATTCATTTTCAAGAAAAAAAATAGACAAAATAATTTTTTTTTATATCAAACCAGCATTTTACACTAATAATAGTATAGGTAAGCTTTTAATGAACGGTAAGGACAAAGATAATAGTCTATCTCACTCGGGAATTTATTCACTCCAATGTGCAGCGATTGCTCCTTTTTTTACATAGGCAAAACAGCATGCAACATAAACACCCGTGTCAAAGAACATCTTAGATGTTTACACAGCTCTGGATTTTTGGAATTTGCAAACCACTTGATTGAAAAAGACCATAAATTTGATAGAAATACAGGCGCCACACTAATTCATAAAAACAACATCGGTATTAGGCTAGACAATTTAGAGGCACTTGAACTAAGGAAAGCCATAAACACTAATAGTAAGGTAGTTAATAACCAACTAAATTTAAATAAAAGTCCCATACTAAGATTGTTCCCTATTGAGAAAGAACACGCCCGTTCCCTTCCCAATTCTCCATCTACACCTATACCTCCTTCCTCCGTTACTTGAGGAGTCCAGCTCATTTGGTTAAATCATGTATTATCTATAACACACATGTAAATTAATTTTAGTAGAGATTGTACTGCCCTGAAGAAGCTACTATTGTAGCGAAACCCGGTTAGCATAAAGTATAAAAAAATAAAAGTGGTGATTACAAAGTTATTGTTTTATTTAAATCAGAATAAAATTCATGGCCCACCACATTAGAAAGTTTTTTTTTATCTTTACCTATCGTATGACATCAAATTATCACAGTTATAAAGGGTATAAATAGATTTTTTTATGATGATGATAAAAAATGCAATGCGACGCATGAAGACTGAATATTTATATGAAATAAATCGGTACTTACAACAAGCTGTCAAAAGTATTAGCTCGATTGATTTTTGTTTTACTTAGGATGGGTTGTTTCACAGAATTTTAACAATCCATAAAATTTTAAAGTTAACATTCAAGTTCTGTGAAAGTCCTATTGAAGTACTGTGAAACAACCAGCCCATGATGAAATAATAACAGGACTTGAATTTTAACTGGTCGATGGGTAAGGCTCGTGACTTGAGATCAGGAGTACCTACCGATCAAATACCGGCACGCACAAGAAATTTTTATTTGACTAATTTGTGTTATGAATTATTAATTAAATATACCTTTAAAATATGTTAAACTTATAACTAAAATGCTTTACACAAGGTTAAACCTCAAAATCAGAAATCGTTAATAGATTATGAGAAATCGTCTTTGCAAACTTTGACACATCAGAACATGGTAAGGAGAAGTTAGAATCCAACTATAGTGACGTACTACACTGCACCTCGTAAAAACGATCAACTGTAAAAAAAATGGAAATTGCAAAAGGTTCAACGTGAAGTTATAACCTTATAAAATAAATGGAAGCTTTAAAAACTTATTGTTATAACTTTGTCGTACTAGTATCTATAGAAATACAACAGAGATTAATCTGAAAAATATTTTGGTTACAGAAATGAGCAAAATGGTTTGGCATTCGAAAGTCAGTTTTGAAAATAATAGGCTCCATCGAAGCCAGAGTAAAGTCAGCCTCTCAAAAACTAGGCGCACTGTACAGGGCCCGCAGATACTTTAATAGTACACAACTGCTAACCCTGTACAAATCACAAGTGCGACCCACGGTTGAATTTGGCAGCCACCTCTGGTCTAAGCTCTAAAATACCTGAAAAATAACCTCGACTCTGTGCAGAAACGGGCGGTCCGTTTGATAGATTCTTCCATATTAACAGACGGATTAGAGCATGGCGTCCGGTGGGAACGCTATCCTTTTTCTACCGGTATTTCAATGGAAGATGCTCCGAGGAACTAGCTTCATTGATCCCTTCGGCACTGGTGCATAGTCAGGAATTACGCCAAACGCGTGCCCAACATATGTACCTACACGGTTGACATTTGTCACATGTCAACTCGTTCTCGTTCTTGTGTTCAACAGATTCGACTTGTTCTTGTGTTCAACAGCTCGGCTGTGGAACAATTTGCCGGCCTCTGTGTTTCCTCCTTTCTAAAACATGGGCCTCTTCAAGACCAATGTTCATTCCTTCCTCTCCTCAAAAAGACCCTCCACACAGCATCTCAGATGACATTGACCCTGAGGGAATTTATTTTCCTCAGGGCCTTCTGTGTGGAGTTAATGTAAAAAAAAAAAAATTAGAAACTTGATCAAAAGACGACATTCTGTTTTATTATTTGTTTTTGGTGAACAAGTTGACAATTTTCAGACCACTCATTAAGGATGGACCTATCCTTCGACCCTGACAAAGTGAATGAGCTCCGCCTGATGATCATCTACAGCACTGTCAGGAGGCCCGCTGGTCTCGACTGGCCTGATAGCAGCGTAGGGTCCGAGGGCGAGGCAGTTCCCCTGAACCCTGACACCCTGGACAGGGACCTGTTTGGCAACTTGGACTTGTTATACCCGGAGCTGTTTGAACCGGATTGGGAGCCTCCGTTCACTTTGGACCACCTGGAGAATGTGGTGTTTTTGAGCTTGGCAAGAAACGGTTTAGACAGGTAAGAGGAGTCTTGGTTAGATTTTCTATTTTATACGGCTATCTGATTTTAAACCTAATCCGTCATACCATTATGAA
Organism: Limnephilus lunatus; assembly: GCA_917563855.2. Lineage (NCBI taxonomy): Eukaryota > Metazoa > Arthropoda > Insecta > Trichoptera > Limnephilidae > Limnephilus > Limnephilus lunatus. The sequence continues at coordinate 19,136,979 of OU830596.1, read as the reverse complement.
ACCCTAATATGACGCTGTAGCATTGTATTATCTATACAGGGGAGGGGGCCTATACTGCTCAGGTTAAAAATCTTTACTCATAATCATAAATTTTCCCAATATTGCTCGACAGCTGGATTATGGATTATGATTTTTTTATGGTAGCAACACTCTGCTTCAAAGCCCAAAAAAGCAGTCAATTTGGCACTTTGCGGCGTGTTGCCAACTTCACGTTTATTCATATGTCAAAATATTATTCGACGAGATTGTTTGGTTTTTTTATTTTTTTATATATTCAATAATTTTATTATTAAATTAATAAAAACAGTTTATTTATAAACAAGTTCTGCTGGTAATTATTATTACGCGTGACAGCTGTTTCACCTGAGGGCATTATCAAACTGTGGTCATGCCACATACAGACAATCTATTTATAGTATTTTTGGATAGGTTTGTACTATGACTCATTTCTAATTTCTGATTAAAAATGACTGAAAATATTAATGGTTATTATTTCCCACTTTGACTGAAAGTCGTTAAGCAATCTAATTGTGAGTCATTCACAAATGCTGACTCATGGTTTTCTTTTCAAGCATAATTAGTTATTTAAAAATTGGTTTTGAATACATCTAAAAGCGGAGAGTGTATTATATTTTTTTATTCATTTATTAAAATTTTACGGTGCTCCAGATTTTATGTCCGGGTTAAATCTTTCCCAAATGAAAGACTAAACCCTTCCACACACTTTTCCACAAATGAATATCTAGTAAATTCACGCAATGTAAGTGCACTATATAAGTATAATAAATACAAAACAATACAAGAACAATATGTCAATCCACCAGAAACATAATGGGAAAATATTTCACCGACTCCAGATATTTTCATATCAGAGGGTTCGGCTCTGATGAAATCCTAACTGGTCCGATAAATCCTACTGATCCCTCAATATAAATATTTAAAAAATCTTTCGTAATCCTACATGTATTTAAAATGACCGACTTTTGCATTTTTATGTACAAATTTTTTGACAAATCCAATACGCCTAAATTTTGAATGAGAGATCTAGGTATAATGCCAGTAGCCGAAATAACAAATGGTAATATTTTTATAATCTGAGAATGCCAAATTCTTTTAATCTCATTTCCTAAATCTGTATATTTTCTAATTTTTTCAGAAACAGTTTTCTGAATATTACAAGAATTTGGAATAGCGACATCAATGATATAAGTTATTTTTTTTAATTTTGTCATGTAAAACTATATCGGGTCTATTATGACTAATTGTTCTGTCTGTTAGAATAGTTTTATCATAATAAATTTTATAAAATTCATTTTCTAAAAATGAATTTGGTTCATATTCATAATATGGTACATTACGGCAGTCAATCAAGTTATGTTTAATTACCAAACTTTGGTGAATTATTTTTAAAACTTGATTGTGCCTAAATGTATACTCGGACGGCGCTAATACAGAACATCCCGATATAATATGTTCTATAGTTTCCGGAAAAGCCAAACATTTTCTACATAAATCATCAATTTGATTTGCATCTTTGATGATATGTTTCCTATAATTTTTAGTATTATGTAATGAATAATGACTCTATCTTGAATGGCAAGCATAAAGCCTTCTATTTCTGCGCTCAACTCTCCAATACTCAACCATTTGTTTGACGAAAATTTGTCAACATATGTTTGGTTGAGATAATTGAAGTGTTTTGCGTGAAGAATTTTATTTGACCAGGAATCTAATAATTCTTGGTTGGTATTTATAAGAATGCTGGCATTCTCGTCGTATAAATTTAATGGCGAAATATTTCTATCTACCTTGCAAATTATTTTGTGCATTTCTGAACTATCAGCTTTCCTATGGAAAAAATTTCTTAGCATTTCTACCTGATTATGTTATTTTATTAGATGTTATTTGATGTTATTTTGACTATACCTCTTCCTCCTAAATTTCTAGGTAAATTAATTCGTTCTATAGCTGAATTTGGATGATGGGAATTTTTAAGAGATGATCCCAAATTATTATTAGTGCAGAAGGCAATGTCTAATCCACAATTTTTGAGAATTTTAGCAATTTTATTAGATGTAGGTCCTGCAAATTCTAAACACGCAAATTTATTATTAGTTTTATTATTAATCGCTGGGTAAATTGAGTTAAGGTTAATTTTGTATTTTTTATAACTAATTATTTTATCAATATCACTACCCTTGAAGCCGTTATTTTTTGAAATGGATAAAATTATATTTTTTTCTTTTTCGTATGCTTTACTGTCAACAGGGATGTTAGTAAGTCTGTGTATCATTGAGTGATAGGCAGATAATTTATCTGACCATGGGTGTAATGATTTAGAATGAATGGTCGTATCGGTAAACGGAGGCTTACGGAAAATTTCGAATGTATTGTTATATAACACGGGTAGGTGCATGGTAATTTCCGGGAAGAATTGTTTTCAGAAGCGGCAACACTGGAGGCTTGCTCCCATTGGTGCTGGCCAGCGGCCTGATCCAACGGCGGGCACCCCTTCCCCCCGCTTCCCGTTTTTCTCCCCTCTCGGTCCGCGGAGACCCCACGCCCCAGAAAGTAACGAGCTGTAGAATTAAGCTGACCTGCGCTCACGCTCGCCCCGTTGGTCGTTTTAAACCAAACATGTAGATTTACGGATGCCTAATCTGTGGACGGAGAGAATTTGAGTTGGTCCCCCGTTCCGGCGTGGTTTTCTATGCCGGTGGATATCAAACTAACGTACGCAACGCGCTCGGGCCTCTCTGTGGGACTCGGTATTGTTTTTTCCTCGCTTATGGAGCACGTGACGACATGCCGCCCGCCCGACAAACACCGTGAGTTGCCTCATTTTCCCATTTAATTGTGTCCATGTAAATTGCCTTGCACCTGCGCGATAAACTCAAACTTGGAGAGAGAATTAGTTAGGATTCAGGTAACCAATTTACCCTGTTTATAATCCATGTACGATGTAACCAACTATAGAATACAATACACTGCTTTTGTTACCCTGAAGCATTCTTTGTTTTGAGACGGATCATGTGTGGAGTTTCCCCAATTAACCATTTCTTGCTGCCCACCCGCCCCTGGGTGAAGAGAGCCTGCTCTACGCCGGAACGACTGAGCTAGACACCGGAAGCAGGTTTGCTATAACTTGGGGCCCTTCTTAGTTAACAGTATGTTTAATATTTTTTCTACCGATTGTTAAGTCTAAAAAATTAATTTTATTATTAAACTCTCTTTCAACCGTAAAGCAGATTTTACGGTTGATGGAGTTAGCTAATGTAACAAAAAGGTCTAATTGTCTGTTGGTACCTTTCCAACAGATCAAAATGTCGTCAACATAACGCACATAGTAAATTATATATTTCCTAAGGATTGAGTTTAAAATTTGATTTTCAATATAGTCCATGAATATTTCAGCAAGAAGTGGACTCAGCGGTGACCCCATGGGCAAGCCGTTGTTTTGTTATCATTAAATTACTTTACTTTATATCATTAAATAGAACCAATTACTTTATATCATTAAATATAAAGTAATTGGTTCCATGCATATTTTAAATACATAAGTCTAATAAGTCATTTTTAATAATTGGGTTTATGTTAGATTTGTCTAATATGTCTTAAATGATTTTAAGGCACTCTTGGATAGGGATATTGCTAAAAAGGCTTACGACGTCTAAAGATAAAAATTGGCAGTTATGTGGGAGATCTAAGTTTTGAATTTTATTTATAACTTCCAGAGAATTTTTAACACTATGTTTTGGAGAGAATTTAGTATAATGTTTGAAGAGAAAATTAAGTTTTTTGGCGAGTAATGTTGTTGGAGCATTTATAAAGGAAACGACCGGTCGGATGGGAATATTTACTTTATGAATTTTGGGTTGCCCGTAAAGTGCCCGTAAAGTGCAATAAAATTGCTAAAATTCTCAAAAATTGTGGATTAGACATTGCCTTCCGCACTAATAATAATTTGGGATCATCTCTTAAAAATTCAAAAAGTAAAACACCCAAACTTAAAAATAGCGGCATTTATAAACTCCAGTGTAACGAATGTAACGCTGTTTATGTTGGACAAATGGCCGGTCCTTTAATATTAGATTCAAAGAACACATACGATCATTTAAAAATAATAATAAAATACATTCACAATTTGCCAAACATCTCCTAGATGAGAATCACTCACTTAGCGATGATAATAAGCCAACTCCTTTACACATTCAAAATAAAGGACGTAAACTTAATCTTTTAGAGCAGCTGGAAATTAACAAACATAATAATAATCCTAAAGCTATTTTAATAAATGAACAAAAAAATATAATACACTCTCCGCTTTTAGATGTATTCAAAACCAATTTTTAAATAACTAATTATGCTTGAAAAGAAAACCATGAGTCAGCCTTTGTGAATGACTCACAATTAGATTGCTTAACGACTTTCAGTCAAAGTGGGAAATAATAACCATTAATATTTTCAGTCATTTTTAATCAGAAATTAGAAATGAGTCATAGTACAAACCTATCCAAAAATACTATAAATAGATTGTCTGTATGTGGCATGACCACAGTTTGATAATAAAAATTAAAATGGAGTTCTACAAATTAAACTTGATAACAATAAATAAAAAAAAATAAAAAAAAGATTGTTTGGTGTTTCAAGTTTCAACAATAACTAAGAATGGACGACGTCCTAAACATCAATTCGGATGTGGAAACGAAAAGGCGTAAGCTTAACAAGAATTGGGGTTACTCAAAAACGTTCACCATTTCGAAAGTTATACGGCCGTAATACTGAGTTATCCCTGGTGATCAGATGGTTTAAATTCGGACAGCTGCTAATACTCTCGTATTGCAACGGGATAAGAAAATGCGCATGCGCGCGACTGTCCCACCATTATGAATAACAATTTCACCTAACCCGTTTGTATTCTCGTGGTATTATCTTATTTTGCGATTATAAGTAAGGCCGAATGAGTTAAAGGAAGGTTTAGATAAGTCCTGTTCTCATGTGACCAATGTTATCTACTTGATTCATTTATATTAGTTGGGCATCTACCCTTTTGAGTTCTAAAAATTTGAATAATTGCATTGCGTGGGGTTTGATTGTTTTAGATCACTTTGACATATCTCATTCTGGTTACTTTCTCCAATTTCTCTTGTTATTGGGTTTTGACCAACTTCTCAATACGTACAACACTATTATAGCCAGCTGCTCTGCAAGCCATTCTTCTACCCTTTCTTTGCTAGTCCATCAGTTCACTCGTTGTTCCGAGCCCCCTATCTATAATAATAATATTTGGCTAATTTATATAGCGCCGTTTTCGTGAAAAATCACCTCAAGGGCGCTGTGTCCTAGGAAACATGTTAGACTCCATATGGAGTTAAATAAATTAGTTTATAAGTTCTTAGATTTTCACGGCCAAAAGCATTTTCGTTGTTAGTTTTTGGGGTGTTATGCCGTGTTGCGCTACCTCTTACTGTACGGCATAACACCCCAAAAACTAACAACGAAAAAAATTAGTTTATGTCTATGCTTATTCTTCCAAGACCTATTGAACACGTTTCTTCTCCACAGGATCCCCCTGTTCTACCTAAACCGCAATGGCACCAGCACGGTCCACTTCCGTGAACTGCGATTCCTGAGCTTTTACGGCAACAGCTTCGGGAGCAGCGCCATAGTTGAGCGCAGTAGCAGCGAGTACACTGTCATGCTCAATGCCACCGACTTTACCGAGGTAGCCAACGTAGAAGCTAACTACGGTACCACAATGACTGGTGAGTGTTCATAAAACTACGATAGCAGCGTGAGATCGGTCTTGTCCACAAAATGTTCAAGACCTAGACAAATTCACCAAAGGTACCACTTGGAGTGACCTATGGCAGGGGTGTTGGTTGTCCAATAAATGGTTCCCGGGGCGGTGGTACCCATACATGCCTCCCAAATTGATTGACATGCTTCTGGGTTGCTACCACTGGTGCACCTTGATAATGTCACTTCATACAAAAGAATACAATGGTATTCTTTTGGATCTCGTGATAAGTAGTAAAATATGATGGGTAGCTGGTAATTAATATGTGAGGCAGAAGAGGCTTGCTTTGTTCATGGAACTTGACCTATATCGATCAATATTAATAAATTGAATGTGTAACTTAAAACAAATCGTTAAACGACTTAAAATTTATTAGAAATATTTATTTGGAAGTGAGATTTTAAGAACATTGAAATTGCTTCATTTCCTCAAAATGGAGAAAAAATCCCTAAATACCACATTTTATTTTGTGATTAGTCATTGATTACCTTCTACAAATTCTAAAATGTTTTCCGATCAGAATTGAACATATCAATTCGCTACCTTTTCACAATAAAAAAATTCAAAATACCGATAGATCAAAAATCTTTTTACAGCCTGATGATTTTAAAATTGTTGCAACACCATCCATAATAATGTGACATATCAAACGTTTAATCTGTTTCCAGGAAAGACCAATTGGGTTGGAGACTTGAAGAACCTGAAAATGCCACAACTCCTCGAGCTGGACTTGAGGAACTGTTCCATCTACGTTGTGGAACCTGACACATTCGTGTCACTCCCAAACTTGCGGAGACTCTACCTCTCTCACAACAAAATTTACCAGATATCAGACAGGGCCTTCTTAGGACTCCACAGGCTTGTCCACTTGGACTTGAGTTATAACTCAATACCTGATGAAACTGAGAAGCATACGGAAGTCGTAGACGGAATGAGCATTGCTACAAAAGTCTTCCAGTCGCTGATTCGGCTGATTTCTTTGGACTTCTCTTTCACAAAGTTAGTCCAAACCAGCGCAAAAGCCTTTGGACAACTTGGATCAACAATCGAAAGGCTATCCGTCTGTCACACGAAGTTCCCTGGAATAAGCAAGGGTCTGTTTGCAAACACCTCCATGAAATACTTGGATGTTTCTGGTAACTTTGCTTTAGATCTTTTGGGCAACGACGCATTCAAAGGAATAGAAGAATCACTAGAAATATTATTCGCAAATCGTTTGGGAATACACAAAATCAATTTCATCGAGAATTTGACAGAATTAAGGATCTTGTCCATGAGCAATAATGATATCACAACCGTGGAGTATACCCATTTAAGTAAACTCCAGAACTTGATGATTCTGGATTTGAACAATAACAGAATTGGCAATTGGAACACTCCAGTCTTTTCTGACTTAAAACATCTGCAGATGGTGCGAATGGCTTCAAATAGTTTCAACATCATGACCACGGTAATGCTGGAAGACTTGAAATTCATTAGGTTCTTTAGCCTGGCTGATAATGGATTCGTTTGCAACTGTTATCTGAAAGGATTCGTTGCCCAGGCGATGAGAAACGGCCTGTCAAGCTTGGAAGAAGAACTAGAACTCTACCCCGACTGGTATTCAAACGCTTCTGTATCTGACATTACATATTCACCAGAACGCACATACGAAAAAGTTAGCGAAAGTATCGCTTTTCAAAATGCATTCAATTATTACAGCAAAGTCTTGGACTCAAGAAACAAGCATTTCGTACATTTGAATGATTCGAAGCATTATGATTTTCTGTACCATAGTACGCCTGGGAAAGAAGCAATCGAAGACGTAATAATACCTGATTTAGAAAACCTCTTCAATTTTACCACCACAATCTTAGACTATGTGGATGAGACGAATTTATGTACGGATTATAAGTCCAATAACCCTGCTGGCTATTACGACATTAGTGATTGTGAAAAGATAGGTACGAGAGAGGAAGACAGTGAGGTGAATAGAACAGCATTCCTTGTAGTGTTTCTGGCCATTATGGCTTTGTTCATCTTTCTGGGTGCTCTGGCATTTTGGAAACGCTGGTACATCAGATATTTCTTCATGATGCTGAAAAATGCAGCAGTACTGAGTGTTGTCGGAAAAGAAACTCTTATTAATGGTGAGATCTTTTTAATATCGGGTTTGAAAGGTCGCCAAATTATTTGCTTACGTGCTGTCCCAAAATTAGGTAGTTATTAAACTTTGGATGACCGTCGCCGAGGAATATCAGAAATCATGATCTTGAAACCTCTCGTGGAAAATACTTTTGATTTATTATATGTGGAATTTGAATTCATGATTTACAATTTGGGGATAAAGAGTAGCTTGAAATTGTTTCAGCAATCTACTTATTTTTTGTTTTATATTTTAACATAGTAGGAATGGCAAAATAATTTTCTTAAAATATCTTTATTTAAAAATCTAATTCTTTAATAGTCTGTATTTTGTAATATAAAACACAAACATGCAATAGATATTTGCTAAACCTTTTGATTGAAAAAAAATCCGTTCGTTTTGGTATTTTGGCCTCAAATGCAAAATTAAATTTTGTATGAAAAAGGCCACTTCATAAAGGGATTGCATAGCTTCTGGATTAAAGTCATTATTATTATAGCTTTGTCGGCTCTAGGCTGCAAAATTTCAACTAGAATATTTCTTCTAGACGCTGAAAAGGTGTTCACATACGACGTGTTCGTCAGCTACTGCGACGAGGACAGACCCTGGGTCTTGGAGCAACTGCTTCCAGAGGTGGAGAACAACACTCCAGTGAGTGTGTGTCTTCACGAGAGGGACTTTCAGGTACGACCAATTCAAAAGATCAAACTAATTCTGTTTTACTCCTTTTCTTCATTAATAAAACCCTCCACACAATATTCACAACTACGACGTTGGCCTCAAGGGACATCTCGATGCCTCCTTTGCGGTTAATTTTGATGCAGTTATATTGGGAGGTCAAGCTTCCTCCTCTTAAATATTTACTTTATTAATACATATTAACCTCTAGTCAAAAACAGTTAATAAACAGACTCTTCGCCAAACAGTCGTGCTGTTATTTTGTACTCTTCTAGAAGCTGAGTCAGCAGCTAGTCTGTTTGCTGACTCAATATTTTTCACACATCAATGATATATTCCTACAATATACAGGGTGCGCCAGAGAAACTTACTTATTTGAAAGTTCAATAAAAACAAAAGCACTGTAGTTATTGTTGTAATTCTTTTTTTATTTGAAAATACAATGTACCAAGTTTTTTTTCATACTGTCTTAAAAATTACATCTTTTAAATGGCGACCCTCATCGCGCATACACTGGTTAAGTTGTTTTTTGAAGTTCTCGTCCACTCTTCTCAGCATATCAATCGGAATATTGGCAATAGCGTCGCGAATGATGTTCTTCAGGTGATCTATGGTCCGTGGTCGATCGACATAAACAAGAGATTTCAAATAACCCCATTAAAAAAAATCACATGGAGTCAAATCCGGAGAGCGCGCCGGCCATGGGAGATCGCCTCGGAGAGAGATGAGGCGGTCGGGGAAATGTTGTCGCAGCAAATTCATTGAGTCTCGTGCTGTGTGTGCTGTGACTCCATCTTGCTAAAACCACACGTCCCTAACGTTCTTCGAGGCTTGGAATAAAAAATTCCTCAATCATGCTCCTGTAACGAGCTGCATTCACTGTAACTGCGCATTCGTTTTGATGTCCATTTCTGGGTTTAGCGATACTTCCACACTCCCGAAATGAGTTGACCTACGACAGAATCGAATTACGGCCAGGAACGAGTCTGTGAGGAGGAATTTCGAAGCGAGCGCAAAGTGCACGTTGCGTAGCAACAACTGAGCGACCGTTACAAAAGAAGCTCTCAACGGCGAAGGCCCGCTGCTCTCTAGACCACAGCCATAATGGCAACTGACGAGAATGGGAAACAAACTTGGGGACGTCCCCCTCCCGCCCCTCTACCTGCCCAACTCAACAGTCGGGAATTTTTTCAAATAAGTAAGTTTCTCTGGCGCACCCTGTATAACATGTTAAACTATTTAAACATTTAATAAAACGAAATTTAGACTTCCAATGTTTAGTTTACGATCGATGAAAAAAATCATGTAGATATTTTTCATGTGATGGGTTGATTCAAACTGATGAAGGTTTATCATTGTATGCAAATTTGCAAAAATTTCGAAATTTGTGTATCAACTGTGCTTTGGTAAAACCCGTCAAGTCACATTCGTCTTAAAACTCTTAAGTTACATTTTTTTGGAATGTTACTTTTCAGAGGTTTCACATAGAACAGTCGTCGAAGTACAACATGGTAGAATATTTTTTTCTGATTTAGGCATTTTTAATACTAAAACAAATTTTTTAGACACCTATTTCGAAAAAAAAAACGAAATTACTCAAACCTCAAATTTTTCATAATAATTGTAAATAGAACTGCAATATTTTACACCAAAATTAAAAAAAAAAAATAACCACTTATTTCATATAAATTTCTAGATTATTAATTGGTTTAACGAATTTTTGTAAATATTCGTCTTTATCGTCTTCTGTAAAGTTTTCATTTTGTGGATTGTAGGGTTTTACCAAACCGCTGTCGATAGGTATGTATATCTATATTTCTTTATAAATTTGAATGTAGGTTGGATTATCAATCCTCGAGAACATCATTTCCTGCATGGACAGATCCCGAACCCTCATGATGGTGGTATCCAACCAGTTCCTGCAAAGTCACTGGTGTCAGTTCGAGATGCATCTGGCGCAACACAGGTTACAATACTTCTTTATCCTTTATGCAAAATAATCTTCATCCATTCTCCAAAGTTTAGGCCTGTCAAATTTAATTTTTCCTGTAGGCTATCATTCTCCCATTACGACACGTCTCCTGTCCAGCGGAGCTGCCTCCGTCTTTTTCATAGAGAAGTTCTTAATATTCTTCTTCTTGAGTCCTTGTCAATCATTACCGAGGCTCGTGACCTCCAATCCAATCTCCCTGATGGATCAGAACTCTCCACTCCTTATGATCCTATGCTGCATGGAGATTTCTTCGCTTTTAATTCTTTCCACTTTGCCAGTTCTACTTTTTGTTTTAGGGATGTCACTAGAACAATAACATGTGGATGTAATTATTTTCCAGACTCCTGGAGACCAGACGGGAGCAGCTGATCCTCGTGCTTCTGGAAGACATCCCCCGGAGCAAGCGGCCCACCACCCTGCACTACCTCATGATGACCAAGACCTACATCGTCTGGCCGAAAAATCCCAGCGAGCAAGGAGTCTTTTGGAAGAGACTTAGAAAGGCATTGGTATATGGAAAGAAACTAGCATCTGAGCGGACTAGCTTTGCGTAAACAGCCTTTTTCAATAGCTTATTTTTTCAGAAGGGTGAATGAAGGAAAATCTATTGATGGACTGAATTCAGTGATCGCTAATAAGAAAAAGACATTGTCAAGTGAAGCAAGGCTAGCAGAGTAAAGCACTGATACCAACTCTAATGTATGGCAGTGAGGCATGGAACTGGCAGAGGAAGGACGAATGTAGATTGAATGCTGCAGAGAAGAGATCATCGAGAGGGTCCGAAAAGAATGCAAGGCTGATGTAAGCATAATAAATGAGATTGATAAAGAAGCGCTTTGAGGGTTGTAGAAAAGAGTGTTAGCCACTGGAGCGACCACGCGAAATAAATAAATTTACGATTGCTCGAGAATTCCCAGAATATAATTTTTTTAATTTTTCGCCAACAAAAAAATCATACCTTCGAATTTTAACATGGAGACATAAACACTTATTATAGCCAATGAATTTTACCGTCGATCTCATATTTTTAGGATTTAAAAATTATATATAAAAAAAATCGTAAAGTTATAACCGTGTGAATCCTGCGTGTTTGTTATTTTGAACTGCCGTGAGGGATACTTATACGAGTCAACATAGAATATTTTTGATTTCTGTACATTATCTGTGGTGTACTTGATAATGAAAGGTGCATATCTATGGGAAAGGGACCTAATTTTAACCTAAAACAGCTGATCAAAAATTCGGATCGAAAAAAATATTTAAAAAATTTATTTTTAACATTGTTCTAAAATATTCTACGAAGTTCGGATTTGCGACATCTATGATCATAATAGATAAAACATTTCAATATCTTCATTTTAAAATAAATGGCTGGCCATGGAAATGTTTTAAAAAATTATAATAAATGTTTTACAAATGGTAGGAAAATGCGGTCCAATTTTGGACCGCTATCAATTGCAGAAAAATAAAAGCGGTTCATTTTTTTACCGTAATCGCTCCAGTGGTTATGGTAATATTTGATGCCAAAATGCATGAAGATGAAGTCGGGAAGGCTCTAGGAAGACATGGCACAACTAAGACTTGAGGCAGGGCATATAAAGCATTGGTACAATACGAGTAGAATTGAATGTGTGAGACTAAAGATCCAGTTGTTTCTAAGAAATTCAATTGTAACATTGTTATCAAATAGTCATTAAGTGCCATTTTGTTTTTTTGACATTTGAAAGGTCCCCGTTAAAAGCTGATTCTAGGTGCGTTCAGTTTCTATCAAATTGTAATAAGCTGATAAGCTTAATAACATGATAGTTGTCACATTTGTGCTGATCACAATTTGTTCAAAAATGAAACAAACTTAGAATCGACAAATTCAACTGTCAGAAAAACAAAATGGCTATTTGTTTACATTGTCACGCGTGAACTTGTGCGAAACAACTGGGCCAAAGTATGAAGTAAGAAGTGCGTGTCAGGACCGAGTTGTGTTTTGTTGTATTATTCGGTCGTGTTCGTCTGGGAGTTGTACCTATTACCTATAATCTCCACAAGATTTAACTCTGCACTGTGATGTTTCTTTGAGTCAACCTCGAAAAATAAAATAGGATGAATCGCACGGATGGTTATGAGGTGAGGAGCAGGAGTTGAGGCGAGAGAGTGGAGTATTACGATTATATGGAGTTAAGAGATTTAATTCTATGGTATGTAGCTGTCGACTGCAAAATGTAAATATTTGTAATAAATTCTTAATTATTTTTGATGTTTGTTTATTTAAAAAAAGAAACCAAAGTTCAAGTTTAATTCTCCAGGAAAATGAGTGTATCTATATTGTTTGCGCATTATTATATGGGATTGGTTGGGTATTGCATTTGCAGACTTGGTGGGTATAATATGTCAAATTCCTGATTTTATCCCACCTACCTAATATTCCTATCCCAAAATGTCACCTTGAAAAAGAGCAATTGTTGCATGAAGAAGAGGTGACACTATTTCAAGCTCAGTACAAATTAATGTCTCAGACAGGAAGCACATATTGAGCATATACTGTTGCAAAAATAATATTGCCAGTTATTAAACATAGTGAAGTGCACCAAAACCTGGAGATCAGAGAGGCCCCATCTGCAACTGGTGAGTCCTATTTTCCTTTTCCGTTCTGGGCTTATCTAATTGTCCAACAGCCCAGATCTGAACATCGACTGACTATCCATCGGGTTTTGCGAGTGCATGCTATCTAATCGTCCCATATAACATAGCGAACACGTAGTTATCGGGACTGGTCCTTTGAGGGTTGCGTCAGGGCTTTGCTCTGAAGCATAACCGCCAATTTTTATAGTGGAGTCGCAGTTTCGCGACACCATTTTTGGTTCTTTCGAGCCTGATTACCAACGGGGTATTTAAAATTAATATATTTTACCTGCAAATTAATATATTTAACCTGCAAATTAATGTTATTTGCTTTTTATATTTTGTAAATTGGTTTGTACCGACATACGTTTGTAATTATTGTTGTATTAAAATTCCTACATAGAATTAATCATGGCGACGAGTGATGGTACTCAGGATCTAGTTAAAATCAAATTACTAGAATCTAAGATTAATTTAATGCATAATCGTCTCAATGAGTTATATGAGAAAGCGAAAATTATCGCTGATAGAGAGACAAGGAGTTCGGATGAGTTTGTTAAACAAACGGTTAATGTAGCTACATATTATTCACAATTTAACACGTATTGTGATGACTTTCTTTCGCTTCAATTAAAAAGGGATCCAAACTATAATATAAATTTCGATTTATGGAATAAATTCGAAAATAAGTACTGCTTTGTAGTTAGTATACGCGAAAGTATTGTGGCGAAGCAAGATTTAGGTGGTACGCAGAAATTAAATAATTCGCAATTTATTAAGCTCCCAGCGATCGATATGCCATCCTTCGATGGAAATCAAGAGAATTGGTCAGTATTTTACGAAGCTTTTAAATTAAACATCCACTCTAATGAAAATTTGAATACTTCGCAAAAGATGCAATATTTGATAGGAAAACTCCAAGGAAAGGCGTTATCAGTTTTTGCTGGAGTACTTCCGAATGAAAAAAACTATTTTGTAATTTGGAATGCTCTCGAAAAGAAATATCAAGACAAGCGCGTGCTAGGTACCTTTTACCTGAACAATATATTGAATTTAAAATTATTGGCACCTTCTAACTCAAATGATTTAAATAATTTTATTGAACGGTTTGCGTCTTCCATGTCTGCGCTCAAGGAATTAGGTATTGATGACCTAACAGACTTTATAATTCTACATATTGCACTGAAAAAATTAGATATACAATTGGTGCAAAATTTCGAAATGTCTATACGGGAGAAAGATATACCTACATATACCGATTTAATAGAATATATTCGTACGCATGTTAAAATTCTTGAACGAACCGGACTAGATAGTAAAGTTAATAATAATAAAAATAAAGTTTCGCATTCTTTCGCTGTGGTTGAACCGAAGTCGTTTGATAATAATCGTACTACAAGTAATAATAATAAGTGCCGGAAATGCAATCGAAGCGATCATGTTGAATTGTTTAAGTGTGAACAATTTAATGAATTGAGACCTAAGGCACGTTTTCAGTTTGTAAAATTAAATAACTTATGTGTAAATTGCTTAAGCGATAAACATAGGACGGTGAAATGTTCATCTAAATCGGATTGTAGAATTTGTAAAAAACGTCACCATACCGCATTGCATTTTGAGGGTACGGTGAACAACGAAAGTAATTCTAAAAACGAAGCTGTTATATTAATAACAAGGAATAAACACCATAATGATTTTACTGCGGGTAATTTAACTACGAATGTACTATTGTCAACCGCGCAGTTATTTGCTTATGACAATAAAAATAATCAAGTAACCGTCAGGTGTTTAATTGATTGCGCCTCGCAACAAAATTTAATTAGTTTAAATACTTGTAATGAATTGAATCTTAAAATAATTCCTTTAAATAATTCAGTTATTAAAAGTGTTGGTTCGGTAGAGACACCAATATTGGGGCATGTTGCATTGACAATTAAATCCCGTGTTTCAGAAGATAAATATAAAATAAGCCTATTAGTGGTCGACAAAATCACGGACAAGCTCCCTACACAATATGTTGACACAAAGTCATGTGAGCATTTACTTGGTTTAAACCTAGCGGATGAAAATTGGAACGTTCCATCTGATGTTGATATTTTATTAGGCGCTCAGTTATTTCCATATATTATGCTGGGAAATAAGGTTTTATCTAAACATAATATGAATGCACCACCCGCTATACAAACGGTATTCGGATATATTGTAATGGGTGAAATACCTAAGTGTACGCCGGATGTTTCGTGGACATTTGGCCCCATAACCAACGTGGATTTATACAATGCGTTATCCAAATTTTGGACCATTGAAGACATGCCTATTAAGTCATTGATGAGTGCTGAAGACGCGGAATGTGAGAAAATGTATGTCGAGTCCGTCCAACGGGATGACTCGGGAAGGTATATTGTATCTTTACCTTTTAAGATAGATCCTATTAATTTAGGAAATTCGCTCAGTGTCGCGCAACGCAGATATAAATATTTAGAACGGAAATTTAATACGTCACCAGAATTGCATCGGAGTTATAATGAAGTAATTTCTGAATATCTGGAAAAGGGATATATAAGGTATGAAGTTCCGTCTTCATC
The DNA here is from genome assembly GCA_917563855.2 of Limnephilus lunatus. Taxonomy (NCBI): domain Eukaryota; kingdom Metazoa; phylum Arthropoda; class Insecta; order Trichoptera; family Limnephilidae; genus Limnephilus; species Limnephilus lunatus. Next base: position 19,121,182 of record OU830596.1, on the reverse strand, counting down.
TAATATTGATGAGGGATATTTCATTCCTCATCACGCAGTTATTCGTAAAGATAAATCAACAACTAAAACTCGTGTTGTATTAGACGCCAGTACAAAGACCAGTTCAGGGTTGTCACTTAATGACATTTTGTATACTGGTCCAAACTTGCAATCTAACTTATTTACACTTTTAATTAAATTTCGCTTATTCGCTATAGCATTGACCGCAGATGTTAAGCAAATGTATTTACGTATAATGGTAACGGAAAGCCATCGTAAATATCAAAAAATTCTTTATGGATTTCACGAAGATGAAGAAATTGGAGTTTATCAATTTAATTCGCTCGCCTTTGGATTAAATTGTTCGCCGTTCCTCGCGATGCGAACTTTAAGACAGCTAGCGAGCGATGAAAGAAATCGTCACCCGAAAGCCGCAGAAGTTGCAATAAATGATTTATATATGGACGATTTTGTATATTCTGTAAATACTATAAGTGAAGCCGTCACTTTGTCTACAGAATTAATGGCAATGTTCAAGTCTGGAGGATTTGAATTAGTTAAATGGTCGAGTAATTCTGTTCATTTGCTCGCTCAATTACCAGAATCGCACCGCGCAACGATGGATTTCTCGGATAATTGTAGCATTTTAGGACTAAAATGGGATCCGGTATCTGATTGTTTTCGTTTTATAATATGTCCCATGGAGGAGAAAACTATATGTAAAAGATCAATTCTTTCCACAATAGCACGTTTATTCGATGTATTAGGTTTGGTTGCTCCGGTAATTTTATATGCCAAATTACTTTTACAAGAGCTGTGGTTAGAGAAAGTGGGATGGGACGAAGAACTACCCCAAAGTATTGTTAATCGATATGTCAAATTCAAGGAAGAATTACCGATGCTTTCTAATTTAAATTTACCTCGATATTTGGGAGTAAAAGAGGACTGCACGATAAATATTATCGCTTTTGCAGACGCGAGTACGAAAGCGTATGGGTGCGTAGTATATCTTCATGTCACAGATAAGGGTGGCAACGCTACTATGAATTTGATATGTTCGAAATCCAAGGTAGCCCCATTAAAAATAATTTCGCTCGCTCGATTGGAATTATGCGCAGCGCTTATTTTATCTAGACTTGTTAGATCTATTGTAGATACTTATAAGAATCGCGTTTCGATAAACGATATATTTGCTTTTTCAGATTCAAAAATAGCACTTTCTTGGATTCACTCATCCCCGCACAGATGGCAAACTTTTGTAGCTAATCGAGTTAGTGAAATTCAGGAAAATTTACCCGCGAAACATTTTTATCATATAGATGGAGTTACCAATCCTAGTGATTGTTTATCACGTGGACTATTGCCCGCTCAGCTTATTGATCATTCTCTTTGGTGGCACGGTCCACCCTGGGCTGCGAACCCAGTGTCCGAGTGGCCTGTCAAAAGCTTTTCTCCCTCTGCTCAGGAGGAGAATACTTTGGAATTGAAAAAATCGCATACATTCACGATAACGTCAATAGAGAATAATTCTCCAATATATAATCTTGCCTTAAAAATTTCCTCATGGCCAAAACTGCTAAGAATTGTCGTATATATCTTACGATTTACGCGAAAGTTATCGCGTTCAACAGTTATAAATTCCACGGAATTAAATATTGCTGAAATAAATGTATTAAAAGCTTTACAGAAAAGGTATTTTTATGCCGATATACAATTAATACAGAGGAAAAAACTATGCTCATCTTCGATTCGAAAATTAAATCCGTTTGTCGATCATAATGGATTGCTACGTATAGGTGGTAGATTAACAAACGCGAATATACCTTATGAAAACAAACATCCAATACTTCTGCCAAAACAGGATCATATTGTCGATATAATTATAGATTTTTACCATCGTGTGAATTGTCATACTGGTGCTCATCTCCTTATGTCTATAATTAGACAGCGTTATTGGATCTTATCGGGAAGAAACCTAATACGCAAACGAGTACATGCGTGTAATTTCTGTTTTAAAACCACACCTTCTAATATTATACCACCAATGGCTGATTTACCGACAGCTAGAGTTCAAGAAGCAAAAGCATTTACACATACTGGTGTAGATTTTGCCGGACCGATAAATATAACCCTTTCTAGGCGTCGGGGGGTAAAAAGTCAAAAGGCATATATATGTCTATTTATTTGTATAACGACAAAGGCTATACATATAGAATTGGTATCGGATCTAAGCACGGACAATTTTTTAAACGCATTTAAACGTTTTCTATCCAGACGTGGACCGGTTTCATGTATGTACAGTGACAATGCGACAAACTTCATAGGCGCGAAGAATTGTCTGGATGACTTATATAATTTTTTGGAGGCAAATTCAACTAATGAAGTCCTTCGCAATGAATTTAACATTCAGAGAATTGAGTGGAAGACGATTCCACCTCGCGCTCCTCACTTTGGAGGATTATGGGAATCAAATATTAAATCCATTAAATCACATCTGTATAGGGTTGTGGGTACCCAACTTTTATGTTATGAAGAACTTCTCACAGTTCTGACACAAATAGAGGCTTTACTTAATTCACGTCCGTTATGTTTATTAAGTAGTTGTCATTATCCAGAAGCTCTTACTCCGGCTCATTTTTTAATGTCTACTCCGATTCAGCATTTGCCCGCTTATGATATGACTAATGAACGCATTAGTCTGCTGAAAAGGAAAGAGCTTTTGGACCACCTCGTTCAATCTTATTGGAAGAAATGGCATATAGAGTATCTTCACTCTCTGCAGATGAGACAAAAATGGAATAGTCCCGCGAGTAACATTCTAGTAGGTACTATAGTATTGGTGCATCAAGAAGATGCGAGTCCACTTTATTGGCCGGTGGGTGTTGTTGAGGAAATATTCCCGGGCAAAGACGGAGTGGTTCGTGTGGCACTCGTAAGAACCCCTTCTGGGAACTTTAAACGACCAGTCGTGAAATTATGTCCTCTGCCTACACAATAATTATTATTTTTCTTTATCTCTATTTTTTTATTTTTCGTTCTTAACTACGTAATATCAATCGTGGATATATAAGATTATTACATTTCATTTTTTCACTATAAATCTTTACTTTATTTTGAAAGTACCGTCAGTTTCGGTAGGTACTTCCAAGGCCGGGAGAATGTTTGCGCATTATTATATGGGATTGGTTGGGTATTGCATTTGCAGACTTGGTGGGTATAATATGTCAAATTCCTGATTTTATCCCACCTACCTAATATTCCTATCCCAAAATGTCACCTTGAAAAAGAGCAATTGTTGCATGAAGAAGAGGTGACACTATTTCAAGCTCAGTACAAATTAATGTCTCAGACAGGAAGCACATATTGAGCATATACTGTTGCAAAAATAATATTGCCAGTTATTAAACATAGTGAAGTGCACCAAAACCTGGAGATCAGAGAGGCCCCATCTGCAACTGGTGAGTCCTATTTTCCTTTTCCGTTCTGGGCTTATCTAATTGTCCAACAGCCCAGATCTGAACATCGACTGACTATCCATCGGGTTTTGCGAGTGCATGCTATCTAATCGTCCCATATAACATAGCGAACACGTAGTTATCGGGACTGGTCCTTTGAGGGTTGCGTCAGGGCTTTGCTCTGAAGCATAACCGCCAATTTTTATAGTGGAGTCGCAGTTTCGCGACACCATATATATTCAATCTGCCTCAACTCACCCTGTAGGTCCAGCACGAACGAACGATAAAACTCTATATCAATATGATATTGACTAAACCCGTCATATATGGGTTATCAATATTTGTGAGAATGTTCAACAATTAAAAAGAAATAATCTGACTGAAAATTTACAAATTTTAGCGCGGCTTCAGGAGGCCGTCAGATAAGCTGTCACTATACAAAACATTTTGAATAATGTTGTTCGTTATGCAAAATAACTGGCTTATTAATGTATGGAGGTGAACTAACGAAGTTCTTAAATTTGAAAGAAAACGTATACGCGATCCATAGACTCAAATAATTCATCTAAGATGTGATCAATGAAAAAATCTGCTTGACCATATAGTGATTAGTTCACATAAACGAAGCTAGGTTTCAGCTAAGTACAGAACCAAAGTATTCCGAGTTTTTATTCCACAGAGGCCAATGGTAGGTGTTTATGCTATTACCAGTAGCTTTAACCTAATCACATGTTCCCTTCATCCTATCCCCCCCACAACATATCAAACGTTTCGATCATTTAGAAAAAATGTGTACGGGACGGGCACTGTAGTCGCCAGCCGCACAGACGATGAAGTGGGAAGTTGCCGGCTGGCCGCTTCGACACCTAGGGAGAAAGTGGGGAAAAAATGTAGGGAGAGGGAAAAGTGGGGAGATTTCAGGAAAATTGGGTAAATGTAGGGAGAAAGGTAGAGGGCAAGGGGGGCGGAAGGGGGGTAGAGGTAGAGGGGAAGTAGAGGGGAAGAAGGGAGGTAGAGGGGAAATTTGCGCGATCGACCAATTTATTGTAATGCTTTCTTCTTGGAGGGCGGTCCAACCAGGGCGGAGAAGAAGAAGTCCAAGTTTTCCAGGGGTAGATCGGAGAAGGCAGAAGAGAAGGCGAGATGTTGCTGAAGCGGTGAGATCTGGAACTCTGCCGATCTGGCGGTCTAACAGCCGTATTTAAAGGGTCCAGAGACGGGAGTCTGCCCGTCTCAGTCCTTTGTTCTTCTCAATTCTACGAACTGAGATGAAATTCTTAGAATTTTGACTGTTAGAGTTGTAAAACGCCACCGCGTTCGTTTCGCTATTGCGCAACGAAGCTGAGAACGCCACAGAGTTTTATCTTGACCTACTCTCGATGCCTCTCCGATCATTCGTTTATTATGTGAGTTTGCACATTTTACATTTTATATTTTACATAGGGTATGAACAGTCTGCACAAATTGGAATTATTTTATATTTATGCAAAACTGTTATACGAATACATAGGTTGCATAAATTCGAATTTGTGCAAGTGTTTATAAAGGTAAAAATACATAGGTTGCACAAATTTGAATTTATGCAAGTGTAAATAATAGAGATCTGCACAAATTGGACCCGTGCGAAGGTTTGTATAGGAACGGCTTCGCACAGATCGAATTTGTGCAAAGGAAAAAGTCAATTTAAATAATTTAAATAGTGTAGGTATGTACACTGAGGGTTGGGGTCAAGCTTTATTTTTTGTCTTAGGCTGACTGCCTGACCCCGTAAATATTTTTATTCTTTCATAAATATTACATTAAATTACATATGACATTAAACTACAATTAATCTTAAATACGTCCGGTACAAAATGTGTCAATGCTACAAAAACTCTTTAGTAAAAAAAGGTTGTTGATACTAACTCATGGTAATGATGAAGCCATCCTTCATCGTTTTGGGTCGGGGAGGTTGTCCCATTAACTGTATATACAGGACTCCCCCGCACAGGCGGTACTTCCTCAGGTTCAATTCTTCTTCCTCTACCTCCACCCTCATGCTTTCTAGGATCTCGTTGTACTCGTCCTCTGGAAAACAATCATTGTAAAGAAGTTGGGAATAGAAGAACAAGCATAAAAGATAAAATTAAAATGTCAAAAATTATCAGTGTGCATATCTTTTCTAAATGCGGATATATATAAGCATTAAAACCAACGAAACAGACAGGCGCCCTCTAGTTTTGACACTGGAGAAGATTGATAACATGGACATCTAGACATCTAGACCAATGATTCTTAACGGGGGCGCCAGCGCCCCTCTGTGGGCGTTTAGGTGGTCTGGGGGCGTTTTTAAATTTTTAGCATTTAGGGGGCGCTGCAAAAGCGAGTGGGCATTGTGTCAATGTAGAAAATAAGCTCATTCCACAAATATTTTAACTGAGGAATGGACTTCCTACTAAAACATTTTTATTTTTAAATTTTCGTTGGGGGGGGGGGGGGGGGGGATAATTTTACTGTGGTAAAGGGGGCGATTCTTTCAATAGGTTTAAGAAACAGTGATCTAGACTAATCTACCAATTTTGGAAGTGCTAGGAATCAAACACAGGTTTTTTTTAACATTATCTCCACATATGAGGACCTAATAAAAAAATAATAAAAAAACTTCCCTCAGGGTCTATGTCATCTTTTGGGATGCTGCAAGGAGGGTCTTTTTAGGAAAAGTAAGTAGAGGAAATTCAAACGAAGGAAAAATGTATAGGCAGTGGATAATAATCTGGGGTTAATGTGTTCATGCCACGTGGTGCAAGGCGATTGGTTGAGAGAGTCCGGCTGGAAAGGTCAAAAGTTCTCCCTCAACCGGACTCCCCCGATCTAGCCCGCGATGCAGTAGGTGGGCAAAAGAATCCGCTGCCAAGATCTAGACTCTAGACAAACCTCACTTCATGAACCCGGGCACCCTTGCTAAGTTATCAAATGTAGCTATGTGACCATGTCAAGGGTGTTGGTTATCCTAAAACACATTCTGAGATACTCTGGGTACATTGCGTTGCTTGTTAAACTGGAAACCAGAACCCAAAGAAGCTCATGGTCAATGGTGTGGTAAGACGAAGATAACTGATGTGTTCAGGCTTCTGAAATCCATGTGTCCACGGCTCCTTAGGAGTAGCTGCAGCGCATGATAGTGGGGAATGGCGTAACCTGGTTTTGAAAGACTGAAAATTTGCGATTCAATTGTACTCTGGAATAAGTCCTTCTTTCTAGGCATCCAATGTGTGCTGGTCAGGATTTTATTATACATATATCAAGTCAATGAAGACCATATCAACAATTTTCTCTTTGTACCTTCTTCTTTAGCAAGTATATCTCTGGGAAGAGTCACTTCTTCTGGTTCTGCTGATTTCAGTTCGACGACTTCTATTCTTTCTGCTTTTAATGCTCCAAACCTATAATGAATAATAAAAACGTTATGTAATGGTGTTGGCATTGTGACCATATACTCTTCGGACATTTTCAATTCAAATTAGTCTTACTTGTCATTTTCAATCAATTTGTTCAGTAGGTCTATTCTTGCCTTTATTGTAAGGAAGAAATCAATTCTCGCCTTGGCCTGGGAGTTTCTCAATTCTACTACACGGTTGTATTGGCTCTTGGTATACGTGTAGAGATCTGAAAACATACGTCAAATGTGATAAAATAGATAAATTAGTTTCTAATCCAAATTAGTTTTCATGGTGAAGGAAAAACAGGAGGAAATTTATTAATGTAATATCCATTGACGTATGATATCTAGACGCGCCCTGTGAAATGCAAAATGACCCCAGAAGCCAGCAAAAGCAGGCTCACGGCCCATTTATGAAAAAGTGCCTGCATTGTTTTGCACCGTTTAGATCGCATAGTGCTTTGTGTTGTACCTTTTATCGGTCTACAAGGTCTACACCGAAACCAATTTGTGTTCCAGCCGTCCGCACCGGAGTTAATTTTTTCAAACACAAAAATATCTAACTTCCGAATGTTGTACAAAGTACTCACCGCGGACTTTATTTTTGAAAATGTAGTCAGCTATCTGACTACAACAAAAAAATAGACCTTACATATGTCTTTTAGACAGCGTTTTCATAAACGTAATAATGTTACAGAATTACTTTTGTTGCCATCAAAGTTTCCTACGTCATCAAATCACCGCACTGCCTGTGTTCGACTACTAATACATACAAGGAGGGCTAGTATCACAATTTGGAAGAGTTTTCAAACTTTTTTAAAGCGCGACCCGCTTTTAGTAATAAAATAAATTATATTATTTCCATAAATTATAATTATAATTACATAAATTCACCACCAGCTATTTTTTAGGAATGATCAACCTTTTTAGTCGAAGTATTATTAATGTATCCATTATTATTATGTACTTATGCGGACCTTGGTGGGAGGGTATGTACAACATAACCTGGTTAACTTTTTTGTCGGTGGAGTCGCAAACCTGCTTTACATATTATAAAACAATATTTGTTTAATTAAACTATCAAAGAGGGTAAAAAAAAAAGCCGCAGCTGAAAATTTTATATCCGCAATGCCAAAACAATGAATGATATCGATTTTTTCAATTTGGAAATGTTAAATTTTGGCGGTTGATTCAAAAAGGGCAAAAATTGCCAGACAAAATTTTTACTACGTTCAAGGTCAAACCAGTAAATGGTGTTAGTTTATTTTCGTTTGTAAATACAGTATTTATAAGTACAATATTTCGTCAAGATAATTTTTGTTATTTTGTAAAACGGAAACCTTTAAAATACATAAAACACAGATTTTAACAAAAAATCGTTGCAAAATTCTTTAATTAAGGTCGCAAGTTAAACAATTAACAATTACCATTAACACTTATAAGTTAATTGTATGAAATTTCCCTCGATAGATAAAAATCGTAAGATATACTCCAAAAAACATTATTAACACGTATTACAAGATATATAGGTATACGAAAAATTTCGTAATTCATTGTTTTTTTCAAATCCTTTTTGAGACATTTTCCGTGAGATTTTTGTCCTATTTCAAACGAGTCATGTTTTTAAGAATAGCGCGCTCCCTCTAACACTCGTATTTACGTATCTCCCCTTCCTCTTCTTTTTGAGCGCTTACTACTGGGCTTTAAGTATCCACTAATTTCAGTATTTTTTTATTTATTATACGCAAAAAACTTAATGTTTTGAGTAGCTGATTCAAAACTTTAAAAAGAAATTATAGTTTTTGGCTAATACCTTTTGCAAAACGGAACAGAAGCCTTTGAATATTTTTAGCGCAATTTTTTGATATTTTTTTGTAGTCAGTCCGAAAAGCAGTAAATGGGCTTACGGACCGCTGGTTGCTCATCACTGTGTTAATGATGAGCAACCAACTTGGGTAGCCAACTTGGGCGGTAAAAAGATGATTTTTTCGTAAATGTTTTCAAGCAAATGATGATTGGTTTTTTAATAAACTCATTAAGCTTACGAACCAACAGAAAAAAAATGCAGACGCATCTGCCGCCAAGACCTGGAAAAACATCACTCCATTAACCCGGGCACCCCTGCTTAGTCACCAAACGTAGCGAATCACTTGGGGTGACCTATGGCAGAGGCGTTGGTTATCCAATAAATGGTTCCCGAGGCGGCGGTACCCATACTGGCCTCCGAAATTGAATCGCTTGTCAAAATAAAGTAAAAAAATATTTTTTTCCAATTAAATTTATGAATGTCTCGTGACCCCCACTTTGAAAACCACTGTATACAGCACGGCTTGTGGATATTGTTCATGCGGCCAATCCGTGAACAACTATTGATGTATTAGTTTGACAGAATTACACAATAGGATAACTTGGCGGTCAGTTGTTTATTGCCGGGAACTCTGTATGCAAGACGGCGGAATTGGAAGGAGAGTTTTGTTGCGAAATTACTGTTACTGGTGTTATTTTATTCTGATTGTTACTATGAGAGGGCTTGTCTAGGGTATACTTGGTCGAAGGTAATATCCCATAAACATTGATTACATGACACAAAATCATAGGAAAATATTAGAAATGATAAATAAAGAATATAACTATAATAATGGAATTTGATTGAGAAATGACATCACAGATATAAATAATTACATATGTACCGGACGTAATTTTGACATTACATAATTGTATTTAATTAATGTACAATAAATTGAATCGCGGGGTCAAGCGGTCCCTATACGACAAAAAACAAAGCTTGAACCCCCCCTCTCCCCCTATCTCACTGTTGAACATACCTTCACCCCTTTTTTAATTAATTAACTTTGTTCTTTTTGCATAAAATTGTTATTTGTGCAAAGTAGTATGAAACCTTACCCTTTTTTCCATTGCACAAATCAATTTGTGCAAAGCGATCTACCTACATCCATTTTATGCAAAACCATCTTTTATCATTTTGCACAAAATCTAATCGTTGCAACCCTATATCTATGTTTACATTTTTGTGCAAACTCACAATATTACAAAATAAATATCAAGGGAGCGAAGCGTGTCAGGGAGATGCGGGGACATGACAAAAGGGTGACCGCCGTCGCGTTCACTCACTTTGCTCGACCGATTGCAGGATCTCAGTTCCTGGAATTACGGGGAGACAAAGAGCAGGACCCGATGTTTCCCCTTTAAATAGAGCCCTAAAGGCTGCTTTGTACCTATAGAGTTCCAGCACCTGTCATCTCGCACACATCTTCGCTGCCCTACGCTCTCCGATCGAACTGCAAATTGGACTTTCTCTTCTTGCCCTGGCCGACTTATTCACCCCTGAAGATTTTAAGCACATTTACAATTACTCGATCGCCTTTTTAAAGGCGCAGGTTACCCCTCTACTTCCCTCTACCTCCCTACCTCCCCTCACCTTCGTCTTACAATTGCTCGAACGCCTTTATCAAGGCGCAGGTTTCCTCTCTACCCCCTCTCTACCTCACTTCTTCCCCTCGCCTTTGATCCATTTATCCCTTACCCTAAATTTTCTCCCCATTATCCCTCAACTTCTCCCCACTTATCCCTTCCTTCCTAGGCGTCGAAATGGCCAGCCGGTCCCCCTCCCACTACATCATCTGTGCGGCGGGCGACTACAGTGCCCGTCCCGTACAACATACAAAAATCTATAGTACAAATAAAATTAATATTAATTAAAAAGATGATAGCATAGCCTTCATGTACCTACCTTCCATGCGGAATGAAATTAAATCCTTTATTATTAAGCTTCTGAATAAGATTTTCAAGGCAAGAATTTATTTCAGTTAAATGCTTAACTTTGTGATATTTAAGCTTCGATTATTCTCACTGATAAATATTAATTAAGTTTATTAAACATTGAACTACTTGGGCAAGAATTTCAATAAATTTCTAGTATGCGTAGTATAAATTATCTCTAAATTTGTAATATAAAAAAAATCTGGGTTTAAGGCTTTGCTGTGTCAAGTAAACAACATTTTTGGGTAACAGGGTAAAAAGCCTCATCTGTGGGGCATTTTTGAAGAATTTTTGATTAAAAAATAATATTAATGCCCAAAAATGGGGGAAAATCCACGGAATTTGTACCATTATTTTAATTTATTATTTGAAAAATAATTTAGATAGGTACATAAGATTAATGTTTATAAAATGATTTTTATTTGTTCATATGAAGAAAATGATTTTTAGTTGCTTGCCAATAATAATTGAGACACGTTTCTTTCGAAATGAAGAATGGTCAATCAATTGAATATTAATAATTTCATTAAATTAGGTTAATTAGTAAATTTCCGAAAATGAATTCTTAATCCTAGAAATATAATCTACGTCCGAGAGACGTAAGAGTTATACAAGAATTGCTGTATTTTTTTTTTATTTCACAACGTAGCGCGCTGTCTCGGTTAGCTCAGTTGCCGAGTAGAGCTTGCGCGGGGCGACTCTTTCACCACGGTAAGAGTACAATAATTACAGAGAAATACACACCCCTTACGTCCGAGAGACGTATGATTACCTACCTTTTGTGTAACTTTCAGACTTTTTCGTATAAAGGCGATTAAGCGAAATAAAAAACTATTATTTTTTTTATGTAAAATAACTGATTAGCATTTAAACTTTCAATATTAAAAAAACGACTTACGCACAACATAAAACATTATATTTCATTTAAAAAAATACTTTATATTTTGTTATTGATTTGTAAGAGGTTTACAGAATTTGTTATTTTTTTTAATTACAATATATTTATATATATTTTTTTGATTTTATTTAAAGTAATTATTCAATTATCTGACTGTGTAAGTATGATAATAAGTATGTCAAATATACTCTTTTAAACTGCAGTACATCTCTAGGACCTTTTGTGTAACTTTCAGAGTTGTTCGCAGGGGCGTGCACAGAGTTTTTAATCAGGGTAGGCAGTAGGAAAATACAACAGGTTAAAATTTCCATATTCTATCAGATAATTTCAGAATTAAAGTACGACAAACGTTTTTGAATAGACAAATTAGCATTTATGAAAGACAACTATTTGATAGAAGTACATAACAACAGATATTTTTGTCGTCACTGATTGCCATTTGCTAATTTTGTTCTAGAAAGCACTGCTTAATACTAACAAAAAAACCTCATAGAAGTCAATTCAAAACGACAGTTCAACTTTACACTTTGTGCATTTCGTAAACATTGAATCATGTCTTGTATGAAGTTAGCTCTAGTCAGAAATAATTCCTGCTTAGACCGCATTTTAGTGAGGCAGTCGGAGGGCGCACGTGTAGTTTCTAGTTACAGTTTATGCCGCGTTTGTAGTATGCCGTTTGTGGCGCTCGCGTGGTTTCGGTTGCTCAGCTTTTTCGCGCTTATTTTTTAAAGTGTGTATTTATTTTTAGCAATAATTTAATAAATTATAATATTATTTACATGCTTATGTTTTACGAAAACGGCAGGGTAGGCAGTGCTTATATGCCTATATGGAGTGCACGCCCCTGCTTGTTCGTATAAATATTATTTAGCGAAAAAAAAAAAAAAATTTTGAATAACGACTGATTAACATTTCAAATTACGTAGCATAAAAAAAATTCCATTTAGACATTAAATGAAACCTTATTTTTCATTTTAAAAAAGACTTAATATTTTGTAATTGATTTGTAAGAGGTTTACAGAATTTTGTTATTTTTTTAAAATCAATAATTTTTTGTAATTATTTTGATTTTATTTCAAGTATACAACCATAAACTAATTATTCAACTATCTTTAAGCTGTGCAAGTGTGATAATAAGTGAAATATTCACTTATAAACTTCATTACGACTCTCAGACCTATGATTATCTTTAAGATAGGTAAAAATAAGATTATTTCCCTAGGATTATTGATGATTTAAGACTATATCGCTTCACAAACTATCTACTCGCACAGTTGCACGTTGGGAAACCCACATAATAAATATTTTAATTAGTGTTGTAAACAATATTTGTTAAAACATATTTAACAGTGTGAGGAAGATTATATCAATGACCTTAATAACTTAAAAACCACCTTATTACTAACTTCATGCAACCTAGGTACAAGCGAGTGTTTCTCATACTCAGTCCTGGTATTGTTGCATTTAAACAGGATTTTAGAAAGAGTAGCTCTCGTGGGTATATGAAATTCAATGAGGTTAATTAAATCAGGACTGTCTGTTCTACTATTTAAAAGTCTGACATAATTATATTATACTAGCTTTTGCCCCCGGCTTCGCTCGCATTCCTCCTCCTCCATACCCGTTACATTCATTTTTCACGATGTCACCTATTAAAACATAATAATCAAATACGCGCTAGCAGTTGGCTAAGGTCAAAATGTAGATTAGTAAAAATGCCATAAACAAAAGTTAGTTGTATGTAGATACTTTTGTATAGCATCTGGTGACCACTTGACAGCCACAAAGTTCCAAAAAAAGATCGGGGAAGGCCGCGCGAAAGGGGGATTTGAGAATGCTTCTCTCAATATAGGTTTTAAATGAGGTTAGGTACATAATGTAAGTTTTATTGTTAGGTAAAACTATTTTATTTTATACATATTTGAATTTTTGCTATCAAAGGAATCTCCAGAGTAACCTAAACAAATAACAAAATGACAGCCCACGTCAAGCAATTACTTAGCAATACGCTTTGTTTTTCATTCGGACAATAAACGTATAGTAAATAATTTCATAACGCCACAGCTTATTCATAACGCCACAGCTTATTCATAACGCCAGAGCTTACCAATATATATAGCCTATATTACTCGCAAATAATGTAGCTTTCGATTAGTGAAAGAATTTTTAAATTCCCTTCGATATTTATTGGGTGAAAGAGTAACTCACATCCATTCATACAAACATTCGCATTTATAATATTAGTAAGATTATAAGTAATTCTTCAATCTGAGAGTCGAAATAAATTTAATTCTTTCATCAAGTATTATAGTTTACGTTTTCGATGGGGATACCGAGTTTAAAATTGATGTGTCTTAAGAATTTATGTTGAATTTTTTCGATTGAATCTGAATGTATTTTAATATGGGGGGGACCAAATCGAGGAGTTACATTCGACTTGACTACGTACTAAAGATGTGTTCAAAATCTTTAATGTGAAGAACAGTCAGCGACTCACCAGCTCCCCCCTTCATGGGCAACTTGTCAGGATCCTTAAAGAGCGGGTTCGCTGGGCTGAGCTGATCATCCACTAGCCATAGGGTTCTCACCGCCACCCCCTTCCACACATGTTTCCCTGGCAGCGTGAGGGTCAGGCCCAGATCTGAGAACTGGATCTCTTCGGGATCTCTGCATCAAAATACACGGTTTGTATTAACTCTACTGAGGGAGCTGTTAGGAATTAGAGCATTAGCGCCATCTATGGTACCTTGTCCTACTTAATTATCATGGATCAGCTGCTGGCAATTTATGTCAGAATCCGCCGATAGGGTTACAGATTTTGCCTTTACCGACTTAACTTATGTTTATGATCAACAGAGTAGTTTCCTGTTTGATTGTTGTTTTGTTCTCATAATATAAAAAGGTCAATGCCTAAAAAATCTCTCTCTCTTCTCCGTACTGTTGTTATAATAGGTTACCTTTAAGGCTGTTTTGAGAGGTTATTCATAGACGGCACTAGACAGTAGTTTAATAGGTTACCCATAGACGGCATATAGCTGTCAAAAATGCAGGGACTAAGAGTATAATAAATAATGTTGTAACCTCAAGGTTGGGGTCCAGATAATTTATACCGCCTGCTAAAAAAGATATTTGAGCTCATCATCATTTATCACGAGTATCCAAGGTGTTTAGTTGAACCTGGAGTTTTCATTGAAAGAGAGTTTGTGACACAAACTCGGAGTCACAAAAAATACGATAGGTTTGCTCTTTTGTCAGGTTTCATGGGTTAAGTCATTACCAAGTTTACGATGGTAAATTTTATAGTAAGTTGTCCTTGATCACAATTGATGGTGATCACAATTCACAATAAAGATATTTTGATTTAGAACTCTAATAGTGAACAGGTACATGTTTATAGTGGTGGATATTCCAGAGGGTGACATATAGTTTGCTGCAAAGCAATTGTTGAGGATATGCGAGGAGAGACTGGGCCAGCCATGAACTGCTGCTGCTGAAATATCACAAAACGTTTGGAGACTATTTTGGAGGCAGGTGTGGGTATAATTGGTTATAATTTAGGAGGCGGGTATGGGTATCGCAGTCCCGGGAACCATTTATTGGATAACACCTCTGCCATTGGGTTGGCGACTTAGCAGGGGTACCCGGGTTCATGAGGTGAGGTTTGTCTAGGTTTTGGCGGCGGAGTTATATGGACCTCCGTCCCAAGCGGCGTTTTTACTTTAACTGAACAATCGAGCCGAATTAAGGTAGAGGGCACACACTAAGTAGTTGCCAAAGAGCAACATGCAATAATAAATTAGCGTTAACAGACACCTTATCAAATAATGGCTCCCCGACATGTCTTGAAAAAGGGTGTAGTGAGCAATGAACAACCATAAAAACTATATTTATCTGATTTTATAGAATGGTATCACAGGCCACCACTCTCTGGCTGAGTGCATGATATTGCACATTCATTCCGGTTCGAGCGTTCCTTCTTTCTACCTGCTTTTCCTCTAAGCAAGATAATTATTAAATCTGTACCAATTATTGTAAAATATAATTGACTCACGTTAAATAAAGAGTTGTTATTGAAAACCTCCACACAAAAGTTAGTTGTATGTAGATACTTTTGTATAGCATCTGGTGACCACTTGACAGCCACAAGGTACTAAAGAAGATCAGGGAAGGCCACGCGAAAGGGGATTTGAAAATGTTTCTCTCAATATAGGTTTTAAATGAGGTTAGGTACATAATATAAGTTTTATTGGTAGGTAAAACTATTTTATTATTGAAAACCTCCACAATACACGCATCCAGTTTGCAGACGTGGCAAGGTTTGTAAACTGCCAAACCCACTGGATAAAATATCAAAATATACCAATATTGCCAAAAGGGGAAGAAAACTAATGGCAACGAAACCGGCAACATGAGGTAAGTAAATGGTATGTGGTATCTCACGTGGGTGGCTCATGTGCCTTGGGCATCTTGGGTGGGCCGGGCGGGAACATCCAGAGGGCCAGAGCGTGCTTGCGTGTCCGGTGCGCGTGTCTCTCGGCCACGGGCGGCGCGCGAGGCC
Source organism: Limnephilus lunatus (assembly GCA_917563855.2). NCBI lineage: Eukaryota > Metazoa > Arthropoda > Insecta > Trichoptera > Limnephilidae > Limnephilus > Limnephilus lunatus. The sequence goes on along the minus strand of OU830596.1, from coordinate 19,105,094 downwards.
CGTGCAGCGTGGCCCAGCACCGCGTGCCCGCCTCCAGTGTACGCGCCCATTCCTGGCAGAGCTCTACCCTGACCTGAAAAAGTTAAAAAACTGATTTGTATAAACGGAAAGTCGCCTCTGGAGCGTTATCACTAGAGATGAAATGGATAAATGTTTTGCCGGATATCGGATACCAAATATCTTGCCAACCTTGAAGCCGGATAGCCGGATAAGCGGCCGCCGAATATTCAGCCGAATATAGCCGATTGGCGACTCGTTACACGAGCAAACGCACAAATGATCGGTGTCTACACGGGTGAGTTCGGGCCCTTTCGTTGAGTGAAGCTAGTGTTTCATTGTCTTATTGAATTGATTGCAACACAATCATTTGAGCTTAGGAAAAAACGTGCTGTTGTAGTTTGAGTTTGAGGGGATTTTATTAGTGATTCAAAAAAATTCAATTACCGAAGAAAAATGTCTTCGATAAAGAAAAGATCGCCTTTATGGAAATATTTTGATATAAAAAGTGATGATCAAAAATTTGCTATTTGTTCGTAATGTAATGTTAAAATTTCTCTTGGAGGGGAAGAAAAAAGGCAGGTATGTACCAAACAAAAATGGCTTATCTCTTTTCTTCTGTTTTTAACTACTTAATGGAATTTGTCGCTGAACGAACGATTTATCTATTGAATGTTATGGTTAGGTAAATAGGTATAACTGGTGTAAGTATAATACGCTTCAAAAATGCATACTTCAGTTTGAACCGTTAATTAATGTTAGTTAAATCTGGTATCTGGCCGGATACTCGTTTATTATCCTTAAGGCCGGATAGGTCGGATACAAATAGTTACCGAATATCCGTTTCATCTCTAGTTATCATCGTGTTCTGTAATTTGAATACGTTACTGGAAAGCAAAGGCTGATGGTGTTAGAGGTGTTTCTTCGAGAGCCTTTTGACTTAGTCTCAGTGGCTCTCTACTTTCCAATGTCATATAGGTTGTCAGCTCAATTTGGGAGGCGGGTATGGGTATCGCCGCCCCGGGAACCATTTCTTGGATAAGCCACCCCTACCATAGGTCACCCCAAGTGGTTCACTACATTTGGTAACTTAGGATGGGTGCTCAGGTTCATGGGGTGAGGTTTGTCCAGGCTTTGGCAGCAGATGCTTCTGCCCACCAACTGCATGGAGATTTGAACCGGGAGAGACTTGTTGAGGGAAACCTTTTGACCTCTGCAGCACAACTCTCTCGGAATATTGCCTTGCACCTCAGTGGGAGGGATGGATTCGTACGTTCGTCGCTCCTGAACACATTGACCCCCAGATTCCCACCCACCTTTTACGCCTTTTTCCTTCCCAGAACTTCCTTTCCTCGAAACACCATCCCCAAAGATGACATAGGACCTGAGGATTTTTTCCTCAGGGTCTGTGTAGATAAATTAAAAAATCTGCATACGGGAGACCTTTTCCCAAGCATGGAAAATGATATTTTGAAAACCTCATAATATTCTGATAGTATCTTGTCTAACTATTATATTATTTACTAGCTGAAGTCCCCGGCATCGCCCGGGTTTTATGCATTTCGAAATCAGATGATGACAGTACCTAATAATTTTCTGATTATGTCAAATGCACAAAATTCAATCAAAATTCTGCATTAAGGGGTGGAAAAAGGGGGTGTGGTGGTTTTTCAAAGCCTCGTGTAAACAGTCATCTTTTTCCCATTTCGAAGGTCAAGCATGCAAAATTTCATCAATCTCAGAATAAAACTGTAGATTCGTAAGAAAAACAAATCTAAGCCACCCGCCAAACTCTTCTTATATTATAGAAGATTAACATTAAGTACCTCTCTAAAAATTTTCAGCTGCCTCTCTGTGAACTCCTGTGGATATTTGATAATGTCATTCAGTACTTCCACCAGCTGAAACAAATAAATTATACCAATTAATCAAGTTCTCACGTTAGTAAAAAACGTATTTTATCCACCGACTGTCAGAATTATTTGCTGAAAGCGCTTGCGTATAACGCTAACTGACCATGGATGACGGATTTAGTCAAAATTTATTTATTTATTTAAACGTTATGGAATGGCTTTTACATTCAAGTGATAGGTACATGATATTATAAGTATACAGTGGTACACGGGAGATTATCAGGATAACAATAATAACAAAATATGAATGTACATTTAACAAAGTATGTGTGATAAAAGCAAGTATTTAGGTATAGGATACTAGTATGCGTTACGAAACTAATAATCAATGTTATAATAACAGAGAACATGGGATTATTTAGAATAAAAAGATGTAAACAAAGGGGACTTGTCAGAAAAGTTGTCAACAGTATTATATTTATATACACTAAGTAGTAGAGTAAATTTGTATTTACTTTATTGTTACCTTCAAAGTTATCATTGTTTGGAATTACTAACCCTTAATTACTCGCACAAAGAACATTACATAACTGCTTGCATGGGGTCACAGATGACCCCAAATAGTATGAGTAGTTTTTAATATATATTGAAATATAATATATAGTTTTTAATATAAATGAAACTATTTTCTTATTAAAGTGCTTTGTTTATTCTGTAATATCTATAAGTAATAACATGAATTACTAACTTATTATACAAAAATAAGTTAAAATAAAATAATTATCAAAAATTAACGATTTGTACTTCGGTATACTGAGATCATAGTTAATACTCATATTTTTTAGGAACTCTCCGAATCACTCTTGTTACACTGTTGACAATATATTTTAGAGTGATCATTGTACACAAATCTTGTACAATTCTTGCATTTTGTTGATAAACTTACCTCTTCCTAAAAAGTAACGTAATTACTCGCACGGGGTCACCGCTCAAGAGCGCAGCGACGCTTACTTCCACTCCCATGACTTGGTCGCTACGGTATTAGTTCATTTATGGTCGCTACTAAAATACAAACTTAGACGCGCGTTATGAAGCTTGCAAGGGCGCGGGGGGGAATCGGGCCGCGCCAAGTGCTTCATTTTTTAATCCGAAAATGCTTTGACCCCATGCGAGTAATTGAGGGCTAAGCAGGTATTATTTATAATTAGCTAACTGTTTCAGGGCTGTCAGTTAAAGATTTAAAAAACATTTTTAATAAAATAATACATTTAAAAGCTATCTCTCTTCAGTCTGATAGTAAAGATTTCTGAAGTAAGTAGTTGAGAATCTTATTGCTTTAAAGTTTTATCGACCTACTTTGGGTGCTCGAGGTAGAGAGTGCACTTCAGCTCTGCGGATCTGGGCAGCCATTTGGCCTCATGTACCTACACTACCCATTACTACAATGAACAAGTTAACCCTACCGGCTGTATCTCGATGTCTCTGGTCTGCGCCAATTGGAAGGTCTTATCCTCGGCCTCCTGGGAGCTCCAGCGGTAGAGGGCGCACGTCAGTTCGGGGGGCTGATGCGGATCTGGGCTTCCATCTGTCCTCATATACACCACCCACTGCAATCAACCAAAAATCTCACTGATTCGTTCGCCAGCCGTTCCGTCTTTTACTGAATGTACAGATACTGAAACGACTGAATGTGGTGAGGAAATGTTGTGGATAAATTGAAAACTTAACAATTATCGGAAACATAGAATTGCACTGTCCTCGTGTACGCTCTAACCTAGCATATTCGCAATCAAAAATTATAAATCAACTGTATTCTGTTTTGTTTAAATACTCGTATGTACATATTTAAATCAGGGATGTAAAAATTACAAAAAAAAATAGATTCAAACAATTTGAAAAGTTAAGATAAAAATCGTAAATACCTCCTGCTTTTCTCTTATTTCATTTTCAAGGCCAACTTTCATGTGAGTGGAATCTGAAAAATTAAATAAAAACTGATATTGTTGTTTTTTTCTACATTAACTCCACACAGGACCAATGACTTCTTTGAAGATGCTTTGTGGAGGGTTTTTTTGAAGAGAGGAATGAGTGAACACAGGTTTTGAAGAAATCCATGTTGTAGGTGGGAAGAAACACAGAGAACAGCAAATCATTCCACAGCCGAGGTGTTGAACTCAAGAATGAATCGTTGAAGCAACCCGTTTACATGTGACAAATGTCAATCGTGTACTTATATTTGGCCCACGTTTGGAGTGTCTCCTGACTATGCACTGGTGCCGAAGGAATCAATGATGGTAGTTCCTCGGAAAATCTTCTACTAATTGCAATCCGCTTGTTAAGATAGGAGAATCTATCAAACGAACCGCTCGTTTCTACACAGACTCAAGGATTTTTTTCAGGTATTTTGGGTCAAGAGTGGCTGCCGAACTCAACAGTGGAGTGCAATTACAGGGTTGTGTACTATTTGCAGTATCTGCGGCCCTGTACAGTACGCCCAGCTTCTGAGAGGCTAATTTGACTTTGGCTTCGATGGAGCCCTTGTATATGCAAATACTGGCTGATGTGTACCCGGCGTTGCTCGAGGTTACGAATGGCTTAGGGTAAAGTTTTGAGACGGGGTGCTTACCATGTGGCCCGCAATGCTATTCCCGCTGCTCAGTTGCGTTGTGCGTAGGAAAAATATTTTAATATTTTTTATTTCTTATATGAATACTGCACAAGAGTCCCATCCGCTCCTGTCTGGAACCAGTGAGACTATGGCATCCCCAATTGGGGTGTGTTATGAGGCTGAAGGTAGTATGGAGGGGAAGGAGATAGGGAAGAGGAAGGTGGGGAAGTACCTGGCTATTCAGATCTGGTCATCAAACACGGCTAAAGCCATTTTAAGCAACGTTTCAATTCTGAATGGTGGTCTTACATCAGGGTGATACTAGTGTCTTCAAATACTAGTGCAAATATATTTATTTGCCATGCCGGGATTTGATCTTTCGACCTTAGGATTGCAAGTCAAGAGCCTTACCGCTTGACTGCGCAGGTCGTCTTAATTTGTCTTAAATCGTTCTTAATTGAAAAAAAATATCATCGGACAGCAAAATGACATCTACATTTTTGACTCCAAATTTGTTCAGGTTAAAACCCTTCGAATACGAGCTGTTATTGCCAGCGTATATGGGGCATCATAAAGGGTATTTCGATACCTTTACACTATAAGCGAATAGATAAAATAAAATGATATGTCGAGTTACCGTGAAACTGTGTGACGATGTTCTTCAGAACCACGTCTCTGACCATTTGTTCCTCGTCGTCCTTTATCTTTAAGTTGGCCAGCAACAGCTTGTAGGCAGCCCTCTTATTGGCTGCGGCCTGCTGCCTATCCAACCAATCAGAAGCTAGCATTAATATTGTCATTTAGATAGTTTAAAGGCCCACATGCAACCAAACTAAATAATAAACATGATGGTCAAACCCAGAAAAAATCTACTTATTTAGATGCATGGAGCTTATCTTAAACTATTTTAATTAACCTTTAATCCTAAAATTTTTGATTAATGAAGGCAATATCAGCGAAACTCAATCGAAAATCTGAAACAGAAAATACAGAAAAAGATATGGTCACATCTGGGACTCGAACCCAGGACCTATGACTTGCTAATGTGACCCTATCCTATTCAGTCATATTTAACTGTATCATTCTTCGACCAAGAACTACCAACATTATATTCATTTTCTTAATGCATATTTTTATTGGATTTATGTATGATTGCAAGATTCAACCAGAAGTAAATGCTGTCTAGATAGTGTCTTGGATAAATTTATCAATTTTTTATTTAATATGTGACATCTATGGACTTTTCTGCAAGTCTAGGATGAATATTTTTTTTTATTTCTAACTAAATGAGTAAAACTTCAAATTGTAATATTAAATTAAATGAAGACAATATTAGCGAAACTCAAGAGAAAATCTGAAACAGAAAAATCTGAAAATCTCTCGAACCCAGGACCTATGGTTTGCTAAACTTTTTGTATGGGTACCTACGTATCTTCCTAGGAATGTAATAAGAAATCTTGTACTGTAGTGTATCTAAAAGCTTCCTGCTTACTCACAGAGATGGCAGTACTAAGAACTGTCATAAGACTCCGCTAGATGGCAGCTTAGTACAGACTGTGGGCAACAGAGGGTCCAACAGCTCAAAGGCAGTTTTCAGCAGATCTCTCATGTCGGATTCCAATTATTAATTCCAATTACAGTTCCTAGATAGGTCGACTATCGTGGTCAACACTGTATACGCGAAATATCAATAAACCAGATTTATACTAAAAGAACATTATTCTACCCATTAAATTCATCTCCTTCCTAAGTGAGTTGGAGGAGTGTTGGTGAAACACCACAGCAACTGTAAATGAATAATTAATTTGTTCGAAAAAAAAGACAAATTTGAAATTCCAGAGTGGTAGACACTCTCAGTAATGCCCTGGTGACAGACAAACATTCACAATTGAAGCGTTATCTGAAATGGATTTAGCTGTGTTTGGTGAACAGATCTGAATATCCAGGCAATTTTCAACCATCTTCTACCACGTCCCCTTCTTATCCCCTCTTCCTTCAACAGCACACCTCAATTGGGTATGCCATAGTCTCATTGGTTCCTGACACTAGGGAGCAGTTGGGGCTCTTGAAAAAGGTGGTTTAATTTATAAATAAATATAAGTACTCTTCTTCTTCCTGTAGTCGCTTTTTTTCTGCGGCCTGTTGTTCCAAATAGGCTTTCTTTTGCGCTTTCGTCATTTTCTTTGGCTGAAACAAGAAAATTAATCACATTCTTATTCTGCCGTCATAAGCAGAAAGACAGCTGGAAAATTTTAATGTTCATTTTCTGATTTCTGATATACGAGATCTTTCATGTTTATTAATATGCTAGCAAGTACTCGTTCCCTTTCCACCTTTCCCGACTTCTTTCCTCTTGCGTCACCCGTCCCGCGACCTCTCTTCAGCGTTCCCCTTCCTCTTCCACCTTCCCCGATTCCCCATCCCCCTTCTCCGCCTCCTGCAAACCTCCTTCCTTCGTTCCCCTCCCCCCTCGAGTAATTCTTTCCCGATCGTATGCAATCCGCGAGAACCGCGCATGCGTGCTCGTATGTGAATTTCACATATCGTGGGGATCATCCAATAAATCTCACGACAAACTACAGAACCATTTGTTTGTGTAGCAATAATCTTGCAAGATATTTATCTTGCAAGGTATAATATATCTAAAGTCATTATATATTATTTGGTGTTTAGATATCTGATTAGCATGATTAAACCATAACATTTTTTTTGGTCAAATTTTAAATTATATTCTTCTATGGGTGGTGAGATTACGGTACAGTACGTAAAAAATGTCGATCCCCACCATCAAAGAAGTGCTCGAGCTGCCACTGCTTACTACAAAATTTGTTTTCTATCTACATATCTTGTGTACACGTGTAATGAAAGACATGTAATTGTTTAATCCTCTCATTATTACATGAGCTTAACAATCAAGGCACAAAAATACAATTAATGCAAATTTTATACAGACTTTTGGCAATTTTATCCGGTGGTTCATGCGAAATCGAATAAATTTTTTTCCCACGTCTTTTTATTTTGACGAAAGAAAAATCCAGTTCTCTATACACAACTCCAAACTCACAAAGTGTGACCATTAAACATTTACAGCTGCCTTTTTGCTGATAACCGCTTCAGTATAGTACTAACAAACCATCTTACATAAAATTAAAAAAAAAATCATAAAATTCTGTGGATCGACTACCCTAACTAATATAACGTAAATATGCATTTAGTCCACCTCACGGATAATACGGAACATTTGTTTTATGTTTTTCATGTTTGATGCACGGATAATAAAGAATATTCCTTTTTTTAGTTTGAGGTTAAACTACGAAAGCTGCATGTCATCATAATTTTAAAAAACATCCCAGGTTTTAAATGGTTTGTTTGGCAAAGCAGGGTTTATCTAGCGGGTTTGTGTATTTATGATTGATTGCCTATGAAATAAAAACGGTAAACACAAAATAGCGTTACCGCGTAAGCGAATTAATTTAAACATAATTAAAATGTTAAATGCATATTTTTTGCATGTTTTTTGTCTCCCGCGACATAAATACTCACTTTCCGGTATAATAAAGCTAAATCTAACTGTTTGAATAAAAAATATTCCGTATTAACGAGTAAGCGGTTTAAAGCATAAATAATTTATTATGTTTTGCCGACTCCAACATTATTTATTTCACTTGATCGAGCCATGATATTCTTTTGATGCCTACTCTTATCTCCGTCAATCCACTTTCCAACATATTTAAAATAAAAACTATTTTTAAAATATCTTACATCCGTAGGGACTGCCATGTTAACTGTTTTTGTACTTAATATAATCAAAATGAAATGCTTTCAAAAAATGTAGTAATTTTTCACAATAATTTCTATTTTAAAATAAGTTTTTTGTGTTTCGGTGTTTCATTTTGACATTGACACAATGTTTTAAATTAGAATAACAAAACACTACTATATCATTTATTTTGAAAACTATTCCAGGTAGGTACTTATTAGTGAAAAAAAAAAAATAATAGTTACCAGTAGCGGTTTGCGAGGTCAAAAAATGAGGAGGCGAAGATATATTTTTTTAAGAAAGTATTGTGTCTACTTACACCTACCTATATATTATACCTAACCTAGAAAAAATAGAGAAAATATTACTTACGTCAAACTATAACGATAATGTGGAAACACAAACTCCATTAATGGCGGACAGAACGCCGTTGGCGCCAAAAAAAACTCTCCAAAGAGTGATGGTACCTACCCTGATGTATGGCAGTGAGGCACGGAACTGGCAGAGGAAGGATGAAAGTAGACAATGCAGTAGAAATGAGATCCCTGCGGCGTACGTGTGGTAAAACCATGAACGATTGTGTGAGAAACGTTTAGATCCGCAAAGAATGCGGCGCAATGAGTAAGATTAAGAAAGGGATGTTGAGATGGTTTGGGTATGTAGAGCGAATGAACGAGGGAGTGTAAGGAGAATATATGATGCAAATGTGAATGGTAGAATTCGTCGGGTACGCCCGAGGAGGACATGGCACGACCAAGTGAATTAGATACTTGAGTCGGACCATGTCAAGAATCAGAATAATAGAAGAGCATGTAAGAGACGATGCATTTTTTTTTTACATGAGCTCCACACAGGAGGCCCTGAGGAAAATAATTTCCCTGAAGGCCTATGTCATCTTTGGGGATGCTATATATAGGGTTTTTTTAGGGAAAGGAAGGAGAGGCGAGTTCTGGGAAGGAAAAGGGTTGGGTAGGGATCTGGGGTTTAGTGTGTCCTGGTCATCCACCTCCAAGACCTAGACAAACCTCATCCCATGAACCCGGGCACCCCTGCTAAATCACCAAACGTAGCGAGCCACTTGGGGTGACCTATGGCAGAGGTGTTGGTTATCCAATAAAGGTTCCTTGTGTTATGAGTTACATAATATAAAGTCCTAGTGAAGTACGAACATATTCATGGATAATATTTAAACTGAAGTAACGTTAAGACTTCTACGACTTAACCCGTTGAATGGCAGGAGACCATATTTGTCCCAGCTCACATATGTCTCATATAAATAGTTGTGACTCCCTTACTATCAGAGGGAGTAATATGTTCTAAATGGTGTTAGAAAGGCAAAACACCACGCTTTATAGTCAAATCTAAAAAATAAACACCAAAAAGTAAAATGTATCTACACCTATAAGAAACCAAAGTTTTGAATCGCAATTTGAAAAAAAAAAGAAACTTTGAGAATTTTTTATTAATTTTTTTGGTAAATATGCATAGAGTCCACCTCATGGATAATACGGAATGTTTGTGTTGTCGAAGTTTGATGCACGCATAATACGGAATATTCCTTTTTTAACTAATAGACAATCAAATATGTCATTTGTCGGAAGTACCAATCTTATAAAATAAATTCTCTTCAAAATAAGAACCAACAAAAAAACTACTTCAAATTATTGCGTTGACATTCAAACTACGAAAGCTGCATATCATCATGAATTAAAAAAAACATCCCAGGTTTTAAATGATTTGTTTGGCAAAGCAGGGTTTGTCTAGCCGTCTAGCGGGTATGTGTTCAAAGGTGTAATTATTCTAATACATTTCTTTCCTTGTTCTGCTGTTATAAATACAGGTACAAACTTGTCAATAATGCATTCACTTTGTTTTATACGGCAATAATATTTTTTTCTATGATGATTGGCAGCATTGATTGACTGTCTATGAAATGTTAAATAAAAACGTTAAATATAAAATGGCGTTACCGCGTAAGTGAATTAATTTAAACGAAATTAAAATGTTCAATACCTAATTTTTGCATGTTTTTTGTCTCCCCCGACATAGACACTCACTTTTCGTAATACTGTTTGAATGAAAAATATTCCGTATTAACGAGTACTTTAGCGGTTCAATGCATAAACAATAAAAACAGTTTTTAGATATGGGATATGTTCAGAAATATTCCATTTATTTGCATTTTATTTTTTGACCATCTGAAAAATACGCCAAATTTTGAAGGGTTAAAATAATGACAACATTTAAAATAAAGTTATTAATTCTATATTTTAGATGTACGGATACGTGAATTTTGTATCTAGGTTTTTCCCATTTTCATCACTATTTCTTTCCACTTCGTCTTTCCACTTTCCGAGGCGTCTACTAATATCTACAGGAATTCCAAAAACTGAACAAATCGGACTAATATCTATGTTAAGAATTGGAGCATTAGTGCCATCTGTTATACCTTGTCGTATTAATTATCATAAATTAGCTATTTACAATTTATGTTAATCAGTCGCTAGAGTTACAGAGTTTGTTTTTACCGACTTAACCTATGTTTTTCTGACCAATAGGGTAACTGCCTGCAAATTGTTTTGTCTTGATATAAAAAGGTCATGCCTAAAAAATCCTTCTCTTCTTTTCTCCGTATTTCTCGTTAAAAGGTTGAATAAAAGATAGGTAAAAGTAGTTCGTGGGGGTCGGGCTAAGATTTAAAGTGTTACCCACTGTAAATTGAAATAAAAAGTTGCAAATGTGTAAATAAATGGCTCATAAAACTTCAAGTGTTTGGATTACCAAAAGTCCATTATCCCGATCATGATAAATAATTAATAACAATCTATGAGAATCCATGTTCTGACTAATATCTATACTAGGTATGTTGGAACAATATCTACGGGAACCAAGGGCGGATTTAGGGGGGGGGCACGGGGGCACGTGCCCCCCCCAGGACTGTATTTTTGTGTACTGTGGAGATTCCATCACAGTACATACTTGGAAGCAAATCAAATTATCAGAGTTGTTAAAATATATGAATAAAATAACAGAAAAAACATGAGACAAACTCTTGTCTATTTCTGGCCGGAATTTCGAATTTCGTTCGTTGCATCCCTTTCATGCACTTGCAAATGAAATATGATAATCAGCGTTTGCGAGAGCGGTACGGTCGGGGGAAAGCGCGCTCGGAAAAGCCCCCCCCCCCCCCCCCCCCCCCGATTAAAGTTGACAAAGGGGCTGTTCAAGTATTATTTAACGCACTTGAGGGGGGGGGGGGGGGGGTTGAACAACGCGTTACGTAACATGTTTTTTCTATTTAAATAAAAAATAGGAATTAGAAACTTAATGCACACTCTTAAGGCTACGTCAATGTTTGGGTAAATTGTTTTAAGTTCTTTATGTCTTAGAACCTAAAATGTAAAATCGCTTTGGTTTTTCGGGGCAGTTCTCCATCTCAAGCTATCGCTGTTAAATAAGATTGTAGGTGGATACATTTCTCAAAAAAGCACTTTTCTAAACCTCCAAAATTATGTCGTTACTAACATACTTATTCGCACTATTTTGAACTTCTTCAGTGTTCAAATTTTGATGGATTAAAATTTTCTGATAAAGGGTTTTCTCCTCTGTTGGTAAATATAAGATTTTTTAGATATCCCTTTGTAGTACATGAATAGTTGCAGTCAGAACACGAAAAAGGTTACTCTCCACCGTGAATCAGCGAGTGCGTTCTTGTACGTCCCTTTAGAGAACATGATTAGTTGCAGTCGGGACACGAAAAAGGTTTTTGTCCACTGTGGGTTAACACGTGATTAGATGTCCCTTGCGATAAAATGAATAGTGGCAATCGGGACATGAAAAAGATTTTTCTCCTCTGTGGGTAAATATGTGAAGTTTCATTTGTTATTTTGTAGAACATGTATATTTGCAGCGAAAAAGGTTTTTATCCACTATGGGAAAATACGCGATTTTTTAAATTTCTCTTCGTATTAGCATAGTTACACTCACAACATGAAAAAGGTTTTTTTTCACTATGAATCGCGCTGTGGATTTTTAAATCTCCCTGTCGAGAACTTGAATAACTGCATTCGGGACATGAAAATGGTTTTGTCCGCTATGTATAAACATGTGATTTTCTTGGTACCTCTTTGAAGAACGTGAATACTCGCAGTAGAAACATGTAAAAGGTTTCATGTCAATGTGAGTCAGCAAATGAATTGTAAGAAGTTCATTTGTACAACATGAATACTTGCAGTTGGGAGATGAAAAAGGTTTTTGTCCAGTGTGGATATGTGAATTTTTATATACCGTTTTGTAGCGCATGAATAGTCGCCGTCGAGACATGAAAAAGGTTTTTCATCACTGTGAGTCAGCAATTGCCGTTTTAGTTTTTTTTCGAGAAAAAGAATAGTTGCAGTCAGGACATGAAATAGGTTTTTCTCCACTGTGGTTAAACATGTGAATTTTAGATTTTCATTTACTTCGTAGTACATGAATAGTTGTAATTACTTCGTAGTACATAAATAGTTGCAGTAGGAGAATTTTCTCCACTACGAGTCAGCAAGTGACTTCTTAGGTATCTCTTTTGAGAACACGAGTAGTTGCAGTCAGGACATGAAAAAGGTTTTTCTCTTCTGTGAATCATACTGTAGATTTTTAAATCTTCCTTTTGAGAACTTGTAAAACTGCATTTGAAACATGAGGAAAGACTGTTAAATTGTGGAGATCCGGAAGGAATACAAAGCGGATAAAAATAATAATAATTCCCAATTTTTTTATAAACAGCAACATGCATAAATAAAATAAACAATAAACGCATGTATCGCGAGTTAAAAATTTCTTCTTTTATTTATTACCGCAAACGCGATTAAAACAAGAAAAAAGGTATTTAAGCGACTTTACAGTACTTTGCGCAACTTAATTGTGACTTTCAGGTAAAAACTGTCACTTGGGCGTTACGTAACGTTTAGGGGGGGGGGGGGGGGGTATAAGAAAACGTTACTGCGCGTTACATGGGGGGAGAGGGGGTCAAAAATCTTCAAAAATTGCATTAAGCAATACTTGAACGCTCCCAAACACAAATTTTGACTTCATAAAAAATTGGTTCGTCCCAGGGGGGGGGGGGGTGAATGTGCTCTTGAGTGGCACCCCCCCCCCCCTCCCCCATCCGGTGGCACCCGGGGCGGGCCCCCCCTCCGCCCCTTGTGCCCCCCCCAGAAAAAAATCCTGGATCCGCCCTTGACGGGAACCATAGACATATGAATATTTCATATGTCTATGACGGGAACCAAAGTAAGGTCGAATATCTACAGTTCAAACTGCTGACTAATATCTATGGAACAGGTGATGTCGACGAATATCTACAGCACTGGCAGTGGTTGGGTTTGGTTAGGTTAGGTTAGGTGCTCAGCTGCTCTCTGTAGATATTAGTCCCACCTACGCTCCATAGATATTCGTCACCACTGGGACCGTCAAAGATATTTATCCGACCTTAGTTCTGTAGATATTAGTCTTCACTCTGAAGTTCATAGATATTTGTCCGACATATATTATGAGCTGTAGATATTCGTCCGACATACAGGCTGTAGATATTAGTATCTGGAGTCGCAGGAACCGCCACTTGAACCTAACCGTAACTATAAATAAACCATTAGTAACACTAAATATCTTGACTGAATCGACGAAATTATAAGAGCACGTAATAAACTCTCGAAGGGTTAGTATATTTATTCTCACGAACGATGAGCTTCAGAGTCATAAAATTTCGAAACACAGCTTTGATCAAATAAAATCTGAAGAAAAGCCACTAATTTCATATTGTGATTAAGTTTTTTAACAAGAGCTTTTTATAATTTCCTTTGTAACTGTTTTAATATAAGACAATACCTATCTGTATTAAATAAATCAATTAAAATTGACTTACCTATTGCACTTGGTACTAAAAGATCTTTATTAAAAACCTCTTTAGCAAAAATTCTCACTAAATACACTTCGGTAAACAGATTCAATAATATTGATCAAACTCTCATACCCATTGATGATATACCTCAATGCTCATACCGGTAAATAAACAGGGGACGATTTGATAACATTGATATTTTGATAACCATAGTGTACTAGACGTTTGTACATAAATTGCAAAATAGGGAGCTGGACACAACTTGGCACGCCAATGTCTTTTACTTCTGGATTAATGACTCTAAGTTAAATTAGCAAAACTGAATCTATTACTGTTGTAAAACATTGAAAATTGATTCTAGTTATAATGGCCAAAACTGAATTTAGTTACTTAATTTAATATTGATTTGCACTTTGGAGACTTTTGGAGACTGTTGGGGTCAGGATAATGGGATACTGGGAGAAAGGTAGAACAGAATTTAATACTGATTAAAAACACTTTTTAAGTAGGTTAGAACTTGGAGACTTCAGTTTCTTGGAGACTTGTTACTTCTTGGCTGGTAGTTTTTGAACTGATTTCCTACCGGTTTGCCGTTTGTTTTATAGGGCAAATCCGGGTTGGACTTTTGGAACACAGAACCTCCCTGTTTCTGAAGGGTGCTTGCGTTTACGTATTTTTCCCAATCGCTATGATTTTCGAGCAGATGTGTTAAAAATCCGTGTGATAACCTTTGCCAAGACAGTCCTGTTCCAATAAACCGAAGTCTCACATAATTTTTATTGTTTCAACAAGAAAAGGTACAAGTTTACAAATGTGATACAAGATACAATATCTAGAAGTAAATATTTTCTTAAAGTGCAATAATCACTGGTAGACGACAGTTTTTTGAGGTTTTATTGTAGTATATACCTATTTTTAGGTGATGATATATATTTCTTGATTCAAATTATTCCCGATTTCCCGAAATTTAGCTCCGAGTTTTTCGGAATGTAAATTGGCTGTCGTAAATATTTACGATTCAAACATTTCCTTTGTTCAGCATTGACCAATGGCGCCGTGTCTGGTAGCAGGGTGGGGATAACGTAAATACTCAATCATTTCCTTGATTTTGATCATTGCTGTCTGGGGTCCCTGGTGGAAGTATTACGTGGTTATTCAGATGTGTTTTCGAGTCCAATGATGCTGCAGCATGTATTTATTATCAATTGCGTTTATGTTTTCAATTGATAAGTTAATTGTAGAATGTAATAGCATTGTAGACATCATTCCAAATGCACAGTGTTTCGTTGGCCAATGAGAGCACTCCCTTTGTTTCGTAGGTTATTGGAAGGGGTAACGCGCAGCGGCACGGTATTATGTGGAAGCGTAAATTCCATTCTTGAATTCTCAGGGTTGTCATACGCTTTCGTCGACACGTTCGATACACTCCCCCCAGTGCAGTCTCGACTGTGCTCAGCTACTTCGTCGGGCGTGTCCTTTTCCGATGTCTGAGTTCTGAATCGGGTGTCTTCGCAACTGGTACAGTTTCGTTAGTTGTTGGTGTGGCAGGCAGGATGACGGCGATTTTGACTGCCGGCCTTACGTATATCCCAGTACTGGTTTGGATCCGAGCAGTTCTGACCTGTCCATCAGCTGCAGGTGTTGCTTCGAGGATACGGCCACGTGGCCAACTGTTTCGAGGCAGTGCTGGGTCCATGATGATCACTAGGTCATCCTTCTTAATTGGTGTAGTTGGATGGTGCCATTTTTGTCGGGCAGCCATGGTAGGTAGGTATTCGTGCAGCCATCGCCTCCAGAAGGTGTCTGCAAGTTGTTGTCCGATGCGCCACTGGCGGCGTAGGCATACTTCCTCTTCTTTTTTGTCGTAGAAGGATAATTGGGGGCGCTTCCCAGCCGATCCCAGCAAAAAGTGGTTGGGTGTTAGAGGTTCTTCATCACGCGGGTCGACTGAAATATGGGTGAGTGGTCGGTTATTTACCACAAACTCGGCTTCTGCAAGTGCTGTGCGTAGAGTTTCTTCTTTTGGTGCTCTTTCTTTGAGTGTTGCGCTTAGGGCTTTCTTTACTGATCGTACTAGTCTCTCCCAAGCTCCCCCCATGTGGGGACTCAGCGGTGGTATAAAGTGCCACTCGATGCCCTGGGTAGCTATTGCGTCAATCATTCTGGCGTCTTGACTTATTGACAGCAGGGCGTCCCTCATCTCGGTGTCAGCTCCATGAAAATTTGTTCCGTTATCCGAGTACATGGCTGTGGGTTGTCCTCTGCGGGCGGTCATTCTTTGAAGGGCCATGATGGCCGAGTCGGCAGTCAGTGAAGCGGCTAGTTCTAGGTGAATGGCGCGCGTTGAGAGGCAGGTGAAGATGGCTCCGTATCGTTTTTCTCGATGCCTACCGACCGTGATAGCCATAGGGCCGAAATAGTCAAGTCCGCAGTGTGTGAATGGACGGACGTGATGCATCAGGCGGGGTGGTGGTAATGCGCCCATCAGAGGTGGAGTCGGTTTGCTGCGTCGTATGAAGCAAGTGGGGCAGACGTGCGTTAGTTTCCTGATTGTTGTGCGTATTCGTATTATGAAGAAATGATTGCGTATTTCTGCAATTGTTTTCTCAGTACTAGGATGATCCGCCTTTTTGTGGTAGTGGCTGATTAGGAGCCGAGTGTAGGGTTCGTCGCCGTCCAGTATTATGGGGGTTCGGGCCACACTCTTTGTTCTTTCCAAGGCTCGTAGTCGGGTCCCCATTCGTAGAAGGTCGTCTGGTCCAAAGAAGGGGTTCAGCGAGTTGAGGCGACTGCCAGTAGGTAGTTTTTGACCTTGTCGGATGGTGTGTAGATCAGTTGTGAAAGCGTTTTCCTGGGACCTTTTGATCCATTTTTGTTCTGCTGCTTTTATCTCCTCGGCTAGTAGTGGGCCTTCTAATGGTTTGTTGGGCCCCATCTTGCATCGTCTGATAAAACGGAGGATCCAAGCTGTGGAGCGGATTAGCCGGTGCCATGAGGAGAACCGCTCTACTGATGGGAGTGCTTCGCCCTTGGTGGACACAAGGCCAACGTAGTGAGGTTTGACTTCTAGTGTTAGGTCGTCAGGCCTGTGGGCGGGTGCCCGTTCTTTCGGCCATGCACCCTCCGGGGAAGTGAGAAAGGCTGGGCCGGTAAACCACCTTCCTTCTGGTCTTAGGTCTGGCACCTCTAAGTCTCGTGTTCCTATATCAGCTGGATTGAGTTTTGTGGGTACCCATTTCCAGTCGGGTATGTTGGTTAGTTCGTCTATTTCGCCCAATCGGTTTGCCACAAAGGTTGAGTAGGCGCGTGGGTCGGTGCGTAACCAGCATAGTACAGTTGTGGAGTCTGTCCAGAAGCAGGTGCGGGATATCAGGGCTTTGCTTTCCTTTTGGATCGTCTGGGCTAGTCTCGCTGCTATGAGGGCGGCTTGAAGCTCGAGGCGTGGAATGGAGAGAGGCTTCAGTGGTGCTACCTTGCATTTACTTGCAAGGAATGTTACTCGTAAGGATCCATTTATTTCTTCGGTGAAGTAGGCCACGGCACAGCAAGCTTGCTCCGATGCGTCGCAGAAGAGGTGTAGAGTTACGTTGTTCTGTTTGTTTGAGAGGCAACGTCTCGGGATTGAGATGCTGTTTGTGTGCAGCAGGCTCAGCCAGTCTGTCCATCTCTGGGCGTGTTCGGGGGTAATGGGTTCGTCCCAGCCGACGCTTGAGCGCCACACTGCTTGCAGTAGCATCTTAGATCTGATGGTAAGGCAGGCAACGAAGCCGACTGGGTCAAAGATCTTCATTACTATGGATAATAGTTGCCGCTTGGTAGGTTGTGTGGCCGTGTCGGGGGAGATCGCCTCGCGAAATGAGTACAGGAAGCGGTCTGTGGTGGGGTCCCAGATCAAACCAAGCACTCGTTCTGTCTCTGGACCTCCACTGCTGATCTGTATCGCGGAGCTGGCACGGTCTTCTATGGGTACGCCAGCTAGGGCCACCGGGCTATTAGACGCCCAATTTGTCAAGTGGAACCCTCCTTTCGCGAGGAGGGCACTTACACTTTGGGCTAGTGTAGCAGCTTCATTGGGTGTGTCTGTTGCATCTAGGTAGTCGTCCATGTAGAACTTGGTGCGTACGGCTTTTGCGGCGGCCGGGTACTCGTGCTCGAATGTTTCGGCCACTTTATTTCGGACGAATTGGGCACTGCTTGGGGAGCAGGTGGCTCCGAACATCATTGATGACATTTGATAGGTGTCTGGTTCATGATGGGGTGATGTCCTCCACAGGAAAAGCTGGGACGGCTGGTCTTCTCGCCTTATTTTTATTTGCAGGAACATTTCTTTGATGTCTGCAGCAATGGCGATGTTTCCTTCCCGGAAGCGTATTATATTCCCCAGGAGGGAGGACAGCAGGTCAGGACCAGTAAGCAGCTGATCATTGAGGGAGGTTCCTCGGCATCGGCTTGCAGCATCGAATACCACTCTGATTTTTCCTGGCTTATTTGGGTTGATTACTGCGAAGTGAGGCAGGTACCATTTGCGAGGTGTGGTGGTGGAAGCTTCATGGCCTGATAGCTTCTTGGCATAGCCTTTGTTGAGAAGTTGACTTATTTTGTCATTGTAGGCCACTGCTAGATTTTTGTCTTTTGCTAGCTTTTTCTCCAGAGACAGAAGTCGCTTCAGCACACACTGCCGATTGTCAGGTAGCGAGACTTCTGGATTGCGCCATAGTAGACCAGTTTCCCACTTCCCTGTAGGAAGAGGACGGGTAGTTGCATTCATAAGTGCAATGGCCTGTTGTTCGCTTGCATTGACTCTGGTGGCTGATGTTACTCCGAGCGAGTCGATGGCGAAGTTGGTTTTTACTAGCTCCCTCAATTGTATGTCTGCGGCCGTTTCTGATTGTAGTGCCAAAGTGGTAGTCGTGTTATTATCTCTGGGGTTGACTCCCCCATGAGCGATCCATCCTAGTGCGGTGCGTGATGCTATTCGCGTAGTATCATTGCATTCACGAACTTCCCTTGACACAATTAGGTGAGCGTTGTCTTGGCCTATTAGCAGCTTCGGGACGACAGACCTTCCTTGGATCTGTTGCTCCGGCAGGTTGAGGTTGCTTATTGTGCTGGCAGAGATGTGGTATGTATTACTGTTGCCCGCACCTCGTATTCTTAGTCTCACTCGTTGGGAGAGATTGTCAGAGGTGCACATTCCTTTGGCACCGTGGATTCGCAGTCCGTGAACTGGGCCGTTTGCTCCGACTTGTATTGCGGTGTCAGTGTCAACAAGTGTTACTGTGGATCCTTCGTCCAGGAGAGCAAACACTGACACTTCTTCTTTGTTGGGAGCGCTTAATATTACTGGCGCAATTTTTAACAGTACTCTCTGTCCGGAGTCCTGGCGTCACAAGTTGACATTTTCCACGGTGCTTTTTCGTACGAACTCGGGATTATGTAGCAGGGGGTGGTGTGGGGATCGGCAATCCCCTACTTTGCACCATTGGTTTATTTTGCAGCTTCGTGAGTGGTGTTTTTCTAAGCACTTGCGGCATAACCTTCCCATGCGTACAGTTTCCCATCGAAGTTCAACATCTTTGGCTGCGAATTCTTTGCATTCGCGGGTTTTATGATCGCCGCCACATTGGGCGCAGCTTTCGTCGGCTGTTTTTCTTTTTCGGCTTGGTCCAGGGTAAGTATGTGCCTCATTCATTTTGCGTTTCATCGGGGCGATCTTTTCTTTTGGGCCGTCCCCGATTTCTTCTTGATGTCCGGCATGTATTTGCTCATGGCTCGGTAGAAGTCGCATGCGATCACTATCTTCTTCCTCCTGGTACCCGGCATGTATTTGTTCACGGCGTGGTCGGGATCGTATGTGGTCCACCATCCCGCTGTTTGGAATTGCGTTTGATACCTCTTTCAGAAAGGCAGCGAGCTGGGTTATGGTGGCCGGGGCATGTTGTTTGCGGATCTCGATTAGCCATGCCAGCCGCAGGGAACTCGGCATTTTGTCAGTGACGTCGTTCAGTAATGCAGGATTGGTGAGATAACCTTCGGTTTTTAAGATCCGGAGGGATGCCACCAGGTTTTGCACCGTCCCGGAGAAATCTGCCAGGTCCTCGAGTGATACCTCGGTCGTGAGGTAAGGTAGCTTTTTAACCTTGTCTAGCATAAATTTTGCTATGGAGTTAGCGCTGCCGTATCGCTGCTCGAGGACGCTGATGATCTCTGGGACTTGCGCAGGATCCATTAGTAGGGGACCCACGGTATCTCGCGCCTTGCCTTTGAGGGCACGCTGCAGCCGGATGAGATTTTCGCTCGGAGTCAATTGGCAGGTGGCGGTGGATTGAGCGTACTGTGCCTTCCAGGTAGGCCACTCGAGGGGGTCTCCGGAGAAGGTAGGCAAATCTTTTGCTGTGGATTGCCTGGCGATTAGGGCTGCCATTCTTGAGTCATCTTCTAATGTGCGAGGGCTATCTTGCGTTCTGGAGGAGCGGAGCGCCTCTGCCATCACAGAGGCGATCTGGGCCAGTGGGTCGTTGCCGTGCTGCAACCATTCTCGGGTGTGCCGTGCTGTCTCGTTGGCTGTATGCGGTGGTGTAAACAATGGGGAATCCTGGCCGGAGGAGGCTGGCTGTTGCTGGTACCCCGTTGTATTGTAAAGTGGGCGCTCGGGTCCGAGATGGTTGTATTCGGCCGTAGGGATGTTCTTTGCAGGGCCCGTCAGTAGTGTGTAGCCTTGGGTGGCGGCATATCCAGTTGGATCGGTTACTGTAAATTCATTGGTAGGCTGACCGACTGGTGTGTGCATTTGAGTAGTTGCATATCTCGTTGCAAACTCTCCGGCTGGCCTTTTTACTTGAGTGGCATATCTCGTTGCGAACTCATTAGTAGAAGGGCCGGTCGGTGCGTGCACTTGAGTTGTTGCATATCTCGTTGCAAACTCTCCGGCTGGCTTGTTTACTTGAGTGGCATATCTCGTTGCGAACTCATTAGCAGAAGGGCCGGTTGGTGCGGGCACTTGAGTTGTTGCATATCTAGTTGCAAACTCTCCGGTTGACGGGCCGTCTGACGTGTGTACTTGAGTGGCATATCTCGTTGCGAACTCATTAGCAGAAGGGCCGGTTGGTGCGGGCACTTGAGTTGTTGCATATCTAGTTGCAAACTCTCCGGTTGACGGACCGTCTGACGTGTGTACTTGAGTGGCATATCTCGTTGCGAACTCGTTAGTAAACGGGCCGGTTGGTGCCTGGACTTGAATTACTGCCTGACTGAGGTTGGCTCGCAGGGTCGGGCTGGTTGGTGCTGGCTCCTGGGCAGGTTGGCTGACTGCTTGGCGTGTCGCAGCGTTCAGGGCTGCGAGCAGATTGGCTGTCTGCTTGGCGTGACGTCTGTCCCGAATGCGCATCTCTCGGCGCAGTAATCGCAGGGAGTCTTCAGTTGATTCAGAAGTTGTTTCGCTGCTTTTACTGTTGGATTCGTGGAGGCTCTCGGAGACAGATTCTGGAGCAGGTCGGTCAAGCGTGATGAGATCAGAGTTCCTGGCTGGGCTCGCACTAGATAGATCGTGGACCTGGCGGGGTCCTCTAGATGGCGTCTCATCGGTGTCTACGGTGTGTGGGCCCGGGGTCCGTCGGGGCGCCACTGGCATATTTCGGCTTGTCCCCGGGGCGTCAGGTTTAGATTTAGACAGCGATGTATCAGAAGATGTCGGGGTCTTACGGCCACTGCGAAGAGACGGCATTTCCACTGGGTAAGACTGAAGGCGTGTTATGTGTAGATCCGGCACGAAGGACCAAATGTACTAGACGTTTGTACATAAATTGCAAAATAGGGAGCTGGACACAACTTGGCACGCCAATGTCTTTTACTTCTGGATTAATGACTCTAAGTTAAATTAGCAAAACTGAATCTATTACTGTTGTAAAACATTGAAAATTGATTCTAGTTATAATGGCCAAAACTGAATTTAGTTACTTAATTTAATATTGATTTGCACTTTGGAGACTTTTGGAGACTGTTGGGGTCAGGATAATGGGATACTGGGAGAAAGGTAGAACAGAATTTAATACTGATTAAAAACACTTTTTAAGTAGGTTAGAACTTGGAGACTTCAGTTTCTTGGAGACTTGTTACTTCTTGGCTGGTAGTTTTTGAACTGATTTCCTACCGGTTTGCCGTTTGTTTTATAGGGCAAATCCGGGTTGGACTTTTGGAACACAGAACCTCCCTGTTTCTGAAGGGTGCTTGCGTTTACGTATTTTTCCCAATCGCTATGATTTTCGAGCAGATGTGTTAAAAATCCGTGTGATAACCTTTGCCAAGACAGTCCTGTTCCAATAAACCGAAGTCTCACATAATTTTTATTGTTTCAACAAGAAAAGGTACAAGTTTACAAATGTGATACAAGATACAATATCTAGAAGTAAATATTTTCTTAAAGTGCAATAATCACTGGTAGACGACAGTTTTTTGAGGTTTTATTGTAGTATATACCTATTTTTAGGTGATGATATATATTTCTTGATTCAAATTATTCCCGATTTCCCGAAATTTAGCTCCGAGTTTTTCGGAATGTAAATTGGCTGTCGTAAATATTTACGATTCAAACATTTCCTTTGTTCAGCATTGACCAATGGCGCCGTGTCTGGTAGCAGGGTGGGGATAACGTAAATACTCAATCATTTCCTTGATTTTGATCATTGCTGTCTGGGGTCCCTGGTGGAAGTATTACGTGGTTATTCAGATGTGTTTTCGAGTCCAATGATGCTGCAGCATGTATTTATTATCAATTGCGTTTATGTTTTCAATTGATAAGTTAATTGTAGAATGTAATAGCATTGTAGACATCATTCCAAATGCACAGTGTTTCGTTGGCCAATGAGAGCACTCCCTTTGTTTCGTAGGTTATTGGAAGGGGTAACGCGCAGCGGCACGGTATTATGTGGAAGCGTAAATTCCATTCTTGAATTCTCAGGGTTGTCATACGCTTTCGTCGACACGTTCGATACACATAGATTCACAGAATTTCAATCTAACTACGATAATTAAAATGAAAGCCGAACGTAGGATGATATTATAAACAACAGCATAAATATGCTAACCCAACAACAGTTGTTGGCAGATATGTATAGCGTTTACAAAGTTGGATCGAAAAAAGACAGTTTCAATATATTTTTACTAAAATTCTAATGCCACCTATGGACAATGAAAATATTTTTTTTTATCTAGCCCTATCCAATCCCCTATTATAGTTTTATAATCTACCAACAGATGGCAGTATAGTATGTTCTAAAACTAATTTATTTCTAAAAATTCAATTCTATCAAGAAAAGTATACAATATTAAATTGAATCGCCGGCATCGCCGCGCCGATATAATATTGTATTCGTACGCCTTTCTTAAAATAATTTAGTTTGGACTTGGACTAAACCAGAGGTTCCCAAACTCTTTTTTCTCGTAGACCCCTTTCAAAATTTTACTGGCTTCGGTGGACCCCCTGCTGCTTCGACCGTATTCCCAAAATTCTTCAAAAATTGTGAAGATTAAATCTAACGATGGAAATTGGCTTCACGGCTGAGTTCCAACCCTAAATTCGGAGTGATTTAAATAAAAAGAAAAATAGTATATTCCTTGTGTTCCATTTATTAAATTAATATGATTTTTTTGCCTTCACTCCACACAGGAGGCCCTGAGGAAGATAATTTCCCTCAGGGCCTATGTCATCTGAGATACTGTGTGGAGGGTCTTTTGTGGAGAGGAAGAAAAGAACAAAATAAGAACACTGGTGTTGAAGAGACCCGTTGTAGGAAGGAGGAAACACAAAGGCTGGCAAATCGTTCCAAAGTCGAGCTGTTGAACACAAGAATGAGTCGAAAAAGCGACCCGTTCTCGTGTGACAAATGTTGGGCACGCGTTTGGCGTGTTTCCTGACTATGCACCGGTGCCGAAGGGATCAATGATGCTAGTTCCTCGGAGCACCTTCCATTGAAATACTGGTAGAACAAGAATAGCATTCCCACCCGACGCGTCTAAAGATTTCAGTCCATGTGTTAAATTAGGAGAATCTATCAGACGGACCGCCCGTTTCTTTTTTTTTTTTACGTTAGCTCCACACAGGAGGCCCTGAGGAAAATAATTCCCCTCAGGGCCTATGTCGTCTTTGGGGATGCTGTGTGAAGGGTCTTTTAAGGGAAAGTAAGGAGAGGAAGTCGTGGGAAGGAAAAAGGTATGAGGGGTGGGTAGGAATCTGGGGGTCAGTGTGCCCAGGAGTTACAGACATATGAATCCATCCCTCCAACTGCGGTGCAAGGCGATGAGTTGAGAAATGGAAAGGTCAAATGCTCAACCAGTCTCTCTCGATCCGGCCCGCCATGCAGCAGTTGGGCAGACGCATTCGCCGCCAAGACCTGAACAAACCTCACCCCATGAACCCGGGCACCCCTGTTAAGTCACCAAACGTAACGAACCACTTGGGGTGACCTATAGCAGAGGTGTTGGTTATCCAATAAATGGTTCCCGGGGCGGCGGTACCCATATCCGACTCCCAAATTGATTTTCTGCACAGAATCGAGGGTTTTTTCAGGTATTTTGTGGCTGAGATTATTTTTACCCCAAGAGAAGAAACTTTCGAGGTAACCGTCCATTCTTTGCTTCAAAGCCCTCCGAGCCGTTGGAATTTGTGAGCCCTTTGGAGGCTTGTCAAACAAAAAACTATCATGGATCGTACTGTCATCGGCGTAACAATGAATTGGTGCACATGTCAAAAGATCATTGATGTGCAACAAGAACAATGTCGGAGACAGAACCGATCCCTGTGGAACGCCATTTATCGAGTGCGAGGAAGAGGTGAAACCATCGGCAACCGTCTGAATCGACCTCTCCCTCAAAAAGTCGGCAATCCACGTACACGAAGATGCGGGAAGTCCGTAAGATGACAGTTTGTTGGCAAGTCCTCGGTGCCAAACCCGGTCAAAAGTCTTGGAAATGTCCAGTGCAACCATTTAAGTCTCACCGAAACATTCCAGGCACCGTCCCCAAACATGCGTCACATACGCGAAAAGATCGCCGCACGAGTGGTTCCGCCGGAATCCTTATTGACGGTCGTTAATAATTTTGTTCTTCTCTTCTTCTTCTTTAGGTATTTTATTTTATTTTATTTGTGAGATATGAGCAGTTTGTCGTTGACCACACGTTCCATCACCTTGGACAGAACTGATGTGATCGCTATGGGGCGGGCCGGGTTGCAGCGGTCACCCTTCTTTGGAATATGATGCCAGACTTCAGGGATATTTTAAAAAGCTTCCCGACGTCGGTTCCTCACTGCGGTTTTTATATGAAAAAGCTGAGGATTCGGCATCGAGAAAATGGCATTCGGCATTTCCGCAAACATTTTTCCTAATAGGTTAGTCTTTTCGGTGTCAGCGAGCCGTCAGGTCTGGTAAGAGGTGGCAGACTGGATTTGCAAAAATTGCAACCTATTGCGGGCACGCAGCCAGCTTTTTGCTGATCTGCAGGTCGTGTTCGAATCTTGACCTATTTATAATTCTCTTGGTTTCCTATGCCATTTTGTTGTATGCTGTTCTGTCTTCGGATATTTTAGATGTGCTGGTACGCTCGGTAAGCCCCATTTTTTCATCGCACTGCTTCAGAGGATCGTCGATTGAACCACGGCTTTTAGCCCTTTCTTTAACAGTGGATGATTACAGACTTAATGGAATTAAATATCAAATATACAAGTTTTTACAAGTAACAGTCGCTGACCTTAAAATACTTGGCTAATAAATGGCTTGGCTTTACCTATCAATGTAAGCAGATAATAAACTACTCAAAAAAATTAAGGAAGTTTAAAAAAAATTTCATGCATATAAACATGTTATCTAATAAAACTATGAATAATGCTATGAAAAAAATTTCAATATTATTTTTTCGCGCTATTTGTTAGGATTACGTGAGAACCGTAGCTCCTAAAAAAATGCAAAAAAATGAAAATTAGAATCTTAAAGCTTCAAAATGCTTTTTTTAAAGTTTAAATACGACCATTTTTCACCGAAATACAGCCTGTTAAAAATCACCGAAAAACAGTTTTTTTTGCCCCCTTAATTTTTTTGAGTAGTTTATTATCTGCCTACATTGATAGGTAAAGCCGAGCCAACATTTTTGTTCTTTACTATCGAAACCAGATAAATTTTCGTGGACCCCCAATTACAACTCATGGACCCCCATTTTTTTTATCAAGCCAGCGTAGAGCCCCGTCGAGCCTCCCGACCCCTGGGGGACCACCTGGACCACTTTGGGAATCACTGGACTAAACTATTTATTCACGGTCATTTTGCGCATGTACGGGCGCAAATAATCTGATAATTATTCTTGATATAAAAAGAGATTTCCCGTAAAATAATTACATGCGCACCGTCTATGTAAGAGTAGAAAATGAATTCTTTTGACAATCACCTGAATAATAATTTTTAAGTAAATGAAGACAATATTAGCGAAACTCAATCGAAAATCTGGAGACAGAAAAATCAGAAAAAAGATATTGGTTCCACTGGGAGTTTCGCTAATATTGTATTCATTTAATTAAATATTACAATTTGAGATTTTACCCATAAAGTTAAAATTAAAAATAAAAATGAATAATAATTGTTTAATTTAATTAAATGAAGACAATGTAAGCGAAACTCAATCGAAAATCTGGAAACAGTAAAATCAGAAAAAGATATTGGCACCTCTGGGACTCGAACCCTCTCGAGGACCTCTCGCTTTCCGGGCGAACGCGCTAACCACTGCGCCAAGATGTCGATCGCCAAGGTATGGACACCTTGGCGCAGTGGTTAGCGCGTTCGCCCGGAAAGCGAGAGGTCCTGGGTTCGAGTCCCAGAGGTGCCAATATCTTTTTCTGATTTTACTGTTTCCAGATTTTCGATTGAGTTTCGCTTACATTGTCTTCATTTAATTAAATGTTACAATTTGAGGTTTTACTCATAAAGTTAAAATAAAAATTATATAATAATTGTTTGTTGGCGGGTTTAATAGTTTTGTCCATATAAAGACACAATCCTTTTAAGAAACGAATGCAAATTAATAAATACAATTTTGGATAGAATCACCAATATAATATTGAATTTGTCATAATATAATAATGGAATAATATAACCAGCGGGGTCGATATGCCTAGGAGAGATGGACCCATGAATCCATCCCTCCACTGCAGTGCAAGGTGATGTTTCGAGAGTCCGGCTGGAGAGGTCAAAAGATCTCCCTCGACCAGTCTCTCTCGATCCGGCCATTCCATGCAGTAGGTGGGCAGACGCATCCGTTGCCAAGACCTAGACAAATCTCACCTCACGAATTTATAAAAGTTCCACAATGATCTGGGATGTTCCTGGATGATCCGAACGTTCCAGACTATTCCCGAACATTCCACAACATTCCAGAATATTCCGGGGTGTTCTGGAATGTTGTGGAATGCTTTCGAATGTTCTGGACTGTTTTAGAAATTCATTCTAAAGGATGAAACTTCCAGCCTTTATATCTTCAAAAGAATGCCCTTCAGGTAAAAACGGAACCTTGTTCATGGATGGGGGTAGAGGGCTACCACACAATATAACTCCCTTGATCGTACCGGGACTCGTTTTTAAGTTTTAGCGGCACACACATTGTAGTACTTACATAATATTTTATAATATATATTGATTAAAAAAAATTATGACAATCCCACAATATTCACTTCCAATATCTCATGCTACACAAGGTTTCTATATTTAGCTTTTTTATCAATAAATTTATTATAATGCATAATTTGAAGAATGACTTTGAAGTTACTAAAATATTATAATTCACAATTAATCAAACAATGACTTAGTATTTTTACCAATAGAGCTTGCGAGGTTATCATAGACATACAATGTCCATGGAGGTTATCGACAATTTCGATAACATTTTTTTTTCGGCAACTCGATTTGAGAAATTATCGAATCCAGGTGTACTGCTGAAGCTGTGCATTTTCATCAAACACCAAAGTTTTTACATGTTTTTATCATTTTCGTGCTTTCCATTTCGTTATAATAAGTTTTATTTGCAGATTTTGAATGCAGAATTTCCAGTATAATACAATTGTATAAGTATATTTTAGCAATGGTATCACTAGGCTTATTGTGCCAGGGCTCCTACCAGGGCGCAGAATACCCGCTGAAAAAGAAGATGGAGAGATATGTAAATACGAATATTAGAGAGAACGCGCTAATATCAAAATCATTAGATATATTTAAGCGAAAATTGTGAATATGTTTAATAAAAAACGAGTCTTTTAAAAAAAAGCAAAAATCTCGTAGGGATTGTCTAAAAAGCATTTATATAGAAACGCTGTGAGTTTTTAAAAAATATAACTTGTAAAATAACTGAAAAAACATGATTATAATATATTTATTGTTATTAAGTTTATTTTGTAGAACTTCATTTTAATTTTTATTTATTTTATAAATTCAATAATATTATTATTTAATGTATGAAAACAGTTTATTATAAACGAGTTCTGCTTCGTAATTATTATTATGTGTTACAGCTGTTTCGCCCTCTGAAGGCATTATCAAATGATACTTAGAAGTGAGCAGAACTCGTTTATAATAAACTGTTTTTATACATTAAATAATAATATTATTGAATTTATAAAATAAATAAAAATGATTATATCTAATAACTAGCTGGGTTACCCGGCTTCGCTCAGGACAACATTCGAAAGTGTTCTGGAATGTTCCATACTGATTAAAACGATTCTCTATTCCCGAAAATTCCACGACATACTCTGCCACTCCTACCAGAATTTTCTAGAGCTCTATGGAACCTTCTAGAACTTTCCGGAAGATTGTTCTCGAAATTTCAAGAGGGCGAAACTTCCACCCCTTATATCTTTAAAAGAACGCCCTTTAGGTAAAAACGGTTACCCTTATTCCCTAGGGGGGATAGAGATCTACCACACCATATAACTCCCTTGATCGTAGCGGGACTCGTTTATGAGTTTTTACGGTCCGCACGTTTTTTTAAACTTTCTTTTATAATATATAGCTGTTTCCCGGCATGCGTTGCAATGCCATATTCAAATAAATAAAATGTTACTCCTTGCATGTCCTTTCCCGTGCGTTCCCCTCCAGCGTTCCACTTCCGCCTTTCCCGCCACCGCTCTCCCGCTCCCCCGTCCCGCCAACCCCCCTGGCACTTCATTTCTTGACTCTCCTCCCGCCCGGCCCGTAGCCGAAACTTTTTTCTAATACTAACATTTTTAAACTCGTGATATCTTTCTAATTAAATATCCGAATTGAAAAATTCAAAAATTTAAATAAAGGTATTGAAGCTGTCTTGAATATGAAGTAATTTATTTTGATAAGGATTAAAACCAAGATACAAATAAAGAGCCTTTTCAAGCGGTGACATTTTAATTAAATTTTTAAAATAAAAGAATACTTATTGTGGCATAACCATAATAGTTAGACGTATGCTGTCGCGACTTTTTTTGTAAATAATGATGTGTTCTAAAAAGTCGTAGTACATTATTTTTTCTATCATCAATAGTTTTCGCAGCGCACGCGATGTAAAGAATATTTTAGGTAATTTTTTTACACCTTGGGTTGCATTGTTAAAGTTTTAGTAAGGATGCCTATTTTTTTTTAAAATATAATATAGCCTATGTCACCCAGGGATAGTGTAGCTTCCTAACAGCGAAATAATTTTTCAAATCGGTTCAGTAGTTTCGGAGCCTATTCGATGCAAACAAACAAACAAACAAACAAACAAATCTTACCTCTTTATATATATCTAATAATTTTCGGAGCATACTTAACGATTTTTTTCAACCTAGGGAATTTCAAATGAAATTACATATAAATTTTAAGTTATTTAAATAAAGCACGTATCTTGAAGAATATTCAAAAAATATTGTTTAAAACTTTTATCCAAACTACTTGATTCCGCATCCCTTCAAAATCACTTATCACAGAAAATCAAGTTTCAGATGTTAGTTTTAATTGTCAGTGAGTAATTGAGAATAACTTTAAATTTTATTTTTTAATGGTAAGCAGTTCTAAATATAACATTTAGTTGATCTTTCTTTGATATATAGGAATCAAAGATTGAATTCCTACTGAAAATAAAATTGACGAAAAATACAATAATTTCTTAAAAATGTAATTACTGAAGTGGCTGACCATGAGTTGTGACTGACCATGAGTTGTACTGAGTGGCTGACCATGGCTGAAATTACTGAGTGGTTGAAAAATCACCTTCAACTATTGTTGAAGGTGATTTTTTTTTCCGTGGACAAACAATAATATTATTTTAAAATTGGAGTGAAGACTCGTGAAATTTTTTTATTCCTTGCGAACGGTGAACCCCAAGCTCATAGGTCACCCCAGGGTCATAGGTCACCCCAAAGTCATAGGTCACCCCAAGGTCATAGGTCACCCCAAGGTCAAAGGTCACCCCACGGTCGTAGGTCACCCTAGGGTGTCTAAAGCACACTAGTTTTTTTTAACTAATAGACAATCAAAAATGATTTTTTTTGTCTGAAGTAGTGGAGACCGGGGACAGTAGTACCACGGGTCAGTAGTACCAAGGCAAATAACTTCCTAACCATAATAGGTACGTATACTATACGTCGTCAGGGGACAGCCCTGACACGTGCGGATAATCGTCAGTAGCCCGCGGGACATAGTGGAACCCGGACGTTCGCAATTGGAAGAAAAAAAAATTGAGCCCTAAAAGTTACTTTTTTCGATTGCGTTCATGCTCTAATATTACAATTACTATGTTCTGTTTGTTAGTATTTTGATATCTTCACATTTCTTTGGGCAATTGAGTTTATTTTAGGACGGATTTTGAAGCGTTATTGAGTAGAGATAAACTAAAAATTTGCGTTTTAATTAAAAATGACCCCTCGGGGATGGTTGTAGTAATTTTTCCGGGGACGATTGTACCGGTACAATCGACCCCGTGCTCCAACTAACCCCGAGTTTTTTTTTAAAGATTCTGTGAGTACAGCTCTCAAGTCATAAATAAATGTCCGTCCGAGTATCTAAGCGGTTCAATGCATAAATAACGTTATTTGCAATGATTTTTGCTATCGACAAATTTCCACCACGGGTGAAAACTAACCAATAACACCCATCACCTTAATTAGTAAAAAAGGACGAAGCGAATGATAATAGGTATACGCTCGAAAATCTGCATAACAATTTATTTTTAGTCCAGTGAAGTTAAACATGAAAAGGGGGTTGTGCTTGCAAAAGGTCCTGTCATTCTGAATTTTTTAAATGTTGTTAGGTCCTAAACCAGTATTAAAAAAAAATTGCAACTTTGAAAGTGCTGTGCGAGCGTTTTGCTCAATATCTGAAGGAAGGGTCTGACCGGTGTAGTCTGTATAATTGTTCTTATGACTGTTTTTGGTTATCTGGCGTTCTTGAGAGAACCGTTAGGTCTACAGATATCAATCTAATCTTAAATGAAAGCTAATAAAATTTACAACAACTTTATTTATAATAATATTTGACGTGGGATGCGTATTTTAGAAATTATTTTCAAAATAAGTGACCATTTCGAAAAAAAATCACTTTTTAGAAGAAATGGTCTATTTTCGAAGAACTGTATCATGGAAACCAATCGCTGCATATAGCTCGCTTTGGTTTAAAATTGTAGAAAATTTTGTCTACTTTAAAATTATGAATACAAACTACACCAGTCAGACCATTCCTCCGAAAATTTCATGGTTTTTTGGGTCCACCGCCGCTCGCACAGCACTTTCGAAGTTGCAATTTTTTTTTTCACTACTGGTTTAGGTCCTAATAACATACAAAAAAATTCTGAATGACTGGACCTTTTGCAAGCGCGGATGTACATCTTGACTGGAGTATTTACGGTTTGTTACAATGTAGAATAAATACAATGTTTTTTTATGATGCGACATATTTTTAAATTATTCGTTTTTCTGATAGGCACATTTAAGATAGCCTTTTGGACTTTATTCAAAAATATTCACTATCAATACCCAACTATCGCAGTGTCTCTAAATTTTACCCTTGGGAATGATAATTATTTTATTTTGTTAATGTGAATACATCACAAGCGTTCTAACTGCTCCCGACAACTGCGTTACAGCGTCCATGATGATGGACACTGTAACGCTGTTCGAAAAGTTGGGTAAAGAAGGAGGTAGCGCAACACGGCATAACACCCCAAAACAACAAACGAAAATTCAAAAGTTTATTAAAAAAAAAAAAAAAAAAATATATATATATATATATACTTATTTGTAGTGTCCGACAGAAACTAGTTTTTACGGCCGAAACCGAAACTGAAACTGAGTTTCGGCTTCTATCTCAGGCTCAGGTTCGGCCAAAACCGAAACATCCATATAAGGTCATGTTTTCGTGGAAAAAAAATTGTCAATCTTAATCAGTCAGCCTTTATTTTTAAATCATATATCAATAATTCAGTCTTTGATATTTGAAATAAAAATAAACAAAACGTAATTATCACTCCTTATTTCTAATAACAAAATTACGTAGAAATAATTACTTTTTTTCGTAGAAATAATTAGTCTTTCATCTTAAGAACAAAATAATTTATTATAAAATTAAAACAAACACTTAGTATTTAACCACATAACCAAATAATTTCTTCTAAGCTTTGGTCATATTGTAGGGCACTCGTTTTAATGAACTACAATACAATTAAAATTAAAAAGTGCCTTTTAATATTTTTAATGCAAATAATACCTTTTTAATGAACTACAATAATGTTATATATTTTTTTTAATATACAATAATATAATTAAAATTAAAAAGTACCTACAGTACTGTACGAATTAATGTGAACACGTGATAATTAGCACAATAATCTTGTTTTTCGCAGTTGTATGCAGCATATTGTAATAGCGACCATTTTGTATTCTTGTTCAAACATTCAATGAGTTACGAGACACACCAAACTACAGATGCGTTAAATTTTGTAATTTTTTAGAATTATCGTTTTTTTGCAGAGGTAAACTTAACTAAAGCTTTTTGTTTCTAATTTTTGAAGATGAATATTTCTCTTAAAAAACGCACTAAGATTGTTAATATTTCAAAGACAAATTTTTATTTTTTTTTATTTTTATTTTTAACTTTATGAGTAAAAACTCAAATTATAATATTTAATTAAATGAAGACAATATTCTTCTCTTCGATGGCGCTACAGCCCATATCGAGCTTTGGCCTCCTGCAACAGTCGCCTCCAACTCCTCCTGTCCTCAGCGGCTGACTTCCAATTTGGTACTTGGAGAAGCTGTGCCGCATCCCCGGTTACCTCGTCTTCCCACCTCAGTCTGGGTCTTCCCACTTTTCTCTTTCCACCTGGGTGTCCAGTCAAAATTCTTTTTGGAACGCGTGTATCCGGCATTATCTGTACATGCCCAGCCCATCTCAGCCTGAGGAGTCTCATGTGTGCTGAGATGCTAGGGGCCTTATATATATCATACATTTCTGTATTGTGCCGGATGCGCCACTGTTCACCCTCTTTCACGGGACCACATATTCTTCTCAGCACTTTTCTTTCAAAAGTATCCAGCATTTCAGCCATCTTTACCGTCAGTGTCAGCGCCTCACATCCATATGCCAATACAGTTCTAACAATGGTCTTATATATGGTTATTTTGGTTTTTCTGTGGACACTACGTGACTTAAATACTGGCAGCAAAGAAAAGTATGTTTTGTTGGCTGCTGTGATTCTCCTTCTGATTTCTGCTGGATCCTCATTGTTCTCTGTCAGACTGGAGTCCAGGTAGGTGAATTGATCGACTACTTCGTATGAGTAGTTGTTTTTAAATTGTGCTCTACTTCTTCATCTGTGTAAAGGGTTCCTGCTTTGTACCATCATTTTCGTTTTGTCAACATTAACTCGCAATCATACTTCCCGTGCCGCTGTTTCTAAGGGGTCGAAGACCTCTTTAATGGCTGAAATTGATCTTCCGATAATGTTAATGTCATCCGCATATCTGACAACTTGACTGTTCTTGAAACAAATATTGGAGCCAGTGTCTATTAGCGTTTTTCTTATTACATGTTCGAGCACAATTTTGAAGAGAGTGGGAGCCAGACCGTCTCCCTGTTTTAGTCCCTGTGATACTGTGAATTCTTCCGACAATTCCCCGTCTATTTTGACCTGATATCTTGAGTCAGACATTGTGGCTTTGATGAGCCTAACCAATTTAAATGGAATCTGGAATTGAAGTAGTATGTCATATAGACACTCCCGATCTATGCTATCATATGCTTGTTTGAAATCAAGCATATATATCAAACTCCCAGCACTTTGCCAAGATCTGCCTGACGGTGAACAGTTGGTCTGTTGTGGATCTACCGGTGCGGAAGCCTGCCTGATACTCTCCCAGTAGGTTTTCTGCGTACTTATCAATTCTTTGTTTCAGTATCATGGTATAGATTTTATATGCTGTGCATAGAAGTGAAATGCCTCTATGATTTTCGCATTTTAGCTTGTCACCTTTTTTGTGAATTGGACATATTACGCTTATTTGCCATTCCTCTGGAATTTTTTCCAAGGTCCATATTTTTGTTATTAAATTATGTAGCAGATTTCTCAGGTGTTCATTTCCATATTTGAACAACTCTGTCGGCAGGTTGTCTTTCCCAGGTGATTTGTTGTTCTTAAGTCTCTTTAGTGCATCATTTATTTCTGTCATTGTCGGTGGATTCGCTGATTCTTTATTACTTGATTCAGTGGGGATGTTAGTAGGGTGGCTTCTCAGTTCGCTATTAGGGTTGAGAAGTTTATAGAAGTAGTTTTTCCACACTGTTTTAATTCGTTCCTTATCGGATATAATTGAACCATCAATGTCTTTGCATAGTGTCGTATTCGGTTTGAAACCCTTCTTGAAGAAGTTTACTCCTCTATATGCTTCTCTAGTATTATTATCAACAAAGTCCTGTTCCATTTTCAGCAGTATATCATTCAAGAATTTTCTTTTCTTTCCCCTTATGAGCTTATTTGTTTTTTTTTCTCGCTTGTTCGTACGCCTGTCTTTTGTTTCTTGTTGGCCTTTCCAAGTACTTATTTCTGAGTGTATTCTTTTCAACTATCTTTCTTTCACACTCTTCATCAAACCAAGGGTTCCTGGATTGTCTGGGCATGTTTCCGACACTTGATTCCACTGCTCTTACCATTGCTTCTTTTATATCATTCCAGTCTTTTTCGAGTGATTCTTGGGAGTTCTGCTCAGTGATCTGACCTGGTAGGCTATTTAAAAGGGCGTTGTGATACTGCTCTTTGCCTTCTGGTGTTTTTAGAGCCTTCGTATTGATTTTTGGAATAGTTGGTGGTTTCCGTGTCCTATTGTTTGCGATTCGGCTCCTATAGGTGGCCACCACCATGTGGTGGTCTGAATCACAATTGGCACCCCTATACGACCTTACGTTTGTGATGATCGTTGCCCCCCTTCTTTCTATCAGGACATGGTCAATTTGGTTATGGTGTCTACCATCTGGTGATGTCCAGGTCCGTTTGTGTATGTCTTTTCTTGGAAACTGAGTCGAGGCTACAATTATGTTTCTTGATTCTGCGAAATCAATCACTCGGGTTCCATTATTATTAGCGTCCTTGTGTAGACTGTTCATTCCTGTAATGTGTTGGAGCAGAGGATCCTGTCCTATTTTGGCGTTAAAGTCCCCAATTACCATCTTAATGTCGTTAGATGGTAATGTGTCGTAGACCTGTTCGAGTTTCTGATACTATGTATCTTTCATTATGTCATCTTTATCTTCCGTTTCAGCATGTACATTGATCAATGTTACATTGAAAAATTTCGTTTTTATACGTAAGATGCACATTTTTTCGTTAATATTTTTAAAGTCTAATATGCATTTTTCCATTTTCCGGTCCACAATGAAGGCCACTCCGAATTTATGATGTCTTTCATTTCCACTATGCAGTATGTGTTCTTGTGTCAAATGGCTCAGATCCTATCCATCTTGTTTCTTGCACCGCTATTATGTCAACTTTGTATTTCGTCATCTCCCTAGTGATCTCTCCTAGGGCTCCACTTCTATACAGCGTCCTTGCGTTCCAAGTAGCAATTTTCAAGTCCTTATTTCGTTTGCCGGGTCCTTTCCTAAGTCCAGTAGTTGTCCGAGGCTCTGTGTTAGGATTCGTAATAGCGTTTCTTTTACAGGGAGGGGTTATTAGCCTCTCGCCCAACCCCCTACCAGGAGGGCCAGGGTTTTCTGTAGGGGTTTCCATCCCTTAGCTGGGGGGTTCCGGTTTTGTGGCGCCGGAGATTCGCCATTCATCCTCTCCTATCTGCTATGGCTGATGGTATTGCCAGTGGCCACATTGCCCAGGGCTCGCGGGGCTTAAGAGACCACTCGTGGACGCTAGGAGTAGGACTATTGGTAGTGTTGCTGATGGAATGCAACTGTGGCGTTACACGGTATTTGAGTGACACATTTTTCCCAGCAAAAAATGCGTCTCCGTGACCCTACCAAACTTTCAGCACCTAAGAAGACAATATTAGCGAAACTCAATAAAAATTTGAACACAGAAAAATCAGAAAAAGATATTGGTTCCACTGGGACTCGAACCATGGCCAACTGCTCTACCGATTGAGCTATCGAACTCATTTCCAATTCGATCACTTTTAACTGTATCATACTTCGACTAAGAACTACCAACACTATCTTCATTTTTCTTAACGCACATATTATTGGCTGCTATCTTTATATATGATTACAAGATTCAACCCAAACTAAATGCTATCTAGATAGTGTCTGGATAAATATTTTATCTATTTTATTTTTAATACGCGACATCTATTGACTTTTTCTGCAAGTCTAGGATGAATATTTTATTTTTAACTTTATGAGTAAAAACTCAAATTATAATATTTAATTAAATGAAGGCAATATAAAAAAAAATATTCATCCTAGACTTGCAGAGAAGTCAATAAATGTCGCGTATTAAAAATAAAATGGATAAAATATTTATCCAGACACTATCTTGATAGAATTTTGTTAGGGTTGAATATTGCAATCATATATAAAGATAGCAGCCAATAATATGTGCGTTAAGAAAAATGAAGATAGTGTTGGTAGTTCTTAGTCGAAGTATGATACAGTTAAAAGTGATCGAATTGGAAATGGGTCCCATAGCTCAATCTGTAGAGCAGTTGGCCATGAATGCTAAGGTATCTGGGTTCGAGTCCCAGTAGAACCAATATCTTTTTATGATTTTTCTGTCTTCAGATTTTGATTGAGTTTCGCTAATATTGTCTTCATTTAATTTTAAAAAAAAATACATACCTTGAATAGCCAGGTAACTCTCCGGATCTTAATCCAATTGAAAATCGGTGGGCTATAGTTAAAGCAAGACAAGCACAACAAAAACCAAGCTGATTGGGACAGTAATTCAGATATGGTTTAGAGACACGCAAAAATCAGAAAATTGTAAAAAAACTTGCTAATTCTATGCCAAACCGTGTACAAGAAGTTAAAAAAGTTAAGGGAGGACACACTTGGTATTAAAAAAAATTAATTGTAATTGTTTCTCTTTTTTTTTCCTCAATAAAGAAAATTTATTATTTTTTCCAATTGATCACTTGTGTTGACATTAATTCGAACAGTACTGTACCTACCTACAATAACAAAATATTTTTACTGCAAATAATACTTAATGTATGAAAAAAAAGCGTTTTCTCTCAAACTAAATTAAGAGCATTCATCTTAAGAACTAAGTAATTTCTTCTAAACTTTGGTCATATTGTAGGACACTCTTTTTAATGAACTTCAATATAATTAAAATTAAAAAGTACGTACCTACCTACAACAACAAAATACGTTTAATGCAAGTTATAGATGAAAATAAACAGAGTTTTCACACGAATCAAGTCCTGACACGATTATGAGCGCGGACGCAGCAAAATGACACTTCAAAATGAAACCGAAAGTTCGGTAGGACACTACTAATTTGATTTACTTTTTCTTAGTACGAGCTTCTTAAAACTCCCCTCGAATAAATCTATATACCTATATAAAAATGAATGTATGTTTGTAGCTTATGCGGTCCCTAAACAATTCATCCGATTGCGATGAAACTTTGGTGAGTTGTTGTGCGCATCCACGAGATTGTTTCTATATATATATACATATATAGTGGTGAGCTTTGGAGTTATGAAATTTGTATAAACATTGGCAATGGGTGGCATGCGAACTGTTTGAAACTGAACGTATCGGGACTGAATGTATGGAACGCGGGAGAGAGGAGGGGATCGTGGGAGGGGGGTTTGAGGGACGGGGAAGCGGAAGAAGGGAGAGGGAAGGCGGGGAAGGTGGAGGGAAAACGCGTGAGGGGAAGGGGCCACGGGAGGGGAAGGGGAAGTGGAAGGGGAACGGGACGAATGGGAAATAACATCAAGCAGGGAGAAACAATTTCTATATTATGTGGCATTGCAACGCATGTCGGGAGCTCGCTAGTATTTTATAAAACCCGGCATGCTCTACAATACAATGCCATTCAAAGAAATAAATTGTTTCTCCCTCCCTCCTGCCTTCCCTCCCTGCCGCAATATATGAAATACACTCATTTTCAAACCACTCGCGCATCACCTGCCGTAATTTTTTAATACAATTTCATAACGCCAGAACTTACCAATACTTATAGAAAAACTCTTCTGCTAAAATGCAATGTTCTGTAAAACATTTGAGTCAATCCATCGATTACTTTCTGAGCATGCTAAGGAACCTAAATTTATAATTATGTATGTAGATATAATTATCTCCAAACTTTTAAAAACATTACGTGCTTGTTATGTATAATAGAATATAGCTAACATTATGGCTGCAATCATTTGAATAAATGCATTTGTGAATGCACATATATATATAGCCGCGTTCGGAAAAATAGTATATAAATAAATAAAAATTGACTTCTCTACTAAACACTTTTCGAACGCTGGACAAGGAGTGTTTAGGCTAGTACGTTCAGGCTTCTAGGGTAGGTTTAATATAGTGGTGTATTAAAAAGTTTCATTGGGACGTATTGGACAGGTAATTAGTCTATTCTTATTATGTCTAATTTTCATTAAAATTTTCTTTGTCTCCTGACAATTATGTTTAAATAGTGATTTTACGTTATAATGTACGCATTCAAAGATGGCGCCAATTTAATTATTATTACAAGTTAAGCTTTAAAATATTAAAATGTTTGCAATTATATGTACTCCCATACGTTTGCAATATGAATATGAATAAATAGTACGTATACAAATTGAATTCTTTCTAGAAAGGCACAAAAATACAATATTGGATTGAATTACCGATACATTATTGCATTTGTAAGCCTTTCTTGGAAGAATTTTGTTTACGGACAAAACTATTTATTCATAAACATATTTCATACGTACGGTCGCAAATAAATTCATCTTCTTATACTTTAAAATTTTAAAGCATAAATTGTAAAAATGTTTTTTCCCTTAAATATTGTAATTTCTTTTTTTCATCCACAATTTAAAAATTTGTAACTTTTTCCTTACGTCATTTTCCTCCACGTAAGTTTTAGTTTCCACAATTTAAAAATTGTTGCTTTTTCCTCTGTCATTTTCCTCCACGCAATTTTTAGTTTGCAGAATTTAAAATCTTGTTGCTTTTTCCTCTGTCATTTTCCTCCATGTAATTTTTTTTTATCCACAATTTAAAAAGTCTTGTTTTCTTCCTCTGTCATTTTCCTCCACGCAATTTTTTTTAGTAACAATTTTAAAACACATCCCTTTTTCCTCTGTTATTTTCCTCCACGTATTTTTTTTTATCCACAATTTAAAAAGTCGTTGCTTTTTCCTCTGTCATTTTCCTCGACGTAATTTCTTTTTTTAGTAACAATTTTAAAACACATCCCTTTTTCCTCTGTCATTTTCCCGCATGTAATTTCTTTTTTTTTTCATCCACAGTTTGAAAACTTTTCACCTTTTCCTCTGTCATTTTCCTTCACCTAATTTTTTTTCTTCCTTAAAAACTTTTTGCTTTTTTATCTGTATACACTTTTAATAAAATCCCACGCAGTTGCTGATAAATACAATGCTTTCCTGCCGTCTCTACATCACTTTTGAAAGTTTGAATTTAGATAGACTAACGTAAATAATGAACATTAATACTAATAATATTAACATTAATATGTAAAAAAAATTGTCCTCTTCTGCTGATCACAATTTGTTCAAAAACTGAAACGAACTTAAAATCAACATTCAATTCAATTTCAATTTCAGTGCCGGCAACCCGGGCGTTTATTTATAATTAGTAATGTACAACAGTTTTTTTCCTTACCCTCCTCACTAGACAGAGTCTGTTCTGAGGCTGGTAACTAACAATTTTTAATTACATAAAAACAAGTAAGTGGTAAAAAAAAAAAAAAAAAAAAAATAGAAAAATAAATAAAATAAAAAATAAAATAAAAAAAGAAAAATATATATTTTATAGTAAAAATAATAATAATAAAATAAGAGGATATCAGAATTTAAAAACAGAGTAGAATAAAAGAAAATATATAATATTAGATATTAAGAATATTACTTATCTCTCTTCTTTCTTTGACATTCAACCAGTTTAAAAATCTTTTGAAAACCCAATTCAAATTATTAGATGCGACGTAGGTCTTTGTTTGGGCTACAAACTTATTGAATATATATGGTGCCAAGTAAGATTCATGTTTTTTTGCAAAATTTGATTTGATATGTGGTACTTGTAATTGATTGTGTGTGTTTGCTCTTGTGTTTTGCGAGTGAGTTATGAAGTGTGGTGATATTTTTATGCAGTTTTTGTAGATGATCTTCTTTATGTATAGTTTATTTATGTCTAATAGGTTATTGTTGATCATTAGCTGTTCTGTCGGATGTTGATAAGGCTTTCTAAACATAATTCTGATTATTGTTTTATGATTAATTTTAAGTGATTTGAGGTGAGTCTCTGCTGCTGCTCCCCATACTGAAATACCATACATTAGAATACTTTGACAGAGTGCATAATATATATTTTTTAGCTGAGGTAGTGACATAATATTTCGAATTGTTTTGAAGATGTAAGAGAGTTTCCGTATTTTTTTTTTGTAATTAGGTTAATTTGGAGATCCCATTTTAAGTTATTGTCAACAGTTAAACCGAGATATTTAATATTTTGCGCATAATCAATTATGTGACAAACACAGCGTGAGTTAGTTAACGAGGTAACTGTGCAGGTCTCCTAACTGTAAAAAAAGGCGTTGAATGGCCATTTGATGATGATGTTACATTTGAGTTTCTGTGAAACTACCCGTACTTAAACTCTGTAAGTAAGCACATGTAAAATATATTTTTTCAGGAATGGTCACGATGCGAATCATCTTCCTCCTCGTCTGTTATGCTGCCATCATGTTGGGACGACACTGTCTTGTTGACACCCACACTTTAAATAAAAAAATATACAACTGCGAAGTGAGGGATTCAACAAACAAAAGACAGGGGTTTTGCCATTTGACTATAACCGACTATTTGATACCATTTGAAAAAATTGAGTTTATTTACGACAATGATAGGGTTCAATATTACCTATCACAAGGCAGGTTATGGGCTCAAGCCCCACACCAAACAAGGTATGAAATAATACTAGGTTCAGGACTTTATTATAAACCGATGATGATGAAAATGGACCCTACGAAAAAAACATTATTCATTCTCGGTTCGCCCCCCTGCAGTGACTTAAAAAAAGGAGGATTATTCGTCCTAGGCCTAGAGTTAATATACCCTAATGAGAATAAGAAAATTGTTATCAATGATATGGAGAATTTTGGGGAAAAGTTTACTTCGCTCGATGTCGATGATCGGGGTGTGGTTCAACTATTCAATGAGTTCGGAGGGACCTTCGTTTTGACCCCAGAATTTCATACAAATCCAACAGACCCAATACGAGTAAATCCACGTATAATATATCCATATTATGGCAAGTGAAACCGATTAATTAAATGATATAATACTCCTTGTTGAATATAAATACACAGTATGATTCTAATAATGGTAATATGTATATGAAGATAAACAGTTAATGTTAACCTAAATTAAATACAAATAAACTTTGTGGAATTTTATTTATTTATTTTTTATATAATGAATAACAGATCACTTTGTATAAAACAATATATTATAAACAATATCTACATGTTTCAATAACAATGTTATCTTCATCAGGATATGTTAATATAAAGAAAAATAAATGACAAACAAGTAAGATAGTGGTTTATACAAAGTGATCTGTTATTCATTATATAATTAATGATTTTCAGAGAAAAATGTGTCCTTACTGGGGTACCTCGTTCTAAGGACACTTTGTACAAGTTTTTTTGTTTCAATATAAGTAAATACCTATGTTAAAATATTACAGACGAAAATTATAAAGTTGAATCTAAAAGAAAGTACAATACAAGCATTAATATTTGTTCGGTTGCAAAATTGTATCTATCGTCTTCCTCCCTATGTCCATAATCCATATTTTTATGTTTCTTTTGAAGAAGGTTATTTTTTTAATTGTTTTTATTGTAAGGGGAAGTAAATTAAATAATTTTATAAAGAAGTACTGCACATTTCTTTGTCCAAATGTCGTTTTAGTTGTAGATTGGTGGAATGTATGTTGTAATGTAGATCTTAATGTTACGACAAATTAAACTCTAAAAAACCTTGTGGAATCGATAAACTGAATGCCAATAAACATTTTGGTCGTGGAACCAATAAATTAAGTGATACCCGTCAATAAGGAACTCCAGTGAAAAATATAATGGCTTTAATAAAAATATGTTCACATGGACAAGAGGTTCCCAAACTTTTTTTTCTCGTAGACCCATATCAAAATTTTACTCTTTTCGGTGGACCCCCCACTGCTAAATTTCTACCATATTCCCAAAACTCATAAAAAAATGTGAAGATTAGATATAACCATAGAAATTTGCGTCGCGGTTGAGTTCCAACCCTAAATTCGGAGTGGTATAAATAAAAAGAAAAATAGTATATTTCTTGTGTAATATTTATTAAAATAATATGATTTTTTGCATGAACTCCACACAGGAGGCCCTGAGGAAAATAATTTTCCTCAGGGCCTATGTCATCTGAGATGCTGTGTGGAGGGTCTTTATGAGGAGAGGAAGGAATGAACATTGTTCTTGAAGAGACCCATGTTGTAGGAAGGAGGAAACACAAAGGCCGGCAAATCATTCAAAAGTCGAGCTGTTGAACACAAGAATGAGTCGAAAAAGCGACCCGTTCTCGTGTGACAAATGTTGGGCACGCGTTTGGCGTGTTTCCTGACTATGCACCGGTGCCGAAGGGATCAATGATGCTAGTTCCGCGGAGCATCTTAGATTGAAATACCGGTGGAACAAGGATAGCATTCCCACCCAACGCCTGTGCTCTAAAGATCACATTATTTCCATCACCTTGTGATCGCTATGGGGCAGTAGTTGGCTGAATTGGAGCGGTCACCCTTCTTTGGAATGGGGTGAATGATCGTTTTTTTTCCAACCAGAGGGCACAGAGCCAGACTTTGAGACTTCAGGGACATTTTGAAAAGCTTCGTCAAAATTGGAGCTATTTCTGCAGCGCACCTCTT
Organism: Limnephilus lunatus; assembly: GCA_917563855.2. Classification (NCBI taxonomy): domain Eukaryota; kingdom Metazoa; phylum Arthropoda; class Insecta; order Trichoptera; family Limnephilidae; genus Limnephilus; species Limnephilus lunatus. Next base: position 19,061,368 of record OU830596.1, on the reverse strand, counting down.
CAGTACCAGGGCAGGTATGCCGTCAGGCCCACTAGCTTTATTTAAGGCTCGTAAAACATGGAGTACTTCTCGATGCCGGATCCTCAGCTTTTTCATATGAAAATCACAGTGAGGAACCGACGTCGGGACAACACCTTGGTCATCGAGGGTTGAGTTTTCCGTAAACATTTTTCCTAATAGGTTAGCCTTTTCGGTGGCAGTTTGGATTTGCAGAAATTACGACCTATTGAGCCCACAAGTGACCAGAATGCTCTGCTGCCGTGCGGGCATGCAGCCAGCTTTTTGCTGATCTGCAGGTCGTGCTCGAATTTTGACCTATTTATCATTCTCTCGGTTTCCTTTGCCATTTTTTTGTAGGCTGTACTGTCTTCAGATGTTCTAGATGTGTTGTAGGCTCGGTAAGCCCCGTTTTTTCGTCGCACTGCTTCAGAGTATTGTCGACTGAACCACGGCCTTGAGCCCACACCAGTTTCTTTAACAGTGGATGATTACAGACTTAATGGAATTAAATATCAAATATGCAAGTATTTACAAGTAACAGTCGCTGACTCCTTAAAATGCACTAATCAAAAAATTAAGGGAGGTTTAAAAAAATAATGCTAAATAAACAAGCTGTCTGATACATAAGCCGAACTAACTGAAAAAAAAAATTTTCAAGCCCGTGGATCAAAAAAAGGAAAAAAAAATTGGAAAATAATTTTTTCGCACTATCTGTTAGGATTACATGAGAACCGTAGCTCATTAAAAAATGGCTAAAAATCTGAATCTTAAAGCTTCAAAATGCTGTTTTTAAAGTCTCAATACGACCATTTTTCACCAAAATACAGCCTGTTAAAAATCACCGAAAAATTGTTTTTTTTTGCTCTCTTCATTTTTTTAGTAGTCTCTGCCTACTGCCGTCATTACACCATACGTAATTTCATAAAAATGTTTGTTTCTCAACATCCAACTATAATATAATTTTAGCGCATCATCGTATTCTAATCAAAATAATTTTTTTTTAAAGTAGTTACATATCAAGTTATAAATTTAATGACGGTAAGCTACCCCCAGTATCCCACCTCCTTCTTTCTTCTCAGCAGCCCCTGCCTTGCCCCCCCTCACCCCAACCCCCCCCGGTAGTAATGACCTTCTGGTTCCAGTCCCGAGGGTCTTGTTACGGACCAATCAGCAGAGATTATAGTCTGACAGAGATGCGGAGGGAAGTGTTCCGGTAGGGCGCACGGAAAATTATTGATACTTTTATTTATTCTAGTTTGTCTAAGCATTCTCAGTGTGCCTTATATCGAAACAATTATAGGTAATAGACATGGTAAAATAGCTTGGAAACTGGAATCTAGATGTCACAAATTGGCTTCTTATTTTTTCTAAGGAAGCAAATACTTGGTAAGTATGGTAAATATTACATTAAAAAACACACAATGTAAAACATCACTTTTCATTTGAATAAATAATTAACAGCCAACCACATTTTTTTTTAACAATAGTCCCAACTGCTCCCGTCTGGAGCGAGTGAGACTATGGCATCCCCAATTGGGGTTAATTGTGAGGCTGGAGGTATTGGGGAGGGGGAAGGAGATAGGGAAGAGGAAGGTGGGGAAGTACCTGGCTATTCAGATCTGGTCACCAAACACGGCTAAAGCCATTTCAAGCAACGTTTCAATTCTGGATGGTGGTCTTACACCAGGGCGATACTAAGAGTATCTTCCACTCTGGAACCTGCCGCAAATATAGATAGGGGTAATTTACGCGAACCGAAATAATATTTCGGGGCGAGGAAGCATGAGGTAAGCTGGAACGGGGAATTCGCTACGCGCACGGGCGAAGGCAGAGCAGCGAAGAAATCTAGACTAGATGGTACTAGATTGAGTAAGCTTTGAACATGAAACGTTTAATAAATAATGAGCATCTTTCAAATTATGTTTATTAAGTTGAATGTGCATGTTTTAGGTAAATTTAGATAGAAACATTACCTATTGCAGAAGGAGCTCGTGATTTTATGACTCTTTCGATCGGATTTCGATCAAACTTGTTTGATAAATTATTCGATACAATCAACTACACTGCTAGACGGTAGTCAGTAGCTTATGACTCGTAACGGACACGTTCTTCATTGACAGATGTCAAAACAATACGGTATTCAATTACCTACGCACTATTTTCATAATATGTGATCATAATTATATCTGAATATATTGGAAAGATAAATAAAATATCGGCCATTTTCAATATTTATTATTATTTTTTACAAAAAGTTACATAAAAAAACATGTAATTATTTTTTTATTTTTTATGAATTAACGCCGATTAACGGCTTTTACATGGAAATTACAATAATTTGAAATGGTACAGAATATAGGTACATGATTAAGAAAAAAATATTCATGAGACAAAAAATTTAAAAGTACATATCGAAGTGACAGCATAAAGTACAAATAATAGTAAGCCATTATAAATACAAATTTGAAGAAAAATAAAACCTCATATAACATGTATATTAGATATTTTGAAAAAAAAAATCGTAAAGGACGTAATAAAAATAAATTTAAATATTCCAGAAGTAAACATTGATGAAGAGTACAAACATTCAAAGTATAGTCGCATGTTCGATTTCTCGGCTGGCTAAGTCCTCCATCACAACACAAGCAACATTTTCGGCTTTCTGTGGTGGTAGTAGGAGATTTTCAAACATTGTTGTGCTATTCGTAACCCGGGAATGTTTGTCTTTCTTTTTTAAAGAAAAAAAAAAGTTAAACCAATTTAAAAGGTTTATAACCGAAATAACAGAAATTTTGGAGTGCCACGAAAATTTCGATTTCCGAGGCGAATACTAAATAAGAGTTACATCACAATATTTGCCCTTGATATTAAAGCCTAGGAAACTACAAGAATATTTCATTCATTTCATAGTTCTCATTAAAAACCTGCGGCAGGAATGTGAACTAACATTTTCGTTATTTGTTTTTGGTGTGTTATGCCGTGTTGCGCTGCCTCTTTCTTTAGCCGACGTTTCGGACAGCGTTGCAGTGTCCATCATCAGGGCAGATCCGGCAGATCCGAGAGATGTGGCAAGTCCGAAACGTCCGCTAAAGAAGGAGGTAGCGCAACACGGCATAAACCCCCCAAAACAAACAACGAAAATGCTTTTGGCCGTGAAAATCTAAAAATGTATGTGAACTAACATGTTTCAATATTAAATAGCGTAATTTGTTGGTTATTCACATTTGGTCGTTTTAATTATTGCTGTAAGGTACGTTAGATTCGTACTGGGAGATTTATGATAAGGTTCATTTCGTGTTTTTATGAAACTTTTTGCCTACTATTTTCAATTATTATCTCTTGTGCAATAAAAAAATACTAATAATATCTTTATCTTTACCTAATAAACAAGAAGTTTCACTTCTGTCGCGCGTGGACTCCACGCACACAATTTTTATGGTTTATTTTATTTTCGCATTTTATGTATAAAATAGGTTTCAATTTTTTTTTTCGTTAATCCTGTATTTAATTTTCAGCAGTGTGTCGGCTTCTTTTTGTTTGTTTGCAACCTTTATAATCTATTTTACAATTTTCTTACTTTTTATAACTTTGTAACTCATTTATTTTACCATAATTTATTAGATATACCAATGTTACAACTAACATAACTGTATAATTAGAAATTTATGTAAAAGCCCAGTAGGGCGCAAATGAATAAAACTAGGAATACGATTCTGGTGAAGGCGCACTCTAAATATTCTATGCCGCAGGTTGTAGATAGCGGGCCGAGAAATGGAATTTCTAGTAAAAAAGTCAACTTGGTTCTGAAATAATACATAATATTATTACGACTGGCCTTTAGTGTGACCCCTTTTCTCATGTGCCAACACATTTACGTATTTATTTTTCGTAAAATTTGACGTCATCCCACTCTCAAAGCATCTCGCGTACTGACGAGAAATAACTTCTGCCTTGGTTTATATAATGGCGCGAGACAAAGTATTATATCGTATTATTGAAAAACGGTTTTTATTTTTATAAGCATTGTTTTTATGCTCTTTAAAATAATTTTATTATCTAGCCGTTTAGACAAAATTGATGTGGTGATAATGTATATTTTTATAATTCTCCTGTATTTAGAATTAAAGGATATAATCGAACTTTAAGCTATTTTTAGAGGTTCCGTAAATATTTTTTTACGCAATTGTTTTAAACATTTTAACACGTTTTGTTATTTCACCATTTAGAAGAATAATTTATTTGTTCAAAACATAATATTATTTTCTAATAAGCAATATAGGAATTTTCTAAAAATTGCATCAAAAACCTGCAAATATGCTGCGATTGCGGTAAGATCCCCTTAATAAATTGTGAAATAACACAAATTAATCAAATAAAATTTATTTTCCATGCTGGGATTCGATCCCGCGACCTTCGGATTGTGAGTCAAGAGCCTTACTGCTGGACTACGCCGGCCGTTAGCTCAAGGTTCGTTTTTTTTTACAGAAACATATATCTACATATTCTTATATATTAACAATATAAAAATATTTTTTAAAACATTGAAGAAGAAGATAACACTAATTATACAAACGAAAATATAAAAAAAGAACAAGACCCAGAAAAACAGAAGAAGATAATGGTCGCAACTGGGACTCGAACCCAGAACCTCTCATCTAACCGGGACGTGCGCGTTTAACAATGCCACCATTGCCACCTTCTCTCCAACCGTCATTAGTCAATCTCATATTTAAAATTTTAGAATTAACAATATTATCTTCAACTATTGTTTTTCCTTATTATAGGCAACTACCCTTTTTATTGGAAACAACCATTCTAATAATTAATTAAATGAAGACAATGTAAGCGAAACTCAATCGAAAATCTGGAAACAGAAAAAGATATTGGCACCTCTAATATCGATATAATATCGACACCTTGGCGCAGTGGTTAGCGCGTTCGCCCGGAAAGCGAGAGGTCCTGGGTTCGAGTCCCAGAGGTGACAATATCTTTTTCTGATTTTTCTGTTTCCAGATTTTCGATTGAGTTTCGCTTAAATTGTCTTCATTTAATTAAATGTTACAATTTGAGGTTTTACTCATAAAGTTAAAATAAAAATTATATATTCTAATAATTGTTTTGTAACCTAGATAGATCGTTTTGTAAACGTCTTGGATATATATATCCGATTTTATTTTATATGGGACTATTGACTTTTTGTAAAAGTATAAATGAATATTCAATTTTTTATAAGAAAAACTCTCTTTTTATAACTTTTGAAGGTTATTCTCATCAATGTAATATATCATTGAAAAAGAAGATAACGATCGTTATCCGATCGAAGTTGCGACCATTATCTTTTTGTTTTCCTTAGTCTTGTTCTCTTTCATATTTTCGTAAAGATTATTATTATTATCTAAACTAAATGGTTCCCAGGGTAGCGGTACACATACTCGCCTCCCAAATTGGTAATATGCTAGGGTGGGTGCTATAGTAATTGAACGGGCTATAGCTATTGGACACTTCAACTTTAAACTTCCAAAACATGACTATCTCAGCATTTCTGTAAGTGTGAAAGGGACCAAACTATATTTTGTTTCCTCCTTTATACGGATGTTCTAATATTTACCTCCAGATATCACCACTGACAAAACTTCATTCATATTTCAAGTCGTGATAAAACCGGTATAACGGGTAATCTTTTAGCAACTTGTTTAAGGAACAGAGATATTTTATTCCTGATTATTTCATACAAGTTCAGTGTATTTTGGAAGAAACATCTAAGGAAGGTTGCAAAGGGCTATAAACTGTGAGAATTTGTTGAGATTTAATCGGTAATATGAATAATAACCTCACAATTTTGGTGTTCAATTACTATAACAAATTTTAGGAATGTTTTAGTAATTGGACGCCCCGTCCTAATGCTTTCTCCGCTTAAAATTTATCGATCTTCATAAAAGTTGGTGAGCTTTAATAGTATGTCAATTAGAGCCATTTTACAAAATATCACTTCACTCACAATACGCGTTCAGTAATTGGACGGGTGTCCAATAACTAAAACAAGGTATGGTCCAATTACTGAAACACTTTTTACGCCTTTTTTTAAGATCTCACAAAATGCAAAAAAAACTCTTTATACCAATGAACTACTGGACAAGGCCTTAGAGGAAATCAGCGCAGGGGCAGGCATAAGAGCTACATCAAAAAATATGGAATTCCAAAAAGCACCATTCACTACAAGATGACCCATTCAAACAAAAAGTTAAATTTTTGACCCAATTCATATCTTTCAAATCAAGAGGAGAAAGACTTGGAAGGATGGATTTGTGGATTATGGCGAAAGAGATTTCTAAGATCCAAAGAAGATGTATGGGAATCTGTGCAGGCAATTCTGCGATTCCCAGGAAAACCCCATTCAAGAACAATAGACCAGATATATAGTAGAATAGACAAATAAAACAAGTACAGGATGAAAAAAACGATTACATGAAGGAAAGAATATGAAGTGTTTGAAAATGGTGAAAAAAAATGTCTGGAATAAAAATCAGGCAAAAGAAAATGAGCTTAGCACATCAAATGCTCAATTAAAAGATATAACAATAGAATAATCGATCAATACCATTGAAAAAATATCTTTAAATAGATGTAACAGATGTGAAAGGCATGTGAGAGAAATTGAGAAAATTAAATACTGTGAGTGCGTTCGAATTTTCATGTCAACTGCATACCAAAAAGCATTCCAAAAATGTACCAATAAGGGAGGATAATGACACGTTTTTATGTCACGTTTGCTATAATGTGTCTGATGAAAGCATAACGCATATATTAAAAGATTTCAATGACTATAACGTTGAAATGGGCTTTTTGCCGTGAATTAGTTTTTGGTGTTGTTTGAAAACATTTATTTTTATTTTTTATGTTTGTAGAACCAATGCTGACATATGAGTAGGACTTTGGACATTTATTTTATTTTTAATTTTTTTTTACCTTAATTCCACACAGGAGGCCCTAAGGAAAATAATTTCCCTCAGGGCCTATGTCATCTGAGATGCTGTGTGGAGGGTCTTTTTGAGGAGAGGAAGGAATAAACATTGGTCTTGAAGAGACCCATGTTGTAGGATGGAGGAAACACAGAGGCCGGCAAAACGTTCCACAGCCGAGCTGTTGAACACAAGAACGAGTCAAAGAAGCGACCCGTTCTCATGTGACAAATGTCAACCGTGTACAAACGTTGGGCAGGCGTTTGGCGTATTTCTCAACAATGCACCGGTGCCGAAGGGATCAATGACGCTAGTTCCTCGGAGCATCTTCCATTGAAATACCGGTAGAACAAGGATAGCATTCCCATCCGACGCCTGTGATCTAAAGTCTGTTAGGATGGGAGAATCTTTCAAACGGACCGCCCGTTTCTGCACAGAGTCGAGGGTATTTTTTCATGTATTTTGGAGGTCCAGACCAGACCAGGTCCAGACCAGAGGTGGCTGCGAAATTCAACCGTGGGGCGCACTTGTGATTTGTACAGGGTTAGCAGTTGTATACCATTAAAGTATCTGCAGGCCCTGTACAGTAAGCCCAGTTTTTGAGAGGCTAACTTTACTCTGGCTTCGATGGAGCCCCGATATCTGAGCTGGTCACTTAGAGTTACACCAAGCATATCGATGGAGGGCCTGTTCAGAAGAAGACTAGATTTTAATTTTAATTTAGAGTCCAATAACTGTGCCACCGATGTCCCAATACAATAAAAAGTTTCCAATAACTGTATTTTTTCCTACTTTTCAGTTCAATAAAATATAATTAAAAAATCCTTGGGTATTTTTTATTTTTATCTATATTTCCTTAAAGCCCTTTAAATTCTACGGCACTAAATACCTAAAAGATTTGCTACATAATAATATTTTTTTAATTATACACTTTAAAAAAAAGTTATTCTCCTAACTGTCCAATAGCTATAGCGTTCACCCAAGGTAAGAAGCGATCGAGAGGGGATTGCGGGCGGGTATTCTAAACTAGTTCGAAAAACTTTGAATAGGTACTTTTGGTGCGTAAAAATACCTTCAAACATGTCCTCCATTTTATAATTATTATTGTTTTTTAATACTCGTATCAATACCTTACAAGCGTCTCATCTGCTCCCGTCTGGAGCCAGTGGGTCTATGGCATCCCCAATCGAGGTATGTTGTGAGACTTAAGGTAGTGGGGAGGGGAAGGAGATGGGGTAGAGAAAAGTGAGGCAACTACCTAGCTACTTAGATCTGTTCTAAAAACACGGCTAACGCCATTTCAGGCAATGTTTCAATCATGAATGGTGGTCTTACACCAGGGTGATACTGAGAATATCTTCCACTCTGGAAAGTGCCGCAAATTACTTAATACGGAAAAATTGAAAAAAAAAAAAAAATACATCTAGGGAAAATTTGCCTAAAACTGGCAGCAAAGCAATCCGAGGTATTTTAAACGTTGCCATATTGTGGCAAAAAGCGCTCCAGTGGTATATTTTTTTTAAATGAATTAATTGTGAAAACACAAATTAATCAATTAAAATACGCACCACATTATTTGAATTATTTTTTTCCGATAGAAGTAAATTAATATAAAAGTATATGTTTTAATATTAGTGATAGTTAATTACTCATCACCCGTTACCCCAATTTAGTTTCGTCTAAACGCAGCTTAAGTGTAACCCGATCTCCCCGCTTCGTCGCGTGCGGCTCTGGGATAAATGTCTGTTTACACGTCATTCCCTCTTCACTCCTCACTCCTCACTCGGCCAATCGGCAGAACTACCCACATCCATCCGTTGTACTTACTACTTATGGCGTAGACTAGGCATACACTCCCTTGTGCTCATTCCCTGCTAATGTTGCTTAATAATCATCATCACTCTTGGCTCTACAACCCCTGGTGGGTCTTGGCCTCCTCAAGAGTCTTCCTCCACTCATCTTGGTTTTGTGCCAGCTCTCTCCAGTTAAGAAGCTTCAAGGTAGATATACATTTGAGGACGTTATCGCTGCATCTTATCTATATATTTCTTTAGACAAACTCGTAACTTTCTTAACTTGAACCAACTCAAAACAATTTACTATGCACTATGTCAATCTCGAATCGAGTATGGTATCATAGCCTGGGGAGGAGCAAACGCTGCCGCCATTGAAAGCCCGGAAAGTAATTATAAAAATTATGTGAAAAAGATAATGGTCGCAAGTGGAACTCGAACCCAGAACATCTTAACCGGGACGGGCGCCTCTACCAATTCGACCATTGCCACCTTCCATTAAACCGTCATATTTGTCAATCTCATATTTAAAATTTTAGAAATAACAATATTATCCGCGACTAATTTTTCCATAGAAATATATGCAACTTCCCTTGTTATTGGAAAAAATCGTTCTAAGAACTGGTTTATAACCTAGATAGCGTTTTGGATAAATATTTCCGATTTTTTAATGAGTATAAGTAACATATATCGACCCTTTTAAAAAGGCCAAATGAATATTCAATTTTTTATAAGAACAACTCTCTTTTTATAACTATAGTCTGTCAAATAAGAGTAGAAAATACAAAAAAAATTGAACTAAGAAATTTTTAGGGTGTGCTTAATATTTTGTTACAATATCGCTATTCTTCAATTTATTTATTACTAACTAACTAACTAACTAACCATCACGCCGTTTCCCCGCAGGGGTAGGCAGAGAGGACGGACCGCCAAACAACTCGGTCTTGGCACACACTCCTTGCCTCGTTAACATTCATACATCGTCTCATACATGCTCTTCTATTATTCTGACTCTTGACATGGCCCGACTTAAGTATCTGATTCACTTGGTCGTGCCATGTCTTTCTCGGGCGTCCCCGACTTCTTCTACCATTCACATTTGCGTCATATATTCTCCTTACACTCCTTTCCTCGTTCATTTTCTCTACATGCCCGAACCATCGGAGCGTTCCTTTCTTGATTTTACTCATTACGCTTACATCAGCCTTGCATTCTTTGCAGGTCTTCGCGTTTCTCACACGATCATACATGGTTTTACCACACATACGCCTCAGGGATCTAATTTCTACAGCATTCAGTCTACTTTCATCCTTCCTCCGACAGTTCCATGCCTCACTGCCATACATCAGGGTAGGTACCAGTACTCCATTATGGATGGCTAGTTTCGCGTCTTTGGACAGTTTTTTGTTGGTGCCAACGGCGTTAAGTCCTCCATTAAAAGAGTTACCTGCATTCACCCTTCTTTCAATATCTCTTTCAGCCTTCCCATCTCTCGTAAACATACTTCCCAAATAAACAAACTCATTCACCTGCTCCAAGTATTCATCGTTTACAACTATATTGCATACTGTTTTCGTACTCTCTCTTTCAAACACCATGACTTTAGACTTACTTACATTCATCATTAACTCATTCTTCATACATACTTCGTTCATCCTTGACACGAGAGACTGTAGATCTTCCATACTGTTAGATATCAGCACCGCATCATCAGCATTTATTTATTACGTTTTCGTTATTCTTCAAAATTGCAAACGTATAATAATAATATACCTATAGGCAATTCTAATTTTGAGATCAGTGGGTATCTATCTGTATTGCAATGAATTTTTTTTTCTATATTAAATGAAGAAACACACTTTGTAAAACACCACTTTATTAGAATTAATAATTATTTGACAGCCATAGGCTGTCAAATAATTATTAATTCTAATAAAGTGGTGTTTTACAAAGTGTGTTTCTTCATTTAATATATAATGTCACACCACAAAGTTTTTGCTTCCTTCGATAAAATTTTTTTTTCACTTTTATGCCTTTTTAATTTTTAATAAAAATGTAGGTTACACAGCTTTAGATTAACACCATGATTATACATATTTTTAGTATTGCCATTTGGGCAACGGTGGCGCCCTCATATATTTTCTACTCTTATTTGACAAACTGTATCTAGGTTACACAGGAGGCCCTGACGTAAATAATTCCCCTCAGGGCCTATGTCATCTTTGGAAATGCTGTGTGGAGTGTCTTTTTAGAAAAGGAAGGAGAGAAAGTTCTAGGAAGGAAAAAGGCATGAGGAGTGAATAGGAATCTATTAGTCAGTGTGTCCAGGAGTGAAGGATGTACGAATATATCCCTCTCCCACTGCGGTGCAAAGCGATGGGTCTGGTCACGAAGTCGGTGTTGGTTATCCAATAAATGGTTCCCGGGGCGGCGGTATCGATACCCGCATTCCAAATTGAAATCAGTAGGTGCCTATCAAGGTAAATGAAAGTATCATTTTGATTTCTAGGGAATACATATTGTTCTTTTACAATTTTTCTCATCATCAATCTATTTATTCATCTTTCATTACATTAAAGATGGCTACACAATAGCAATTTCTGAACTTAGTAACAATCAAAGGGCCCTTCATGCGAATTATGAAATTTACCCCATTTAACTACACCGGAGCGCAATAAAACTGACTATCGAACAGCTTAATATTTACGTTCTAGAGTAAGGAACTCCAGTGAAAAATATTATGGCTTTAAAAAATATGTTCATATAGACCAATAAATGCTGATTCTGTATATATATATATATATATATATATATATAAGTTTTATTAAATAATATTAAACGTAGAGTTTTAAAAAAATATATTAAAAAGTGTATTTTTAATAGCGTCGTTGAAACACGCCCCCAAGTTGGTATTACTAAAATGTTTAGTTGTGACGTCACTGATCACCGTAAAGTCATTGTACGGGAATGTAGGTATGACACAAGCCATCGTATTAACAACATTTCATCTTATTCATTTATTTACATACTGTTTATAGAGATTTAGTTTTTGTGTTTATTGAAACATTATTTGGGCCTAAATAATTCAGTTTTTAAAAATAAAAGTATCTCTTAGTAGTTTATCTCTATTTTTAAATATTAAAAAAAACTACTGTCCAAAAAAATAGTAATGCTACTTCTAGGGAGATTGCTCCGAACCATACTTCGAACTCCGAATTTCAAAATGACAGCGAGTCGAACAGCTGATTGTGCGATCTTATAGTAGATGACGTGACACCATAGATACGGTGGTTTTCGTGGATCTTGAAAAATTAAAACTAACTCTAAAAATAAATAAAAATATGCAGTTATTTAAGTTAGAAGGCCATTATTCATAAAAAATTAAAAAATTGTAGTGAAGTTTTCTATTATATTACGAGTTTATCATAGAATATGAAGATATAGATATCATTAAACAGCCAACAGATAAACAGCCTGGTATATTTGAAAAAAAAAAACATGTGCTAATTTATTAATTTTTAGCTAAAATGACGTCTTGGCAAATATAATATATGTAAATATTATTGTGTCTTTTATTTCTTTATTTCATGTCTTTCTCTGTACTGTATACTTACTATGTTTTATATTTTATTTTGCTTATTATTATTTCTGTTATATCACTGCTAGCATCTTCACCTAGAAATAAATAAAAATTTGATTTACGCATGCTGTCAACATTTTTAATTGGATTTCTAATATAGGTATACACACATCCCAATGGCAAATTCATCAATGTAATAATTGATGTTAATAATTAACACTCTGTAAATGTTTAAAATAATAAATAAATAAATATAATTAAGAATGTAATGTAATTTTAAAAAAAAAAAGATTTCTTTTATTTTAGCGCACATTGGCCTTTTACATAATAGTATCGCGCCGTGAGTAGGTAGAAACTTTAGTGGGTTAAGTAAAAAAATATCTTTTTTTAGTTAATAACGCAGCTTTATTAGGCATTTTTGGTTTTATTTGTTGCTTTAATATAGTAACTGATATATAACTTTTGAAATGCGTTGTAATTGAGATACTTCACTAATATATTTTCATACCTTTATTCACTATTTGTTGAACGTGCCCTGTGACGTTTAGTTTCTTATCCATTATTATAAAATTATTTCATTTCAATGTATCAAAAGCCAAAACAATCTTATTGTTTGGTTTTGAAATTTAATGAGAATATGCTTAATTCCTACAGGAATGTCACCATAACCATCTTACCTTGCTGGAAAAGTAGATATTAGAAATTTGGAACAATATGGCAAGAAAGAAAGGCATTTGTTTTGAAATTAGAAACAGTTTTTTAACTACCTTGGAAGCAAGTTGTTGGTGTTTTTAAACGACTTCGAAAAGGAGGAGGTTATCAATTCGACGGTATTTTATTTTTATTTTTATTTTTTTAATGTTTGTTACCTCAGAACTTTCGATTGGGTGAACCGATATTAATGATTCTTTTTTTATTAGAAAGCTGGTGCTTCCCGTGTGGTTAAATTTTAATTTGGTCCAGTTCTGATAATGGGATCCATGAGAAAACCATATGTCTTAAATTTGCGTAAGTATGTGCGCGACAAATGGACGAATAAATCAATATTACGCCAACAGATTGCGATGATTCTTTTTTTGAAGTAAAACTTCTTTACGCACGCTCGTCACTAAAAATCAAAAAATAAACAAAAATTTTAACAAAACAAAAAACGACTTAAAAAAATGCATTAAAAAGTAAAAAAATAATTTCGTACGATTGTTTTTTGGAGTCGGTGTCAGCCAAGATCTCCACATCTCACCTACAACTACCTATGTATTTAGTTACCTTGGCTGACACCGAGTCCAAAAATAACAATCGTACGAAATTTTTTTAAACTTTTTAGTGCACTTTTTGAAGTCGTTTTTTTGTTTTGTTAAAATTTTTGTTTATTCGTGTACAGAATATCGTTTTTGAGCAAAAATAAGGAATTTGACCATTTCGGAAGTACTTAATACTATTGTTTAGTACTCATTCGTATTGTTTTGGCTTTAATTACCTCGATGTAACGCGGTAGAACTGTATAACTATGTTAACTATATCCCGATTTTGTTGTGTGCTCCTTCGCAGAGATACAGTGATAAGTGATTGTTCATTCCTTTTTACTTGCACACCTTGTTTTTTCCTTCACTCACTATCACCCAATTCCAGCAAACATGATTTCGTCTTGTTTAGTTTGAAGTATTTACATTCCATTAGAAGTGTATCTCTCAACAAATTTAGGACGCAAAAATTATTAAAGTTAATTATATAGATAGGTTGATATATTCGTCTATAGTGGCCATTATTTTAACCCTACAAAGATAAATTGCGCCTCAAAGGCGCCCACGAAACCGATATATCGCTGACTTTTTTTAACCGACGCGTGTACAAGCTTGAGTTTCCAAGCCAACTCAGTCGTCGGTCAACACTGCTGAGGGACGACTGCGGTTGTTCGGTAATTACCACAGTTTTGTTGATATGACAACGCGTTGCGCTCGAGAGGCGCATGTTTATCTTCTGTGTAACTTTTATGACTGTACGACAACTGTCTAAAACTTTTGATTTTTTCAGTATTTTTTGAAATTTAAGACTGATTATATCATAATTAATTAGTTAGTAAGACAAAATACTAAAAAAGTTTAATTTTTTTTTTAAATATCCTTATATATTGTTACTACTATAAATACCTCTAATTTTTGTTACTTTTTGTAAAACCTTAAATATTTCCTTAAAATTAAATAATAGCAATATATACTTTTGTTTTATTTACTTATTAAAAATGTAACACTCGATTGAAGTTATAAAAAAAAGTAAAATTGTTTCATTTTGTTAATAAATCGGATTTTTAAAATGTGCGCCTCTCAGGCGCATGTTTTTCTTTTCAATACTAAAAAATAAGATTATATTTCTAGAGTTAAATAACACATAATATTAATATACACCGTGTGGGAAACTTGCTCCGTTGACATATTTAAAAAAAAAAATCGCTTCCTTGAAATAACATTCCTTAAATGTTTTAGATTATTAACAGTAACAAATTCAATACACACTGCTCTGTGACTACTTTCATAGTACCTACTTACTTCTTTTATATATGTAATTGTTGTGTACCTTTTATTTTTATAATAATACAAACTTACGTATACTTAAATAGCTGAAAGAAAACTAAATTAAATTTACAAATGCAGAACATCAACTATTTTTATATTAATTGCTAAAAAATGTCTTACACCACTGCCACCGGTATGTTACTAGTTACTAGCTAATTGTTGAATCGTATAGATAGAGTATAGAGTGAGACTGAGCCTACTTGTGTTGTGCCTGCTTATGTCTTTCATGCTCAGTTTATTATTTATGTACTATAAACTTGTTACGATGCTCCTGTATAAAACTTACCAATGTTACATGAAAAAGTGTTCAAGGCTTACGCCGTAAATAAATAATAAATGGATTAATAAATATAATAATCTTTTTTTATTGCGTATTTTATTTTTAGGGATATTCGAGAGTTTTTCGTCGATGATAACAGAGTATTTGTTAATCTTTCCGTTTTAATTCGTGCTCCAATTTTTCCAAAAAAGCTTCATAGAAAAAGTGAACTTAAATGTTTTGGTGAGCGATACTCCCCGGTGTAAAGAATAATTACCGCTAAATTAGACAAATCAAATAGAGTTCCTGCAATAATAAACCTAACAATATAATTGAAATTGACGCGTGGCCATTATACCCCATTCCATACTATGTCCCCATACCCAGTACCTACCCTGTACCCCGGTAAAGGGGAGGGGGAGGGGCTTCGGTACTGCCCACTAGATAAATTGCTACAAATCGAGTTACTTACGGGAAATGTTTTTTTTTTTTTTCAAATGCTGCATAAAATATTATAATAAAGTCCCGCAGAACTGTAGGTAGCAGTTTGTCAATGTGTTCTTAATAAAAATATATACCTACTATTCATATGCAGTGTATATATTTTTAAATTTAGGATCGGTATCTACGTATATATGTATTACATTATTATTTTAATCATAGACATAAGATCTTTGCAGAAAAAATAATATAATTGAAGATGTATTGAATCACAAAAAATGTGTAAAAAAAATTACCAAAAAAAATCAGAAAAAAAGGTTTCGGATTAGTTGTTTCACAGAATTTGAACATTTCATGAAGTTTCAAAGTTATTTTTCAAGTTCTCTAAAGGTTCTATTCAAATTCTGTTAAAAATACATTATAGGCCAGTTGTTTTACATACCTGCACTTTCACAGAGCTTGAAAATCAACTTTGAAATTTGATGAATTGTTCATATGCTGTGAAACAACCCGTCCTAATTCAAGGTTTATGAATGTTTTATTCAAGTTCTGTTATTATTTCATTATGGGCCAGTTATTCCACATGCCTGAAAAAAACGGAACTTGAATAATATCATTCACATCACTTTGATTTTGATTTGATTTCTTCAGGCCTCCTACGTGGGGTTAAAACGTTAAAAAAATATCCATTGATTTTGAAAATTGACCTTTCACACTGAACACTCATTCACTAAGTTTATCTGTTGTTTTCAAAATCTGTCTTTATTTTCAAAACCCTACAAACCCTGGTTGATTAAATCAAAACTATGAAAAAGAACGCACTTACTTATATTTCTCTCTCTTCTTCCCACCGACAATCAATCCTTTTCAAACTGTTTGCACCACTGAGGGAGAAAAACCGATAGAACTGCGTGGTGGGCGTTTCCGTATGCCTGAAGTAAGCTCAATTTTTGCTGTCTGGGTATTAAGAGTCGAAAGGCCTTGTCTGTGTAATTTGGGTGATTATATTTCCATAACCGCCGCATTTTTAGGCACAGATTATGGAAATTATTACACTTCGTTTCAACAATTACGAGAAACAACAATTATTTATGCACAAAATAGGTTATCAGGTTCTTATTTTAGTTTAATTAAGAGTAATCCATGCGTATTTAGATTGAAACAAAACTTGCGCAAATGTCAATCCACACAACCAATTACCGAAATGACGGATAATGATTTTATACGAGAAAATTAAAACTTTTTAAGGATGGAATTTTAACGCATCTTTTAGCATCCATTTAAATGTAATTAGTTGTTTCTTGTGGTAATTAAGTTGAAACGTAGAGTAATTTCCAAAATTTGTACCTAAATAAAGTGCGGTGGTTGGGGAAATATTCTCCGATATAACACTTAGAGATAAAATAAACAGAGGGAGACATGGCATGGAAGCCTACCGACTGTCGAAAAGCTACGAACAAACTGCACGGACCAACAAACAATAGTAATGATAGTAAGTGCAATAATAGTTTTATGCTTTTGATGTATAGGTAGAAACAAAGGCGCCGTGAACGATGAAGGCGACATGTGTTGTACGTGCTATAATACTATTACCTATACATATAACCTCGCAGTTATATTTGATAAAAAACTAGAATTTGTACATATAAATCGTGTCATCAATTTGTACATATAAATCACATTACAAACAATAGTACGAAAACATTAGGATTTTTTCACTTCCCGTCATGGAAATTTTATTTGTCTCATTAGTTCGTAGCAAAATAGAATATATTTCCGTCATTTGGTTACCTCATCATAAAATTCATAATACAAATGTATTTTTTTTACAATTTATAAAAATTATGTTAAATATCACCTTAGAACAAAATTAATGCCTTATATTAAGCGCCCTTGAGGTGATTTTTCACAAAAACGGCGCTCTACAAATTGTCCAATTATTATTATTATTATTATTATATATACATATACTTGAGAATCGGCGGAGGATAAGCGATCCATGCTTCTTTCTCAAAATTGTAAATTCGGAGCTCGACTATTGCAAACCCATAAGGGCCATAAGTATGGTAAATTTAAGGGTACCCATTTGACTCGCTCGGCGTAAGGACCTATTTCAATGTCACCATTTACGAACAAAGTACATAGTTTATTACATATAGCAAACTCACCAATTCCTCGCCTAGCGAATGTACCAACGACATCGAAATTTTTCATGTAATAAATTTAATGTTTAAAATATACTTTTGTTATGTCAATATAGTATATCTGATAATTTCTGTTCATTATTATTTTAATCTTATCCAATTGTAAAACACCAAATCCAACTGTAAGAAATTATTTTTGCAACCTATCGTTAACCCTTGTGTAAAATTTTTTTAACATTATGTACCCAACGTAAAAGCCCTATGGCTAGGGACACGATATCGAATAGAAAGTATCGATACTGTACTCATGAGTAGTATCGGAAAAAAAGTATCGTACTCGTAAAAGCATTGAAATAAAAGTATCGAGTAAATTTCATAGGGCCTAATTTACAGCTCTGACCGGGCTAACTATATATCAAACCCCCCTCCCCAATATCAGAATTTTCAAAATCAAGTATCTATTTTAGTTAGAAAAGGTAAAAGGACGTCAACGTCAGTGAAATGATAATAGAAACAATCAAATTTAAGTACGTATAATCAATAATAAAAAAAGGACATGAAAATTCACAAATTGCTGTCTTAGGTAGGTACTCATAAAAAAGTGTTATAACACGAAATAAAAAGTAAAACAAAATTTTTGCAATACATTTTTTTCTCTACTTTGTGTTTTGGCAGGACAGTCAGTATGGCACTTTTCAGATTTTTTTCACCTAATGGTGTTTTTCAGTAACTGAATATTTAGATAACAAAATAAACATATTTTTCTTGAATTTTTATAAGCAATATAGAATATATTTATCTATTCGTTCCATGACACACTAGATTGCTTGTGCTTGCAATTATACCAATGCAATGGAATGTTTTAGAAGGTTTGCTATGATTGAACTAGATGGCGTTGCCATAAACATGAGCCGCTTAGCAAAAATTTTATAGGTATCGATACATGCCAAAAAGTACTCATTGAGTAAAAGTATCGAATGCAAAGTATCGAGTACAAAAGTATCGGTATAATAGAAAGGAAAAGTACTCGATACCACAAAGTATCGATACTTTTTTCGTGTCCTTACCCATGGCGTATAAAACAAAACAAAAATATATTAATTACCGGTACGTGGTTCATCCATGTATCTATTGTCTATAAACACAAGTCTAGGGATATTCTGTTCAGTATTTTGCACCCTTATCTTTGATCCCCCTTTTCGCTACAATATTGCCTGTGTAACTCAATCAACCCACTGCATACGGCAAGCCAAAATCAAAGAAAATAATAATGTGAAAATATTAGTGCACAAAGTACGGCGGTGGTTGTTTAAACGTTTGGGGGAACTGGTATTCTATTCATCGTGTTATTATTTATTATCACAAGTGAGTCTTACATTAGGCGAATTAGGTGAGTTATTCAGTTGATTTAACGCATTTTATTGCTTGTAATCTAATCTAAAGGGATAGAAACTAGTCTTTGGCAAATCAATTACTGCCTAACTCTAAAAGTACCTAGTACCAAAGTAGAAGAGGTTTTTCCGATGTCAATTTTTCATTATATGTGTAGGTACTAAGACGGGTTGTTTACTTTTTTTTTAACATCGACCCACACAGGAGGCCTCGAATAAAATAATTTCCCTCAGGGTCTATGTCATCTTTGGAAGATGCTGTATGGGGATCTTTTTATAGGGAAAGGAAGGAGAGGTAAAAAGAAAAAAGGTATGAAGTAGTAATCTAGGGGTCAGTGTGCCCACGAGTGATGGACGTATGAACCCTTACCTCCCGCTGAGGTGCAAGCTTATGGGTCGAGGTATACTTGGTCGAAGGTCGAGAGTGAACATCTTAAGAGGTCAAATAGTCTCCCAAAATTCAATTCAATGTATCTGCCCGTTTAACACGCTCTTCTGTCCTGTTCAGGGTGGATCAATGCAAGACGAACTCTAAGCAGAATTTTCAACTGCGAACTTACCAAATATAAGAGGTCCATAAAAGAGTAGGTATCTCTTTGATGTTTCGTGAATTAAGTAATTTTTCGTTTTATACTTATAATTTTTTGTTTTATATAAGTTTTGGCTTTATATTCCTTTCTTATACATTTGATTTACTTATTTCTTATTATGCTGTCTCAGTGGAGGTAAAGTCACAAGGAGGAAATCCATAATTGGTTTTATTTTGGCTATATAATACTTAGGTATGTACAAACTGAAAAAATGTAAACTGTCAATTTCCCGAAAATTAATAAATTAATGAATAAAACCTGCCTCTCCCGACCATGTCCTAGTGGGTAGGTGCATCCGCCGCCAAGCCTTGTACAAATTTACACATACCTGGACACAATCGATGAACCCGGACATCCTTGGTAAGTCAGCAAACTTAGCGAACAACTTGACTTGTGGCAGAGGTGTTGGTTATCCAATAAATCGTTCTCGGGGCGGAGGTACCCGTATTAACTTCTAAAATTTGGAGAATATGAACACAGAATTTGAAATACTCATCAAATTTTAAAGTTAATATTCAAGTTCTGAGTCCTGTTCAAGTTCTATTATCCAAATACAGTTATCATTAATTTTATCTCTGAAATTTAATAAAATATTCTAATACTGTGAAACAACCCGTCCTAAGAATAGTGTTATTATGACGAATCTTGAAAGAAGCTCTTTTTATACTAAAAGAAACGAAAAATAATAAATAAGAATTTGACTTAACAATCTAAATACAAACTTATAAATTTTCTAGAACCGGGAAAAATATCAAATATCAGCCAATTTGGAAATATCGTAACTCATATCAGTGTTGCCACTGCTAATTTTACGTAAAACAAAGAATGATTCAGTGCCTACACGTTACAAGAAATTTCATTTCCGTAGAGCTGTAAATAAAATATTAAAAAATGAACGAGTGAGCTACTCTGTACTGTTTTCGCAAGATTTCGATCTTTCGTGGATTTGGCTGTGCATAGATTTCTCGCGAAGGTCACCTATTAATTGTAAATCGGGGAAATTTAATGGTAGAAAATTACGTTTCTTTGAGTCTGTTTTACCTATACTTAGGTACTTTCAAACTTTTTTAAAGAATTTTAGAAGACTTATCTTAGTACGAGAAAAAATCGAATTTATAAAGTGCTTTATTTTTGGTACTAGGTTATAATCAAATTTACCACATAGTATTAATTATTATATCTGATAGTGTATGGTGTCCCTATTCTGATGTATGTTAAAATGGGAGATTAGAGGGAAATGAGGAATGACCGGGTTCAGAAGTTCCCGACAGTTTTAATCTTTTCACAAAACATAAATAAAGTCATTTCAAGTAACGTCCATCTTTTAGAGTTTAATGTATATTTAAATCCCCTTTGCTTAAATAAATCACACTGATACCTTAAAATTGTTGCGTTTACGTGAAATTACTGATTAAGATTTAAAGATTCAGAGCTCATCGTTAGCAATTACATATTTGCTGCAAGAAATTTTGTAGATAAGATTATAGGCGTTTTTACTGAGATTAAAAATCTGCTCTACATTTTCAATAAAACAGTATTGTCGATGTACGGAGTAATAACTGTTGTAGTAAGCCGCTGTCACCGTACCTCGTGACGCGTGACGCGTGGTGTTTTGTTGGCTAAACCGTCTAACGAAGGGCGCGTGGCGTGGACAAAGCGCGTGGCAGGAAGGGGCGCGTGCTATATAAATACTAATAGGGGGAAGTAAGTACTGTTTGAGAACAAAGTACTTACTTCTAGTGTTATGAATTTAAATCTGATGTTTAATTTACCTTGGATTTAATGGTGTGCAATCGTGGTTTCCGAGTTGTATTTTTTTCATGACATTTTCTCATAAAAACAAGTTTTTTATTACATTTGTGGACCTGGGAGGCATATCACACACGGAGGCAATTTTTTTTTTAATACTAGAGATTTACCGGCATGCGTTGCAATGCCACTTGATTTCCCTGCTTGTCCTTTCCCATTCGTCCCATTACCCTTTCGCCTCCCCTTCCTCTCCCGCGTTCCCTACCATTAACACGATCCTAGTTCGCCTTCCGTCTTCCCTCTCCCGCTTCCCCCGTCCCGTGACTCCCCTCCCGCGTTCCCCTCCCCCCTCTCTCGTTCCACTCCCTACTCGTATCGCGGGAATGAGCACATCAAATCCTCAAAGTTTCATCGCAATCGGATGAATGGTAAGCAACTCATTTCATGACGCCAGAACTCAATATTGTAGGTATATACAAACCTTATCCTAACAATAACGAACACAAAAAAATGATTATCCAATTTGGTGCAGTCGTTCTGAAGTTATGCACGTACATACATTTCGGCGATTCATTTTTTATTTATATAGATAGATTAGCTTAACACAGGAGGCCCTCAGGAAAAAAACTCCCTCAGGGCATATGTCGCCTTTGAGGATGCTGTGCGGAGGGTCAGTTTAGGGAAAGGAAAGAGAGGAAGTTCTAAGAAGGAAAAAAGGTACGACAAGTGGGTAGGAATCTTGCGGTCAATGTGTCTAGGAGTGACGGACGTACGAATTCATCCCTCCCATTTCGGTGCAAGGCGATGGATCGAGAGAGACCGGCTGGGGAGGTCTAGGTTAGGTCTATCTCAACCAATCTCTCCCGATTCGGCCCGCCAACACATTGGCTGCCATGACTTAGACAAACCGCACTCCGTGAACCCGAGCACCCCTAATAAGTCACCAAACGTAGCGAACCACTTAGGGTGAACTACGACAGGGGTGTTGGTTATCTAATAAATGATTCCCGAGAATTCCCAATTATGTTGACAGCCAAAAAAGTATGTCCTTTAACAACCTGTATATTATAATATAAGCTTTCTTATCTATGTATCATCCAAATACGTAAAACAACCAGCCCACGATGAAATAATAACAGAACTTTATTTTAACGTGATGAAATTTGGTGAATTTTTCAAATTTTGTGAAATAACTCGTCCTAAGCAAAATAAAATGCAATATTACTTAAATAAGAAATAATCAGTCATTTTTAAACTTAAATGCACAAATAACTAAAATAAAAATATTGAAAGGTTTGTTACGGACTAACAAAATATTAAATTAAAAATATTGAATACGGTATTTATTTTCTATATGCTCGTAGAAAGTATAAGTAGATCAGTAAATGAAAAGGTAATTTAATAAGCGTATGAAGAGGGGCGCTAAGCGGGGTTGGTGGCAATCAAAACTGCCTAACTCGATTGGGCACACTCATTTTCCCGCATTACAGACCTTTGTTGATAATAATATTACCTATTGCAAGGGGAGCAATTGGTATGCATAGTGTTTACGTAGGTGAAGAAAGGGACGAATCAAAGGTTTTCTGCAAAAAATATATTTTAGATACCTATGTACCTAATAGGCCACTTGCATCACATTTTTTAATTTTTTTTCCGGTTAAGGCAAACATTCTAAGACATTCGTTTTTTTTTATCGTATTTTTGAAACCCTGGCGATTTTTTGAAAATTTTAATCCGAAAAATCAGAACATTTTTTATAAACCGGAAATACGGGACATAATTTTATGTGTGCGAAAAAACGATAATTACATAGCCGAAAATCATTTAAAAAAAAGAACGTTTTCCACACGAATAGCATTAAATTGTACGGGGTTCTCTTCGTAACATCTGTAATAACACCGCCATCTTTATCAAAAAATCAAACCAAAGGATAAGTTCGCATAGAATAAACAATAAATCTAGTGAAAGTTAAACGCAAATTAAAAAATTCGCCGGAAATCAAAGAATTGCCACATAAAAAAAAATAATCAGAGTGGAATTTTACAAAATTAAGGAAACATAATCGGAGACTAGACACTTTCATGTAGCGACGTCAGGAGCTCAAATAATGGATTTATTTATTTAAAAATAAGAAAAACTATACATTTATTAAAAATTTTACCAACATTTTCGTAATCTTAGTATAAAAATCTATCCACAGGATTTTTTCCAAGTCGTTATGAAATCCATGCAAGTGGCCTATTTGAGTTTTTTATGCGAGCACTATAAATAATAAATAAATAAAAAGCCTTTTATTTCTTGCTAATATATAGGTATGTTACAGAGTTATAAAATGTTATAAAAAGCATAATTAACGCTATTTAAGAAAAATGTAATATACATAGGTAATCTTAAATTATTCATAAGCAAGAACCATCCTCTAAAAAAATCCATTTATCTCTCGTTTTGTTCGTAGGGTTAAGTATTTCTTGTGATTGTGTCACTGTTTGTATTTTTGAGGAAGTATAGAATTTCTTCTTCAGGGGGTTTTGGCCTTGATCCGGGTTGGAAGATGAGGTTTGGTCTTTATTGTTGTTTTTTTAAAGTTACCTGTGTCGGAGGGGGGCGGTAGTTGTTACGAGTTGTCCGCTTTGTTACACTGAGCGCTGGGCATGTTGTTTAGATTTTTATTTACTAAGAAGTTAAGCATGCTTGGTTTCACAATTCCGTCAGACAGGTAATAAGTTCTTCTTTTTTTAAGTCTATTGTTTATTTTTCTTTTTGGCCTGTACTTTTGTTCCGTCGGCTGTAGGTGTTTCAGCAGATAATGTAAGCATTCTCTTATTGCTGTCCGTGGTTTTGTTTTTGACTTGTATGACAAGTTATTCTAAAACTTTCGCTTCTTTCTCACATTTATTTCTTCGAGGCAAAATCGGGGAGCCGGCTAAAAGGCAAGGACCCCGGGTTTCGTCTGCGGTTAGACCGATAGCCATGCACATTGTCATTGGGACTGCCTGGTGATTTGTGGAATACCTTCTCCGAATATTTTCTATTTATGCATTTTATTTTCTCTCTGTTATTATTGAAAATACTTGCATTATATTATTACTGTTATTTTTTCGTTATTTCTCTTATTCCAGGCTTCCTCAACCGGGCGCAGCTTCTATTTTTATTTTTATTTACTAACACTTTTATAAGTATATATTTCTATCTATAGATTTCAGAAGAATTATTCCACGGGCTGCCACATTTATTATTCCTATGTATTATGTTAATGTAAGTATTTGCATACTGCTTTCTAACCCCATATGCATGGAGATTGGAGGGTCTAGAGTCGTTCAAATAAATGTGGTTTCGTTCAATAAAATAGAGTCTTGACGTGTGCGGTGAAGGAGTAAACCTTATGTTTCCTTATATCGCCGTTGGGAAAGTGGTGGGGTCCCCTCCAATGTTTGACAAGTTTATCATACTTAAGATTTTATTGCGAGCACTAAAATGTTCTAATTAACTAACCATCGTATCATTTTGCTGTACACTCCGTGGGTAATATAAATTGCAGCATCGTCTCATACATGTTTTACTCTTCTGTCATTCTGACTCTTAAATTTAAATTTATGTCTTTCTGTATCTTATCAATTTATGTATTTAATGTTCTTCTCCAGATTTCGAGGTGACGGAAATGGTTGAGGAGAAAGTAAAGAGGATGGTTGGAAAGTGTATGGTTTTTAAATCTTGTCAGTAAACATAGCGAATGTGTTTCCACAATTCTACTGTTTAGATATGCAGGATGTAACAGCACGTACCCAAAGAATTTAACCAGCCATTCCTGAGCTTATTTCGAGTACAAAAAGTAAATGTAGTTTTGCTGTCCGATGATTTTTTTATTATTAAATCACACGTCGCCACTGATCACACGTCGCGACGGAACGGAGTGCTCATCGCGTGACCCGCTAGTATATACCCGACTACTCAGTTGCGAAGTGTGATGGAAAAATATTTTTTTATGTAGGACGTTTAGAGACCTTTGTGTTACTTAAATTAAATTTCCAAAAACTGACATAGTCAATTCGAGCCTTATACCCCAGAACATTATATGCAGATAAACAAAAATTTTAACAAAACAAAAAACGACTTCAAACATGCACTAAAAAGTAAAAAAATAATTTCGTAAGATTGTTATTATAGTCGGTGTCAGCCAAGATAACTATATATATAGATAACTATATATATATATATATAAAAAAACAAATCTACTCCCTGTTGAAATTGTGCAACGTCTAATTATAAAAATTATATGGAAAAAACGAAGAGATTATCCAACTCACCTTATTTTTGAAGAATTTAAAGTATTAAAATTTAATGATCTAGTTCGAAAAAATATATCTAATAATCCAAATAATAAAAGAAAAACAAAATCATAGCTTTTTAACTGAAAGTCGTACTCGTCAAAAGCATATATTTCCAACACAAAAATGTAACACCTCATTTGCACAACATCATTACACATATCTAGGAAAAAAATACTTCAATAGCCTACCTGAAAAAATAAGAACAATCGAAGACGATAAATGCCTACTAAAAGCAATTAAAGAGCAATTTAAAGTAAAAATAACAAATTGATAAAATTTATCATCATAACTTATATAACTTGTAAATTTGTTTTTTTTTTTAAGTATCTACCACAATTAAATCAAAAGATTCAAAATATATTTTGTTAATATATTTTAAATATTTTTTCATCCCGATACTCGTCCCTCTTCTAATCCCAAGCGTCTGCTTCTATAGAAGAGAAATATCATACAAAAAAAATAAAAAAAATCAGTGAAAATTTATTATATAGTTTTATTTGTATAAAAAAAAGATAATTTTGAAATATAAATATTATATTTTATATGTTATTTTTGCTGTATAAATAATGTATCTTCTGTAATAAATAAATGAAAAAAAAAAAATAAAATAAATAGGTAGTTATAGGCGAGATGTGGATATCTTGGCTGATACCGACTCCAAAAATAGCAATCGTACGAAATTATTTTTTTACTTTTTTATTGCATTTTTTGAAGTCGTTTTTTGTTTTGTTAAAATTTTTGTTTATTTTTTGATTTTTAGTGACGAGCATGCGTAAAGAAGTTTTACTTCAAAAAAAGAATCATCGAAATCTGTTGGGGTAATATTGAGTTATTCGTCGATTTGTCGCGCACATACTTTTTGCAAATTTAAGACATAATATATGGTTTTCTCATGGATTCCATTTTCGGAACTGGACCAAATAAAATAAAATGGGACCACACGGGAAGCACCAACTTTCTAATAAAAAAAGAATCATCAATATCGGGTTCACTCAATCGAAAGTTCTGAGGTAACAAACATTAAAAAAAAAAACGACGAATTGAAAACCTCCTCCTTTTCGAAGTCGTTTAAAAATAAATTATTATATTCTTATCCATATAAAAATAATGCAATAACTTAGAAAAAAGTACCTACCTAACTCTTATGTGATAACATAATATAATACATATATTATTATTATATAATTGGTGATATCAAAGAATTCCTTGAACCAGAAGCACAACAACAGGCAGTGACAATATTAATACCAATTATTAAATTCATTCACTACTCTCTACTATATTAAAATCTCGCTTTCGATTCCACCCCCTACCATAATAAAACCTTTTAACAAGGGTTGTGTAACCTTTGAAGTCAATGGGGGATGTCACCTTTACTATAACACAGTCCTCATCTAAATCTGCTGATTTAGAATTTGACTGTAGAAGCGGCAAATAATGTTTTAGGCTACCTAATAATTTGAGCTGGCGCTGTCATTATGTTTTTATTTTAGAGTGTTGCCATTTAAAACAGATGTTATATTTTGAATTTTGGTGTTGTGGAAAAGTTGATATTAAGTGGCTTATAATGGGTTTAGCTTTATTGAGTGACCAGAACTGAAAAGCCAGCTCTCTTCTCCATCTCTTACCCCTTCCCACTTCCCCCAGCCTTACGAAATGCCCCAAATAAGGAATGTCATGGTCTGAAGCAAAAGTCTAAAGCAGCATACCTATATGTTTTGTAAGCTTTGGCGTCATGAAATTACGGTAGATATTTTTTTCTGTTGGAATATTTCAGCTCGCAGCATGATTTCCATGATGAGCTAAGGTGCCTAAAAAACCCACAAACTCTACATTTTGATGAGTAAAACCTCAAATTTAATTTAATATTTAACCATTTAAGACTATATTAGCGACTCTCAAACGAAAATTTGAAATAGAAAAGTCAGAAAAAAACACGGTCGCATCTAAGAATTGAATCCAGGACCTCAGCCTAACCGGGGCTCTGCTCTAATCTCTAAGCTAATTCGAACATACATAAAGATAGCAGTCAATAAAAATATGCGTTAAGAAAATGAAGATAATAAATAATATAATAGTTAATCAAAAGCAAGTTTGGAATAAAAATTAAAGGTAATACTAGAGAGAGATATATAATTTCTCATTTATTATTTATGGATGATTTAAAATTATATTCGAATTCTGAACCAAATTTAGAGAAAATGATTAAAGTAGTTAAAAATTTTTCAGATGATATTAAAATGACTTTTGGTTTAGATAAATGTAGAACGATCCATATAGAGAAAGGTAAAATTGTAGATGGAGACGAGGGTATATTTAGAAATTTCAAAATTGAAAGTATGAAAGGGGGTGAGGTTTATAAATATTTAGGATATCCGCAATCAAATAGATTAGATCATACTAGTATTAAAAATGATATTAGGATTAAATTTAAAACTAGGATCAGAAAAATTTTGAAATGCAATCTATCTGCTAAAAATTTAGTAAAGGCGATAAATACTTGGGCAATACCTCTATTAACTTACTCATTTGGCATAATTAAATGGTCTAATACAGATTTAGATAGCTTAGAACGATTAATTAGAACTACATTAACAAAATTTCATTGTCATCATCCAAATTCAGCTATAGAACGTATTAATTTACCCAGAAATTTAGGAGGTAGAGGTATAGTCAAAATAACATCTTTAAAACATAATCAGGTAGAAATGCTAAGAAAATTTTTCCATAGGAAAGCTGATAGTTCAGAAATGCACAAAATAATATGCAAGGCAGATAGAAATATTTCACCATTAAATTTATACGACGAGAATGCCAGCATTCTTATAAATACCAACCAGGAATTATTAGATTCCTGGTCAAATAAAATTCTTCACGCAAAACACTTCAATTATTTTTTTTTTATTTTTATTTATTAAAAGTATACAATACAGAATATATTATATTATATAAAGCATTGTACTCCCAAGAGTTAATAAACTCATTGCGGGAATGATACGCATTACATGAAACATATAGCTGTATGTATTAAATGGACATATCATAGGACATACACAACATTATTATTTCAGATAGTCATTCATAAAATGAAGTTTGAGCATTTTAGTTTGGGTCTTTTTACATTGACTTGCACATTTGATCTCGTTGGGTAGTTGATTATATTTTGTGTAAGCTATGTATTCTAGGGATCTTAGTCCATATTTTGTTGATTTGATTTTTGGTATATGAAGTTTGTTGTGATTTCTTGTGTTGTGTTGGTGTACGTCGCAATTGTAATTGAGTCTAGTGTTGGAATGTGCCGAGTGTTGAATTACTTGTAATATAGTTTTTGTTATTTCAAAAGTGGGAATGGTGTTAAAAGGAAGTATTTGGGTGTTTCTGTAAATGTCTTTGACGTGTGTATCCCAAGGTAAACTGAATATATTTCGCAGGGCTCTATTTTGGACGACTTGGACTTCTGAAATCATTTTTTTTGTAGCAAATCCCCAGATTCCGGCGAGATATATTAGATGTGAGTGAATCATAGCATGGTAAATCGATCTTAATAGAGAGGGAGGAAGTAACCCGCGAAGTTATAGGAGTAATTTTGCATAGAACATGTTTAAATTGGTGATTCCATGTGAGTTGTGAATCAATGAAAAGGCCAAGATATTTTGTAACATCAGCCCTTTCAAGGCGGTTATTATCAAGATTTATATTAAGACTTACATTTTTTTTATTTGCAAACAATATGTAATGTGTTTTTTTTATGCTTAGGCTAAGTTTGTTTAATCGCAGCCAGTTTGCCAGGCAAGATATATCCCTTTCCATTTCCTTTTCTAGTTCGTTTAAATCGTTATTGTGATAAAGAATCACTGTATCATCTGCATAAAGTTGTATTGTACCCTTAAGTCCCCATTTAGCAATATCATTTATATATATTAAAAATAGTAATGGTCCAAGTACGGAGCCCTGAGGCACACCACATTTTATCGTTCCCATACTGCTTGTCCCTTTTCCAACAAAGGTCTGACAGTGTCGGTTAGAGAGGTAACTACACAGTAACTTCAGGGGAGTGCCTACTATGCCTAGGTGTTCTAACTTCTTTAGTAGTATCTCATGGTCAACCGTATCGAAAGCCTTTTTTAAATCTATAAATAAGCCTGCAGTATGCTTACCCTGGTCTATATGTTTTCGGAGGGCATATACAAAATCGAAAGCAGCACATTTTGTGTTAGATTGGTTTCTGAATCCATACTGTTGGGATGCGAGTAAATTGTTTGATAAGAGATATTTAGTGAGCCTAAGCTTTTTTTTGCAATCATCTTTGTAAATCGGAATTATTTTTGCTATCTTTAGTTGATCTGGGAAGATTCCACTATCCAGGGATTGATTAATAGGAAAAACAAGGTGGTCAGCTAATATATCTTTGCAAAAGTTCAGGTGCACGGGTGTAATTCCATCTAAACCTGGAGATGCATTAGACTTTAGTTGAGAGATGATACTGAGAACTTCTGTTTTATTTGTTTTGGCCATATATAGGGACTGGATTGCTTTTTGATCCGTGTTTATAGTGATAGAATCATCTGGATATGATGCAATTGTAGCTGCTAAGTTTTCCCCAACTGATATAAAGAAGTTGTTAAAAGTTGAAGCTATCTGTGTTGGGCATGTTATTTCTTCATTCTTAATTAAAAGATATTTACTTTCATCTTTCTGGGGTGTCGAACTATTTGTAAGAATTGCATTTATTGTTTTCCATGTCTGTCGCGGATTACGCAGGTTTTCTTTAAATATATTCGTGTAGTATTTAGTTTTAGCATATCTTCTATAGTTGGTAACTTGATTTCTTGTTTTATTTCTCAGTGCTGTGAATATATCACTTTGCTGATTTTTGTTCCAGAGTTTAAACGCATTGTTGCGCTGTTTGATAAGTGCATTTAATTTTTCATCAAACCATGGAGTATTACCCCTCCTTTGGTCTCCTATACGTAACTCAGATTTATGTTGGGATGATTTTATTGCTGTTTTGATGTATTCATTAAAATTATTAAAGTTTTCATTGGCATTACTGGTGGTTTCGTGTGGAAAGTTGTGGGATTCGAAATATGCTTTTAACATGGTTTTATCGGTTTTGGTGTTGTTTGAAGAAGAATGTATTCTATTATTAGTGTGATGTTTCAAGCTGTTTTGGTAATCTAATATCAAAATGTTATGGTCACTTAGGCAGGTATCTATATTTGCAGTAGTTGAGGAAATATTTTGTCTGTTTGAGATGATATGGTCTATTAGAGAAGTAAAGGTATCTGTTACTCGTGTAGGATAGGATGTGGTACATATGAAGCAGTTATAAGAGTCTAGCGTGTTGATGTACTTAAGAGATGTATTATTTTTTTGAAGAATGTCAATGTTAAAATCACCAAAGATAAGGGTATCATTTCTACAGTTATTTAAAATAGATTCAAGATACATTAAGAATTCGTTAATGTTTAAGGTAGGCTTTCTGTAGATAACATAGATATTTAACGGTTTGAAATTTCTATTGCGGATATTAATTCCTAAGAAGGAATTTTCACTACAATGTTTTTCAATAGTTGTAGCATTTAGTGAATGGTGTGTGTAGAGAATCACCCCTCCTCCTCTTTCATTGGTGCGAGACGCAAATGCACTTTGGTAGCCGTCGATGTTGAAGAAGCACTCCTCACCATCTTCCAACCAGGTTTCGGATATTGCAAGTACGTGTACAGTCGGTGTGATGCTCTTTAAAGTTTCTTCAATCTCGTCAATTTTATTTCTGATACTTCTCGCGTTAAGATACATTATTCGAAGGCTATTTTTTTTGGCTTATAATCTTCAATTTTCTCATATTTGTATTCATTTATGCTGGCCTGGGACCCGGATGCTGTAGTTACAGTTGAGTTAGCCATAGTCAACTCTCTCCATTGTGCGTAACATCATTATGGTACGGTAGGGGCAGTCCCTATCGTTTGATCTATGTTTTGGTGCCTCAATTTTGCCTTTGGCCATTTTAAAGCAGTTCCAGCAACGGAATTCTTCTTTTTGTTCCTTCTTTGTGCAGTCAGATGATTTGTGTTCGCCAGCACAGTGTAGACAACGATATTTTGATTCAGTACATCTCGCGGCGAAGTGACCGTATCCCATACATTTATAGCACTGCATGATTAGGCAGCTGTCTTCGACTCGGACTCGCTGGAAACCTATATTTATTCTTTCTTGTTTTAACATAGCCGAATGTACTTCTTTTTTGACGATCAGAATAACATTTCGTAGTCTATCGTTTTTCCTGCTGTTTGTGAATCTTTGAATTTTAATAGCTTCCTTATCATTTCCAGTGGCTTCGTAGATAGTATCATTTTGTTGCAAGATCATGTCTATTATTTCGGAATCTTGTGTTTCTTTTTCGATCCCCTTCAGGATAACATTAGGTCTAAGACGTTTGCCCTCATAAGCAACCAAGTTACCGTTGGTCAGCCCTGGAATTGCAGCTCTGATTTTATTAGCATCGTTGGAGGTCTGACACTTGATGATAACCTTGTTGTCTTTAGCGGCAATAAGGGAATTAATGCCTACCTTGAGCTCAGATGGTTTGACATCCTGTCTTAATATGGCCTTGATGTCAGAGGTAGATCTTGTCTTATCGGTCGCACTGATAATGACCGCATGTGATGACCTTCCAGAAGCCGTGATTGCTGCATAGCTGTTTAAAGGGGGGTTATTCTGTTGATAACCAGCTACTGGAGTGGTGGCCGTTTTATGCATCAGGGCCATTTTTTCCTTAAAGATATCTTTTTTAATTTCATCGTTTTTAGCATTCATATTTATAACGAGCGATTTGTTTTCTTCCATTATTTGTTTAAACTCATTAAGATTTTGGGTAATTTTTTTTGATAGCGGCCGGAATATTTTCAATTCGCCCTTTATTAAATTTTTTTCAGCCACTAGGTGGGCTATAATATCGAATAATTCATCCATTCCTTCGATTATTTTTTCCTTTTGGCTAATGGATATTTTTCCTTTATTTTCTGTTAGTGTTGTTTTCACAGAATTTATTATGGTTCTTGAATTAATTAGTTCATTATTCACTAATTGGTCTGGTTCTATCGATATAGATTTCTCTTCTTCTTTATCTCTCTCATTTTCCGTATCGGACGATATAATATCCTCATCGTGTTCGTTTGGCGATCTTGGTGTCAAAAATGATTTCGTGAAAGGGTATGAATTTTCATTTCTCGGTGTTTTATTATCTTTTTCCATTTTACAATATTAATCAAATTATTTTTGTTATTTAAACGCCTGGTGCCATCTGTTAAACAAAAGCGGTAATTAATTAATTATGTATTACCATCTGTTGACAGGTAGTGGAACGTTTTTATTAATTTTTTCGTTTAATACTTGTCAACTATCTCAACCAAACATATGTTGACAAATTTTCGTCAAACAAATGGTTGAGTATTGGAGAGTTGAGCGCAGAAATAGAAGGCTTTATGCTTGCCATACAAGATAGAGTCATTAATACTAAAAATTATAGGAAGCATATCATCAAAGATGCAAATCAAATTGATGATTTATGTAGAAAATGTTTGGCTTTTCCGGAAACTATAGAACATATTATATCGGGATGTTCTGTATTAGCGCCGTCCGAGTATACATTTAGGCACAATCAAGTTTTAAAAATAATTCACCAAAGTTTGGTAATTAAACATAACTTGATTGACTGCCGTAATGTACCATATTATGAATATGAACCAAATTCATTTTTAGAAAATGAATTTTATAAAATTTATTATGATAAAACTATTCTGACAGACAGAACAATTAGTCATAATAGACCCGATATAGTTTGACATGACAAAATTAAGAAAATAACTTATATCATTGATGTCGCTATTCCAAATTCTTGTAATATTCAGAAAACTGTTTCTGAAAAAATAAGAAAATATACAGATTTAGGAAATGAAATTAAAAGAATTTGGCATTCTCAGACTATAAAAATATTACCATTTGTTATTTCGGCTACTGGCATTATACCTAGCTCTCTCATTCAAAATTTAGGCGTATTAGATTTGTCAAAAAATTTGTACATAAAAATGCAAAAGTCGGTCATTTTAAATACATGTAGGATTACGAAAGATTTTTTAAATATTTATATTGAGGGATCAGTAGGATTTATCGGACCAGTTAGGATTTCATCAGAGCCGAACCCCTGATATGAAAATATCTGGAGTCGGTGAAATATTTTCCCATTATGTTTCTGGTGGATTGACGTATTGTTCTTGTTTTGTTTTATTCTTATATAGTGCACTTACATTGCGTTAATTTACTAGATATTCATTTGTGGAAAAGTGTGTGGAAGGGTTTAGTCTTTCATTTGGGAAAGATTCAACCCGGACATAAAATCTGGAGCACCGTAAAAGTTATAATGTTACATTATACCTAGCTCTCTCATTCAAAATTTAGGCGTATTAGATTTGTCAAATAATTTATATATAAAAATGCAAAAGTCAGTCATTTTAAATACATGTAGGATTACGAAAGATTTTTTTAATATTTATATTGAGGGAGTTAGAGGATTTCATCAGAGCCGAACCCTCTGATATGAAAATATCTGGAGTCCGTGAAATATTTTGCCATTATGTTTCTGGTGGATTGACGTATTGTTCTTGTATTGTTTTGTATTTATTATACTTATAAAGTGCACTTACATTGCGTGGTTTAGTCTTTCATTTCGGAAAGATTTAATCCGGACATAAAATCTGGAGCACCGTAAAATTAAGTAGTTCCTAGTCGAAATATGATACAGTTAAATATGACCTAAGGCGATAGGGTCGAATTAACTTAATGGTTAGAGCAGAACCCCGACAAGACCAAGGTCCTGGATTCAATTCCTAGATGCGGTCGTGTATTTTTCTGTATTTTCCGTTTCAAATTTTCGTTTAAGAGTCGCTCTAATATTGTCTTCGATGATGAAAAAATTATTAAAGACACCTTTTTTTTCAATAGTCCAGTTAAAAAAAATTGTTCTGAACAGGTGATTAGCAAATTAGTTGATTATATAAAATACCTACATTAAGGCAATCTTATTTCTAAACTGCCTTAATTATTGCGAAAATATCCAGTAAATAAGCCAAAAACATACAAATTATATTACAGCTTATAAAGTGTTTATAATCTCGTATTACACCGAGTAATCTTATTGTTATTTTGATGAAAGGGTGTTCAACCCCTTTAATAAGATAAACTTTTAATAATACCCCTCAGGTAGGTACCTACTATTCTATAAATGTGAAAGTTGAATGTAATGAATAGGAAGTGAGGTGCTTATTAAAAATCTCCTGCAGTTTTGTTGAAAGGAGAATAAAAACAATTAATAAGTGAATTTCTTTTCTCTGAGATTTTAGTTTGTCATACTATCATTAATTTGTCAGCGAGTTAGTTTTAATATAGCTTTAGTATACAGAATCATCCATAAGGATGTCTGTGTTTTTAAAATGAAATAATAAACAGCCTTACTTGTGGTGAAATTTTTTTACTATTGATGTAAAACCGTGTATGTGAAAGAAAACCTTACTAACTTGGAAACTGACATAAAGTAGTTCATGGAAAGATATATGCATTGCTTACCCAGCCAAAAAGAGTTGTTTATCCCTTATTTAAACTGTTGATAATAATAATTTCTCAACGAATTTCTGAATTTTTTCAAGGTTTTTTTAAATGATCTATATATTTCTTAATTTTGAAGATGTCTTAAAAACAAATACCATTTCAGAAACTAGATAAAATGACCTTTTAGATTTTGATATCAGAAATCAAAACTGTCATTTTGAGGGAAACTGTGGCGTAGGGCGCG
The DNA here is from genome assembly GCA_917563855.2 of Limnephilus lunatus. Classification (NCBI taxonomy): domain Eukaryota; kingdom Metazoa; phylum Arthropoda; class Insecta; order Trichoptera; family Limnephilidae; genus Limnephilus; species Limnephilus lunatus. The sequence continues at coordinate 19,025,717 of OU830596.1, read as the reverse complement.
TGCGCCAGTCTAGAAAATGCAATGTTGCCAGTTCATTCGCAGCAGACAATTTTTATTCGTAACAATTCAAAATGGAGGTTGTAAATCTTTGTTCAAAGTGTAACAAAAAAACACCGGTCAACGGTTGGGAAGTGTTTTAATCAGTAAGGCTGTAAGTGTGTTACTTGCACCAAAGCTGTTATGCACCAAAATAGGCCGAGTATCGTTTTTTAACATTACTTGGACATTTCCGATAAGAGTTCCCCCAATTGCACGGCGAACATCTATATACTCGTAAATATATTTAACTTCTCTTCTGGCACTCTTTATCATATAAGGAGTCACAGTCGCAAATGCCTTCCGGATTCGTTGCAGATCCCAGATTTTTTCTGCGTGAAAACTGTCTACAGGAGTTACGGGACTCAGAATTAGTTAATTAAACAATTAATTAGAATTAATGGTCGTTGATTTTCTCATATTTCTATACGGTATCAAAAGCTGGCCACCAACGGCCGTTGTTCCCAACTTTTCGTTTGATCAATCTGAGTCTCCGGTAGCTAAGGGATTTGCTGGAGGCGTCTACTAATATCTACAGGAATTCCAAAAACTGAACAAACCGGACTAATATCTATGAGAACCAAAGTGAGGACGAATATCTACAGCTCAAACTGCTGACTAATATCTATGGAATAGGTGATGTCGACGAATATCTACAGCACTGGCAGAGGTTGGATTTGCAATTATGTATAGCATATTGGCATAACGTAATATTGCGTATGCAATTTAAAAAACTTAATTTATGTTAAGTTAGGTTAGGTTAGGTTAGGTTAGTATTACGTAATTGAAGTAATTTATGCTTTTCCGTACAACCTCTTGCTCAGATGCCCTCTGTAGATATTAGTCCCACCTACGTTCCATAGATATTCGTCACCACTGGGACCGTCATAGATATTTATCCGATCTTAGCTCTGTAGACATTAGTCTTCACTCTGAAGTTCATAGATATGTGTCCAACATATGAGCTGTAGATATTCGTTCGACATACAGGCTGTCGATACAAGTAGATATCTGAAGTTGATTTGTTTAGTAACGCTTGATTCGCCTGTTGGTCGGAGACTTGAGCGCCCTTGAGGTGATTTTTCACAAAAACGGCGCTCTATAAATTATCCAATTATTATTATTATTATTATTGCATTAGGAAGAGCGTATTTGTGCTTTTGAGGAGCATGGAGCCAAAATTTTGGCTCAACAGTTGATCAGTATGATTGGGAACAACGGCCGTTAGTCAGCGAAAGAAAGCGGATAGAAGCCCTCGAAATATAGTGCTGGAGAAAAGCCCTCAGGATTCCATGGATAGCCAGACGCACATATGTGTCCATTTTGTGCATCCAAAATCAGTTCTCAAAATATATCTGCCTACAACGTATTTTAAGATACTTTGGATACGTTGCTCGCCAAACTGAGGACACCAACTTGGAGAAACTCATAGTCAATGGCAAAGTGTTTGGAAAAAGAAGCAGAGGAAGGTTACAAATGCGCTGAAGTGGCTAAGAATCACTGGCATTCGGTAGGTCAGTGTCCTTGGCTCTCCGCGCAGCGCAGAACAGCAAGGAGTAGAGGACCCTTGTTTCCTGTGGAAATTGGAGTAGGGGTTATGAATCAACTAATTAAATTTGAAGAAAATAAAACAATTATCAAATATATTCTATCATTTTATTTAGGTACCACAACACAATAAATAACATAATTTAATCGTGAACACAGTTAATGAACATACAGTAGAATCATTTTAAAGAGATTATTGCTTTTGTAGTGCTATAGTACATAGTATCATAGTGCGGTAAGAGGGGACTGCGGGCTACTACACAACTATTTCGAACCACTTTTAACCACTGTCGATGTGCACAAATACATTTAAACTTGCGCTCTTTAAAATGATTTGTCTGTACGTGAATACAGGTGAATGAAAATTTTATTATTATGCAATACACTTACAGGTAAAACAATTTTTCGAACATAGTACCAAATAAAAAAAGTATGTCAAAATATATGCATACTTTGTTTGACTTGGATGCCGTTCCGCCATAACGAAAATATATTTTATTAGTTTATGAACAGATATGATTTTTTTTTAAATTTCATAATGTTATTATCAAGTTCTGAAAGTATTTTAGTATTTATTTTATTACAGCTGTTTCGGCTTACAAGGCCATTTTCAAACTGTGGTTAATCCACTTTGAACTCATTTTTTATAAGATTTTAAATGTCAATTTTTGAAGGTGCCTAGGTATATTAATTTATTCCCGGTTGAACCAATTTGATGATACACTAATTGACACAGTAGACACTCTAATATGTGGGTTTCGGAATCTGTTTTCACCTCATTAAGTATTAGTGTTTTCTTAATTGTTTTATAATGACGTTATTTCTATGACTTCTTTAAGTGCGTTATATTTTTTAAGTAGTGGGCAATAAATAATTTTCTTTACATTATTAATTAGAGTTACATTGGGGTCATTCGTTCGTTTTTTGATTTCTTATTGTTCAACGATCAAAAATTGACATTTAAAATCGTACAAATAAGTTGTCTCAAAGTGCATTAATCACAGTTTGAAAATGACCTTGTAAGCCGAAACAGCTGTAACAAAAATAAATATAAAAATACTTGCAGAACTTGATAATAATATTATTAAATTCAATTTAAATTAAGTTTAAAAAATTAAATGGACTTTTGGGAATTAAACACGAATACAATAATTAATAACATATATGAATATGAAGATTTTTTTCGGAAGGCCCTCATAATTTCAAATTGAAACAAAAACAATACAATAAAATAACAGAAAACAAAAATTATAAATATTACTTTGCAAATATTTATACACTATTATATTTTTAAAGAGCTTCTTAAATAATTGAAATTTTATTATTAACAACCATTTCTTGAATTAATTCTTATTATAATCACAATTTTCGAATGACTAGATTTTTCAACATACACACTCATATACCTAACTACTAAAATTATATTTACAGGGTATAACAGCATGTGCCTAAAGGATTTTAACCTGCGATTCTTGAGCATATTAGGAGTACGAAAAGACATGTCATTTTGCTGTCCGATGATATTTTTATCCTATTAAAAAAAACCATGTATATTTCAATCACATGTCGCCACTGATCACACTACTACACGTCGCGACGGGATCGTGTGTTATCTGCTACTGGGATGAGATGGAGTGCTTATCACGTGACCAGCTAGGCTATATCCGACTAATCAGTTGCGACGTATGACTGAAAAATACTTTCAATGTTTTTAATTTAAAAAACGCAGAGTGTCCAATTCACACACGGTAGAAGTGAAACCTTCAGAAAACTAAAGTAGACTAGGGTGGGAAGGCTACGAAGCACCGCACAAAGAGGAGACCGATTCTATCTCATTCTCTCGCAGACTAAATTATATACCTAGATGTATGTATGTGTGTGTCTCTTTTTAGTGTCGGTATTTTTCGTTTCATCGAGTTTCAAAACACAACGGTGCTCCAGAAGTTTTCAGTTCAAAAATTATCAAACAGCAAAATTATATCTACGTTTACACAAAATTTGCTCAGGATATGCTGAAAATCTTTCGGGTACGTGTTGTTACAATATATGTACGTACCTACTAAAATAATATATATGTGTACCAGGGGCGGTTCGTGACTTTTCAGTTAATCCAGAAAATCTTCGTACAGATACTTAAATGAAAATTTGAAAAAAAAAGTTAATGTTTAGCTACAACTTCATCAATAATGTTGTATTTTTCAATTTTAACACTCTAGCTCACTGAAAAGTCACGGACCGACACTGACGTGTCACAAGTTTTCACTGCGTGGTTTTTGCAAAAAATTCTCGCCTGCGAAACTTTTTGACGTTGGTGAATTCGACTCACTTTTGACGAGGATACGTAATAACTTATCACAAACAGATATCTTATAATACTGTTAAAATTTTCTAGCTTTGTGGAAATTTTATTAAAATGTATTTTAAATATCTACCACAAATTAATTTAGTGTATAAAAATAAGAAGAAAAAAAAATTGGGCTCTCCGCAAAACTGCAGAATAATGAATATAACTACTGAATTATAAATCGTCATAAGATTACCATCATTATAGGAGAATCCCTAATCGCTTAATGATTAATGCTTTAAAAATCGCAACTCTACTACTATTGGTTTACCTTACATGTAATCGTAAGACGCAGCTTTTATCAACTGGAGCGCTTTTTGCCACAATATGGCACTATTTAAACTACCTCGGATGGCTTTGCTGCCAATTTCGGCAAATTTTACCTTATTTGTAAGTAATAATCCTACAGATATGTGATACTCGAAAAAAAATAGGTGAATTCATTGGCTATACATTAGGTCCTTACTCCTTACATATGAAATTGGCATTTTGTATGGGAGAAACTTTGTATGGGAGCTTATGGGAGTTTTGTTTGGGAGCTTTTTCACTTTCCCAATTTGCTTCAAGTGGATTAAAACAGTTTTATCACTAACACCGCAGCCTGCAGCTAACTCGGACGTGGTTTGCGATGGATCCGCTTCCACAATAGCCTTCAATTCTTCATTATCAACTTTGGTCTCCGACCGTCAACGGGGCTTGTTTTGCAGGTCAAATTTTCCAGAACGAAAACGTTGGAACCAAAAACGCACTGTGTTTTCTTTTGCGGCACCGTCGCCATACACATCATTAATCCTTCGAGCCGTTTCTGCAGCACTGGTGCCACGGTGGAACTCGTACTCGTAAATAACGCGACATTTCAAGTTTTCCATTTTGTAAACTAAGTGACGCAAAGAAAAAAAACAATTAAGGAAAAAACAAATGAATTATAATTTTAGAAACACATATAAATGAGTAAATAGCTGTATAAATTTGAATTTGGAATTCCTAACCAAAGAGAAGATATTTGAGATCAAAGTTGCCAGTACGGCAAAACGACAATTTCATATGTAAGGACCCAATAGAACTATAATTAGTTTGTATGTCTGGATATTAAAATTCGGAGGTATGATTTTTTAATGTGGGCGGAAAATATTCAAAATGATCACCAAAAAATATCGAGCAATCGGAGAAAAAAGTTTAAAATTGCGCTATCGCTCCAGTGGTTATGTACAATAATCGTGATCTTATCTACCATTATCAGTTTCGTAATCGTCATAGTATGATTGCAGTATATTGGTACGATTTTTAAAAGCTTAAAAATTATTAACAAGTACGTATTTTGATAATTCTCTTATAAAATCGTAATCGTAGTAAATTGGTTTAGCAATCGCAATCGTCAAAGTAAGAATTTGCATCACTAAAAAAATCACTGTTTATATTAATTTCTTGCCTTACTTTAGATTTGTAGTTTTTTACGAAATGTCCATAGATTTGTCTTATTCGTAGATGCTAAACACTTATAATTATTATGAAAAAGTTGTTTATAATTATCAACCGGTAAAACTATTGTCACTGTTTTCACCCATAATGTCAATGTCACTTCCGCTGTGGTTTGAAAGGTCTGAGTCCGGATCCAAATTGGGCCGGTATCCCCCCGAAAGGAAGCCCTGGCTGGATGGACCCTCGCTCAGCTCCTTGGCTCTGGGGGTTGAGGATACCTGCAAATAATAGTTATTTAACTACATACTTCATTCGAGTATAAAATATGTATGAATCGAACTTAATCAAACTTTGAATCGTCACAAATCATTAAACTGTTACACATTTCCCTTGTTAGAAGCATAATAGAACATAACTCCATAGTCTGGTCACTCTTCATATTTATTGAAAGAATTCAAAGAAATTATCTACGTTTCGTAAATTTTAAACTTAACATCCCTTTAGAGCACATAAATTACACGTCGTTAATGAATATTTCAAATACTAACTTAGAAAACAGACGAAATATTTACCATCTTACCTTTTTATTAAAATTATTAAACTCTATATTCGATTGTTTTGAACTCCTGCGTTTAATAAATTTACATTACTTACACGAATAACTGGACAATCATTGATATTTTACACACAAACATCTCATTCTAACTATACATTGTTTGCATTCCCCAATACAACATTTACATAGTCTTGCTAACAAATACTTAAACATTACCTTCACATCTCGATACAAGAATGCCCCAGTGAGATGTGCAGCTTATGTTTTTAATGTAAATACCTAATATACTATTTTTTTAACAAATAATTATGGATGTATTTGACAACAATTTGAACTTAGCTAACTACAAACGCCGCCCGCATGTGCCAACTATTTCTACCTATTTCATAAACTGTTTTGAACACCAATTTTAAACATTTTAATATTATGGTTGATTTGGAGGTTATTGGCAGATAATCTATTTTACTTAGGAGCGTTTAACCAGCCAGCGGCCGAAAATCCACATTTCGTCGAAAGATGTTATTACGATCGTACAGGGCGGTTCCTATGAGAAAGATTAACTACTCTCCGTACCAGTTTTTTTAAATTGTCAATATCGATTTTATTTCATTCCAAATTTACTTTAATTTATACATCCTACATCCAAAAAGCTGAAAGGCGTGTTGATTAAACTATTAAAATTGTGTACTTCTGGTAATTATTTTTTGATCATAAGTATTTACCATTTTTCAATAATGTCTGAGCAAAATAAGAATGTAAAAAAAAAACTTGAAATATATTAGTCTGTAAGTGCGCAAATAAATACACAAACGGACCAATTTTCATCAAGAAACACATGTTCGTATACATTTTTAAATGATTTTACTTAAACTAAAATTCAAATTCTGTAACATACGTTTACCAGATAATGTATTGATTTATGTTACTGCATGATTATGTGATTTGAAATGGGTGTTGTATAATACAAAATCTTTTTTGAAAATTTAACAAATCTGCCAACGTCCTATGTAACGTGTCCTTATTACACTAAAAATATTTTTTCTCAAAATTTAAAATATACGTTTACTAGATAAAAGAACAATCTTTCGAAATCAATTTACAATTTTTGGTGGAAAAGAGTCAATACGTCTAAACACTGATTTAAAAATGACATATTTACGGTTTTCTCTGGTTTTACTCTATGTTACCTATTTTATGTAACCTGCATTTTATCAATTTTTATTTTCATTGTAATTAAAAAAAACATGTACTTCATTATATGAAAATCCTTATGGGCGTATACATAAAATAAATGAATGGGCGATATGTTTAAAGCTTGTGTATCGATTTCACGTCAAAACGAACAATCAACTTTAGGCATTACATTTTTTTACTTTTTTTAAAATAACATTCAAATCTAGTTATTTTTCACGGGTGTGCACTAATATATTGTAGTTTAATTTTTTAAAAACTCCTTATATAGAAATCAACGATAAGGCCAGAACTAACATATGCCCACACCTTGGGCCCACGTTTTAGAACAAGAGAGCCCCCAAAAAACCCAAGCAAATCCTAAGTCTACATAACCCCATGCAGCCATGTTCCCTTGCAAATATTTTTTAACCAAACCCTACATTGTATAATTTTACAAACAACAAATTAATATAACCTCGTGATGAAAGAGAAAGAGCCTTTTTGTTCCGAAGCTTTGTAGGCTAAAATCAAAAGTTTAAAAAAAAGTAGTTTAGAAAGAGATGTTTAGTTTTACCTGTGTTCGATCAGGCGTGCTGGACCCAGATGCAAATCCTATTGTAGATGGATCTGAAATAAAACACAAAGATTAAAAAATGAAGGAATATCTTCCAAATTAATTGTGAAAAATATTGTAATCGTTTGGATTTAAAAGAAAAACAATGTATACATCAGTTTAGGTGCTTTTATAATTGCCGTGACGATTCATACATACGTTACTTATCGTTGTAATGCTGCAGCTCTTTCTTACACATTAATAAAGATAAGACACACAAAATACGTCTAACTGTTTCCTACGGGCAACGGGAATTTTTTCGTTTCATTTTCTTTATTGTTTGAGGGAGGTGTACGATAATGATTTTATGTTTCCTTGGGGGGGGGGGGGGGGGGGGTGCAGACATACGTTCACCGTTGTATTTATTTCTATACATATATATTACAATACATTACAAAATGATACTTTGTCTGTCCAACTGGGAAGGATACCCGTTTCAGGACAGCCAAATTGTATATTTAGTTCATAATATTTTTAACAAGGGAATGATTTCTTTCAAGATATCACAGGAATGAGCCTATGTCAAGACAACTTTTGAGAATATTAAAATTTGTTTTCTGAACGAAAACATGGTTTCTTTATGTCTTTGAAAGAATCGCAAAGCTGTGTTTTTTTTCAATGTCATTTTGAAGAACATTAATACTTGCATTCAGAGTGAATGAGTGGTTTCTTTAGTGAGATCACAAGTAGGGGATTCTTTCCTTATATGTTTAAGAACAACAATACCATCAGCGTATAGTCATTTGACGTTTTTGAATTTTTGGAATTCTCTCACTCTTCAATATTATCCTTGTAACTATGTTCCATACTTTCAAAATTATCGTCACGGCTAGTAGTATTGTAGGGGTTTAAGGAGACCTCTCGGTGCGGTGTGTGAGAGAGATGTAAGAAAATTATGACATTTTTCCTTTGGCGGTAACAGACCTACGTACATTGTGTATCTCATCTTTTGAAAGAGTGATAAAGAACATCTTTTATACCGCCAAGTTACCGTAAACGTCCGGACAATGACATCATATAAAAAATCTAATAAATTACCCCCCCCCAAGCAAAACAACATGGTATGAATAAATGTATGAAGCAGCTTATTGCCCAGATTCCAAGATGGTTTCCTTGAGATCTCCCGCCCTTCCAGCCGCCGCCCTACTTGCTGGGCGGCTGCTGTGATTGGCTGAGAAGTTTCTCTCCCCACTCCATCTTCACTCTCCTACCACTCCTTGGAGAGTTTCCTTCTTAAAGAAGGGGGAGGGGGGCATAAATCTCACAACATCTTGAAGATGTGTGCAGGTTTTGTGGGCAAAGTGATTTAAATGGTGCTCTGCGTAAAGAAATTGTTTTCAGCAAAGCCATGAAAAGCATATACAAGTTTAGAGAAGGATTCACAAATTTATAAATTAAGCTTTTCGTTTTGGCTGTTGCGCTTTTTTGTTGTTTTTACATTATCTCCACGAAGGAGGCTCTGAGGAAAAATATTCCCTCAAAGCCTATGACACCTTTGGGGATGCTGTGTGTAGGGTCTTTTTAGGGAAGCAGAGGAAGTTTTGTTAAGGAAAAAGGATGAAGGTTGGGTAGGAATTTGGGGGTCAATGCGTTCAGGAGTGACGAACATGTAAATCCATCCTTCCCACTGTGCTGTAAGGCTGAGAGGTCCGGCTGGGGAGGTCAAAGGGTCTCCCTCAACCAGTCTCTCCCGATTCGGCCCGCCATGCAGTAGGTGGGCAAAAGCATCCGTTGCCAAGACCTAGACAAACCTCAACCCATGAATCCGGGCACCCCTGCTAAGTCACCAACTTGGGGTGACCTATGGTTATGGCAGAGGTTGGTTATCCAATAAATGGTTTCCGGGGCGGCGGTTCCCATACCCGTCTCCCAAATTGGAAGTACGCCAATCCCGCAAGAAAACACATGAATATGACATTTAGTATTGAAATTAAGTTCTGTTGGCTGATATTATGCGTTTGCTCAAACTTTTAACAATAAATTTGCCCAGTTTGACTTGATGTACATTTTACAATATGTAGAGTTTCGGAAAATGTTTTAAACAAGACTTCTTTTTCATGGCAAACAGTCAATTTTTGCAGCAACATCCCTGCATTTTAAACAACTGCATTTTTCACCAGAACAATCTTCATACTGACCATTCAATTGTAAAAAACATTCTTCTTTCAAGTTATTATTATTATTTATTAAAAATTATTCATTAAAAATCTTATCAAATCGATCAAAAATATTCTTCCATCACACGTCACTGAGCAGTCGGGTATGACCTAACGGGTCTCGTGATAAGGACTCCTTTTCAGAGATGAAATGAATAGTGACCTGCATCATTGAAGTGCGTGTGGTATCTACGTATATGTTTCATTTGCGAGTAGGTCGTGTCACAACACGCATTATTTGTTGATTGTTACATAATTGTGTTACTTATAGTGTGTAACACGTCTGCTTGTTCGCCCAAAGCTTTAGGAAAGGCACTATTTAATAAAAAAAATCACATATTTGGGGATATTATCAAATTTGTAGTGAATACAATAAATTTTAATATTTCTATTTTTGAAACTGTTAATTCGTGGTGGAAGTCCATTATAATAGATTATAATAAAACAAATAAAAAACTTTATTCCACTTAATTTTATTTGACCGTAACCGGTTTCAGCTCGTCAGAGCCATCTTCAGACTGGTACAAATAATTCTTAGCCTACGGTTTATATACATAACATATGGGGGAGGGGGAGAGGGGTAGTCTACAAGGATTTTAATGAATTAAAATTCATATGCATTTTTTTCATCACTTGGTATTCGGTATTCGGCCGAATGGTTCGCAATATTCGGCCGAATACCGAAAAGTAAAAAAAGTAGCCGAATAGGCCAAATATCGAATTGTAACCGAATATTCGTGGAATCTCTACCTTTTAGTTCCAGCAGCACGACATCACACGAAAAAGAGCGGGTATTACTTGATCCCTTCGCGACATATAAAAGTATGATCAGTGGCGACGCGCGACGTGTGATTGAAAAATATTTATATATATTTTTAAGGATAAAAATATCATGTCAAAATGACATGTAGGTACCTTTTGTACTCCAAATATGCTCAGAAATGGATGGTTAAAATCGTTCTGTTACGAACCACATACACCCTGTAAATTATTTTTTTTACTAAACTCCATACAATTTATGGTAACTTTTTAAAAAATATTACGGACTTTATTAACCCTTTCATTAAAAGAACTCTTTCAAAAAAAATTCCGTTCGGTATCTACTGAGCAAGGTGAAAATCAAAAGCAAAACTCACTTTTGCCTAAAATTACAAAAACATTGAGAGCACCATTTCACTGTAGTCGACCTATATTCTTCTCGTCAAAGCGAAAAGTTGTGTAATGAAGTTAGCATATTGAGCAGGGGAAGGGGGGGAGGGGTTGGAAGAAGTAGGAGAGGGGTGGGGAAGAAGGCGGGGATAATATGAAATAACAAGAACAAGACGGTAGAAGAAGATGTGATCGAAATGTTTAAAAGGGAATCGATTTTATTTGTGTTGGAATTTATTTATGGCTGTGAGTGGCTTCTTTACTATACGATTCTGGGGTTTCTAAAAAGCGGGTGTCATCAGAGTTGTTTTGTGGATTTAAAAAAACATATATATTTATATTTTAATGAATTTAATCTTGAAAAAAACTCTCGATAGCTGTGATTCCAATAAATTTTCATAAATTGTTTCGTCTCTAATTTCTAGGTGAACTCAAATATTTATACACAACCCACCTAAGGCGATCCAATAGGTCAGGAAAAAATTGAAATCGGAATTCACGCCCCTTTATGGGAGGAGTTTAAAAATACTTGAGAAAAGGCTTTTGGAAAGGTTGGAAAAGGTATTTGAGAAAAAAAAATTACAGGTTGATTTCGTAAAGGCTTGTAAAACACATTAATTTGTTTTTTTACGCATTGTTTATTGTAATAAAAAGGAAATTAAAAATTGATTTCACGAAACCAAGCGACGCGGAGCCTAACGTCTGTTCCCCGCTCCAGAGGACTGACAGACAATGTCTGTGACTAATCAGTAATTCTTCGATGGACGGTATAAGGTTCACTTTTAAAATCGAAATTCGTGGACTGCCGTATTGTCGCCGTGATGTCAAAATAACAACGCGAAAATGCATATTGTATTTTATTTTGTGAAGTTCGGGCGTAAATATCAATATTTTTTCGATTATTATAAAAGAAACTGAATTTGCTACATCAAGTAATACAATCATATCCGAAAAGGGGTTTATAAGTATTATTATGTGAGAGTTTGCACTTGAAAGTGATTTTTGAAGTAAAACTTCTTTACGCACGCTCGATACTTGGGGGGGTAAAATGATGAATACGTTCCAAAAAAATATGAAACGTTACGAAAAGGGTGATTGTTATGAAAAGTGTGATTGTTACGAAAGGTGTGATTGTTACGAAAAATGTGATTGTTACGAAAAGTGTGATGCGATCGGTGATCAATAAAAAGGAAACGAAGCATGTGCAACTTTTGCCAACGCTTCGTTTCCTTTTTTAATGTGTTTCAATGTCATAATGTTCTTTTATAAGTTAGTGAAATTTTACTACAGTCGTGTGGTCTAAAGCACACTCGTTTTTTTATAGACCTAATACTTAATTTTTTTCCAGGCTTATTAAAAGACTTATAAAAAAATGACCAATATTTTTAAAAGCCAAAGTATGTTCTACACGCAGTATTTATTTGAATCAACTACTACTTCTAAACGATCAAATTTTCAAAAAAAAAACAGATGATTTTGTATGATTTTGCATTATTTAGTATGGCAAGACGCCATCTTGTTTTATCCCATCGATGAAGTTTGTTAAAAAAATAAGGGAATGCATGGACTCGAAAAGAGTTTTTCTCGAGACCTTTTTTTATTTTTGTTTTACATTAACTCCATGCAGGACGCCCTGAGATGAGGATGACATCAGAGATGTTGTGTGGAGGGTCTTTTTGACGAGAGGAAATAATGAAAATTGATCTTGAAGAGAGAAAGAAGAAACACAGAGGCTGGCAAATCGTTCCAACACCGAGCTCTTGAACTCAACATTGAGTCAAAGAAGCGACCCGTTCTCATGTGTACATGTGTTGGGGGCGCGTTTGCTGTGTTTCCCAACTATGTCCGGCGCCAAAGAGATCAATGATGCTAGTTCCTCAGAGAATTTTCCATTGAAATACCGGTAGAACAAGGATAGCATTCCCACCCGACGCCTGTGCTCTAAAGATTGCAATCCGTTTGTTAAGGTGGGAGAATCTATCAATTCTACACTGAGTCGAGGGTATTTTTCAGGTATTTTGGAGCTCCAAAAACAATGTCATCTTTTTGTTACCTTGTCTGTTTCTATTCTTATCCTGATGTTGCGCCTTCCTTAGTTGTTTCTTGTGCTTCATCCTCCTGTTCTGGAACCACGTCTTCACCTGTGTCTCTGAGAGACTCAGTGCACCAGCTAGCTCCACTCTCTCCGGGGTGGACAGGTACCGCTGAGACTCGAACCTCTTCTCGAGACCTGAAATAACAGACAGTACTTTTACCATTTCTATAAGAACCTCCCAATCTTTTTAGCGTCTCTTTATATTATGTTCCTACTAATTTGAGTCGGTACTGTAGTCATTTTAAATAATATATTATACCTGTCAACTGTGGATCTGAGAAAACCGTTCTTGCTTTTCTTCTTCGACAGTGCTTGAGGGCGGAGAGGGAGATGTCCGAGGGGCCGAACAGGGCGTGGTACGGTAAACCTGTAAAAAAAATCTTTTAAAATAATGTATGCATCTAACACGCAAAATGCCAGCATAACGAGATTCATCAAGGCAACGGTTCATTCTACCATAATGTTAAGAGGAACGATGATTAGGCGGTCTTTTTCATGGAAAACTTAAATTTGGATTTGGGGCCAAAATATTTAACCAACCTGAAAAAAATATTTATTTTTATTTTTAACTTTATGAGTAAAAACACAAATTATAATATTTAATTAAATGACGACAATATCAGCGAAACTCAATCGAAAATCTGGAGACAGAAATAAAAGAAAAAGATATTGACACCTCTGGGACTCGAACCCAGGTATTCGACTAAGAACTACCAACATTATCTTTCTATCTGGGGTTCGAGTTTCCCCACAATTTACAATTTATTGCTATTCGTGTGGAAAACGTTCTTTTTTTTAAATGATTTTCGGCTATGTAATTATCGTTTTTTTGCACCCATAAAATTATGTCCCGTCTTTCCGGCTTTTTTTCAAAAAAACGCCAGAATGTCTTAGAATATTTCCTAAACCGGAAAAAAAAATTAAAAAATTTCATGCAAGTGGCCTATTGTTTTATTTCATATCTATTTGCATTTAGATTTTGTTTGTTTAAATTAATGTGAGGATTAAGTGGAAATTTGTGGAAATTATCCACTTCCCGGCATCCGATCGAGCTTAAGCTCGGCGGAAAGACTCGTTGTTAATGACAATGCATTTTCTCAACTTTTGGCGGTAATTATAGATACACGCGGAGACATACGCATTTCTCTGAAATTCGATACTAGCTATAAATGTCGGTCAAGTTCAATCTGTATTCAGATCTTTTGGTAGAGATGTCGAATCCAGTTCCTGGATAGGAAGGTTCAATCCTTAGTCAAACTATTTTTATAGATAAAGCTTTGTTTTTAACGGGTTGATTTTTTCTAGATTTTAGAGGCAAATTTGACCTTAAAAAAACCTTTGTGATTAAACATTACCGTTTTACGTAGGAACACAAATTTAAAAACAACCATAAAACGCTTTTTTACAATGTCATAATTTTTTGAAATTATATACATCGTGGGTTTGCAAGATTCTTTTGTTAAAAATGACTAGGTATAAACTCCGAAAAATGCCGAAATTGCCTCTAAAATCATGGAAAATTTAATTCTTTAATGGCTTATATTTTAAAATAAAAAAATATTAATAATGTAGCTCATATCCATACCAGGTGCCGCATGACCTTTTGATTACGAAAAATAATTTTTCAGTTTGGAAATATGTATTTTGGCCTCGAATCCAAATTTAAGTTTTGTATGCAAAATTTCCTCCAAACAGCATCCCAAAAATATTATAAACCAAATGACCTATGGGTTTGATCAAGGCATATATTTTTTTTCTCTGTTTGTTTATAGTCTAATAATTGTTAATGTCCACGAATAGATATATTATTTTCTTTTGCAATTCCCTGCATCTACTCGTGAAAGGTCAAAGTGCTATTTATTTACCTATCAACGGACAATGTCAGAGGTAACCTAACAACACCTCGACCTGTTTAATGTTGAGTGATGAATCATTTTAATGCGGTAAAGATCGGCTATTAATTTCATTAATTTAATTAAGATGTCTACACCTTCCCTTAAACCCAGTTAACACATTAAGATCATTTTTGCACCCGTGTTCTGTAATCTGTAATATTATGTATGTTAGGAAGTCACTAGTTTTATATGTATTGGTCATAAGTCACTGGCTATAAGTGTTAGATGTAAGTCACTAGTTAAATTGTAAATCTCAGTTGTAAGCTAGTAATATTAATTATTTTACATATTTATTTGTACAGCGCCCTTGTGGTGATTTTTCACGAAAGCGGCGCTATATATAAATTTGCCAAATATTATTATTATTTATTATTGAATCCTGGAGTTAACAACAAATCATCATCGTGGCAATCATCTGCAATTTGGGAGGCGGGTATGGTTACCGTCGCCCTGGAAACCATGTATTGGATAACCAACACCTTTGCCATAGGTCATCCCAAGTGTTTCATTACGTTTGGTGAATTAGCAGGGTTGCCCGGGTTCATATGGTGAAGTTTGTGCAGGTCTTGGCGGCCGATATGTCGTAGGATCGAGTGAGACTCGTTGAGGGAGGTCTTTTATCCTCTGTGTGGTTGGAGGGATGGCTTAAAACGTCCATAACTCCTGGGCATACCTGTTTCCTTTTTAAAACTTAATCTCCTTTCTTTCCTTAAAAAAAACCTCCATACAGCATCCCCTAAGATGACACGCCCTGAGGGAAATTATTTTCCTCAGGTCCTCCTGTGTGAAGCTAATGTAAAAAAAATGGCGCTATCCCAAGGTAAGATTAGGCCTCTCCACTGGCTATGGTCCCTCAACATTCACCTCCAGTCCTCCATCTTTCCTGTTCTGCTCCTATCATTGTCCAAACAGTCCATCCACCTCTTTCTTCCTCGACCTCTGTGTGATGTGCGTTATTCCTGCGCAAAATTATTCATGTTCAATGAACTCAAATTTGCTTTGAATGTGAAAAATAGATCTGATTATTTGAAGTACACTTTAGACTGCGCTAAGGGTACACACCTAATTAATAATTCCATATTTGAAACGTGTATTTCTTTTGATTAAATTTTTAATATAATATAAGATAATAATAATAATATAAAATATAAATCAAGTTTTAAAAATAATTCATCAAAGTTTGGTAATTTAACATAACTTGATTGACTGCCGTAATGTACCATATTATGAATATGAACCAAATTCATTTTTAGAAAATGAATTTTATAAAATTTATTATGATAAAACTATTCTAACAGACAGAGCAATTAGTCATAATAGACGCGATATAGTTTTACATGACAAAATTAAGAAAATAACTTATATCATTGATGTCGCTATTCCAAATTCTTGTAATATTCAGAAAACTGTTTCCGAAAAAATAAGAAAATATACAGATTTAGGAAATGAGATTAAAAGAATTTGGCATTCTCAGACTATAAAAATATTACCATTTGTTATTTCGGCCACTGGCATTATACCTAGCTCTCTCTCTCATTCAAAATTTAGGCGTATTAGATTTGTCAAAGAATCTATATATAAAAATGCAAAAGTCAGTCATTTTAAATACGTGCAGGATTACGAAAGATTTTTTAAATATTTATTAGGATTTATCGGACCAGTTAGGATTTCATCAGAGCCGAACCCTCTGATATGAAAATATTTGGAGTCGGTGTAATATTTTCCCATTATGTTTCTGGTGGATTGACGTATTGTTTTGTATTTATTATACTTATATAGTGCACCTACATTGCGTGAATTTACTAGATAATCATTTGTGTAAAAGTGTGTGGAAGGGTTTAGTCTTCCATTTGGGAAAGATTTAACACGGACATAAAATCTGGAGCACCGTAAATTTTTGTAATGTTTTTTTCTTACTCTATACATTTACTCACAAATAATTGCCAAAATTGCCTCCAAAATCATGAAACATTTAAATCTTCAATGGACTAAATCTTACAGTTTAAATCAAAAATAAATAAAGTTGCTCACATCCGTACTAGATGCCTAGATAAATATACCTTTTGATAACAAAAATAATTTTTCAGTTCGGTTGGGTATCAAATACAAATCTAAAATTAGAAATGAAGATTGAGATAGTAATCTCAAAACGGGCCGAAACCGGCCACGCAAACATTCCTCTTTGAATGTATGTATGTATTTGTGCCCACTGATAGTATCGAATGTTTAAAAAATGTTTTTCCTTTTTGCTCGCAGACAAGCGTTCACAACTCTTACCCGTAAATGCCCAAAGCCAAAGAGGAAAAATTGTTCCAAACACACGTTTATTGCCTATTTTCCGTCACGGTACCGAAACCGTGATTCGTCACGGTAATAATAAAAACACTCACTGGGTGCGTAGCGACGTGAATCAATTCTGTTTAAATTTATGCTATTCGATTCAACAATATTCTTTTTACGTTTGTTTGTTTAATTCTTCTGCTTCCTAACACAAAAACAAAACCATCTTCTATCTATATATATTTTTTGATATACTGGAATACAGAGCTCCGGGCCAAAAAAGGCCCCTTTCTCTTTTATATACATAAAAATGAATCCCTGTTTCCCTTGGTCACGCAATAACTTCAGAACTACTTTACCTATTTCATTAATCTTTTTTTTTAAGTTTTCTAATACTTTGTAGAAGGTTCTTAGGGAAAGAAAAATTAAGAAATTTCGCAGAAAATTGGATAACTTCAGAAAACTTTACGACTATTTTAACTTCGCACGTTTGACAGTTCGCGCGTTTGATGAATGTGAATTTAGCGAGCAGCTGTTTTTTTGTAACAAAAGAATTGTCTATGGATTTTTTATATGATAGACATTTTAAATAGGTTACCTATGTTAGGTACAAAATTAGATTGATTGTTCTTATAATATACAAAAATAAATATTTATAATACATGAATAATGAAAATTTGAAAAAAAAAATGTAATAGGTGGCCCGTGAGCTGTTTGAAATCTGAATGTACTGGGACTGAATATATGGAACGCGTGAGGGGGTTGGCGGGACGAAGGAGCGGTTGGAGCGGGAGAGGAGTGAGGGAAGGCGGGGAAGGTGGAAGGGGAACGCGGGAGGGGAAGGGTGTGCGGGAGGGGAACGGGGACGTACGGGAAAGGACATGCAGGGAGAAACAATTTATTTCTTTGAATATGGCATTGCAACTTGCAACGCGTGCTGAGAACCAGCTAGTTATTAAATAAAATTGTTTTTTGATCCATCCAGGATACCACTGCACAACCAAGAGAATCTTTAAAATGATTTACCTGGACATTTCGTGGTTTTTGACTGGTAACAACTAGTCCAAAATAACCGGTCTTTCGTTTAGAGTTTAGACCACGAGTTTCCCGACGTTTGGATTGTAAAGGGTATTCACACCCCTCCGTCATGTAATAATTGAGCTTTGAGTTCCAAGTGGCCCTTCAGGAAATCGCTTAAGCCAAGTGTGAAGAACTTAAGGAAATAGTTTTAAAGGAGGAAATCCTTCAAGTGTGCCAGGAGAAGAATGGAGTCAACGGATGTGGGACGTGGAACCTTTATTACCCGTAAACTTGAAAACCTTTTTGAGAGTTCACTATCCATGATTTCTGAAGAATGTAGTATTTATTTATTTTATTTATAATTTCTCACTATACATATTTATGTATAATACCATCTTTGCTAAGAATTCTTACTTATAGGACCATTTTCGGAATTGTATCGTGAAGCGCTATTTCTTATATTGGGTCCTTACATATGAAATTGGCGTTTTGTATGGGAGGAACTTTGTATGGGAGCTTATGGGAGTTTTGTATGGGAAGCTTTTTCACCTTCCCAATTTGCTTCAAGTGGTTTAAAACAGTTTTATCACTAACACCTCAGCCTGCAGCTAACTCGGACGTGGTTTGCGATGAATGCGCTTCCACAATAGCCTTCAATTCTTCATTATCAACTTTGGTCTCCGGCCGTCCACGGGGCTTGTTCTACAGATCGAAATTTCCAGAACGAAAACGTTGGAACCAAAAACGCACTGTGTTTTCTTTTGCGGCACCGTCGCCATACACATCATTAATCCTTCGAGCCGTTTCTGCAGCACTGGTGCCAAGGTGGAACTCGTACTCGTAAATAACGCGATATTTCAAGTTTTCCATTTTGTAAACGATAAAGTGACGCAAAGAAAAAAAACAATTAAGGAAAAAACAAAAGAATTATAATTTTGGAAACAAAAATACATGATTAAATAGCTGTATAAATTTGAATTAGGAATTCCTAACTAAAGATAAGATATTTGAGATCAAAGTTGCCAATTAAAATACTAGCTCTATTCCCCGGCATTGCCTGGGTTTTACGTAGAATTTTTCAAAATCAGATGTACACAGTGACTTCCTCTCCTGAAGTTCAAGTGTACAAACATTCATCAACCTTGCAATAAAGAAATATTTGACAATATAGAAATTTGTGTTATTTCACAATTTTATTAATTTAAAATTATATATGAATATTTGCGGCACTTTCTAAAGTAGAAAATACTCTTAGTATCGCCCTGGTGTAAGACCACAATTCAGATTGAATCGTTTTTGGTGATCAGATCTGAATAGCCAGATACTTCCCCGCCTTCCTCTTCCCCATGTCCTTCCCGTCCTAACCGGAAAATCTTCAGCCTCAAAAAATACCCCAAATCGGAGATGCCATAGTCTCACTGGCTCCAGACGGCAGTAGTAGATAGGGACTCTTGGGTTCATCTTAAAAAAATAAAGGCACAAATAACTTATTTGTTCCCTTATTCATTATGTGCTTTTGTTGTAATGGAAACCGATATTCGTATGAGATAGTGGCCGAATACATCCCCTGGAGAATGACTTATAACATGTTCAGAGATACCCAGCCGTAACCAGCAAGAAGGCAGAGAACGTCTCACACGGTCTCAGAATCGGTTGACATAATCCCACCGGCTCTGGAGAAATGGTATGGCAAAAGCGGGCGATTCGTCTGATTGAAAGTCCGTTGTTCCGACCGATTGCCATCCCTAAAGCACAGATCCAATGTAGGGATGCTGAGTTTGTTCTGCAGATGTTTAATTGGAGTCTGATTTATTTATTTATTTATTTAAGGAGCATAAACAGTCTAAGTAACAAAATATACAAAAGAGGATTGCAAAAAAGATAACAATTATTAATGATCACAAATAGGTCTTTAGAAACATAAAAGTAACTGCATGTAAACTAGAACATTTAAGAAAAACAAAAAAAAAATAAAACCAAATTAAAAATAATAATACAGATGTAAATACACAACAATAAAATAAATGCGATTATAACTGTACGATAGACGGACGGTTATAGTTGGGACGGGGAAGGGGAGGAGAGGGATAAGGGAAAGTTGCCACGCAAGTAATATAAAAATATTAGATACAATTAATTTAATCGTCGCGTGAGGTTTTTTATCCAGTAAAGACTTTTTCTTCACGATGACACTAACGTAACTTAAATTCAGTCAATTAAATACGACCTTCAGAAGGTAATAGTAAAAAGGCCAAATGAGCCGTAGTACTAGTAGCTAGAAACATGAAAGGGTATTGCAAAGCCCTAGCTAGTTAGAGGATTACGAAAGAATCCGTAGAATCAAAAAAAAAAAAATAATCGTCACGAATATGTGTTATGTGTTATTCGCACCTAGAATGTGATACAACGAAATCCTGTAGCGACAGTAACTATCAGTGAATATGTCAGCAAGTGTGTCTATGTGTGCAAATTTATTGTTATAGTAGTTCCATGTCCTTTGCATAAATTCATTTTGGTTGGAATTGGTGTTGCATCTATCAATATATATATATAAGGGTATTTTGTCTGCTGTATCGAGACGTATTTTAGGAATTAGCAGCATTTTTATCCCCTGTTCATAAGCAAAGTAATTGTTTATGTACGTCACATCTACATATTTGAATTATAATTTCTTTATTTGAATGAAACGACCACCATAACACGGGCATGGGCACACATCATGTAACCATCACAGCAATGAATAAAGAAAATTTAAAAAAAATGTATGTCAATGACAATGCATTCTATCAACTTTTGGCGGCCATCACAAGCACACGCATCAACCGGGATTTGGCTTTTTTGGTAGAGTTGTTGACTCCAGTTCCTGGGTAGGAAGGTTTAATTCTTAGTCAATTCTTTTTTTTAAGTTTTAAAAGACATTTAAAAATAGATGCGTTGTAGAAAAGAACTTTCTTTTTCTACGGTTGATTTATTCACGATTTTAGAAGCAGATTTGGCCATTATTGTGATTTAATGAAATTGTTTTTCCCTGCCTTTATCGTAATTAAAAGAAATATAAAATAAAAGTTATTTTAAAAACCCACTCTGATGGTATTAAATTTAAGTTACAAATGACTCGAAATGGTTGAGTACCTATGCATCTAAAAATTTGACCCAAAAAACGTTTTTTTAACAATATTTTTTATTTTATATATTGTCATCATTGTCATTATATTTACATAATAGGTATCATTATCAGTCTGCCCCACAGCCCCTACCTAAACCCGCCTCACGACTCTGCCATACCAACTCGACGCTTCTATCCTTAGGGTCTTCGGGTACGTTACCCTACTTCCCCATCACTATCGTCAAGGCACAACCGAGGAACCGGCTAAAGGGCGCTGACGTTGAGATTCATTCACGGCAGACCGACCACCATACACATTCTGGCTGGTACTGCCAGATGACGAGAGAGGTATCCCACCCGACATAAGTGTTTTCATTATCTTTTCTTGCAGATGCTTGCAGCATACGCAATATGCCATTACCCTGCGAGCAGCCGCCTTTTATGTTTATCTGTTATCTTTTTTTAATTAGTTTATCCCTGACTTGCTTTATGTTATTAGCATTTTGTATATTATGTAAGCACTTGCATACTGCTTCCTAACACCGTATGCAGGGACACTGGAGGTCTAGATTTGTTCAAACTTAAATGTAGATTCGTTTTTCAAATTAGAGTCCTTGCGAGAGCCTTGAAGGAGTAACCATCTGTTATTTATACCTTATACCAAGGCGGGTAAGTGGTGGATAACCTCCAATTCCAATGCCCAACCAGGTGACGATAGTTATTCTGTCTTTTCACTGTGCAGTCAGAAGCTCTCTTGTGAAGTGTAAAAAAAATCAGAACCGAAAAGTTCTTTACTAGATGCGAATAGTCAGATACTTCACAACCTTCCCCTCCCCCATTTCCTTCTCTTCCTTCTCAGCTTTATAAAATGAAATGCCCCATTTGGGGATGCCACAGTCCCACTGGCTCTAGACAGCTGGAAGCAGTTGGAAGTTGAGACTACTGTATTCACATTTAAAAAAAGAGTCTCAAATTCGCGGAGCTTGGGAGGAGCTATGAATTCCCAATTTTGGCGAATGGTGAGAGATGGGAAGAATAAGGTTAGAAAGATATTTTATTGGAGCGTTACTGAAAGTCATATCCAATCCAAATGGCGTGTAAAAAGAAATCCCCACGAATATTCTCAAAATGAAGTTAATGTACGTAAGTTCTTGGATTTTTAAAACATTTGTCGAGATAATTAAATTTCGGTACTTTTATGTGGTTACGTATTGGTGACAATTGACAGTCTATTTGACTTTTAAGGCTATTGATCCCAATTCCACTGATCAACTATTGAGCCGATTTTGGCTCAATATTCCTCAAAAGCACAAATACCTACGCTCTTCCCAACACAACTCTCTGACCAACAGGATCAAGGGTTACGAAACAAATCACTTTGCTGATCGGAGACTCAGATTTATCAATCGAAAAGTTGGGAACAACGGCCGTTAGTTTGCGGATTGGTTTCCCGTCGCAAAACAATTGAAATTAAATCATGACGACGTTCACTATTGGTTAAACAATATTATTATGTTTAATAATTAATTTACCCTTCAGTAGATCTTTGCTATTTTTTTAGAAAACAATCTATTTATTTAGAATTTCACGCCCGGCTGGGCTTTTACATGCATTTTTTTTTAAACAAAGAACATCTGAATCTAAATGTGCATTACAAAAAAAAAAAAAACATTAAAAAAACAAAAATCAAAATCAAAATCAAAATCAAAATCAAAATCAAAATCAAAATCAAAATCAAAATCAAAATCAAAATCAAAATCAAAATCAAAATCAAAATCAAAATCAAAATCAAAATCAAAATCAAAATCAAAATCAAAATCAAAATCAAAATCAAAATCAAAATCAAAATCAAAATCAGAATCAAAATCAATATCAATATCAATATCAATATCAAAATCAAAATCATAATCAAATCTAAAACAAAAATAGAATAAAAAACAAATTGAAATAAAAACAAAACACACCACTATGCAAGATGGACAAACTGTAAACTGGGAAAAGTGCAGTACATATGAAATAAATCGAAGCAGAGCTATGCAGTTGGATAAATGAAATTTGTGGTTCTTCTTTATGATATAAATTCTACTATGGCTTGTTTAT
Organism: Limnephilus lunatus; assembly: GCA_917563855.2. Lineage (NCBI taxonomy): Eukaryota > Metazoa > Arthropoda > Insecta > Trichoptera > Limnephilidae > Limnephilus > Limnephilus lunatus. The sequence goes on along the minus strand of OU830596.1, from coordinate 19,002,227 downwards.
ATTTAGTGAATGATGTGTTAAATATGTCAACAACATCTTTATAGTCATTACCCAAATTTTGTATACGGCGAACGGGGGTATACAATTGTGATTCTGTGTTGGAGTTGTCACAATAGAATGGTAGATAGTGCTTCGATGTTGAATTGCGAGGTATATGGAAAGAAATCAAGTATAAAAGTTCAGGGCTGTCAATTATTGAATTTATGATTTTATGTAAACATGTTAGGTCATATACTATTCTACGTTCGGATAATTTTAATAAATTAAGTTGACATAGTAATCATAGTTGATACATTCGCTTGTAATACCCATTCTGAAATTAATATATCTTAAGAATTTTTTTTTAATTCTGTCTATCGTGGTTGAATGACTAGCATAACTAGGTGCCCATACTGTCGAGTTGTACTCGATTTGACTCCTAACCAATGACATGTACAATTTTTTAATGGTGTGAATATTTTTTAATTGGCTGCAAATTCTTATTACAAAACCCAGCATTTTCAAAGCTTTATTTGATGTAATTTCAATATGATTTATAAATTTCAGTTTTTGATCAAAGTTTACACCTAAATCATTCACCTCGGTTACAGCTGTTAGTACTACATCATTAATGGAGTATTCATAAATTATTGAATTTTTTATTCTATGAAATCTCATAATAAGACATTTACTTAAATTTAGTTGTAGATAGTTCTCTTGGCACCAAACAAAAAGTTCAAACAAGTTATTAGACAGTGTTTGACAGTCATTAATATTTCTTATAGCTTTAACTAACTAACTAACTAACTAACCATCACGCCGTTTCCCCGCAGGGGTAGGCAGAGAGGACGGACCGCCAAACAACTCGGTCTTGGCACACAGTCTTTGCTTCACTCACATTCATACATCGTCTCATACATACTCTTCTATTATTCCGACTTTTGACATGGCCCGACTCAAGTATCTGATTCACTTGATCGTGCCATGTCTTCCTCGGGCGTCCCCTACTTCTTCTTCCATTCACATTTGCGTCATATATTCTTCTCACATTATTTTCTTCTTTCATTCGCTCTACATGTCCAAACCATCTGAGGGTCCCTTTCTTAATCTTACTCATTATGCTTACATCAGCCTTGCATTCTTTGCGGATATCCACATTTCTCACACGATCATACATGGTTTTGCCACACATTCGCCTCAGGGATCTCATTTCGACAGCATTCAGTTTACTTTCATCCTTCCTCTGCCAACTCCATGCCTCACTGCCATACATCAAGGTAGGTACCAGGACTCCATTGTGGACTGCTAGCTTCGCGTCTTTTGACAGTGTTTTATTAGCGCCAACGGCATTCAGTCCTCCATTAATGGAGTTACCTGCATTTACTCTTCTTTCAATATCTCTATCAGCCTTCCCATCTCTCGTAAACATACTACCCAGGTACACAAACTCATCCACCTGCTCCAAGTATTCATCATTCACAACTATATTGCACACTGTTTTCGTACTCTCCCTTTCAAATAGCTTTATATATTTTAATATCGTCCGCAAACATTAAAACTTGAACATCGTTGAAAATAGAAAGAACATCATTCACAAATATCAAAAATAAAATTGGTCCCAAATGTGACCGTTGCGGAACGCCGCTATAGTAGCGATAAATATACTTGTTATGTTTATCGCTACTATAGCGGCTATAGCCTGTTACTTAAATAACTTTTAAACCACTCGTATAAATACCCCACTATTCCTAATTTGTGAAGTTTTTTTAACAAGAGCTCATGGTTAACTTATCGAATGCTTTGCTGAAATCGGTATAGACTGAATCAACTTGTAACTTATTAGACATGGATTCGGATATATAGTTTTGATAAATTAAAAGATTAGACAAGGAAGATTTTCCTGAAGTGAAGTTTCCTGAGTTGGTTAGGTAAAATTACTGGCTTGATACAGTGGATGATTTTATTTAAAATAAGTTTCTCAAACAATTTTGGAATGATTGATAACAGGCAGATCGGTCTATAATTGCTCACCTCATTTTTGTCTCCTTTTTTAAATATCGGGGTGAGGAAACTGTATTTCCATTTTTCAGGAAAATGTCCCGTTTGTAACGACCGGTTGAAAAGAAAATGTAGTGGATATTCAAGAGTGGTGGCACAATTCTTTAAGAAAACAGGTGGGATATTATCAGGACCACCGCTCTTACTTTGATCCAGTTGTTTTAGCTGAGTCAGTACATCGTTATATTCAATTGTTGATAAATTTAAATAATGATCTAAGGAAAAACTGGGCGAGCAATCATTGACTGCTGTTAAGTCACGGACATAAACACTTTTAAAAAAGTCTGCAAATAGGTGAGCTATGTTTTGAGTGTCGTTGGCTCTTTTTCTTTCGTAGCACATGTTAGAGGGTATACTAACGTCATCATTTTTCAATGACTTTGTGAAATTCCAAAAATGTTTTATGTCACCATAAATTGAATTTTCTACTTTATTTATATAACTGTTGTAACAAATTTTTGACAATTCTTTGCATTCTTTTCTTATTTTACTAAACTCTATATAATTTGGAAGGGATCTCTCTTCTTTATATGTTTTATGTAGTTTATTTTTTTAGCTATTAGTTGGATTAATTCCTTACTAAACCACTTTGGATGCTTTAATCCTTTGTATTCAATTAATGGTATACAGTCTACGATAATGGCATTTAATTTGGAATAAAACGAATCTATGTTATAGCTCATATCGCTTTTCTCGAGAAACGACCAATCCAATTTGCTGAGATGTTCATTAATTTCATTGTAATTGGCATTTTTAAAATTATAATTAGAACTCGTTAGTTTATTACTTCTTTTTACATTGTTTGGAGTAATTACTGACAGTGGAGGATGATGATTATCTATGGGAAGGATAGCTTCTGATGCTTTACTAACTACTATGTCTTCTTCATTTGAAAAAACAAGATCTAGTAGGGGATTACTCAAATTATGAACATTATTAAATTGGGTGAGATTCAGAAATATTGACATGTCTAAGATTTCCCTTTCGCATAATGTTAATGATTGGGAATCAATACAGTTGAAATCACAATTTGGAAGTTTGTAATCTCCGAAAATTATAAATTTTTGTTTTTTATATTTTGATTTTAAAAGTTCAACATCTTCAGAATGGTTTTTATATATAGATATATTAGCTGAGGGAGGAATGTACACGCAACCAATGACGTAATTTAAATTTTTATCGTTTACCATAATGAAAATTTGTTCAACATCACGATTTTTAGTTTTTAACACTTTTGAGGACATTTTTTTATGGACTGCTATAAGAACCCCTCCACCTCTGGATCTGGAACTGGTGTTGATATTTCTGTCGAGCCGGTAGACCTGATGAAAGGGTAGACCGAGCTCCGCTGAGTGGATCGACGGTTCTAGCCAGGTTTCCGTAAGAGCGATGACATCGTGTGAAATAATTGGGGCATTTATCCTAAATTCATTCAGTTTTGTCCTTAGGCCTCTGATTTTCTGGTAGTATAAAATATATAATATAATATAAATAATATAATATAAAATCGTACGTACCTTTTCAAACATCAAAAATAAATCCAAAGTAATATTTTGACTGCCGTAAAATACTTGTTTTACAGAATTTTTACAAATCATTAATTTTCTAATTCGAAATCAAGTTCTGTGAGAGTTCTATTCTAGTTCTGTTATTATTTCATCATGGGTCAGTTGCTTCACCTTATGCTTGATACTTGGATAACAACAAAACTCGGATAGAACTTTCATGTAACTTAAATATTAATTTTGAAAATACATTTGATGAAATAATATTGTGGTAAAGCAACCTGTTCTTTTAAAAACACAATTTACTTTGAGTTCTCTAAAATTAATGATTTTAATTACCTTGAGACAGAAAATATGGTGTCTCCACACTTTTATAAGGTCCCTGTCCTGTGTTCAGATACACCCCTAAAGCACTCATGGCAGACTGGAAATATCCGTCATGGGTTGTCATGGCGACAGGACCTCCATGACGAAACCCAGGACCTTCGGGAACCCCATAAGACTGATAACCCACTCTCTTGGGAGAAGGTCCTCTGTTATTTCTAATACCCTGAGAATCTAGTTCATAGGGATTCGAGATTTCTTGTAGTTCGGGTCTAGCATTGATTGATATCCTGTCGTTCTTGATGTTGTTTTTATTTCCTCTGAATAGTATGTCTTCTATCAAGAAGGATGTCTTGCAATTTGGTTCGTCGGATCTGTTGTTTGAATTGTTTGTCTGTTGTTGGTCTTCTGGTATAATTATTTGGCGGCTTGAGTCCATTCTTCTATCGAAACCTTTGCGTAGCTCCATGATTTTAGTTTTTAATCATTTCGAAACTAGATTCATTGGTAGGTATCGATTTTAGATAAATATTATCGGACGTTCTAATCCACTACCGATCCAATTTTTCACAGTTTGTCGATGTTTTAGTGAAACTTTAGTTGAGTATTGAGATTTAGCACAATTTAAACCCGATAACATAAACAGTTTTTCTCCATCGTAATGATTTTGAATGTTTATAAGCTATACCGAAACACCAAGCACTATCACAATTATTGTTAATTAATTTGTTTTAAACGTATCTGTTATTATGAATTGTCCAGTTTTAGCAAGTCAACAATTAGAATTGGTAGTAGAAGAACTTGAAAACTTTAACCAACGTTTCAAATCTTTATTGGTTTTTGTTTTGAATATTCAAGATTATGAAAAAAAACAGATTTTCTTAAATCTGAAGGGTATTTTTCAATGGCCTTTAATTTGTAATTTGTCAATGGCCTAATCCACTTTATAAATGTGGTAGTAACATTAGGATACACGTAACTTATAAATTGTTAATTTACTGAACCAATAATGGCACATTTTTTAAAGATTTATTCATTGCTACGATTCATATCAAGAATTTTACACTAGAACATTAAAATATAGAACTTTTTTTATACACCTTAAATTTTATAACTATAACACTACCACCCATAATATTTAACAAATACAAAATACATCCAGATAAAAAAAAACTGTTCACTTAATTTCCAAAGCTTTTACGAACTTTATTCTTAGAATGCTTAAATAAAAATTTTAGGTTATCTTTTTAGCTCTCTCATTGATAATTTGGAAATGATTTATAAAAAAACTTGTGATATTTTTTCGTTTTGGGGAAATTTTATTTTTTGTTTAATTTTAAAGTATTTAATGTCAAAAATGATAATGTTTTTCCAGTTAAATGTTTACGATTTAATGGCGTCGGTTAGCATCCGTTTCCCGCGCTAACATCGCTCAACTACCCGTGATCTGGCGCAAGACTGGAACCCCCGGTTTGGTGGTGGAGGGGGTGGGGGTAGTTGTTGGTTGGCTGGATTGCCGCTGGAGGGGGGAGGGGCTGTAGGCTCGCTGCACACCCTTTCCCGATGGGAGAACACTCCCACTTGGCTACCCCTGCTTGTAACAGATTTTTCAGGGGTTGGTAACTCTGGATGCGATAATTAATGAACATTGATATATCTATGTAAATATGTAAATAGTCTAACTTGAGGTCGCAATATCAAATACAACGTGCGCAAGTAAATTTTATTTGATTGATTTGTGTTATTTCACAATTTAATCGTTTTAAAAGAATATAAGGTATATATGTGGCAAGTTCGAGAGTGAAAGATACTCTCAGTATCACCCTGGTGTAAGATCACCATTCAGAATTAAAACGTTGCTTGAAATGGCTTTAGCCATGTTTGGTGACTAATAGATCTGGATAGCCAGGTACTCTCCATCGTCCTCTTCCTCGTCTCCTTCCTCTCCTAACTATATTCAGCATCACAACATACCCCTATCGGGGATGCCCTCATTGGCTCCAGGCTGTTTCGGTTAGTTTGGACTCTTGTGCAGTATTCACAGCTAAAAAAAATATATACCTAAGTATATATATATATATTTTTTTTTAAAGGAAGACAAACATGTCCGGGTTACGAATAACCCAAAACCTGACAATATTTGGAAATCTCTTACTACCATCACAGAAAACGTAAAATGTTGCTTGTGTTCTGATGGAGGACTAAGCCAGCCGAGGAAACGGATATGGGATACCTGGGTGGGATCTAAACGCGATGCCAACACAGCTACCGACCGGTCATATTAAGTTTATTGTTCTTATTCTACTTTAGTTTAGATATTATTTAGGTGCTTAAAATAATGTTTTTTTTTACTTACCTCATAAAATATAATGGTGCTAGGTACTCTCCAATTCAAACACGAAAAATCATTTCTCCATTGATTTGTGCAGTTTTGTAAAAAACAAACCAAAAAACATTGTTCAAATTATTAAATTACTTTTTTTTACCACTATAATTGATTATAAAAAACCGACATGTTTCGTAAGCCAAGCTAACTTCATAAGGGTTTTAATAATACAAATTTAAAAAAATGCACATAGAACATGGTGTCATGACACTGCAATAGAAAAATAACAAGCATAGATAAATAATTCACATAGACAATAGAAACAATGTAAAAATGAGAATGGGTAGGAACAATATGGAATAATTTACAAAGGATTAATATTAGTGGTAAAAACAAAGTAATTTATTCATTTGAATTAAAATAGTGCCACAAAGTTTGCTGTTTTAGAAGAAAAAACATTGTATTTAAATATTGAACTAGCTTTATTTTAAATGTAAAGAAATATGTATGTATATACCATTTCATAAAAAAAATTGAAAATAACAAAGAACTATTCTGAATTTTCATAAGTCACATTTACTTACTTTGTTATTTATAAGTCACATTTACAGAAAAGTTTCTTATTTGTGAACTTGATATAGCTGTGAAAAATAATGAATCATTCTAATTCGAATACCGCAGATTTCCCATCCCTATTTTCCACCACACCCGGGGTGGGTAGGTGTAGGTACTTATCCAATCCACCAACCCGGCGGATCGCAGCTCGCAGCATCAGCGGGTAATCAATAGGTAATCAGTAATCATTAGTAATCAGCTCTCGGTAATCATGTTACTCTGATCCTGATGAATGCCAGATTGCGCCAAATGATATTTAATCGAACAATTAGGACTGATTACTCTGTTTGCGGTACCTACTTACTTAGACCATACCTTTGTATGGAATATTGTAGATCTATCTATAAACTGGTGTTGGAGTATTTATTGAAGTTCATAATCGAAACATTCGTTGCAATTTTAATAATCGAATGGTGCATGTTCGAGTTAATTACTTGGATATGCAAACATATTACACACTTAATATTATGACATCTATTCACATCTAGAAACATCACGATGGGGGGGGGATAAAATGAGATAACTAAAAAAAATACACGTGATTTGGGGGAGGGGGGGGGGGGGTTGTCTAAAACCTCACCACATATCACCAGGGGGGGGGGGGGAGGGGGTTAAAAAGTTGCTAAAAAACATCACGTGATTAATGGATGACCCCATACGCAATGTTTTTTTTAAGACATATTTGAAGAAAAATATCGTCATTGAAGAAGAAGATAACACTTAGTAAGATAGAACGAAACAGATATGTTACATTGATGGGAATAACTTTCAAAAGTTATAAAAAGAGAGTTGGTTTTATAAAAAATTGAATATTCATTTAGACATTTATAAAAAGGTGTTGCATACAAAAATAAAATCGCTATCTAGGTTACAAACCAGTTCTTAGAACGATTGTTTCTAATGAAAAAGGTATTAAAAAAAATAGTAGAAGATAATATTGTTCATTATAAAATTTGAAATATGAGATTGATAAATATGACAGTTTGATGAAAGGTGGCACAGGGCGAATTGGTAGAGGCGCCCGTCCTGGTTAGATGAAAGGTTCTGGGTTCGTGTCCCAGTTGCGACCGTTATCTTTTTATTTTTCTGTATCTTGTTCTCTTTCATATTTTCGTTTAGATTATTAGTGTTATCTTCTTCTTCAATAATATTGATGGGAATAACCTTCCAAAGTTATAAAAAGAGAGTTGTTCTTATAAAAAATTGGAAAATATCATTATTCGCATTATCTATAACACGGTGTATCTTAAATAAACAAAAATTTTAACAAAACAAAATACGACTTCAAAAAATGCACTAAAAAGTAAAAAAATAATTTCGACCAATTGTTATTTTTGGAGTCGGTGTCAGGTGAAATGTGGAGATCTTGGCTGACACTGACTCCAAAAATAACAATCGTACGAAATTATTTTTTTACTTTTTTGTGCATTTTTTGAAGTCGTTTTTTGTTTTGTTAAAATTTTTGTTTATTTTTTGATTTTTGGTGACGAGCGTACGTAAAGAATTTTACTTTAAAAATAGAATCATCGAAATCTGTTGGCGTAATATTGAGTTATTCGTCCATTTGTCTTATTGGAAATTTAAGACATATATGGTTTTCTCATAGATTCCATTGTCAAAACTGGACCAAATTAAAATGGGACCAAACGGGAAGCACCAGCTTTCTAATAAAAAAATAATCATCAATATCGGTTCACCCAATCGAAAGTTCTGAGGTAACAAACATAAAAAAAAAAATAATAAAAAAAAATAAAAAAAATACCGTCGAATTGATAACCTCCTCCTTTTCGAAGTCGTTTACAAAAGTACTTTTTTTTATTTCTTTTAAAAACTACTCATGCGCCATGGTTTGATTCGATAAACATACGTTTTGATCAATCACCGCTCTTTTTATACAAAGTTTTGTAACAAAATAATTGGTACCTACCTATCTATGATTACCTATTAGAAAAAAAAAATATGTACAAAAGTTTTATTTAAGTGAAAACTTCTTTATCACTGTTGCGTGATTTGAAACTCGATGAAACGATAAATAGCGACAATAAAAAGAGACATACAAACACGTCTATAGGATTTAGCCTGCGAGATAATGAGATAGTATAATCGGTCTCCTCTTTGTGCGATGCTTCGTAGTCTCCCCACTCTTGTCTACTTTAGTTTTCAGGAGGTTTCACTTTTACCACGTGTGAGTTGCACACTCTGATTTTTTTTGTAATTAGAATAATATAATAATATTAATATTTTCCATTAACTGAATGTATAATGTAGCATGTGCCGAGGGCCAACTGTAAGGGATCAATTGTCATGGAATCATGTTGTACATAACCCCCGACTTAAATAGTTGTTTTCTAAGGCGATCCAATAGTCCAGGAAAAAATCGAAATCGGAATTCACGACCCTTTTAAGGGAGGAGTTTGAAAATACTTGAGAAAAAGCTTTTGGAAAGGATGGAAAAGGTATTTGAGAAATTTTTTTACAGGTTGATTTCTTAAAAACCTGTAAGAAACATTAACTCCCTTTTTAAGCATTGTTTATTGTAATAAAACGGAAAGTTAAAATTGATTTCACGAAATCAAGTGACGCGGACCTTAACGTCTGTTCCCCGCTACGGCCGGGGGTCGGGGGAGGACTGACTGAAAATTGGTGTGGCGTGGTCAGTAGTTCTTCGGTGGACGACGTGGGGTTCACTTTGAAAAACCAAATTCGTCGACTAGCGGCCGTATTGTAAAATAACAACGCGAAATTGCGTATTTTATTTTAATTTGGGATGTTCGCGCGTAAATAATTTTTTTTTTTGGGATTATTATAAAAGAAACTGAATTTGCCACATTTTACAATAAAACCATATCCGAAAAGGGATTTATAAGGGAAAATTTGGACTTGAAAGTGTTTTTTATAGACCTTATACTTTATTTTTTTTATATAAATTAAAATATTTATTTATTAAAAGATTTATAAAATAAATGGCCGATATTTTTAAGGGCCAAGCTATGTTCTACACGCAGTATTTAATTGAAGCATCTATAATACTTCTAAGCGATCAAATTTTTAAAACAAAAACACATGATTTTCAATGATTTTGCATTATTCAGTATGGCTTCATCTTAACGCTAAAGAATTCGTGGACCTATAAATTACTTATTTTACATTTGAACCCTTTTTGATGTTTGAGTCCTTTGAATTTTGTTTACATAGTTTTCTTTGTAAAGAGCCAGCTTCTTCATTGATGAGTCATTTGCTCTGTCATAACATTCGCTAACAATAATATTTAATTATCTCTAAATTAAGCACACCTTTGGTAACACAAAATTACCTTTGTTATTTGAATTTGCACCCCAAACAATATTTTCTAATTTCTAATTGTGTTAATTAATGCAGCCATGCATGGATTCAACTCATGATAGATTATGTCATATATCGACAAAATTATAATTTAAAAAAAAAAACTTGTTGCTTATATCGGCTACCTATCAGATCATCGATGGAACATAATGATGGCCTCCGTGGTCGAGGGGTAAGGCTCTCGACTCGCAATTCGCAGGTCACGGTTTCAAACCCCTACATGCGCAATACATTTTATTTGATTAATTTGTATTTTTTCACAGTTTATTCATTTATAGCAAATTTGCGGCACGTTCAAGAGTGAAAGATACCTTCAGAATCGCCCTGGTGTAAGACCACCATTCAGACTTGAAACGTTGCTTGAAATGGTTTTAGCCATGTTTGGTGACCAAATCTGAATAGCCAGGTACTCCCAAACCTTCCTTTTACTGATCTCCTTCCCCTCCCTATTACATTCAGCGATGGCGTAGCCAGATTTTGATTTAGGGTGGGGCATAAAATAAAATTCTAGAGGAGATACCGAAAAAAAGTAGGCTTCTACAACACATTAATGCTTTAGGCTCTATGAATACAAATAATATGAACGGAAGAAGGAAAAACTGTATTGTGCTGTAAATTTGAAAACGTGACACAGTCGACAATCCCAGAGGTCATGCAACGCTCAGCCAGGGAGGGGCAAATGCCCACCTTGCCCCACAGTGCCTACGCCCATGGTATGTACCTACGATGAGTGGGTTGGAATCTGGGGGTCTTGGGTCCATCAGGCGTAATGGAGGTATGAATCCATCCTTCCCACTGGGGTGCAAGACGATGTTTTAAGAGAGTCCTGATGGAGAGATCAGAAGGTCTCCCTCACCAGTCTCCCTCGATCACGCCTGCCACGCAGTTGGTCGGCAGACGCATCGGCCGCCAAGACCCGGACAAAACCCCATAAACCATTCGGAGTGAGCTGTGGCAGAGGTGTTGCTTATACAATAAATGGCGGTACTATTAAGACGCCGCAACCAGGCTCAAAAAGAAGAAAATGGAGAGATATGAAATTACGAATGGTAGAGGAGCGCGCTGATATTTAAAGCGACAAAGTTGATGTGAAAATTGTGAAAATGTTTAATAAAACACGACTCGTTTAAAATAGAGAAAAATTCTCGCTAGGGGTTGTCTTAAATAGTATTTAAAGAAACACTGCGAATTTTTACATACAAATAACTTATAAAATTATTTAAACAAACGTGTTTATAATAATGTTTGGAGCATACTTTGCGATTTTTTTTCCATCGAAGGAATTTTATATAATTTGCGTTTCGGCGCGGGGAAAGTATAGATATTATCTTCAAGAATAACATTTATTTTTTTAAGCGCTTTAAAACTTAACGTGTTTAAGGAAGATATGTAAGAAATCGGTAGAAATTCGGGTAGCGGCGGCTTAAGTTAATATACAAAACAAAAATTAATATTAACTAAAATTATTTCTACACCATCACCATGAAACAAACAAGTTTTTTTTAAATGATTTACCTACTTGTAAGTAGGTATATCTACGTGAGTATTTAAACTTGAATACAAAAAACTTAATATTTATTTAAATAAAGACAATATAAGCGAAACTCAATTGAAAATCTGGAATCTGAAAAGATATTGGCACCTCTGGGACATTAAAAAAAATGTATCCAATAATATCGCAATTTGCGTCATTGCATAGGTACTTAACCGATTTCATCATCATGACATGTCAACCAATGGCATATTTACAGATATATCTACCGATTTCAAAATTATGACATGTCAACCAATGGCATATTTACAGATATATCTACCGATTTCAATATTATACCAATGGCATACCTATTTACAGATATAGCGAATTCAATATTATGACATGTCAACCAATGGCATATTTACAGATATACCAATTTCAATATTATGACATGTCAACCAATGGCATATTTACAGACACACCGATTTTAATATTACGACAAGTCAACCGATGGAATATTTATAGATATACCGATTTCAATATTATGACATGTTAACCAATGGCATCATATACTCGTACTATACAGACATATGCCTACAATACACGACATCTTTTTTCAGCCCGTTTCCAATTAGAGACCAAAATCAACATTGCTATTTTCATATCTACGATTTCAATTGTCATCACTGCCAAAAACACATGAACCATGCTGTTTGCTGTGATGCCAATTGAAATCGTAAATATATGAAAATAGAGATGAAATTTCAACATTATGACATGCCAATCAATGGCATAGGTATTACAGATATACATTTCTGGTAATAATAATGATGTAATAGTGATTACCTAAGTGGGGTGGGTAATATCCAAAATGGTTTCGGCTTAACGCCCATTGGATAATGCCAGGGGTGGCGCGCTGTGATTGGTCGGCGAGTGAGGACACGCCCCTCATCCCGTGCTGCTGGGATTAGGATAGCGGAGGAAACTATGTAGCTGGGAATTTATGGAAATTGTTCTTATTTTGAATTTTAATTTGAATGGATTTTAAATTGAATTTAGTATTTAATGGATTATGAATTAAAGTGCATTGGAATTTTATGATCGTTCTGAAAACTTTGTTAGTATCTATTAAAGCGAAAGAAAAATATTGTTCTTGATTAAATACCGACGGCCGGCGTAGTCCAACTCCGAAGGTCGCGGGATCGAATCCCGGCGTGGCAAATAAATTTTATTTGATTAATTTGTCACAATTTATTCATTAAAAATAATATATAGTATCTATATTTGCGGCACGTTCCGGAGTGGAAGATACTCTCAGTATCGCCCTGGTGTAATACCACCATTCAGAATTGAAACGTTTGCTTGAAATGGCTTTAGCTGTGTTTGTTGACAAGATCTGAATAACCAGATACTTCCCACCTTCTTCTCCCCCATCTCCTCCCCCTCCCCACTACCTTCAGCCTAAAAACATACCCCAATTGAGGATGCCGTTTTCTCAATGAAGCAAAAGGCAAGAGCATTTGGGACTTATCTGCAGTATTTATATAAAAAAAAATAAACATTGAGGTCTTTCATTCATAATAAGTGAAAATTATAGAATTTACAGTAAAAGTACACAAAAATAACGATAGCTATGATTTAAAAAAAATCCCATTCATTATGTAGGTATACAATAACGACTGTGGTTTGGTAAAATTCTTCAAGCCGCAAAATGAAGTTTCTTAGACGAAATAAACAAAATTTTATGATATTAGAATAAGTTAACAATAATAATCTAAACGAAAATATGAAAGAGAACAAGACACAGAAAACAGAAAAATACAATGGTCGCAACTGGGACTCGAACCCAGACCTCTCCGTCTAACCGAGACGAGTGCGTTAACCGATTTCGCTATTGCCACCTTCTGTCAAAACGTCATAATTGTCAATCTCATATTTTCAAATTTTAGAATCACATTATTATCAACAGACCTTTGTTGGAAAAGGGAAAAGTAGTATGGGAACGATAAAATGTGGTGTGCCTCAGGGCTCCGTACTTGGACCATTACTATTTTTAATATATATAAATGATATTGCTAAATGGGGACTTAAGGGTACAATACAACTTTATGCAGATGATACAGTGATTCTTTATCACAATAATTTATTTATTTATTATTGTTATACGCCCATATGGGCTTTTACATAGATTATAAGTAAGTTTTACAAAAGTTATCGAGTAAGTATTTATACCAAAGTTATAAAAGTGAAAAATTAAAAAATTGTATATACAAGAAGTTTACGAAAAATATGGCGTAAAGAAATATTTTAAACAATATAATATTTGAGTTATCGAGTTAGAATTTATAACAAAATTTATAAAAGTGAAAAATTTAAAAAAATAATTATATAAGTAGTTTTTGAAGAACATGGCGTAAAGAAATATTTTAAACAATATAATATTTAGATATCGAGTTAGAATTTATACCAAAAGTTATAAAAGTGAAAAATTAAAAGAAATATATAAGTAGTTTTTGAAGAACATGGCTTAAAGAAATGTTTTAAACAATATAATATTTGACAATATAATATTTGAAAAATTAAAAGAAATATATAAGTAGTTTTTGAAGAACATGGCTTAAAGAAATGTTTTAAACAATATAATATTTGACAATAACATAATATACAACATTACAATAACACATCAAATCGTTAAATATATTAAACCCGTTACAATAATTTGTAGGATTCCACAAAGTGTTGGTTTAATTTGCATTTAAGATTATAAAGGGAATCAGCAAATATATCTATAATACCACCAAACTTGTTGCCCAAATTATGCATCCTATTGGTAAGCGAGTGTGATTGATAGTTGGTTGTGTATGTGTCGCAAAAGAATGTTGTACTTTGTCTCGTATTCCTTGTCGGTACATAGAGTTTAATAGCAGCAACGATGGCAGGGCTGTCAATAAGGTTGTTCATGACTCTGTATAATAAAATTAAATCAGAAATGGTTCTTCTGTCAGACAACGTAATTAAATTAAGTCGATACATCAAATTAACATAATTTATGTTTTCTATTGGAATTTTGAGTTTGAAATTTAAGTACCTAAGAAATTTGTGTTGAACCCGTTCTAATTTGTTAGAGTGTACTTTATAGAAAGGAGACCAAATAGGTGAATTGTATTCCACTTGGCTTCTAACTAGTGAAATGTAGAGTGTTTTCATGCAATACAAGGACTTAAAATCAGTTAGGGTTCTACAAAGGAAGCCAAGAATCTTTAAAGCCTTATTAGTTATATCATCTATATGTGCTGTGAATGTTAAGTTTGATTCGAATATAACTCCCAAGTCACGAATTTGTGATACTGGTGTTAATTTAACATTATTTAAATTATATTCATGTAAGATATGAGAATGAGTTCTGGAAAATCGTATTACTTGACATTTCACAATGTTCAAAAATAACATATTTTGTTCGCACCATTTAAAAAATTCATCTAAATTAGCTTGTAAAATTAGGCAATCATATATATTTCGTATTCTTTTAAACAATTTTAGATCATCTGCAAAAATTAGGACTTGTACATCTTTAAATATGTTTACAATGTCATTAATGAATATTAAGAATAGTATTGGGCCAAGGTGGGACCCTTGCGGGACACCACTTGTGGCCTCGAATACATAGGATTCTATAAAATTAATCCTAACACTAAGCACTCTATTACTGAGGTAACTGATAATCCATGTCAATAAACTACCTTTGATGCCTAACAGTCGGAGTTTGGCTATAAGAATGTGATGTCGAACCTTATCAAATGCTTTACTGAAATCGGTGTATATAGAATCCACTTGTTGTTTCAAACTAAGGGATTCGGATATGTAATTATTATAGATAGTTAAATTACTTAAGGTAGATCGACCTCTGATAAAGCCATGTTGGTTAGGAACAATAATATTGTTGATAGGTTTTACAATGGTATCTAATACTAATGACTCAAAAAGTTTGGGTAAAGCAGACATAATACAAATAGGTCTATAGTTTGATATATCGCTTTTGTCGCCTTTTTTATGAATGGGTGTTAAATAACTCTTTTTCCACAGAGCCGGAAAACAGCCAGATGCTAAGGATTTGTTAAAAAGTTTATGTAAGGGATATATCAAACTATCAACGCAAGTTATTAAAAATATGGGAGGAATACCATCCGGCCCAGCAGATTTATTACTATCTAATGCTTTTATGCTTCTTTCTATGGATTCTAATTTTATAAAACATTGGCTTAGGTTTAATGACTCTTCCACTGAAGTACTGAAGGCTGCATTGACGGGAATATCTTTGTCGTAAACACTTTTAAAAGAGTCAGCAAAAAGATTAACCATACCCTCAATACTGTCGGCACATTTTTCTTTAAAGAACATGCTATTAGGATATCCACAGTTATCTTTTCGTTGAGATTTAGTAAAATTCCAGAATTTTTTCACATTGTGATGATGTACCTCATTTTCTATTACGTTAATATAGTCACCATAGCATTTTGTTGATAATTCCTTACATTGTTTTCGTAGTTTAGTAAATGTTAAATAATCGTTAGGATTTCTGGTATGTTTATATTTTCTATGGATACATTTTTTTTTATTAATTAAATTAGTTAGTTCCCTTGTAAACCATTTCGGATAATTAGATTAATACTGATTTATAATGATAATGATTAATAATGATTTAAACGAACTAGAAAAGGAAATGGAAAGGGATATATCTTGCCTGGAAAACTGGCTGCGATTAAACAAACTTAGCCTAATCATAAAAAAAACACATTACATATTGTTTGCAAATAAAAAAATGTAAGTCTTAATATAAGTCTTGATAATAACCGCCTAGAAAGGGCTGATGTTACAAAATATCTTGGCCTTTTCATTGATTCACAACTCACATGGAATCACCAATTTAAACATGCTCTATCCAAAATTACTCCTATAACTGGTGTTTTATATAGACTTCGCGGGTTACTTCCTCCCTCTCTATTAAGATCGATTTACCATGCTATGATTCACTCACATCTAATATATCTCGCCGGAATCTGGGGATTTGCTACAAAAAAAATGATTTCAGAAGTCCAAGTCGTCCAAAATAGAGCCCTGCGAAATATATTCAGTTTACCTTGAGATACACACGTCAAAGACATTTACAGAAGCACCCAAATACTTCCTTTTAACACCATTCCCACTTTTGAAATAACAAAAACTATATTACAAGTAATTCAACACTCGGCACATTTCAACACTACACTCAATTACAATTGCGACGTACACCAACACAACACAAGAAATCACAACAAACTTCATTTACCAAAAATCAAATCAACAAAATATGGACTAAGATCCCTAGAATACATAGCTTACACAAAATATAACCAACTACCCAAAGAGATCAAATGTGCAAGTCAATGTAAAAAGACCCAAACTAAAATGCTCAAACTTCATTTTATGAATGACTATCTGAAATAATAATGTTGTGTATGTCCTATAATATGTCCATTTAATACATACAGCTATATGTTTCATGTAATGCATTTCATTCCCGCAATGAGTTTATTAACTCTTGGGAGTACAATGCTTTATATAATAAACTATATTCTGTATTGTATACTTTTAATTAAAAAAAAAAAAAAAAAAAAAAAAAACTAATTATTTTTCTCCATATTACGGGCAACTACCCTTTTTATTAGAAACAATCATTCTAAGAATTGGTTTGTGACCTGGATAGCGTCTCGGATAGATATATCCGAATTTATTTATATAAATAATAGAAGGTGGCAATAGCGAAATTGGTTAACGCACTAGTCCCGGTTAGACGGAGAGGTCTGGGTTCGGTCCCAGTTGCGACCATTGTCTTTTTTCTGTTTTTCTGTGTCTCATTCTCTTTCATATTTTCGTTTAGATTATTATTGTTAACTTATTCTAAAACGATATTTTTCACTGATGGGAATAACCTTCAAAAAAGTATAAAAAGAAAGTTTTTCTTATAAAAATTGAAAATTTTATGAATTCGTAAAACTAATTTAAAATCTTGAAGTTCAAATGCTATTTGTTTTTAAACGATGTAGGTAATAATATATTGCCAGTGTTGTCATTTCATACATGGTTTTCTTGAAATAATCTAAAAACTTTCGATATCATTGGAATATTCCTTTGCTAAACTATATAGGCGAGGGATTGGCGAGTTTGCTAAATATGTAATTAGTTTATGAAGGATGATATTGAAATAAATCCTCTTGCCTAGTGTATCGAGAAGGTATCTACTCTTAAATTGACTAGACTCAGTCAGTACTCAAAAGTTCGCAACAGTCGTGCTCAAATTAATAATAAAAATAAAAATAAAATAGTATAAACTCTATTGATCTATTTTTCATGTGAATTTTATGATAAGCTGACCAAATGACAGAATTATACTCAAATTGGCTACAAACTAATGAGACAAATTAAAATCCTTTGAAAGGGTAAATCAACAATTTTCATGCCTCAACGAAGCGTTGTTTCCGCCACTGTCTCAGGGGTTGAAACGCTCCCAGGATACTGCAGCCTACATCCCACAGCGCCAGTGGGTGGTGACGGGAGGTAGTGGGGTGGGAGCCACCCCCTCCCCCCCCGGGCCGGATAGACTCGGGCTAATACGGCGGCTCACACGGCTTTGTGGAATAAACGGGCTGAGAGAGGGGAGGAATGGGAACCATAGGACCTGGGACAAAACCAAAAAATAACTTTTTCGTTTTCAGGTGCCATATCAAAAGTTGGCTATATCACAATTAATAAATTATATAGCAAACTCGCCAATCGTCGCTTGTATAGTTTGGCAAACGAATATACAAATGATATCGACATTTTTAAAGAAACAGATTTATCAAATTGTAAACCACTGATGTAATGTAAGAAATGATGTTTATTAACCTATTGTTTATAACTTACCTTCGTGCGAAAAAATGTAAACATAATGTACCTAATGTAAATGCCCCATGGGCGTAAAAAGCAATAAATTTAAAAAAAAAAACGAGTGTGCTTTAGACCACACGACTGAAGTAAAACTTCACTAACTTATAAAAGAACATATGACATTGGGGTGACATTAACATTGGGGTGACATATGACATTGGGGTGACATATGACATAGGGGTGACACATGACCATAGGGTGACCTACGACCGTGGGGTGACCTACGACCTTGAAGTGTCCTATGACCTTGGGATGACCTACGACCTTGGGGTGACCTACGACCTTGGGGTGACCTACTACCTTGGGATGACCTACGACCTTGAGGTGACCTACGAACTTGGGGTGACCCACGATTTTGGGGTGACCTACGACCTTAGGGTGACTTATGGCATGGTTATTCAACAAATGATTTCTTGTGCTTGCACCTCTCCAGAACACTTTTCGTAACGCATTCACCAGCTTACTCCCCAAGTCAAGCGTGCGTATAAAGGCCTGACCGTTCGCCTCGCCCGATCCACGTTCGCATCACATTTTTTGTAATGCACATCACACTTTTCGTAACGCATTCACCAGCTTACCCCCCAAGTCGAGCGTGCATAAAGAAGTTTTACTTGAAAAATATATAATAGCGCAAAACCCACCCTACAGGTTGCTACCCATAATAATTCTAAGATAGGCAATGTAATTATTGCAACAGTCATATAACATCCATAGTTTCCGATGCTGTGAGGTGAGATCGTGGTTTTTTTACGATGTGCCGAGAATTGAACCCGAAAGCTCCCAGTTAAAACTCATTTTCAATATTAATTATTTACATCTAACTAATGCGAGTGTTTACCAGCCTTCCACAAAGTTTTAAATAGGCAGGTGCCAGTATTCAATTTCAAACTGTGTTTTGTGTTACATGTCTACCAGAAGTACGAAATTTTCTTCCTACAAAATAAAAACATATAAATTTACAATTTATGAAATAGTTAAGAAATTATACGCTTCCAAAAACTAGGTGAAGAGCTACAAATTTATTCCAATCCAGTTTTTGGAAATGAAATGAAAACAAAAGTTTCAAAAATTTTCCTTATTAAGAAGATAAGCAAACGGTATATACCTACTTAGTATTTTAAAGACTTAATATGATAATAATAATATTTGGAGGATTTTTTTATCGCAGTTTATGTGAAAAATCACCTCAAAGATGCTGTACAAACTTAAAATAAATTTGGACAACGATCTATTTTACTTCTAATTACAGACAAGATAAATTATTATAGCGTCTCACGGCTAAAAAATTGCATCAACAGGTTCGTCGATTATTAATATAAAACTATTGGTATACAATGCATTTGACCAATGAATGTGATGCTGCATTAAAATGTACACACATTATTTTATTTATATTCTGTAAAAGGCAGAAAATATACAGGTTTAGGTATATTTACTTGAGAGGTCACTTGAGATTAAGAGTGATTATTGTTTATTAGAGAAATTATTTAGATACAGTTGAAATGCAGGGGACATAATTGGGAACATATATATTTAATCCTTGTGAATATTTCAATAATAATATGTTCCTTAATTAACGTGTCTGGGAAAGCAAAAGCAAAATTTTATGATGGGCGGTACAATAGTGCAAGGATTTTATTGGAATATTTATCTTCCTAAATGTGATTCCTCCCTCGGTATGAGACAGACTGACGTGTAATTCTTCGAATAATGTTAATCCAATAAGAAAAGTGAGATTGAGACATATTATAGGCAATAATAATGATGATATTAGTTAAATATGTTTGTAGCATTTTACTGTTTCCAAAATAAGATTATTAATTTCTCAAAAATTAGTAACTTCACAGTATAAATCACTAGAATTATTTTAAAATACAACAAAAATATTAGGTAGACACCAAAATTTTTTAATCGGATATTCAATTCCTAATGTAAAATTATTGATTATTACCGACTTACCTATTTGTATACCTAGCTCCTTTTAAAAAATCAGGAAAATTTCATATCTGGGTCACATACTTCGAGGGGAGAAGTATCTCTTAAGCAAGATAGAGAGTCGCCGAAGGCCTGGTAGGAGACAAATTTCTTGGCTGCGAAATGTACGAGAGTGGACCGGGATTAGAATTGTGAAGGAGCTATTCCGGGCAGCGCAAGACAGAGAAACATTTTCCAGAGTGATAGGGCACACCAAGAAGAAGAAGCTACTTTTATCTTGCGTCTTTCTCCTTTCTTCCATGACGGTACTTACCGGTTATTTTCTTGTTTTTCACCAGGGAAAATGAAATACTATAAGTTTAAGTTAAGTGAAAACCTGAACATAAAATTTCAGAATAATTAATTGCAAAAGTTTTTTAGAAAAATTGTCCCATGGACCCCGGGCGTCCTCTTTTGGTTGATTTTCGCCATATGACAGAGTTAAGCGCAGGTTTAGTGATATTAGCGGCCGAATATTGCCGACGCTTACAGAGAAGAACGGTCCAACTACAATAATTATTTCGTGTTATTATCTCTCAGTATTGCCCTCGTGAAAGACCGCCATTCAGAATCGAAACTTTGAGCGTTGTTTGAAATGGCTTTAGCTGTGTTTAATGGGCTAATGGTTAAATAGCAAATACTTACTTACAGTTCGCTTATTCTTCTCCTTATAACTTATAACATATCCACCCCAACTTGGGATGCCATAGATCCACTGACTTCGGGCAGTTGGAACTCGTGTGCGGAGTTCACATAAAAAAAGTAGGTGGTATATAATAATAATAGGCTTTATTCAGACAGTAAGTTACATTACATTATTTATAATATTTATCATGCATCGACTCTTTGTCTGTATGTCACTAGTTGACAAAGGCCTCCTCCAACTGTCGAAATTTCTCTCTATCATTAGCTACTCTTGTCCATGTATCACCTGCTATGGCTTTGATATCGTCAACCCACCGTCTAAATGGTCTACCTCGTTTTCTCTTCTTGTCACTTGTGAACACTCCCTCTGATTGTGTGGCCTGACCGCCTTACTACTTCCACTTTAGCTTTTTTTGGTGGTATATAGATATTTACAAAGAATTTTGGATTAAATTTTGATTTTTATAATTTTTAAAGACACATTTTTTGAGAAAGAGTATCCTGAAAGAACACTCTCACTGAGGTATTCCGAGGAGCCCTATTAGAGAGTTCAAAGGGTTTCCCTCAACCGGCGTCTTAGAATCCGGCCTGCCATGCAGTTGATGGAAAAACGCATTCAAAGAAGATAAAATTTCGGAAAATTCAAAATTAAATATCTCAGTCCTTTTATTTACGGAATATGCAACAAAACTGTCACTTCACTTTTTATCGGATTCACAGAATTAAAATTATGATAATAATTCCCCTAGAATAACAAAAAAATCTGATATTTTCGATTGATTTTATGCAATATAAACGTTTATTTATTGAATTTGTATTAATTTATACATGCATCGGGTATTTGTTATAAAAAAATCACTTTCGTGGAAGTGTTATTAAATTTACGAGGAAAAAGTTATATTTCTATTTTTGAAACTGATAATTCGTGGTGGAAGTCCATTATAATAGATTATAAATAAAAAAACTTTATACCACTTAATTTTATTTGACCGTAACCGGTTTCAGCTCGTCAGAGCCATCTTCAGACTGGTACAAATAATTCTTAGCCTACGGTTTATATACATAACATATGGGGGAAGGGGAGAGGGGTAGTCTGCAAGGATTTTTTAATGAATTATTATTATTATTATTTTATTTTTTTTGTTACTAAGTCGTTTTAGACTGTCGAATTTCTAAGTATTTTGGTAATTCCAGTGGGCTCATTACTTTGGGTTTGTAGCTCACTTCAATATCTATTAATTGGGGAAAAACCTTACAAGTAATGTGAATTATTAATGGACTAATTTTATTGTCAAATCGTTATTATACATATCTATGATCAATGGGATTTTTTAATTGCTTTTTGAAGGGATGCATGTTTACATTGGAGTGGGAATGGTCAAACCTAAATACATATTTTAATTTCAAAATTATTATGAAAATTATACCGGATAAAAACCTGGTGTTTCAGTAAATGATTCTAATGGTTATTAATTACAAAGTTACTTTTTGAAGGGATGCATGTTTACATTAGATTAGGAATGGTTTAAACTAAATACGTATTTTAAATATCGAAATTATTATGAAAATTACAATGGATACAAAAGCGGAGACTTAGCAAATGATTCTAATTGTTTATTCATTACAAAGTTAGGGTCTATTTTTTTAGTTAAGCGAGTAATTTCTAAAGATTCTAGTCTATCTAGTTTATGACCTTTATTGCAAGTATGAAGAACTTTAACATCTCTGTCTTTATCAAACGAGTGTTTATTTTCTAATAAATGTGATGCTACATTCAACAATTCTCCTTTGTCATTCACCCAGTTTGTAAAGTGTTCTTTAATTCGGGTTTTGAATGGTCTCCCTGTTTGACCAACGTAATACGATGGGCAGTCAGCGCAGTTCACTTGGTAAACGCCTGAGTTTTGAAGTTTTTCTCTCTTATTCTTTATTATTGATTAAAATTTTCCCTAGAGAATTCACATTATAAAAAGCTGTTTTGCATTTATCATTATTAGTTAATCTGGATATTTTTGTTGATATTTCGCCAATATAAGGAATTTTAACCCATTGTTTCGTTATATCTTTTTCATTTTTAAGGCCTTGTGAAATAATTGTTAATGTCAGTTTTTTATCCTTTTTCTTTAGTAAGCTATCAATAGTTGCGCTTTTGTATCCATTGTTCTTTGCTATGGTTTTTATTATATTTAATACATTATTATAATTTATATAATTCAAAGGCACATGTAAAAGTCTGTGAATGAGTGAATAGAATACTGATAATTTATGTGAAATATGGTGTCTAGATGTATTGTGTATGATGTTATCGCTATATGTTGGTTTTCTATAGATTGAAAATTCTAATTTTTTATTAATGATTTCAATACCTATGTCGAGAAAGTTAATCTTATTTCCCCCCATTTCCATTGTAAACTGGATGGATTTGTTAATTTTATTAATTTCTTTTAGAAAAATATCTAATTGTCTGTTTGTGCCTGTCCAGATGATTAGAACGTCATCTACATATCTACGATAGAAGGCAACTTTTTTAAACGATTTTAATTTTTCGATGGATTCTTCGATATAATCCATGAAGAACTCAGCTAACACCGGCGAAATCGGGCTGCCCATGGCTAAACCACTAGATTGGATGTAATAGTTATTATTGAATCTAAAAAAATTTTGTTCTATGCATGTATTTAGTACTCTTGTTATTTCTTTGCGTTTAATTAAATCAATGTTTATTTTTTCCATGTAATTATTAATAATTATTTTTAATTCGTTTGTTGGTATATTTGAGAACAAACTAACATCATCAAATGAAACTAGGGTTGCATTATTAGGTACTGTGATGTCTTTAATGAGGTCTATAAGTTGTAGGGAATTTATTAATCCGTATTTAGGTTTAAAATTAAGAGTATTTTTTATGATATTATTTCCAAATTTTGCTAATTTATAGGCAGGGGCTGAGTTATATGACACAACTAGTCGTACTGGCATATTATTTTTATGTACTTTTGGCTGTCCATATAGGCGTGGACATTGGGGGTTCATAACTGAAAGGCTATTTTTATGGTATTTATTTTTAATCAAGGTTTGGCACGAATTTAGAATTGTGTTTACGTCTGCTGCAAATGTAGGGGTGGGGTCCTTTTTCAATAAGGTTACATTACTGGTGTCCAGCACATCTTGGACTTTTTCTAAATAATCGGATTTATTTAAGATAACTGTACTGTTTCAGTACAGTTATCTTAAATAAATCCGTACAATCTTATACAAAATATCACAATACATCTAGACACCATATTTCACATAAATTATCAGTATTCTATTCACTCATTCACAGACTTTTACATGTGCCTTTGAATTATATAAATTATAATAATGAATTAAATATAATAAAAACCATAGCAAAGAACAATGGATACAAAAGCGCAACTATTGATAGCTTACTAAAGAAAAAGAATAAAAAACTGACATTAACAATTATTTCACAAGGCCTTAAAAATGAAAAAGATATCACGAAACAATAGGTTAAAATTCCTTATATTGGCAAAATATCAACAAAAATATCCAGATTAACTAATAATGATAAATGCAAAACAGCTTTTTATAATGTGAATTCTCTAGGGAAAATTTTAATCAATAATAAAGATAAGAGAGAAAAACTTGAAAACTCAGGCGTTTACCAAGTGAACTGCGCTGACTGCCCATCGTATTACGTTGGTCAAACAGGGAGACCATTCAAAACCCGAATTAAAGAACACTTTACAAACTGGGTGAATGACAAAGGAGAATTGTCGAATGTAGCATCACATTTATTAGAAAATAAACACTCGTTTGATAAAGACAGAGATGTTAAAGTTCTTCATACTTGCAATAAAGGTCATAAACTAGATAGACTAGAATCTTTAGAAATTACTCGCTTAACTAAAAAAATAGACCCTAACTTTGTAATGAATAATCAATTAGAATCATTTGCTAAGTCTCCGCTTTTGTATCCATTGTAATTTTCATAATAATTTCGATATTTAAAATATGTATTTAGTTTAAACCATTCCTAATCTAATGTAAACATGCATCCCTTCAAAAAGTAACTTTGCAATTAATTACCATTAGAATCATTTACTGAAACACCAGGTTTTTATCCGGTATAATTTTCATAATAATTTTAAAATTAAAATATGTATTTAGGTTTGACCATTCCCACTCCAATGTAAACATGCATCCCTTCAAAAAGCAATTAAAAAATCCCATTGATCATAGATATGTTTAATAACGATTTGACAATAAAATTAGTCCATTAATAATTCAAATTACTTGTAAGGTTTTTCCCCAATTAATAGATATTAAAGTGAGCTACAAACCCAAAGTAATGAGCCCACTGGAATTACCGAAATACTTAGAAATTCGACAGTCTAAAACGACTTAGTAACAAAAAAAAAAAAAAAAATAATAATAATAATTCATTAAAATCCTTGTAGACTACCCCTCTCCCCCTCCCCCATATGTTATGTATATAAACCGTAGGCTAAGAATTATTTGTACCAGTCTGAAGATTGCTCTGACGAGCTGAAACCGGTTACGGTCAAATAAAATTAAGTGGAATAAAGTTTTTTTATTTTTTTTTTATTTGTTTTATAATAATCTATTAAAAAGTTATGTTACAAAAATAACCTGGCTTTTTCTGATAACATTACATTATTAATGAATTTAAACCGACGAAAAATAACACAAATTCATAATATATATATGATGATATTTTCCCTGTTATTTGGATGACAAAATCAATTAAAACACAACTGAGTTTCTCTCTAAGGAAAGAGGAGGTTTATTCTGTTAATCTCACAAGATTTTGATAAATAAAAGTATCTAGTAACAAAACGTACCTGTAAAGAAAGAATCGACATTTTTTGTTATTAATTGTAATGTCGATTCCTTATTCACAATTAGAAAAATAATTATTTTAACTCATTTAAATTAATTTTATCAATTTGCTTTATCATAGCCATAGATTATTTTAACTATATTTTTAATTATCCATAGATTATAAAATATAGAGTCGACTGTTAAGTAGGTACTGTGGCACATATCCAGTGACAGTCTACGGTACATACATAATGACAAGTCAAGATCGGCATTGTTTTAAATTAAAGAAAATTATATTTTTCTTTATATATATATATATATATTTTAAATATAATAATTTATAATAATATATAATAACCGGGCTCATCATAGGTTCAATAACATTGCCTAAACTCTAACATTTTCTCCGATTCACTGCCTAATTTTAAAAAGATCATCATGTCAATAATATAAACAGTTTAATGCAAATCCATATCTCTTCACATATCACCACTTCTCAGCATCTACAAACATACACACACACACCTACCCATTATGTACATCACCTGGTAATTACTAAATATTATACATACCATAAATAAGACAATACAAAGAAACATATCATACCCACTATGAAATATTACTTAATATCTGTACATTTTCTCATAACTGTAAACCAATGTACTGTTTGTTTCTATATAAATAAATACATATCATAGGTCATTAGAAGAGAAATTATGGATAAAAATATGATTTGAATCAGAAGTTACAATAACAAACCAAACTGTATTTTTGCCCGAAAAATCACGCCCATGATTAAATGTACCAAAATGCATTGTTGCCAGCACGTTGCCAGCTTTTTCGCAGCAGTGTTAAATACTTTTTTATTAGTAATAATTCGAAATTAAAAATGTACATACTTTATTCAATGCATAACTAAAACACCGTTTAAAGGTTGTGTAGTATTGTAATGTTAACAGTCTCAAACCCGCCACTTCTGGAATCGGTGCCAAGGATCTTAACCGCTCATAATATCATATCAAAGTTTAATAACATTTCATCAAACTCAATACTTGGTTACTTTTATCACTGGGGGACACAAACACCCCGCCTCCAAGTGCGGAATGTTATAGAGCGGCTCCCTGGCAAATTGCTCTTTATTGACAAGAAGATACGGCGTTTTGGGCCACCCCTTACCGAATTTACACGAGTTGGGTACCATTGTACCCCCTTGTGCCTCCTTGTGCCCCATTGTGTCCCACTGCCTAGGGTTTGAGGTGCAAAAAGACAAGTTTGCAATACGAAATGACTACGATATTAGATTTAACTTGCCAAGGGAATTTTCGGAACGGATTTAGGAATATTTCTTTGCTGTAAATAATAGTATTACCAAACTACACTATAAATAGATAAACAAAAATACTAATTTCGGTTGTCTGTGCGTCCTGCGTAACTCTGGTTCAACTGAAAACATTAAATCACGAAACTTTCATGTTTCACTTTTGAAGTAAAAAATTCTTTAGCACAGTTGTGATTTGGCACTCGATGAAACGAAAAAGAGGCACTAAAAAGAGACAAAAAAATATTTCTATAGGATTTAAACCTGCGAGAAAATGAGATAGCAATAAAATATGTACTCCGGTTCCAATATAATACGATAAATTCACGTTCCTACGGGAGTCTCCTTTAGTCCAGTGGTATACTCGTAAAGCGCCTCACGAATCTTAGCTGACAGACATTCAGAAGACCAAGGATCGAAACCTATTAAATCCAAAAAAAACATAAACATTTTAATTTTTGTAAAATCAATATCCAATCTTAAAATACTTCAAAATGAACAGACAAAGAAAACACAGAGAGAATGCGACATCTAGCGACTCCGGAGAAGAAACACAAATACTAATAAGATAACCAAATTTATAGAAAAAGGTGCACTGGAATTCGATGATGGTATGTTGTAAGGCTGAAGGTAGTGGGGAAGGGAAAGAGATTTATAAGAGAAAAGTGGGGAAGTATCTGGCTATTCCGATCTTGTCACCAAACACGGTTAAAACCATTTCAAGCAAACTTTCAATTCTGAATGGTGGTCTTATACTGAGCTTATCTTCCACTCTGGAACGTGCCGCAAACATACTACATATTATTTTTAATTCATTAATTGTGAAATAGCACAAATAAATCAAATACAAATTATTTGCGCACGCCGGGATTTAAACCCGCAACAGTCGGATTGCTAATTAAGAGCCTTATCCCTCGACTAACCTTGAAAATCCTTGTTTTTCATATGTGGTCTTCACTCGACTCCTAGGGATGGCAATGAAATTTGATAATTTATTCTCAAAAGATATTCGATATTTGTAGATGTTACAGCAATTTCAATATTTCAGAAGTAAGGATTTTTTCCTTAATTTAGCACACGGACAGGCCCACACTTTCCATCGGTTTATTTATTCAGTGCAAAAGTTAAAATAAAAAAAATAATAAAACTCTAATATCTTATTTACGGCTTGCGTTTTAATGCCATCGGTAAATTTTGATAACGTTCTGTAATACATGAACATGCGAACAGCGTGTTTATCAAATATTTATAATTTTAGAGGCGGGTATGGGTACCGCCGGCTCGGGAACCATTTATTGGATAACCAACACCTCTGCCATAGGTCACCCCAAGTGGTTTTCTACGTTTGGTGACTTAGCAGGGGTGCCCGGGTTCATGGGATGAAATTTGCCCAGGTCTTGGCGGTGGATGCGTCTGTCCATTTGCTGCGTGGCGGGCCGGATCGAGAGATTGGTTGAGGGAGATCTTTTGACCTTTCCAACGGAACTATATTGACCCATCGACTTGCACCATAGTGGGAGGGATGGGTTCATATGTCCGACACTTCTGGACACACTGACCCCCAGATTCCTACCCAATCCTCATACCTTTTCGGTAGAACTTCCTATCATTCCCTTCCTTAAAAAGACCCTCCACACAGCATCCCCTAAGATGACAAATGCCTTGAGGGAAATTATTTTCCTCAAAGGCTCCTGTGTGGAGCTAAGGTAAAAAAAATGTATTTACGCATTGAACTTAAAAAGGCATGTAAGTTCAGCGTTCGAGCGTGGTGTATAATATCTTCTTCTTATAGATATTATAAAGGCGAAAGTTTGTATGGATGAGTGTTATTCTTTCACGCAATAAACACCGAATAGAATTTAAAAATTCTTTCACTAATCGAAAGCGTTATTATTTGCGAGTAACATAGGCTATATACATTGGTAAGCTCTGGCGTTACGAATAAGCTGTAGCGTTATGTAATTATTTTTCATACGTTTTCTGTCCCTAACAAAATCGAGTTATTGCAAACGTCAAACAAATTGTTACCTTGGAAACAATGTTTTTTTTTTTTTTTAATTAGGCAATTCACCCTAAAAATAGTTCTTTGTTGGCGTCATAGTTAATATCTACCTATCTCTAAAAATGTTTATTGTCCGGACGAAAAGCAAAGCCTTGCTATGTAATTATTTGACGTGGGCTGTCATTTTGTTATTTCTTTAGGTTACTCTGGATTCAAATATGAATAAAATACTAATTCCTACTTGAGGCTAAATCATCAGAATAAATTAGCGGAGTAGGTACTTAAAATAAATTTCTATAATTTAAATATTTTCTAAAATAGAATTTTTATTTGCGAAATGTCATTCTCAAATTTTGAAATTTTCTATTAAACAATAATTATTTTTTATTAGACAAAAAGCAAGAATAATAACAATTATGCCAATAATTATACCAGTAATTTCCCACTAATACCATGCGAGCGAAGCCGCGGGTACTGCATATGTCGCAGGTCAATCGTTAAATCAGGCCGATCATGATGCACCTCATGCACTTCACGATCTGCCGCCAGGCACTTCACGAAATAGCTAGGCGCATCATGATCTGCTTGATTTTACATCTGCTGATTACTGTTGATGAATTATTTATAGTGAGTGAAGCACTTTTTTATGTATTTTTTTAAATTTAAAAGTTTACAATTAAATCTAATGATGAATATGTCGCAGGCAAATCGTAAAATCAGACCGATCATGATGCGCCTGAGGCACTTCACGAAGTAGCTAGGCGCTTCATGATCTGACTGATTTTACGATCGGCCACGCACAGATACATTTAAAATTAAAATAATATACCTACATAAACAAATTTACATAGAAACATGTTCTTCTGATGAACATTTGTCATTTAGACAGAATTTAAGACAATTTAGACAATATGATAATGTTGTTACCGATATTGTAGGTATTACATGAAATAAAAGCAAACCCAAATAAAGTAACATAAAAAAATAGGAAACAATATAATACATAAAATATTTTTTGACAAGTTCTGAAAAAAAGATTACAATCGTTAATAAATTCAATTCGTATGTTAAATTTGAAAAAATGAAGTCAACTCCAAGGTAACAAACAGTTTACCTTTTGCAACTTACAACGAAATATAAAAATAACCAATGGTGTGCACTGTGCAGTCCATAAAAGCTGAAAAACTGTGCCTATTCCAAGAAAAAATGATCACTAAAGAAAATAAAATTATTAAGAATGAAAATATATTTTTTCCACAAAATTTATGATTTTTAATGTCACAATTGTTCTGCCTTGATAATATGTTTTTATTCAACTAATTTCTCTTTTTTGTTAGATGGTAAAATGGTCATTTTTAAATCATTATTCATACCCAAACTTGAAAAACTTTACACAGCCTGCCTATAGTCAAGGATCAATGCATGTCACTAAAAAAAAATAACCCAATGCACAAATCCTTCTTCTTCTTCGTATGGTGGGGGAGAGTTGGTAGAGATCAAGGTGGGATGCTGAGGTTGTCCAATTTGTCGATGGTTTCGAGAGTCACTTGGTTCAGTGTAGATATTCCACAGGAAAAATGGTGAAGGGGACATCCTTCTGCGATGAGTTCAGTTGTTTAATTTATGTTCTCATGTACACAATTATTCAGAAGCCTTTAGGCCACATTTTTGAAATCGTACAAATTTAAAATATTGTAAAATTTAAAGCCAAAGCCTTCTTCGATATGACGACATCCTTTAATCAGAAAAACCATTTCAAATTTTTTATCAGTAAAGTTAAAAGCATACAAATTGTTCTGGGTCTTTCATCCAAGATTTAATTTCACCATAATTATTGTAGTTCAATAATATTTATGTTGCAGAATTTACGATTTGTTTGGCTTTCTTTTCAGAAGTCATTTCAGGCTTTAGTTTCGTATCGTTTCGTGTCTCTATAACAACCTTTTCATCGCCACTGTGATCGAAGATAGTTTCTTTTGTTTCTGACATCATATTTGTGACATTATCGAATGATGGATCTGGAGTAAAATGGTCCGGAATTTTTGTAGAGTAATCTTCATCTGTAGTAGCATTTGTCTCAACGCTCGGAGTAGTATTTTCAGAAATAATGATTGATTGCTGATGGTCCGTTGTGTTTGTTTTGCTTACTTCTGATGAAACTATGTTTTCAGTATCGTTTTTCGTGGACGTTGTTATGTTTTGTGTCGTACTTTGGTAATTATTTGATAATTGAACGTTTCCACTTACTGCCGTAGAATTTATACTAGGAGTATAAACATCTTGCATAATCAAAGGTTCTCCGATAACATCAAAATTCTGACTTATTTCTGTTTCATTATTGTTTGAAATACTGTCTTGGTCATTATTTGTTACATTTGAAGTAGTATTGTGATTTTCATTTGAAATTTGAATAGTTCCAATATTGATTTGGTCAATATCTGGTACCACATTTGTTGGTGTGGTGAAATTAACTGCACTTGTTGAAATATCTGTTGAAATGTCTATTTGTCCATTTTCTGTACCATTATTTGGGTTTGTTGATATTTTGGTGGGTTTTACATCAATAAGTGTTACACTTTGAACTTCTGGCTTTGAGTTATTGCAAGCAGTTGATTTACAGTTTTCCGTGTTATCCAAATACACAACTTCATCGTAGTCCAATATGTCAGGTTTTCGGGTTGTCTGGTAGATCCATAGGCTTTGGTCCTGGACAACGTAGACTGAATTATACCCCTGTATCCTTTGTACAATATATTCCAAGATTGGTGGAAATCTGCTAATACTGGTTTTTGCACTTCTTGAATGACTGCTTCCACCACTCTTATTTCTAGTAGCTTCCGTGTGCATTCTATTAGAATTCATTCCTCCTCTTCTAAATTTGATGTTTTTGCTAGATTTCTTTAATTCACTTTCACGATTCATTGATTTCCATGCCATAAAAATATCAAAGATGTTTTTAACCTTATTTGTTTCTGAGACTCCATTATTTTCAAATTTATTAATGTTGTTTGCATTGTTCTGATTGCGAATCAAATACAATAAGTCACTTATGCTTCGAATCACAAATATTTTACTCATTTCACTGTCGAACTTATTTGCGATTTCATTACTTTTATACGGTGAAGGATTTTGTCGTAAATATACATAATTCTTTTCAGATTTTTCATCACTTTTCACGTACGATATCAAAGCACAATTAAGAATTAAAAAAATATAATAATAAATGTCTTTCATTTTGGTTGAGTCAATATCTGAGTTGAAGTATACGTTATTGAGTCCAGATTTTTAGCACTGATATTATTTGTAAGGGCGTTTTAGTTTTTAATATTTTACCGCGAATATTGATAATGAATCAACGTACGAAACGGTCAAAGTATTGCACTCGGTAGCCACTCTCGGATCACTAAATGTATTGAGATTATTGACTCAATCTGAGTCACGATCTAGGTTTTTTTGATACACTGGGTGGCTCAAATAAAACTCATATTATTAATTATATTTCCTGACCTTTTTTTGCAAAAATTTTACATTTTATCATGTGGTCTTTGTATATGTGAATTTATAACTAAGTAAAATATATTTATTAAATTTTTATTACATACGATGTATTTATAATGCAAGTTTTAGCAATGCCTTTCAGCTTATTACTAACCAAAACACTGCTGGTAAAAATGTAACCCATGTTGCAAAGGAAATTTGTTGAATCATTGATTTTGTATCCTACAGTGAGGTTTTGTGCTTTTTCCAATGCAATTATCACATTAATTAAATACAGAACTTTGTGATTTTTTGAAAAATAACGAATAGTAGGTATATAGGATGCAAGACGTCAAAATATTGGATATTTACGACCGGCTGAAAGGCTTGTGATACCATTGAAGAATCATGTATCGTGTAACGTTACGAGACACCATTGCATACGTTTTGTCGAATTCTACTTTAAAAGTTGACATCTTCATCATTTTTGAAGACATATCGAAAAACTAATTTTACTGTCGTATACATATATCTATATAATATATTTTCATCATAAAACGTTTTATTGATCTTTTGTAGGTACAGACTGCAAATAATGATTAATTTATTAAACTGATATAGATAATACAAATATTACATTTTCTCTTGCTTAGTAATACTACATTTTCTCTTGCTTAGTGGGACTCCTACAATTAATCTTGAATCTACCAAATGGTTCAGATCTTATACATTCCGGCAGCGCATTACCTATAATATTTCATCCTTTTGTAGAGTCAAATATTTTCCTTTTGTAGAGTATTGCTTTGTCCTTATTGGTACTCTGATTTTATTAAACGTCCTTGTAGTATCTGTGAATGTCGTTGCATATTATTTGGTTTCAAAGTATTTTGGTAACAGATTGTTTTTATTTGACAATCTCGTAGTGTAGGTATTAAAAATGATGCAAAAAACTTTTTAAATACATCTTTTTATACGATAAAACATGACTTTAAAATTTTATTTATTGAATAAATGTGTGAATGCAGTGATATCTTGGAAGTAGAAATTAACCCACTTTCCGTCATCCGATCGAGCTGAAACTCGGCAAATATACTTGTTGTCGTAGATAATGCATTCTCTCTTTTGGTTGCAATAATATAAGAAAAAAATGTCGGTCTTATCAACTCGGGATTTTAATTTGGTCAAACCAAAAAGTTTTATTGTATTAGTATAGTATAGTATATTTAAACTTAGTATATGTATATTTAATCTAAAAAAAAAAAAAAAACAATATTTTATTTTTTTCTTTCTTTTTACAGAAGACATTTTTGGCATTTTTCACCAGCATTTGGTTCCTTAGAACAGGCAATCTGCCTAGCTAGGAACTAATAACGTACAAGACATAATATAATAACACTTGTACACTTTTTAATATCTACAGTTATTTGAAATATTATTATTATTATGTAATTTTGTTGTATAAATGTAACTAATGTAATAAATAAATAAAAAATAAATAAAATATTTGTAAATAAATGAGTTACAACAGTAAGAAAACTTTGTTTTTTACGGTTTCGTTTTTAATTCATTTTCATTTTATTTTTCAGATTATCTTTGTGATATGTTCGTTTACAAGAATTACCTGTCTTCCCAATTATAATTCTCAATTATTTGAAAAAAAATGTAATAACAGGAGAATTAAAATCAGTATTTTTAATAAATGTTATGATGGAGTAGATGTTTTGCACCACCCATTAGGCAGATCAGCTGATAACATGTCGAGATGTACAACTGGTTTCAGGCTGGTGATGCTGTGTGTATCTGAAATACCCGTTACTCGGTCACTTGCCGCTGTCAGTACCTGTCTCCCACCTCATATCTACTCACCTTCTGCGTTATCATTATGTTATACCTACCTAATATGTTGGTACAATAAAGCGTATAAAGGTGTTGCGATTCGTTTATACAAATTCTCCACGATAGCTGTAAAGATTTTTTTTAAATAATTAACAACGCCCAGAGGGCTTTTACATTATTAGTTGCATAATATTTAACCTTTCAATTGTTTTTTTTCTTACAATATTTATAACTTTCACTCTTAAAGGGTGTTCTAGGCCATCATTTGAAATTATGGAAATAGGAGAGGTGAATTTATATATTAACTAGCGAGTTCTCGGCATGCGTTTCAATGCTCCTAACAAAAAAATTGTTTCTCCCTGCGTGTCTTTTCTCATTCATCCTGTTCCCCTTCCAACAGCCTCTTCGCCTCCCATGCCCCCTACCCCTCACGCGTTCCCCTCCACCCTCCCCGCCTTCCCTCTCCCCTCTCCTGCCAACCCCCCTTCCGCGATCCCCTCCCCTCTCCCGCGTTCAATATATTCAGTCCCGGTTTTTCAGATTTATCCCGGTCCATTCAGATTTTCAAACAGCTCGCGTGCCACGTATTACATTTTTTTTAACAAATTTTCGTTTTTCATATATTACAAACATTCATTTTTGTATATTATAAGAACAATCGATCAAATTTGGTAGGTACCTATATAAAATAAATAAAAAATTTGATTAGATTTAAAGCATTCGATTTTGGTTAGTGTGAGTACTTCGATTAAATTCATTAATTTAAAGAGTTTATTCGAAAATTGAATATTTATTGAACAATCGATGTTTGCAAAACGTCATCCCGAATTGTGACATTTTTGACAATTTCGTAAGAGTTTTAGTAATGATTCAGATACAATATTGTCGTAATAGTCCAGGAACCTTCGCGAGGATGTAAAGAAGGTATTTCGAAAGTTTCAAACATTTCCTGTGCAATGTAGCAGCGCATAGACAATTTGTTTATATACATATTTACAAGCCAGCGTGTTTAGTTTTTTTGTATATTTTGTATAAATAATTATATTTTGTATAATTAAATAATTATATATTTTAATGTATATTTTGTATAAATAAAAATAACAATAAATAATACATAAAGAACAATTTTTTTAATATTTTTTAATTATTATTAAGTATTTTTTTTAAATATTTTTCTGTAAAAAATATTATATAGGTAATAGGAAAAAACTTAAGATGTACCAACTGCTTCGACCAAGTATCGATGACCTACTGTAATAATATAATATTAGTTTTTAGTTGTTATTCTTCTTATATATTTTGTACAATATTGATTTATTTCCTTCCTTCATTATTTTTGATTTTTTAATTGAATGCCATGCCAATATGGATTACATTTCATCGCACTCCCGAAACAAAATCATTACCATTATTAAATTTACTAGTACTTCCTGCAGACTCACCCCTTTTTGATTTGTAAAGCGCTTCAAAATTGTTGAACTTGCGCACTTGTTTTGTTCGGTATAAAAATGCCAAACTGGCCCCAAGTAAGTCTAGGTGTGTACCTATTGTATGCAAAATATCTGTGACAAACGCTCTGGCGACATTTTTGCCAAATGCCAAGTATTCCCCGGGGCCGCTTTATGGCCCTCACTAAATACTAAACGGCGCCACATTACTACAGGGAACTGAAAATTTTGTGTTCGTCATAAAGCAAATTTTTACACGAAATTTGTCAATTTTGTGACTATTCTGAATTACGAATGTTACCATTTTCACGAGAATAACCTGAATTTTCGAGAAAGTTAGTAATATTAGTGTAGCCAGGCACCGTAGAATATAGATTATATAAACATTTTGATTGCTAGTCGAGAGTATTATCCCTCGACCATGGAGGCCGGTTTTGCTGCAAAATACCAAAAATTTAACACAACGTCACCTTTGTTGTAAAATACCACCGATTATTTAGAGAAAAACGCGAATTTCGCAGAAAAACATCACGTTTTTTTTGAAGTCCCTGAATTATTTAACCTGGAATGTTTTTCTGTCTTTTGAAAGATTTTTTTAAAAACTGGTACCTAAATAGCAGTTTTTTACGCAGTGGTAGATTTTAGAAAAGAAATGCTCCCGATAATAACCAATTATATTTTTTTCGTGTTACTTTGTGTAAGTAGGAAGGTGTTCGATTTTTATAATAATCTTATTATAGATTAAAATCTTACATTTTAAAAAAGCCCTATAAAAACAGCAGTTTCATATCAGTTGAACTACCGACAGTTGGCTCCCCGGAATACTTTTATACAATACTAGCAGACCCGGCTACACGTTGCTGCGGCTAACGAAACACAACGCCATCCAATGAAAACTAATTTTACAACTAGTTAATTTGCATACATAGGTATCAAATTCACACCGCCCGCTTTGTCGCTTATTATATATTTCAACCAATTTACACAAAACATTGACAAATTATTTATATACCTTAACCTTCCTCATGAACCACTATATCTATTGGTGTAAAACCATGAAAATCTGCATGAAAATTCGTTGTGTAGTTTAAAAGATCTAAGCTTACAGACAGCGGGAGCGACTTTGCTTTGTACTGGGTATGTAAAGATACAGTCGGTTTAGGAAAAGTACGGTATATCTACTTACACAAAATACGACTAAGTGCCCCCAAAATGGAGTGCAGAGAAGATTTACCCCCGAATAACATGAGTATAAAACACATTTTCATTCAAATTCATCAAAGAAAAAACTACTTGTCCATATACTGTACATACTAGCGTATAAGTAAAAGAATCGACACTAAATAAACTCGCTTCATATCCATACCGCACGTTAGGGTCTTAAACCAGCCAGCGGCCGAAAATCCACATTTCGTCGAAAGATGTTCTTACGATCGTACAGGGCGGTTCCAATGAGAAAGATCAATTATTCTCTGTACCAGCTTTTTTTAAAAATAATAATTCAATATCTATTTTATTTCATTCCAAATTTGCTTTAATTTATGCCTATATCCAAAAATGCTGAAAGACGTGATGATATAACTATTAAAATTATGTACTTTTTGTAAAAAAAATTTATCATCAGTACTTATCATTTTTCAATAACGTCTAAGCAAAGTAAATGTGCAAAAGAAATCTGAAATATATTAATACGTAAGACCGTAAATAGATAGACAAAATAGTGTTCGGATATTTTTTTAATGATTTTAATTGAACTAAAATTAAAATTTTGAAACATGCGTATTGATTAGATGACGTATTGATTTACAATAAAATATGATTACACGATATGAAATATGTCTTGAAAAAATTCGATGCCAGTTAAATAAGATTTTTCGTATGAAAATTTAAGAAATCTGCCAACGACCTATGGTGTAACCTTATTATAGTAAAAACAAATACTTTTTCACAAAATTTAATACATGCTTTTACTAGGTAAAAAAACAATATTTGGAAATCAATTATAAAATTTTTGTGTAAAAGAGTTAAAACGTCTAAAATTTTATTTAAAAATGACTATTTCCGGTTTTCTCTGGTACCCTCTGAAGTCGATTTTCGGTTTGAATTTGGTAGGTACGTAAGAATGCACAAAATTTTATTATTTTATTATAATTTACAATTTCGGGGACCAAATGTAGAGGATCAACTGTCGGGTCACCAAAAACAGCTTCCATATTCAAGTTCTGTCACCCTCTACAACTTTACCCTGCACAAAGCGCCCCCCATTACTTGAAAACTCCAAAGCGACACAGACAAGACGTTTATAGAGATGACATCTTGCCGGATACGACAAGTAGTCAAGTGGGGGAAGGGGGGGGGGGGGGGGGGGGGGGAAGAGACGGAGGTGGGAGTAGCCGCATACAATGATAAGTGCATTCAGCGGGACAAAGGGGTACAGAATCTCCGACTCTGAAGAAGATACTGGAGAAAAATTGCTGCAAACAAACAGGGGTGAACTGGAATTGCGGATTTTAAAAATATCTTTGATGATTGGATAGAATCATCCGTATACCACCTCCGCTTTAAATAATACGTAAATAAACGTACCTACCTACGTATAACTATTTCTGAAAAAATTCATCGTATGAAAAGTTATCGTGCAGAAGAATATCTAGTGACAGTTTTAATCCAACAATCGAATTTGATTGAAAAATCACAAAATTAATAAACTTACATGTCAATCACTCCAAAAACATTTTTCAACAGATTAACTCGCCAAAAATGTGAAAAATGTAGCTGAGAAATACCGCCGTCATTAAAAAGATTCACGTGTAAAAATCTATTGAAATCGTAGACTAACTAGATTGTTTTCTATGACTCAAACCGAAATTTATCTATTTTTGAAAGTGGAGATTAGGTATTTGAATACAGTTAAAAATATGTGTAAGTTTTAAAGTTTATTTTTAATTTTAATTATTGAAGTGAAAACTTCTTTAGCACCGTTGTCATTTGAAACTCGATGAAACGAAAAATAGCAACGCTAAAAAGAGACAAACTCGGGATTTAGCCTGCGATAGAATGAAATAGTATAATCGGTCTCCTATTCGTGCCTTAGCCTCCCCACTCTTGTTTACTTTAGTTTTCTGAAGGTTTCACTTCTACGGCGTGTGATTGCACATTCTGTTTTTTCATTCATAATGATTGATTTGAAACCGCACATTCCGAAACGGTTCCAACTGGCTACAACGTCATTATTACATGAAAACGCCACTTTGCCCGGTATGACGTCAACGCCGCCAAATTCTCGAATAAAACCGAATGTGGCATTTTGGCAGAAAATGAAAAATGGCACATTTAAAATCGTTATAGAAAATTTATTCGCCAACATAAAAATAAAATGCCCCTCATTATTGTAATTTTTCTCTCACTTTTTTTAAACTTTAAAAACACACGGAAAATACCCTATACTGGAGGAATTCCATAACAATTATATATTTTTGAAACAATTTGAAACGTTGTCAGGTAACGCGTCAGGTGTTTATTTAAACTCACCGCCTGACAACGGCGCAGAGATGGCGTTAGCAGCGCGGTCGACCGCGCAGCGAGTTCGCGCAGCACCGCGGGCCGTGCCCAGTGCCCAGCGCACGCGACTCGAGCGACCGTTGCTTGCCCGATCCGCGTGTGTGGGATGGATCCGCCGAACAACGCCATGCGCCCCCGGCTCCGCAGAGCCTGTTTTCATTCCTATCCGATTGATTCGAGACGTTAAACCAAATTCAGTATGTGCCTTGTAACGGAATCTACCTCGAGACCTATGAGCAGGTCCCGAGTACACGCCTTGGAGCCCTGGAGGAGCCGCATCAGTCTCAGTAAGCCCAATCCCTCATTTTAGCTTGTGCTGTAAAAACTGTTATTGTCGCGATACGGAAATTGGGGTCCAGAGAGAGAAATGCAGGGAATCTTTTAGAATAGTGTAATGATGTGTTTAATTGTGTTCCCAACTGTAATTTGAGTTGATTAATGCCTTTTTTCAATGTGAATAAACGTAGTAAGGAAAACCTCACTCTTTTTAATTGCCGACAAAACCTACCTATTAAGTGAATTATTGCTGCGGCTGAACTGCAGCCCTGAGGTACCTACATGTTCCTGCTGATTGAGCTGGTCGCAGGTGGACCCAGACCCAGGTCCCGTCTCCGGACGTTGTAAGTTACCCATGTGTTCGCATTCGATGCTAACTTTTACCTTAAAAAACTGCCATCCAAATGCGAAGGGACCTACGCCCCAACACTGGCGCCCCCAACAACGTTTTTATCACAAATATATATATTTTTTTAAATTAAAAATTGTACCAATATATTTACCTATTGAAACGGAAATATCAAAAATGAAATGGCAAAACTAATCTAAAATTGCCTAAAAATGTAATATTTTGTAAGTACTTACCGGCTTTTTAAGTACTTAAAAGGCCGGTTTTCAGGTTTACCCAGGCCCGTTTTGATATCCAGTTCAGTCCTGTACACCCGTCTTTGCTCCTGACATCCGCGGGGTGTCGAGGAGCGCTGAGTTGAACCTAAGTAGTACATCTCTTGTATTGTCTTTGTTCATAATATAATAACAGTGAACCTTTTGTCTTGGTGTAGTTATACTATACCAGTATGGTTAAAACGAGGGGGTTTCGCTTAATTGGAATTTTGATTAATTTTGATGGGTGACGGTTTCATCAAGTATTTAACGATTCAAAATTTAATTGAGAATTTTTTTTATAGATTTTGAAGATCATTTTAAACTCAAACTTTTGCTTTTAGTGTCCCTAGTGTCCTAGGAATCTTCACCCTGAAGTCTGAAAGACTCACAGACCGAAAAACTCTAGTTGTTTCAGTCATGTTGGTATTGCTGCGGTGTCTTTTATCAATTTTCCTATCTTTTCCTTACTTATTCTCCTTACTTAATTCTCTTATATATGACCAAGATATTAGAGAATTCTTAACCATTTAGTAACTGAGTGGAAAATCGCATCGAGTTCACACTTTGGCATTGTGGGTTCAATTCATCTACTAGCTAAGTTAAAGTATTGGCAGGTTATTGTTTTATATATTTTTTAAATGAATATAAACATTTACTGAGCACGCCGAAGACATTAGGATATTATAAGACCAATTATTACATTATTATGCACATATATGTATGTTATATCAGCGCCAATATTAGGGAATGTTTTGATGCGAAAGAAATGAGGTAAGAATCTTTCTCTTACTGTAAGTAAGTAAATGAAAGGGGGAAGAACTGACCTGTAAAACTTAAACGAAATTGTTTTCTTAAATTCATAGTATTTGAGTCACTAATTCTCTTAGCCAAACATGGGGAAATTCCCTTGAATTCCAAAGCAGGATACGTGTGTGGATTAGAACCTGGCTTACCAACCAACAATGATTCCTTGCCAACTCAGAATCAAGTCAAATCAGTACCTCTGAAAATTCATTGAATCAATGAAAAAAAAATGGAAATAACCCATAACATAACCTATTTAACCAATTTTTAAAATAATTTTTTCATCACTTTTAATGACTTTTCAAAGGCGGTGTTGGGTTAATTTCATTCTGAGTTGTCCGGTCACCAGATAAACAAGTGTATTTGAATATACAACATTTAAATTGATTATTTTTAGGATGAAATATATCTTTTAGATCAGAATATTTATTTCCGGGACTGTGACTGTGTCTCGGAATCTTAGAATTTTGATAAGCCCGCGTCCTAGTGTTGTTAAAGTAAAACGGTAATAAATGTCTGCAAGACCTTTTGGCTATTTGGATGTTGATTAATTGAAGCAATTCAGTTTCAGAACAGTCAATTTTGTAATGCAGTATTTTATGTAATAGTATTAAATCTGTCATTTTTTCTTTCCGAAAATGTCAATATTGACAAATGATCCGAGGTAATTATACCTACAGGAATATGAAATTTATAGTTTAATACCTCAGGAACTTATGTTGAATCTTTTCAATGTTGTTGGAATGAATATTGAAAAAGGGAGACCATAACGTAGAGTTATACTCTAGTTGGCATCTGACAAGAGTTTTAATCTAAATAACATGGTACGTGTGCCTAAATTATTGAAGTCTTTTACAGCTCTCAAAACAAAGCCGAGAGTCTAAGGGCCTTGTTGTTAATATTATTAATATGATATACAAATGTTAGTTTGCTAACGAGTATAAGAGCTAGATCAACAATTACACTAACGCAATTACATTTTTTTAAGTGAAACTTTTTTAGCACCGTTGTTATTTGAAACACGATGAAACGGAAACGAGCGACACTAAAAGGAGATAAACGCATACAGCTATAGGATTTAGCCTGCGAGAAAATGAGATGGACTAATCGGTGTCCTGTTTGTGCGGTGCGTCGTAGCCTATCGGCCTCCTAATCGTGCGGTGCTTGGTAGAATAAAATGTAAAACAATATTTTACCTTTGTAATAATATTATAATAAATAAACCCTACAATTATCCTATACCTGATACCTACACTCGTCTCATTCTCTCAAAGTTTAGTTTTCTGATGGTTTAGTTTTAGCGCCCTTGAGGTGATTTTTCACAAAAACGGCGCTCCACAAATTATACAATTATTATTATTATTATTATTTCACTTCTACCGCGTGTGAACTGCACACATGATTTTTTTTAATCATTTAGTTACTTATATTAAAAAAATATTGGATTATTTATTCCGTACAAAAAAAATTAACTGATTTTTCTTTATGTTAAATGCTAGTTTGTGCTTAACAGAAAAATAAGAGCATTACATGAGATTTACAGATAAATATGAGCATAACACGAGCTTTACAGAAAAATTTGAGCTTTACAGAAAAAAAACTACCTTTAAATGAGCTTTACATAAAAATAAGAGCATAACATGAGCTTTACAGAAAAAAGGAGCATAACACGAGCTTTACAGAAAAATTTGAGCTTTAAGAAAAACATGAGCTTTACCGAAAAAAATTACCTTTAAATGAGCTTTACATAAAAATAAAAGCATAACATGAGCTTTACAGAAAAAGAGGAGCATAACACGAGCTTTACAGAAAAATTTGACCTTTAAATGAGCTTAACAGAAAAATAAGAGCATAACATGAGCTTTACAGAAAAATATGAGCATAATATAATCTTTACAGAAAAACATTGTTCTCTTATATTTCCATCCACAGTAATTTTTGGAAATCGCGTAAAATAAAATAGAAAAAGATTTTAATAGCCACTAAACGTCAAACTAATTTCTTTTTGTGGATTAGACAAATAAAAAACATAATGGCGAAGTCCACAATAAAAACTAAGGGTGTCTCTGTATGTAGATTGGGAATAGTTTATATTTCGTTGTAGAAGGCGGGGGGCAGTCAGTAGGAGTCATTAACATTAAATATTAACCCCCATTAAACCGGTAATGTCACTTTTAAATGTCATTTTTATACCAAGTCGGTGAGCAGATTAACAAACCATAACGCTGTAGGTCTTGTATGAAAATTTTCTCATAAAATG
Organism: Limnephilus lunatus; assembly: GCA_917563855.2. NCBI lineage: Eukaryota > Metazoa > Arthropoda > Insecta > Trichoptera > Limnephilidae > Limnephilus > Limnephilus lunatus. The sequence goes on along the minus strand of OU830596.1, from coordinate 18,958,583 downwards.
AACGAACTTTTTGTTGCGTTCTTCTGGTTCAATCAATTCAAATTTGCTTTGGATTTAAAGGTTATTTAAAAAAATATTGGGACTCTTTGTGTGAAGAATTTATTCAAGCGATAAAATACCCACTTATATAGGTAATACCAAAGGTATTGAAGTATAAGGGAAGTGCTATCCGCAGCTTTTACTAGTTGAGACTGTGCTTCCTGGTGTCGCCGATATTGTTAACCAATTAACAAATAAACTGAATGAACGAATATTTAACGAATAAGCTAAACTAACGTTAAACTTAATGAACGTTGAACTAAATGAACGAAACTATAAGGCGATTCACTAGTACATGAAAAAACCGACGTCGGAATTCACGCCCCTTTACGGGAGGAGCTTCAAAATACTTGAGAAACAGCTTTTGGAAAGGTTGGAAAAGATATTTGAGTTTTTTTTTACATGTTGATTTCGTAAAGGCCTGTAAAAAACATCAATTCCTTTTTTATGCATTGTTTATTGTAATAAAACGGAATTTTTAAATTGATATCAAGAAAAAAAGCGGCGCGGAGCCTAACACGTCATTTCTCCGCTCCGGCCGGAGCAGTGGTGAGAGAAAATAAGGGCGGCTGCCAGTCGTTCTTCGGTGGACGGTATAAGGTTCACTTTGATATTACAAATTCGTCGACTGCCAAATTGTTGCCGTGATGTCAAAAATAACAACGCGAAAGTGCATATTATATTTTATTTTGTCAGGTTAGGGCGTAAATTTATTTTTTTTGCGATTATCATAAAAGAAACTAAATTTGCCACATTAAACAATAAAACCATATACGAAAATAGGTTTATAAATAGGAGAGTTTGGACTTCAAAGTGTTTTTTATAGACCATATAATTTATTTTTTTCTAGGCTTATTAAAATACTTAAAAAATGACTGATATTTTTAAGGGCCAAGATATGTTCTAAGCGCAGTATTTAATTGAAGCATCTATAATACTTCTAAGCGATCAAATTTTCAAAACAAAAACGTATGATTTTGTATTATTTAGTATGGCTTCATCTTACTTCACACCTTCCAAAAATTAACTAAATGAACAAATTCTTTCCGTATGCAAATTATTCCCGTTAGGTAGTGGACCGCCGACAGTCGGGCGGACATCGTTGCAAATCTCTTTTGTATTTCAATTTTTTGGGGTAATATAATATTTTTATAGAAAATTACTTTAGGTTTTCGTTTTAAAAATTGGAACTGATTTGTGAATAATTCAGATTATCCTGTGATTTTTCAGCGGTTAACGCTGTCTAGTTATCTCCTGTTGCTTGTTTTGAAAACAGAAGAAGATTTGGAACCGCCTTGGAAGCAAGTTGTTGGCGTTTTTTGTGTAGGTACTCAATCTTGTTGTTAGGTAAAAAGTAGGAATCAGACCATCTCAGAACTCGAAAGTACTCGTACATAATATCGTTTTGTACACTCGTTTTGTTCTGGCGAAAATTACCCTGAGGTATCACGGTGGAACCATATAACTATATTGTGGTTTTGTCGTGTGCCCTTCGCAGAGATACAGTGGTACCTAAATGATTGGTTATCCGTTTTCCTTGCATCCATTTTTTTTCATACACATATTATCACTTAATTCCAGCACACACTATTCCGTTTCGTTTTATTTTCAGTATTTACAGTTCAACTGAAAGTGCACCTAAATCCATAATTCCTAAAAAGTTCGTAAGCGACACTTATTATAACTAAGATTATGTAATTTTTGGCGAATCGTACCTATTAAAACTTAAGATTTTTGATAAATTTAATAAGAAATACCTATTTTTAAAGTAAATGTACAATCCGACATTATTCCGTAGCGACTGTACGGATGAAATTTAAGAATCCGACTCCGTGTACAACTCTGACGCCGCGCCGCCCCATACGAAACCACCAGCGTGAAGTTTGTGACTTAAGCTACTATAGTAGGTAATTGAACGGAATGTGGCTAATAATGCCAAAAGATGGCGCTACTTACGTTAACAGCAGACATAAGGAACGTTGGCTGGTATGGGTATTCTCTTGGATATTCATTTTCTAGTCTGGATGATCGTTTGTGACTAAGCTACTGCCGTGTCGCCCTCTGCCCGCAGGGCCTAGCAGCAAAAACGCACATTCTGATTGTTGTCTAATTCTGTATAAAAAAACGTTCATTAATCGTTTCAAGTTTCAATTACACTGCCAAAAAGTTTAACTTACACTTGGAAGACGTACCCGCTTTAAAAAAAGGTTTTGTAATGCGGCCCCAATAGAAAATCTCCATACAGAATGAACTATACAGGTTAGTAAGTAGCAACTTCTAACTGCTTCGCAAGATATAATAATGCCCGATTTCACGGGTAATTAGGCGGTGGCGGCCCGGGCAACTCCGGGCGTTACGGTAATGGCATTAATAGATGTCAAATTGTGTCAATGGCACGTTGCTTCCACCTTACCGCCCTTACGGCCTTCCTTCCTAAACGGAAAGCCGGAATAAGTGTACAAGCGAGCGGAAAACGAACAGGTAGGTAGAATAAGCTATCTGGGAAAAATAGTTTAAATATAACTAAATTATTTTCCTCAGGACCTCCTTTTTTTATACAATACCTTCACACAGGATGCCCTGAGGAAAATATTTTCCCTCAGAGCCTGTGCCTTCTTTGGGAATGCTGTATAGAGGGTGTTTTAAAGGAGAGGAAGGATATAAAGTTCTGGGAAGGATACGTTAATGGAGGATTGGTAGGCATCTGGGGTCAGCGGGTCCTGGAGTGACTGATGTATGAATCCATCCCTTCCACTGCGGTGCAAGGCGATATTCCCAAAGAGTCCTGCTTGATAGGTCACAAGGTCTCCCTCAACCAGTCTCTCCCGATCCGGCCTGCCACGCAGCTAGTGGGCAGACACATCCGCCGCCAAAACCTGGACAAACCTCACCCCATGAACCCGGGCACCCCTGCTAAGTCATCAAAAGTGAGCCACTTGGGGTGGCCTATGGCAGAGGTGCTGGTTATCCAGTAAATGGTTCCCGGGGCGGCGGTACCCATACCTGCCTTCAAAATTGTATGGAGGTAATGAAAACCCTCTTCTACGGACTTAATATAAAATAATATGTTTCCAGTGTGGTAGCTAATATCAGAATCGCCCATGTGAAAATATGGAAATGTTGCATTAAATGGCTTAAGTAACCAGATCTGAATAAACAGGTTCTTCCTAAGCTTTTTACCATTTTCCCCTTCATCTTCTTCTACCAATTTCCCACGAGTCATGCAGAATACCCCTTTGGCGACGCCCCTTTGCCGTGCCAAGCGGGCAGTTGGGACACTTCTGCGGTATTCATGTGTGCATTTCACACGCGGTAGGAGGGAAACCTTCAGAAAACTAAACTTCGAGAGAATGAGACATCGGGAGCAGAATAATTGTAGGGTTTATTTATTATAATACTAGCTTTTGCCCCCGGCTTCGCTCGCATATTCGCCCCGCCCCCCCTCTCCATACCAGTTACATTCATTTTTCACGATGTCACCCATTAAAACGTAACAATCAAATACGCGCTAGCTGTTGGCTAAGGTCAAAATGTAGATTAGTACCTATTTTATACATATTTGAATTTTGCTATCAAAAGAATCTCCAGAGTAACCTAAAAAAATAACAAAATGACAGCCCACGTCAAACAATTACTTAGCAACACGTTTTGCTTTTCGTTCGGATAATAAACGTATAATAAATAATTTTATAACGCCACAGCTTATTCATAACGCCAGATCTTACCAATATATAGCCTGTATTAATCGCAAATAATGTAGCTTTCGATTAGTTAAATAATTTTTAAATTCCATTCCGTTTTTATTGCGTGAAAGAATAACGAACACAAAGCCATACAAACTTTCACCTTTATAATATCTTTAAGATTGTTACCAAGTTTACAAATTTCAAATTGAAGTTTTCACTAAAAAAAAAAATGGTACTGAATGTCCATTTGATGACAATGTTACATTTGAATTTCTGTAAAACAACTGGGCTGTTTAGATTATTACAGCAAAATTATAATTCAAATGCATTCTCCAAAAGGGGGATGATTTCGTGATATCAAGAACCAACCCCTATACTATTGTGAAGTTTTCACGACATCATTAGCCTGATACAGCACGTTGTTTTACTTAGAACGTGACAAAAAAGGTTTACGTGGTAAGTTTTGTGAGAAGGAGTTGTGTGAATATTTTGGCGACATAAAAGACTTGTTTTGAATACATTCTGGACGAGTTCTTCGCTTTGTAAAAAGGCACATTACTGAGATTTGAACTCAAACACGTAGTAGCTAGCAGTACCTAAATAAAAAGTAGGTATAGTGTTTGGCGATTCTGTGGTCGAGGGTAAGTCTCCGACTAGCAACCAGGGTTTAAGTCATAAATACATTTTATTAGATTAATTTGTGTTATTTCACAATTTAGTAGGTAATTAAAAATAATATATAGTATATTTGCGGCATGCTCCAGAGTGGAAGATACTCTCAGTACCGTCCTGGTGTAAGACCACCATTAAGAATTGAAACTTTGCTCCAATTTGAGAGGCGGGTATGGGTACCGCCGCCCCAGGAACCATTTATTTGATAGCTAAGACCACTGCCAAAGGTCATCCCAAGTGGTTCGCTACGTTTGATGACTTAGCAGTTGTACCCGGGTTCATGGGGTGAGGTGTGTTTAGGTCGTGGCGGCGAATGGGTTTACTCATACCTACTGCGTAGTGGACCGGATCGGGAGAGACTGGTTGAGGTAAACCTAATCTAGACTTCTCCAGCAGGACTCTCTCGACCCATCGCCTTGCATCACAGAGGGAGGGATGGATTCATACGTCCGTCACTCTTGGATACATTGACCACCAGACACCCGCACCGCTTGTCTTTTTCTTCCCAGAACATCCTCTTCTTCCTTTCCGTATAAAGACACTCCACACAGCATCCCCCAAAGATGACATATGCTTGAAGGATTTCATTTCCTCATGACGTCATGTGAGGAGCTAATGTAAAAAAAAGTGTGCAGTTCACACGCGGTAGAAGTGAGACTTTCAGAAAACTAAAGTAGACAAGATTGAATAGGCTACGAAGCATCGCATTAAGAGGAGACTATTATTAATATCTCATTCTCTCACATGCTAAATCCTATAGATGTTTGTGTTTGTCCCTGTTTCGTTTCATCGAGTTTTAAATCACAACGGTGCTAAAGAATTTTTCACTCCAAAAACGGTGATACTGAAATAATTCTCCTCTCAAATCAATCAGCCAGTTCTGTTTATTTACCCTCCCACTCTCTCAGCCCATCACCCCTCTTTACCTCCTCTTCGTGTGTTTTGCCAACCGACCAATTAGTGTTGAATCCTCTTTAGTCCAGAAAACGTTCCAACACTCGATGATGGGGTCAGATAGAGCACGAAACTTTTTACCCCTAACAACACTCTAAACATAAATACTGAGGGGGCGAGACACCGAAACACCCTCACCTCATAGATATTATTATTACGCTTAAAAATACATATTTTTTAAATATCTATCTAATATTAATAATAATAAGTATGTTTTTAAAATATTAATTCCATTTTATTTAAAACCATAGAAGCCCATTCATATTTTGCTAAAGCCCAATCATAGGTCAAATTTACCTACATGAATAAATACACTTGTAACATAGTTTATTATACGTAATTTATTATTTTTTATCATTATTTATTCGTATTAACTATTCAGGAAATGAAAAAAACGTGTAATTAGAATAATATTTATTATTGATGTACAAAAATAATAATTAATATTTGACAAGTTAAAGTATTTCACCAAAAAGTGTAGACATAATTTGTCTCGACGCCATCTAGTGGGAGAGTTTCTCACAAAAAATAAAGTTGGTTGTTTTCAGGTGAAAAATGTAATAATCAGTAATTGTTGAATGAAACACTAGTATAATATCTATTGAATTATTTAGCGGGTGGGAGATAAGCCGACAGGTAGCTCAGTGGAAGAGCAGTTGACCGGATATCAGAAGGACGCGGTTCAAGTCTCATCGGCGGCATTTATCTTTTCTCGAGAGATTTTTTCAATGTTGATGAGTGTTTCAGGCTAATAATTATTGCTTATAATAATTGTTAGAATAATATTTATTTATTAGACTTTGAAAAAACAATTACGAGAATTACTAATTCATACAAAAATTTGGTGCAAAATGAAATCCTTTCGGTGTGCTTCTTTTAAACCAAAAATATTTTTAAAAAAAGTTATTTTTTGTACTAACCAATAAATAACAATTTAACAGTTTTTTTTTTCTTTAGATCGTCGGATCTGCCCTGATGATGGACACTGCAACGCTGTCCGAAACGTCGGATAAAGAAGGAGGAAGCGCCAGTGGCGTAGCTAGCATGGGTGGCACCAAGGGCGGAAAGGGCGGATAACGTGGTTGGTGTCACCCCTCCCTCTCTATTAAAGTTGACAAACGCTATATTTCGACTCATGAAAAATTGTAAGCGGGGGGGGGGGTGGTTAGACGGGGCGGTCCGCCCCCCCTCACTACGCCACTGGGTAGCGCCCCAAAAACAAACAACGAAAATGCTTTTGGCCGTGAAAATCTAAAAACTTATCAGTTTTATATAATTATTTTTTCTTTATAAACACTTTTCACACACATCATTAAATTACAAAAAGCCTAAACATAGGTCAAATTGACCTACAAAAGTACGATAACTCCAATATGAAGGGACTTACCAAGGCAACACCGCCGTCTCCTGTGGGCTCTTGGCGGGTACTAAGTTGGTTCGATCAATCAAGGCAATCGATAGAAGTGTGCGAAAGAGAAAGCAGATATTTGTTTGCGTATAGGTAAAAATGACCTAGATTGGGCTTCTAGATGTGAAACACACACATTTTCTCTACTCGTGCGTCACTTATTGTAAGTTTTTTACATTTTATATAAAATTTCATAACGTCGTAGCTCACCATTATATACATATAGAAACCTTTGCGGTTGTGGGTACAACAAATCACTAAAGTTTCGTCTCAATCGGATGAATGGTATGGGAAAAAATAAGGGACACACAATATTAATTTGGGAGGCCGGTATGGGTACTGCCGCCCCGAGAACCATTTGTTGGATAACCAACTCGTCTGCTATAGATCACCCCAAGTGGTTCGCTATGTATCATGGGCCGGATCGGGAGAGACTGTTTGAGGGAGACCCAAACTAGACCTCTCCATCCAGACTATTTCGACCCATCGCCTTGCACCGCAGTGGGAGGAATGGATTCATACGTCCGTCGCTCTTGGACAATTTGCCCCTAGATTCTTACACACCCCTCACATATTTTTTCTTCTCAAAACTTTATCTCCTTCCTTGAATGAAAAGACCCTCTTCACAAAGATGACATAGACCTTGAGTGATGTTTGGCCTCAGCGCATCCCGTGTGGAGCTAATGAAAAAAATAACTTTTTTATATACTTAGATATATGTATATACATAGATTACATAGATATGTAAATTTTCATTCCCATTTCTTTCCGGATCTGTTTGACCTTTCATACTAGGTAATCAAAAATATTAATGAATATTGTGTGTCTATAACTATGGTTCAATGAACTATGATTTTGCTTTAAATTGATGTGCCGTTATTTTCAAAATAGGAAGTTTTTGTTTGGAGAATGAAGAACTTACCTATAGAGGTTTCGACGGATCCATTTTTACCTAGACTTCGGTAAACAAAACTAATTTTTATATAAACGGTGTTGTGTTGCACTTTAGTTTTCCATTACGCTTGGAAAAATATAGCGTTGTTTTGATATTTTGCATTTCATTTAAAATTTCAAAAAGCCAATAAATAAGCCAACAAAATGATTTTCAATTTTTAAGATATGAGCTCTTATAATTTTACCCCTCGATTTCATGGCACTATTTTTACATTTCCAAGAGAGTATTGCCATCTAGTTGTGTATATTCAAAGCTTTACTATGAAAATAAACAGTGGGTAGTTTTAAAAACATTCTATTCTGTAACCAAAGATGGCCCTGTACGATGGTAACGAGACAAACGTCAATATCTTCTTACTAATATTGTATGCATGTATGTGAGTTACTCTTTCATGCAATAAATATAGAATGGAATTTAAAAATTCATTTACTAATCGAAAGCTACATTATTTGCGAGTAATATAGGCTATATATATTGGTAAGCTATGGCGTTATGAATAAGCTGTGGCGTTATGAAATTATTTATTATACATTTATTGTCCGAACGAAAAACAAAGCGTGTTGCTAAGTAATTGTTTGACGTGGGCCGTCATTTTGTTATTTGTTTAGGTTACTCTGGAGATTCCTTTGACAGCAAAAATTCAAATATATATAAAGTGGGTACTTATCTACATTTTGACCTTAGCCAACCTGCTAGCGCGTATTTGATTATTACGTTTTAATAGGTGACATCGTGAAAAATGATTGCAACGGGTATGGAGGAGGAGGAATGCGATCGAAGCCGGGGGCAAAAGCTAGTGTTAAATTTAATTTTATCTTACTAATACTAATACTATAAACGCGAAACTTTGTATGAAAGTATGTGTGTTTGCTACTCTTTCACGCAAAACTACTGAATGGATTTTAATGAAACTCTACAATAATATATCTCATACATCAGAATAACATATAGGCTATATAGTCCACTACCAAAAGTTTTTTTATTTTTTGTGTGTTTGATTCAGCAAAAAGAACGAATCTTTTGCTTTATATCCATCTAACCGAAGTACACGGCTTCCCAAAGAAATTAAGGGTGAAAGTTGATATTTATTTATTTATTTATTTATTATTACATTTATTACATACAAGAAATAACAATATAAAAGGAAGCTTTGACTGCCCAACTAGGAAGGTTTCCCGTTTTAGGACAGTCAACTTGGCAGGTTGCGTGTACATAATTTCACATTAGGGGATTCAATAATAAATAACAATAATGGTACATATTGGGGGAGTTACTTAGATATTAGGTACAATATCGGATATAAGTTGTGTTATTCTAGGTATACAGCAGTAATAAACAATAAAATCCAGATAGGTACATGTAAAATATAAAGTAAAATCCAGATAGGTACATGTAAAATATAAAGTAGAACTAAAATATAACAAATGTAAGAAAGAAAAATAATAAAAAAATTTTTTTTTTTTTTTTTTTTTATGAAAATACAATTTAGCAGTAATAAGCAATAAAATCCAGGTAGGTATATGTAAAATATAGAATAAAAATATAATATATAAATATAAGAAAGAAAAATAAAAAAGAAAAAAAAAAGAAGAAAATAATTTATAGGAAAATACAAATACAAAATCGAAGAAATCAACTCAGACTACGTTTTTTAATAATTTTTCGGAATCTGTCCTACCTAAGTCTAATAACCATTTTGTAATTTTAGTACCGAAGGATGATAATTCACACAGTTTCAATTGAGAGGGGATTTTGTTGTATATTTTTGGTCCCAGGTATGAGAAAACTTTTTGATAAGCCGCAGTATTGCTTGTTGGAATAGAAAGGTCGTTTCTGCTTTTACTTCTGGTTTGATGATTATGATCGATTGTTATCGTTTTGTTTTTATTTTTATGGACGCAGATTGTTATTTTTTTTATGTAACATTTGTTAGGGTACCCCGATGTCGGCTTCTAAACCAACATCATGCACACCAACACGTCCCTGGCTAGCTCTCAGCGGGACTATGGTACTCTCTATTCAGGGGGGTGGGCAGCTCAAGGCTAGGGAACTTCTCTCCATCCTTCGGTGACCCACGGGATCCTCACTGGTCAACAACCCTCCCGCCGTAGCAGAATAATAACAATGTTAAATCATTTAGACATGTATTGTAAACTCAAACACATACATAGGTTTTTACAGTACAATTCAATTACAAGAAATGCAAATTACACAAACCTAGCTAAAGTGTTTAACTCTCCCTGACTGTCTCTCAAAACGAAACTCTCCGAGTCGTGATTTCCGCGGGGGCCCTACATTTCACTGAATTACGGACAACATTTAAAGAGGAAATCAAGATACAGCTTACATGTGGGTTGGCAGGAACCTCGTCTCATGTGGCAGCTTCATCAGGCACTTTCATAGTCTAAATAGACCGAACTATGGTGCGGCAAAAGGCCAATTATACTCAAAGGTATTTCAATAATACATCGCGGCCCGTTGAATTGGGTCCGCCGGCTACAGTGAGCCGCTAGCGTGCGTTCTCCAAGGCGCTCGGATTTCGTCTGTCTGGCGAGCGCAGCGGACTGCGGAGTCGCCGGGCAAGCGGGGAGGTAAACAGGATACGGGGCGGGGAGAGGCGGCGGCGGAACTGTGGGCTAGCTGCTCGCGTTCTCGAAACTACTCGCTTCAAGGGCGTATCGTAACACTTCCCCCCGCGCTTGGAAAAAAAGCGACGTGGCAATGGAGCTGCAGGAAAAAAAAATCCTCTTAAACTTCCATTGGGGTTTTTGAGAGATTCGTTGCTTGAGAGATGCCTAGCTAGAACATGCAATTTATGTTATAGTTTAGGACACAATGTTTGTAGGGAATGGGTGAGGGGTACATACAATGTTTGGAAAAGAACAGTTTTGGTGAAAGTACATGGTGTGAAACAACATACAAGATTATGCAATTGAAAGATGACAATACATGGTTATGCAATTGAACAAAATAACAATACATGGTTATGCAATTGAAAAATAACAATACATGGTTATGCAATTGAGAAATAACAATACATGGTTATGCAATTGAAAAATAACAATTCATATTTGTACAATTGAAGAACAAAAAAAACAACAAGAACAAAAATGCCTGTGTGATTCTAAGGTTTCATTGGTCTGGGAGCTAAGTTTGCGAAGCGTGGATTTGTTTGGTTTCGGAGAATTTCGAAGAGGAGGACGTGGTTTCACAGATTCTAAGGATTACATTATCACTGTAATCAGACCCCTTTGAGATAACACTCAAAAGTACACTTGGGCCTTAGAAAACACTTGGTTTTGTCGAAGACGACGAAGTTCACGAAGTGGGGACTGTGGTTGCTGTGCCGCGACTATGGTTACAGAGGTCATTGAGGAGGAGAATCCAGTGTCTGCAGACATACCAGTACGAATCCTAAAGTGTTATTAAGGTAAACACGGATCGTATATAATGGTTATTGAAGCATAATGTAGCTCAACATAACTTGTATTGGTACGCATTCAGCGAATACTGGAAGTCAAGGTAATGATGGTTTACACATGACGATATATGCGTCACTGCATGACAGCGCAAGAGACGACATGGTTGGCATCGATAGCAAGAGTAAGAACAAACCTAGGAGCTAGCGTGCCCAAAAGGTGGTTCAGAGTGTCATAATGTATAGTGGGACAACTCAACTTGCTGTGGCACGACAAAACAACATACATATGAGCGGTATGGTCTGTGCTTTCAGGAACAAATGCGTAGAAAAATGGCAGCAGGAGGGACCTAGTAACCACAGCGCGTGCTGTCAGGAAGTGGAGCTCAGCTTGGCTGTTGGTGATGACATCCGCCTGGGCTTCTTTTTAATCCGGGAGAAATTATTATTAGAGCAAAATTCTTGAAGTTTACCTGCCTAGGGACCAATGAAGAAAAGGTTTGGAGAGAAACAAAATGTGTCCAGATAATGAAATAAACGAAGTTTTAACCACCGACCCAGAGAGTGACGAAGAGAGAGTTTTCTAACTAAATTGTGATTACATGAACATTTTCCTTTACCAGGATGACTTGGCGTTTGCCGAGTGACAATATGTCTTGGTTAAAAAAACAACCGGCCTTCCATGGCCTATGTTAACATAAAGGTGGTAACATTTTTGTAGAATTTCAACGAACAAGACAAAGAAGTCGTGAATGAGTCACGGTAAAAGCAGAGAAACCAATTCATGAATAAAGGTTGTCAAAAGGAGACAGACGGTACGCCAAGTGCATATCGTACATATCCAACATTCATGAATGTGTTTCGTGAAATTGAGAAAAAGAACAAAAGGTGAGACATATGCAGAGAGTGAGGGAGAAAGCCTGCTGATAATTGGTTAATTTACCGATTCGCACTCCCAGTGAGGGCGAATTATGGTTAACAACAGATTTTCCTCTTCATAACATATACCTGAGAACATGATGGTGAGGAGAAAGGAAAGGAAAAGGAAAGGAGTTGAGTGACGAAACTTGCTAGAGACTGGACTAATTTCCACTTCAAACTCCATGTGAGAATGAAACATGATCAACCAGCAGATTTCCTGACTCTTTACAATTGTTAAAAGGATGAGGAGAAATTTGAATACACATTAACAAAGAGACTAATCTTTTGCGTGTATTGGGCAAAAGATTAGGGGTCATTTTAAAAACTCCTGCGTGATTGTGAGAAAAAGACAGACCCTTGCTCCAATTTCACAAACCTGGGGGTTTTCTTATCCGTTCCCCAGACAACGAGTTGGGTGGTTTTGTGCTCAATCGATTAACTCCCACAGCACTATGCCCCATAGTTAGCAGTGAAGCTACAAACTAGTCCTTTTGGGATAGTAGATATTCCTGGGCTTCTTTCCTTTTTGCAAAGAAGTAAAAAAACAGGAGGTCCACGGGCATTGGCGTTGAATGACAACAAAGGGTTGTGGACTACATTTCGTAGATCGCACACAAAAGGTTTGATATTATTTCGTTCGCACGACTCATGGTAAGTGTTTTAACGTCTCCACGTATAGTGTATAAAAACATGTAAGTACATACAAGATAAAACTCAATTATAGACAGAAGTCAAGAGTTTATACAATGCCTCTTAAAGAAGATGGCAAGGCCGATATTATGTCGTTCGCACGAATCACGGTAAGTGTTTTAACGTCTCCACGTCTCGTGTACAAGGGTTGTACACAATTATACATACAAGCGGTACTCATGACAAATGAATGACACACGACCAAAATACAAAAACGGTACTCATGACAAATGAATGACACACGACCAAAATACAAAAACGGTACTCATGACAAATGAATGACACACGACCAAAATACAAAAGCGGTACTCATGACAAATGAATGACACACGACCAAAATACAAAAGCGGTACTCATGACAAATGAATGACACACGACCAAAATAGATTGTACAGAAAGGGTGGTACTCATGACAAATATGTCACACGGCCAACTCAATAACATTTAGCTATGAGCAAAAGTGATTATGACGAACTTCTCGTATCGTGGCAGGTATTTTAAGGATCCCTCCTATAACGGTGGATGTTCTAAGGATCTCTCCTATGACGGTGGATGTTCTAAGGATCTCTCCTATGACGGTGGATTACGTTTAAATACAACACAATAAACGTTAACGATGCTTGATTTTAACACATTTTATAAAGATTTGTTAGATTAACTAACTCCGTAGCCCAAGAGCGTACGACAGAGAAGATAGACAATTTGATGCTACTTCATGTGTTACAAAATACAAGGGTGATGGCAGAGTATAATTCTACTTACACCAAGTATTTAAAACAAAGACAGACCTATAATGGTTTTACATACTGTCTGTTGTGGCAACCTGCAGTGAGGAAGACCAAAGAAAAGGGACCAATTACGGTTTTACATACCCTTTGTGCAGTTACAAACATACCAGGTTATGTGCAATTTGGGTTGCAAATACTTGGTTAAATGGACACCTAAAAGTTGTGAATTCCAAAATCAGGATGACCATAAGGTTTTATTAACCTGTCTCGTAGGGTTGAAACGTGTCATATAAGACATACGTAACGTACAAGCAAAAAAAACAAAATAACAATAAAGCAGTGGCTTTGTTATAACAACCAAAGACCGGATGATTCGGTTTTACGTACTTTAGTTGAAACGAGCCAAATTGATTTATATACAGGGTTATAAAGACCAAACATTGGTTTTATAAATACAAGTTCCAAAATGGACGTGTCGATATCCAATTTTGGTACAAGAGCATGAATTTGGGTAGGACGCCATCAATTTTTAATTTAAGAGGAAAAAATTGAAAAAAACTTATATACACGAGGGGCGACTATGTAAGTAACCACTGTTTGATTTTCATGCTAGAGATACCTCGGAAGGTTTTACAACTCATGATGAACAAGATAAAAGGAAAAATTGTAAAAAAAATAGTTAACTGGTTCTGAGTCGGAATTTAACACTTTAGAATTTACAAAACCCGACTTCTAGAACGACACGCCGATGGGCAATTGTCAACTACTTTACATGAACAAAATAAACAGGTGAGAAAGTTCCTTTCCACACGACAAAAATGCAACAAAAAAAATAGGAGAAAAATTACAAAATTACATGACAAGGCAGGGTATGACGTGGCATGAACATTGCGTAGTGTACGTGTTGAGACAATAAATGGGCTCGCGACTTCCCAAACATTGAAACTCGAAAAGTGTCTCCGTTCCAAAGTGATCAGTTTTAGAACAGGTGAAAAAAAATAAAAGAAAAAAATTGTCGTGAGGGAAAGAAAAAACAGTGCAAAAACAACATTTGAAATAACTTCAAGGAGAGTACGCATTAATTTACAAAATAATTTACAACTTGTTTCATTTACGAAACGATGGGCATGTGATTGACACAATACACGCCTGACGTAGTAAGACTCTGTAAGCTTACAAAAAAAATGTGATACATACTGGATCATTTTACGTTTGCTGAGATAGTGGGGGCAGTTTTACTTGACTCCTCACTTCCAGACTTTACAATGTCCTTAATGTGGTAATTACCAATGTGCTTTCCAGATGAGTCAGACAAGGAGTACACTAGGTCTGATATTTTCCTTAGGACTTTGGCCTTCACGAAACGTGGTGCCAGCTTAGCAGAGAAATACATGGCTCCTTGGGAAAGTGTGTTGTTCTTTCTCCAAACTATGTCTCCTGTATTGAAGGTGACATGTTTTCTACGTAAGTTATATCTGTCCGCACTCTTTTGGTGAGCCAGGAGCAAAGCATCAGTGACTTCACTGTAAATGGCCGACAGTTCTTCCAAGCGATGGGCATAGTCTGCGGTAGGGTTGCTTGTGGTGGCGGATGACGTAGGAAAGTTTGTGTCCCTATGTAGAGAACCATGGACGACTTGTTCCATACCGTGTTTTAAGAAGAAAGGTGTGTAACCAGTGGCCAGGTTAACAGTGTTGTTCATAGCGGCCTGAATTTTATCTAGGTTTTTACACCAAGTGCGTTGATCTTTATCAACTAGAATAGCTAGAGCTGTGTTGATTGTTTGGTTGTAACGTTCGACAGTGTTATTTTGGGGAGTGTACAAGGTGTTATAATAAATGTCCTTGATTCCGTATTTGGCAAGAAATTCCTTGAATTCCTGGGCAATAAACTGTTTTCCGTTATCAACAATTACGGTTCTGGGTGTTCCGTAAGGTATAAAAATGTGTTTTTCCAGAAGTTTGATGATGGCGGACGCGTTGGCTCTTTTTAAAGGGAAGATCCAACAGAATTTGGTGAAAACATCCACTACACTAAGTATGTGCATGTGTCCGGCATAACTTCGAGGAAAAGGTCCGACGAGGTCCATTGACAATGACTGTAGGGGTCTGTCGGCACGTTTGGGGTTACCCATTAGGCCGGCAGGTGCTGCCGTGCTATGTTTATAAGCTTTACAAGTTTCACATTTAGAGATGTAATTGCGAATTTGTTTGAAAAGACCAGGCCAGTAATACTTCAAGGAAATCTTTTTATACGTCTTGAAAGTTCCTGGGTGTATAGAGTCGGGAGCACTATGATTGTCAATTATTATTTGTTCTCTTCCTTCGAGGGGAACGACAAGTTTCCAAGAGTAATCTTCGAGGATGGATAGTGGTGCCTTGCAATTACGGTATAGTTGTCCTTCTTTTATGATAAAATTAGGAAACTTTTGTTGATTATTTTTACAACCTTCGAAGATTTTCAAGTACCATTCATCTTTTGTGGATGGAGGGGGGGCAATTGTGTCAACATTTAATGAAGCCAATTCAATTCTTGAAAGAGCGTCAGGAACAATATTGTCCGCGCCTTTACGGTGTACAACATCAAAATTGAATTGAGACAAACGGGAGGCCCAACGAGCGAGTCTACCGGAGGGATTACTTAAAGAGATCAACCATTTCAAACTACTATGGTCTGTGACTACAGTAAATTTGCTACCGTCTATGTAACCGCGGAAATGGTGAACAGAATCCAATACAGCCAGTAACTCCTTTTCGGTAATTCCGTAGTTTTTCTCGTGTTTATTTAATGTACGGGAAAAATACGCTACAGGGTGTTCGCCATCTGGGAATTCTTGAGTTAGGACTCCACCGATTCCTACGTTGGAGGCATCCGTGTGGAGGGTAAAAGAGAGTGCAAAATCCGGGCAATTCAGAACGGGGGCTTTTTGAAGGGCATTTTTTAAAGTTGTAAACGCTTCTTCAGTTTCAGCAGACCATCGGAAGTTGCTGACACCTTTACGGGTGCCGGTAATTTTATTTAAGGGGGCTGCAATTGTGGAAAAGTCTTTGATGAATCTTCTGTAGTAACCTGCAAGTCCAAGGAAACCTTTGACTTCCTTCGCGTTTTTGGGTCGGGGGAAATTTGCCATGCTTCCACCTTAGCGGGGTCTGTTCTTAGACCTTTTTCGTCGACAATGAATCCCAAATAACGTAAACGGGACTTACAGAATTCAGACTTCTTCAAGTTGATGGTTAAACCAGCGAACTTGAGTTGTTGAAAAACCTTTTCCAACATTAATAGGTGTTTTTCAAAGGTGTCGCTGACGATGATGAGGTCGTCAAGGTAACAAAACAGGCTGTTATCGACTTCAGGACCGAAGAGTTTGTCCATCAGTCTTTGTAATTCGGCGGGGCTGTTCTTTAGACCAAAGGGTAATCTTTTAAAATGGAACATTCCCCTACCAGGTACAACGAAAGCAGTTTTTTCACACGATTCTGCGTCCAAAGGTATTTGCCAAAAAGCTTTGCTTAGGTCAACAGAGGAGATGAACTTGGCGTTGCGCAGTTGGTCTAAGGTCGCGTGGACGTAAGGTAAGGGGTATGCGTCAGCTTCCGTACAAGAATTTAAACGTCTACTGTCGAGACAGAAACGTGCGGAGCCATCTTTTTTAGAAACCAAAAGAGTTGGGTTGGTCCATGCACTTCTGCTGGGAACCACCACACCCATTTTTAACATTTCATCAAGTTCTTTTTCCAAAAGTTTAAGCTTTTGGGGGGCTAAGTTGTAATAACGTTGCTTTATGGGTGGGCCATTGGTTTTAATGTGGTGTTCTACCAAATTTGTCAAACCCAATCCACATTTTTCGAAAGATATTGATTCGAATTTATTGACCATTTCCTTTAGTTGGAGAGCTTGGTCCGTGCTTAAATTTTCGTGAGGTATTATTGTGCGGATCTCACTAATTTGAGCAGCAGTGGAGGTTTCGCCAAGAGTATTAAATACTTGGGGAGCAACGTTAAAAGCCTTCCAGAAGTCAACGCCAAGGATGAAATTCTGGGATATAGAGGGCACTATTAGAAAATTGATTGTAATTATTTTATTGTTACAATTAATTGGCAGTGCAAGGGTACCGATGACCGGCTGGGAAACATTATCCGCAGTCGTCAGGTGTGTTGTTTGTGGCGAAATTTTAAAATCACTGTTAACAAAAGGCAGGTGAGCATTGTTGCCAAGACAGCTGACAGATGCACCGCTATCAAGTAATCCGGAAAAGGGCACATTGTTAACAGAGAAAAAAGCATAGGGTCTCCCATCTTTAGCTTGTTTGCAACAAACCGAGGAAACATTTAAGGTCTGGTTAAAATACTTAATGTGTGATAACCAATCAGTCCATTCTTTAGACCTTGGTTCAGAATGGGTGCCTGAGAGGTTATTATTTAGTTTTTTGGCCTCTTCATGTAGAAATTTGGTGGGGGCTTGGAGAAATCCACCTGAGGTCTGACATCGCTTGGGTTTTGTAACCTTTCTGCATTGTGCCTTGATCTCTTGAAAATGTTGCGCAGTTCGTCGCGTGGAGGAGAGCGGTCCCTAGAGTGGTGTCTCTTGGAGGTTCGGGGTTCCTTGGATTCCAGAAGTCTTGCTTGCTTGAAACAAGTAGCGGCCAGGTGGCCTACTTTTTTGCAAAAGGAGCACACTTTTTTGTTGTCGAATTCTGGCTTTAAACCAGACGAACGGCTTGGCACAACCACATTATTCGACACATTCTTTATGTTTTTCCTATCCTGGTACGATTCCAGGAGGAGGCAGACTTCGTTTAGCTGGGCCAGGGATGTAATTTTCTGTGAGGTGATGATGTTCTCGTATTTGCTTAAAAGGCCATCAGTTATGACTGGTAATAGTTCAGCTTCCGGAACAGGATGTGAAAGCTTGATGTTGATGGATTCAGCCCTTTCTATGAATGTAGCCACAGGTTCATCTACTAGTTGTTTAATAGATAGTAGAGATAGTTTGATCCGGTGCTGGGCCTCCTTTTTTCCAAAGCTAGAGATTAGGGCAGCTCTGAGTTTATTCCAATCTTTGCATTTAGTCTTTTGGATGCGGTGCCACGGAATTAATTCTGGGGAGATGAGTTCTATAAAGTTTCTCCGTAGAATCTCGAATGGGATATTTTTGATTGTAGCCGTTTCTTCAATACGGTCAATGAAATCCAGCACATCGGAGACGCCATTATATTTGACTTTCCAAGAGGATAAATCGTAAGTTTTATCTTGTGTCAAGATGGGTGCGACGTCCTGTTTTATCATTACATGCGGCGTAGGTTCTTTGTCAAGATTATCCAAAACTTGCGTAGCCGAACATGAATTATTTTCGTTGGAGGGGGCGAGATTTATTCTCCTAATGTACTTTTTGTTGAATAAAAGTGCATATGCCTTCAATGTAGATTTAGATTTGCTTGATGGCGAGAGTCCTCTATCCCTTAAAGCAGCTTGTAAGTGGGCTTTGGATAAACTATGCACATTGGGAATGGTACCCAAGTTGGATGATGTAATAGTTTGCTTGTCCTCCATTGTGAGTTTCCTGGGTGGTGGGGAGAAGAAAAAAAATTGGCCAGGGGTTTCCTTTAGAAAGCGCAAAAATTAATTTTTTGTGAGGCACTTTTCACTTGGTGATCACTGTTGGCACTTCCAAATGTGTTTTGTATACATGACACCAGAATTCTTGTCAAAGAGGGGCAGACGAGAAAAAATTTTGCGTGGAAAGACCTTAGTGGTAAAGGTTTTTGTATTTCACTGACCACTTTTGAGAAAACTGTGAAATTCACAAGTATTTATTTATTTTAGAAAAATTTTGCCAGGATTGACCTTTAGAAAACAGGTTTTTTATTTTCACAAAACACTTTGCACTGAGAAAGGCACTAAAGTTCACAAAAGGCACATTTCTGGCAAATAAAGGACAAACTTCCGGATGAAAAGGACTGAATATGGGGTTTATTGCATCCAACCATATTAAAATTATTTTATCTATTCATGGAATCAGTCATTGGCTTTATTATTATTCCACTTTTCACTTATGTAAGGGAAAAAACACAATTCACTTTCACTTATGCTGAAAAAAAACAGTACCTATAATGTACAATGGGGAAAGAAAGTCATTATTTTGTCCATTTGGAGAAACATTAAATTGTACTAATTTGACAGACACAAGTGGGCCAATTGGTATATTGTGCAGAAATAATAAAAATACGTAAGTCCGAAATTTTCATTAAGGAATTCGCAAAATAACTGGGGTTCCAGAATCAATGATTTCCGTTGGTATCCCGGTTCAGTCATAAAAAACGGTTTGGATTTAAAACGCAGCCTAGCAACAGTCGGTTAGGATTCCGGCGGGAACAAGGCATTTGCGCGCAATCCGGAATATCGCGTGAAACAAAGGCCGTTGGATTTGGCGGGTATTGCTGTTGCTAACGCGCCCGCCGCTTGGTGACGCAATTCAGATTCGCGGTCAAAAGCTGGCGTTTCGGGTACTCAAAATGGCCGTTTCACATGCGATTTAATTTCATAATTACAATCAGATCTGTTATGGATCTGATTTACATATTGGTTTCTGTGGTTTTTTCACAGGATTCACTGTAGAATAACAAGGCATAATTAATGTTTTACAAAATAGTTGTTGTGCGGGAAGGATTTTGACAGAGGAAGGTCCCGCAAAGTGACCGAGATAGAGAAAAAAAATTCCAGGCTTCACGTTGATGCGCCAATTGTTAGGGTACCCCGATGTCGGCTTCTAAACCAACATCATGCACACCAACACGTCCCTGGCTAGCTCTCAGCGGGACTATGGTACTCTCTATTCAGGGGGGTGGGCAGCTCAAGGCTAGGGAACTTCTCTCCATCCTTCGGTGACCCACGGGATCCTCACTGGTCAACAACCCTCCCGCCGTAGCAGAATAATAACAATGTTAAATCATTTAGACATGTATTGTAAACTCAAACACATACATAGGTTTTTACAGTACAATTCAATTACAAGAAATGCAAATTACACAAACCTAGCTAAAGTGTTTAACTCTCCCTGACTGTCTCTCAAAACGAAACTCTCCGAGTCGTGATTTCCGCGGGGGCCCTACATTTCACTGAATTACGGACAACATTTAAAGAGGAAATCAAGATACAGCTTACATGTGGGTTGGCAGGAACCTCGTCTCATGTGGCAGCTTCATCAGGCACTTTCATAGTCTAAATAGACCGAACTATGGTGCGGCAAAAGGCCAATTATACTCAAAGGTATTTCAATAATACATCGCGGCCCGTTGAATTGGGTCCGCCGGCTACAGTGAGCCGCTAGCGTGCGTTCTCCAAGGCGCTCGGATTTCGTCTGTCTGGCGAGCGCAGCGGACTGCGGAGTCGCCGGGCAAGCGGGGAGGTAAACAGGATACGGGGCGGGGAGAGGCGGCGGCGGAACTGTGGGCTAGCTACTCGCGTTCTCGAAACTACTCGCTTCAAGGGGGTATCGTAACACATTGTCGAACATCAAGCACCTTAAACTCCTTGAAGAGAGCGTCGCTCGAGTATCTGAAGGGTTTCTTCATAATGACGCGTAGAATGGATTTCTGAGCCTTCAGTAGCGGGTATAATGTTGTTATACCTGTTCCACCCCATCCAATGCAACCGTAGGTTATGACGGAGTTACAGAGCCTGTAGTATAATTTTTTAATGTCTTGAGTTTTTATAATTTCCCGCAATCCTATAAATATATAAATAAGCTTGCGCACTTTATTAGCTGTGTTTTCAATTTGTTGTTTCCATTTAAGGTGGTTATCCACTATTATACCTAAATATTTAATAGATTTAACACATTCAAGGGTTTCGCATTTACAAGTATGGTTATTATTTCCAAGGCTACACTTAATATTATGTATTGTGAGGTGATGAGGTGTTTTGGGTTGACCTGCAAGGGTAGCGCTAAATGTGAGATATTTTGTTTTTTGTATGTTTAGTGTAAGCAAATTAGTGTCCAGCCACTGTTTTACTCTGTTTATACCCGTGTTCGCAAGGTGGTGTGTTTCTTTCCAATCATCTCCTTCAAACAAAATAACTGTATCGTCAGCGAACGTGATAATTTTGCCACCAATGTGTTGGTTACAAAGTTCGTTTATGTATATAATAAAGAGAAGGGGCCCAAGTGTACTTCCTTGTGGTACCCCATAAGTGTATTTTAGTGAAGTGCTAATAGCCTCGTTAATTCTGGTTTGTTGAAATCTATTAGATATGTAACTTTCTATCCATTGAAAAGCTTTTCCTTTTATTCCTATATTTCTAAGTCTCTGTAAAAGAATTTTGTGAGATATTGTGTCAAATGCCTTGGCCAGGTCCAGGAAAAGGGCAATAGTTTTCTTGCCACGGTTCATATTCCCTGCAATAGTTTCAGTGAGACATGCGATGGCATCATCCGTTCCCTTACCCGACCGAAAGCCGTATTGGTTTGGACTTAGAATGTTATGTTCCTCCACATATTCGTTTAACCTAGTTTTGAAAAGCTTTTCAATGACTTTGGATATCGCGCTTAAAAGTGATATTGGCCTATAGTTTTCTACAAGAGATTTAGGTCCACTTTTGTGAATTGGGACAATTATTGATTTTTTAAAGTGATCAGGAAATATTCCTGCTGTAAAACTTAAGTTGTAAATATATGATAGCGGAGCAGAAATCTGATTTTTAATTTTTTTTAGTATTTGTGTATTTAGACTATCTGGACCCTTTGCATGTGTAGTATTGAGGCTGTTGATAATTTTTAAGACCTCTTCTACAGTAATAGATTATAATAAAACAAATAAAAAACTACAGTAGTTGGTTTAATATTAAATGAAAAAGATTGTTCCTTAGTTTCAATTGTCGATGCTAAAGAGTCTTCCGTTTTCTGGGTTTCTAATAAGATTTTATTTGCTAGATTTGACCCAACAGATGCAAAATATTGATTAGTGTGACATGCAATTGATTGATTGTCAGTTATAATGAAATTTCCAGTATTTAATTCTGTTACAGATGCACTAGTATTTCTTTTACTTTTAGTTATTTCTCTGACAACATTCCACATGTTTTTGCTGGAATTATCCTTATCAAGTAAGAATTTATAATAACGCTCTTTACATTTGCGAATAACGGTTTTGCAGATATTACGGTATCGGTAATAGTTTTGCTGTTTAGTGGCGTTCAATGGGTCTCGTTTAGCTATTTTATGAAGGTGATTTCTTTTGTGTATAGATTTAACAATGCCGTTTGTAATCCATGGTGTGAGATGTATTTTACTATATGGAATGCGTTTAGTTATTGTGTGTTTTGTTATGATTATATTGATTTCATTAATAAAATAGTTTAAAGCATTGTTAACTTCAGTCTCTTTGTAAACATATTCCCAATTTTTATTATTAAGATCATTTAATAAACCCTCATAATCAATAATAATAATAATAAACTTTATTTCACATAAAATTGAACAATAAAACATATGTGGAAACTTTGACTAGCCAACTAGGAATGGATCCTGTTTTAGGCCAGTCAAATTGACAAATTTTAATTCATATTACATTGTTTACTAACATAACATGTTATTTATAGCAGGAAAAGGTGTTAATTATGTATTCCTAACAGTATATAATTTTGTACTCATAAGAAAAAGAAGACAAATAATGATATCTTAAAATCAAATTCAGATATTTTCCCCTAGAGCGCTTAAAAACAAAAACAAAAACAAATAAAAGATAAAAGATAAAAGATAAAAGATAAAAGATAAAAGATAAAAGATAAAAGATAAAAGATAAAAGATAAAAGATAAAAGATAAAAGATAAAAGATAAAAGATAAAAGATAAAAGATAAAAGATAAAAGATAAAAGATAAAAGATAAAAGATTAAAGATAAAAGATAAAAGATAAAAGATAAAAGATAAAAGATAAAAGATAAAAGATAAAAGATAAAAGATAAAAGATAAAAGATAAAACCGGTAAAGTAAATAAACCGGTAAAGTAAATAAAGCAAATACAAGCCAGATGGTAATAATAAGAAGCCTATCTCTTGGTCAACATATCTTCGCTTTTGACCCTCCCTAAATCAAGGAGCCAGTCGTTGATTAATTTGCGCAAAACATTGGGACTTTTCGTTTTCCAAGCATTAGGAATGATATTAAATAATTTAGGTCCTAAGTACGAAAATTGACGTTGTCCAAGGGACGTCGTGGTTTTTATTGGGACTATTGGATTGTTCCTTGAATGTCGGGTGTCGTGAAGGTGGTCAATGGAAGGGTAGTGCTGGCGTCGTTTTTGAGCATGTAATACAATCTTTCTAATATATAATTGTCTAACATCGAGAACTTTAAATTCCGTGAATAATGCATCACTGGGGTACCTGAATGGTTTTTTAAGGATGACTCTTAGTAAAGATTTCTGTGCTTTAGCCAGGGAGTCCAATATTGTTTTGGCACATCCACCCCATCCTAGGGATGCATATTCAAGTAAAGAATTACACATGGCATAGTATATTGATTTCATGTCTTTTACAGAGAGAATATTTCTGATGGTAATAAAAAGGTGAGTAAGTTTTCTGACTTTTGAGGCAGTTGAGTTAATGTGTTCTTCCCATCTCAGATATTTATCTATGATGATTCCTAAATATTTTAAACTATCAACGCATTCTAGTTTATTGCAAGTACAAGTGTTCGGTTCATTGCAAATGTGAATAGTAATATTAATAATTATCTTGGGTTGTCCCGCTTGTGTTGCACTAAAACGTATAAATTTGGTCTTATCCGTGTTAAGAGTAAGGAGATTATTGTCTAGCCATTGTTTGACGTTGTATATTCCAATTTCGGCTTTTCTATGCGCTTCGTACCAGTTTTTGCCCTCAAATATTAAGACCGTATCGTCAGCAAAAGTGATGATATGATCGGCAAGGTTACTGTTGCAAAGTTCATTGATATAGATATTAAACAATATCGGTCCTAAAGTACTTCCTTGTGGTATACCAAATTCGATATTTGCTGGATCGCTTAGAGTATCATTAATATTAACTCTTTGGCTCCGATTTTCTAAATAGCTTCGTAACCATTTAAGTAACTGCCCCTGTATACCGATTAGCTGTAATTTTTTCAAAAGGATTTTGTGCGAGATGGTATCGAAAGCTTTAGCCAGATCCAGAAAGAGCGCGATGCTTTTGATTCCTCGATCGATGTTATTAGAAACAACTTTAGTCAGATTGCCAATGGCATTTTCTGTACCTAAACCCGGTCGGAAGCCATATTGTCTCTCAGAAAGAATGTTATTATCTTCAAGGTAAAAGCTGAGACGGTTTTTAACAATTTTCTCGATAATTTTTGACACCGAATTGACCAAAGATATCGGCCTGTAATTTTGAATCGCAGATTTATCTCCATTTTTGTGCAGTAATACAACAATTGAATGTTTTAGATGATTAGGGAATATTCCTGATTTGAGACTTAGATTGGAAATGAACGCTATCGGAGATGCTATGAATGATTTGATTACTTTAAGCAGATCGATAATCTGTTTGTGATTAATTTTATGTTTTTTGGGTGTTGAGTTTGGGATACTGATTGCAGTGGTGTAATGATCAGTGATTGTATTATGTATTACAAATGCATTTGAATTTGTTATATTTCTGGTATATATATGATCCAAACATGTGCTAGAGCTATCTTGTACCCTAGTTGGAGAATTAATATTGGAAATAAAGTTACTTTCAGCCATAGCACAAAAGTAGTCGTCGGACTGCCTATGCAATACTTCTCCTATAGTATTTATATTCATGTCCCCGATCAGTACATATTGTGCATAATTCTTAGTTTTTTTTAACTCACCAATAAGATTATCCAGGAAATCTTGGATGTCATTGAACGATGGTGATCGGTAGATAGCTAGGATACCTAAATTCTCATTAATGTTGATTTTTAAACAATTACACTGATTTATGTTAATTTCTTGTACTAAGGAATTTAATGTGATGTCGATATATACTGCTATTCCGCTATTTTGGTTAATATGCGATGTTGTATGGTATTCGTTATAGCCTGAAATTTGTTTGGCTATGTATGAATCATTTAACCTGCATTCAGTGAGAATTAGTACATGGAACTTTACCACAGATTTTATTTCTTCTAAAAATATAAGAAAATCATCCAAGTTTCCCATCGTTCTAATATTTTGATGTACAATATTAATCCTATTTGATTCCCAATTAAATTGCATAAATTTGTTAGTGTTTTCAAAAATTATTTCAGTATTTGGCACTATGATACTGTCGATTTCATGTTGAAGGTCGTTTATTACCATTAGAATTCAAAAATTAATTGTTGTTTTCTGGGTAAAGTTTTAAAACAGTATTTAATTATCATATAAATACTTGTAGTACGAAATATGTAGCGACAAAACTGTAAACAAAATGATGTAATTAGGAAAAATAAAATATATTAGTTCAATTTAACCTAAGTCGCACACCCGCTTCAAATCATACTAGCCAAAGTCCATTACAACCAACCACTAGTCGTCTTCACTGTGTTTTTTCAAACACACACAAGTCCTATTTCTTTCATTCAAATACACCTAAGTCCATAATTCTATTTCAAATGCGCCAAAGTCCATAAAAAAATCATCGAAAATGCATATATACCTCAAGAAATTTATCGTTGATTTTTATTTTTCTGTGTTCCCAGGTACAATATTCATAACATAAAGTAATGTTCACAGGTTTTTTTCTAGCTAAAAATTGAAACTAAAAAAAAATCGTCATTATCCGAAAAATGTTTGAACGGGACTTATGCGAGTTTGATACGTGTCGACACATATAATCTACGCATTCCAGGTAATTGCTAGTGTGAAATAAAATAAACATTAAATTTTTCATTTTGTATTTCGATTCATTTAAAATTTCAGAGAATTAACATTTATAATTTGATTTTGTTAACCTAATAAATATGATTCATTCGAGTTTGATAGATTAATCCAGATGTATAAATATAAGTAATTTTTGCAGGGACTTTGGAAAAGAGGTCACCAAGAGGACTTAGCAAGGTCACCAGGTGAAACCAGCAAGGTTACCAATTGGATCTAGCAAGGTCACCAAGGGACCTAGTAAGGTCACGAAGTGGAACAAGCTAGGTCACCAAAGAAACCTCGCAAGGTCACCAGTAACTAGCAAGGTGACCAACGGGACCTTATAAGATCACCAAGTAGATCTTGCAAAGTCACCAAGGGGACCTAGCAAGGTCACCAAGCGGATCTAGCATGATCACCAAGGAGACCTAGCAAGGACACCAAATGAAACTAGCAAGGTAACCAACGGGACCTTGCAAGTGGATCTAGCAAAATCACCAAGTAAAACCAGCAAGGTCACCAAGTGGATCTAGCTAAGTCACCAAGGAGACCTAGCAAGGACACTAAATGAAACTAGCAAGGTCATCAACGGGACTTGGCAAGTGGATCTAGCAAAATCACAAAGAGGAACCAGCAAGGTCACCCAGTGAAACCAAGAAGGTTCATACATATATTTACATTAATAAACAAAAAACTATAGCAACAAAAAACAATTCGAAATAAAAAGCATTAAGAAATCAGTTATTTTGCAGGTGGTCTTAGAATTTGTAATTATTTCATATTTATCTATCTGAAAATAATAACATTAAATACAATAGTATTAATTATATTATATTTGTTACAAGAAAGCAATACTGGTGTAATACAGCTGTTATATTATATGTAGGTACTATAAGATTCCTTTGGCGTATGCGATGAAGTGAGTCACGCGACATGTTACCCATAAAGAAAAATATTATTTCAGTATAAGCGTCAAAAACAAGATAAAATAATATGATATTTAGATTGTTTGGGCATGTAGAGTGAATGGACGGAGAAAAGAGTGTAAAGAAAATCGATGAGCAAGTGAATGGAAAAAAATTGCAAGATTAAATTAATACTTGAATCCGTTTGTATCAAGAGATGGTTTTAGAGTGGAGGATCAATTTGGGAGGAGAGTATGTGTACCGCTTCCCCGAAAACAATTTATTGGATAACCAACTCCTCTGCCATAGAGCACCCTTACTGGTTCGCTCCGTTTAGTGACTTAGAAGGGGTGCCCGGGTTTATGGGATGAGGTTTGTTTAGGTCTTGGTGGCGGATGCGTCCGCCCACTTATTGCGTGACTGGAAAGGAGAGTTGAGGGAGGCCATTTGACCTCCCTATCTTTTTCCTTCCCAGATCTTCCGCTTCTTCATTTACTTAAAAAAAACCACACAGCATCCCCAAAAATGATATAAGCCCTGAGAGGAACTTTTCCTCAAGGCCTCCTGCGTGGAGCTAATGTAAAAAAGATATGAATGTGAATGAATCAAGAAGATTTTAAGCTCTCACCGCAGTATTGCTTTTCTGGGACAATTTATTTATTATGGGTTTTCGCTACAAGTAATATTTTTTATATTTTATTATAATTTTATGTACATAAATTCTCTCATCGTAAAATTAAAACACAATAATTTATTTCCTTTAACTTTATATACGATAAAAATAAATGTTAGATTCGCAAGACATTATTCATTGATTAGTTTCTAATAGAGATATTTTATTTATTTACAAAAGATAGTAATTTGATAGAATTTAACATAGATATAATTTTTGATAGAGGATCTGTGATATTGAAAACATTGTAAATATAATAATTATGTTTGTTTATATAAATCTATTTATTTTATATATTTATATAGTATTGCGAATGATTTGGGCGTTGAGAATAATTGTTGCAAAATAATTATGATCTTTAGTACTTTTTACCGCTTTTCTATGATATTTTATTTAAATATTTTACTCCTAAACCAAATAAATTGTTACTATCAGGAACATATTATTGAACAAATTTTTTAGATACTTTAATATAATAAATGAATCACGATTGTCATTTAAAACTGGTCAATAGTTTAAATAACATAATTTTTATATTTATTAATTTCACAAAATGTTTAAGACATCCACAAAAAATATAAAAGCGAAAAAATATTACTTTGAAAACACATGTAATAAGTAATATTTTTAAATATAAAGTAAAGTTTTTTAAATGTGGTTTTTTTTACTGTGATTTGTCACTAATATGACACAATAATAATAATCTATCACTATAAATAATATAACTTGAATGTCAACACAACATGAGTAGATAATAAACAAATTTATCATGATATTATCTACTACAAAATATTGTCGCGATACACAAAATCATTTTAATATATAGACATACAAATGATAATTACATACATATATACTTAAATAACATAATTAATATCAATTGAATGTTAACACATGAGTATTAAACAAACTTATCATGATACTACCTACGACAAAATGTTATCGTGATACAAAAAATACTTCGAATGTTAAAACATAAAAAGATAATCATAAATTATAACATAAATAATATGACTTGAATATGAAGATGATAATATGAAAATTATATTAATAATACACATTAACATTATTATAATGATAAGAATAAAGAATATCACTTAAATATAAAGACATAATATTTTCGTGACATATTTAACATCACTTGAATATAAAGACATAATCGTATTATCAGGACATCATGACAAACTTCAGAACACTTGAATATTAAGGCATAATATTATCATGCATTATGACATAATTAACATCAATAAAAAATAATATAAGCAAGATAGCTTGACATATTTATCGTGATATCACGACATAATATTTTTTTATTATTATGGATTGAATATTAACCCATAAAATTATTACAAAATAATATTTTTACCTGCGCAAAGCCACGATATTGTTGTTAACAAAACATAATTTTTCATAAATTAATATCTTTTTGATAACTTTTGAAGGTTATACTAAAAAAATAGGTCATAAAAAAAATGTCGTAAAATAAATTATATGCCGCAATGATTGAGTTAAGGAACTATCCTGGTAAGACGGAGAACTTGGGTTCGATTCTCAGTAACAACCATTACCTTTTTAATTGATAAACTAACGTTTAAACAAGATTTTTATGCATAGCACAAAGGGTAGATAACAAATATTATAATCAATCATTATCAGCCTGAAACACTCATCTACATTGAAAAAATCTTCCGATAAAAGATACTGGCCGCCAACCGGAATTGAACCCGTGTCCCTCTGATTGCCGGTCAGTAGCTCTGACCACTGAGCTATGGCGGCTTATCTAATAACCGCCAAATAATTCAATATATACTAGTATTTCATTCGACAATTACTTATTATAACATTTTTCCACAATTTTCCACATTTTTCCACAACATTTTTCGACAATTACTTATTATTACAGGGGTTCAATTCCCGTTGGCGGCCAGTATCTTTTCTCGGAAGATTTTTTCAATGTAGATGAGTGTTTCAGGCTGATAATTATTGATTATATTATTTGTTATCTACCCTTTGTGCTATGCATAAAAATCTTGTCTTACACGTTAGTTTATCAATTAAAAAATAAGAATTAATATTTTACAAGTTAAAGTATTTCAGCAATAAATGCAGACATAATTAGTCTCGACGCCACCTAGCGGGAGATTTAGTACTTAACAATACCTCTCTCACAAAAATAAAGTTGGTTGTTTTCAGTTGGAAAAATGTAATAATAAGTAATTGTCGAATGAAACACTAGTATTTATTGAATTATTTGGCGGGTATTAGATAAGCCGCCATAGCTCAGTGGTCAGAGCTCCTGACCGGCAATCAGAGGGACACGGGTTCAATTCCCGTTGGCAGCCAGTATCTTTTCTCGGAAGATTTTTTCAATGTAGATGAGTGTTTCAGGCTGATAATTATTGATTATAATATTTGTCATTACCTTTTTATTTATCTTCGTCTTGTTCTGTTTCATTTTTCTTTTAGATTCATCAGTATCTTCTTCCTCAATGAAATATAATATAATATAATAGTTTCAAAATAAACAATGTTTTTCACACTTTGCAGATTTTCTATTTTTTTTTTTAAACTATTTTGCGACCGTGTTCAACGCTTAAATTAATTATAAATAAAATAAATATTATTGTTTTAGCAATTTCGCAGCACGGGCACAATCATCTTATAATATTTAATCCGTGCTAATAACAAAAACAAGTGTAAATTCAACAAATTAATATATTATTTTCCGTATGATATTGCTTGTGGTATTACCACTTTGTGATTCGAAGCTCTTTTCCTAACAATATCAACAATTTACACTTAAAATGTTATGTACACTGCTTACACTTACAGCATGAAGTGTTTTTGGTTTTAGTGATATTTATTTAGCTTACAAAAGCTAGAAGAGATAAGTTTTCCCCATTTGATAGTTAGTAAATTGTGTCACAAAGAAATTGATTTCATAAGGGTGCAAAAATCAATTTTAGCTGTAGCCCTTGAAAAATACTCAGGTTTTCTGAAATTCATAGATTTGAAGTGTAGATTCTCTAGA
This sequence comes from Limnephilus lunatus, assembly GCA_917563855.2. Lineage (NCBI taxonomy): Eukaryota > Metazoa > Arthropoda > Insecta > Trichoptera > Limnephilidae > Limnephilus > Limnephilus lunatus. Next base: position 18,927,643 of record OU830596.1, on the reverse strand, counting down.
CGATTAAAAACTTCATAAAGATTAAAGAAAATTATTAATAAATAGAAATACAAAATTAATATAGTAAATAAACTGCAGTGTGCTTACAAAAAGGGAATACATATGAAGTTTCTGTTTTTAGATTAAGATGAATTAAATGTCTGGTCTTAGATTAAGATGATTTAGGAAAATATTATAATTCCGTACAATATAATATTTAATATAATTTAATCAGTGCGAGAAACATGTAGAAACTATCATTATAGTGTGCAAGATATCGGATTACCACTACACACTAGGAAGTTCTACACACTATCTGAGATAGACGATTTATGTAGCGCTTTTTATGAAAGTTTTTACACGAAAAGCAGAAATTCTTTTTTATTATAACCTTATTTTGAAGTGTTGTGAAAAAAAAATGGATACCAATAATTAGGTTTAACCCTTCCGGGTTCAATGGCGCACACTGCGAGACATACTTAAATCGGTATCACGGTTATAAGTCTCGAACTCCGCGGCAGGTAGCTGAAACATTTTTCAGAGAATTTTGCATATTTTTTCAGTTGTTCAGTTTTTTGTGAGTAAATCAGCATATCAAGCTTATAGGACTTGCAAATAACATGATTTTACTAACACTTTTTTAAATTTGAAACTACAAAATTTCTTAATGTATTTTAAATTATTGCGTTGTCCTAAATTGATTGTTTATTTACGTATATAATCGATTAATGGCCGATTGCTTCTTTATGACTTGCTTAAAAGTAATTTAAATAAACTGCTTTCAGGAACTATCATCCGTGGCTTAGTTGGCATCGCGTTTGGGCCCACCCGGCCGTCATGTGTTCAATTCCTGGCTGGCTAAGTCCTTTGTCACGACAAGCAACATTTTCCGCTTACTGTGGTGATCCTGATGATGGTAGGAGATTTTCAAATATTTCATTTTCATTTCCTAACCCGAGAATTTTTGCCTTTCTTCGGCAGGTATCTTCGGTTTTAAAAATGACATATTAGAGAACGAGTCGTTTCTATAACTCTGATGTAATCATTATTCGGAGGAATGTCGCGATTGTAACTTAGCACACAAAAGTAACAAAAGAAACACTGATCGATTGCATGGATTAAATAATTTTAAAACTTCAAAATCTGGCAACAAATCTTAGAAAGATTAAAAAACATACAGTTATTAAATATGTTAGTGTAAAGAGAATTCTAGAATGATAATCAGGTTTCAGAAGTAGAACAACTTAATTATTTTTTCAACTGAAAAAAAAATAGACGGCATTATTTTAAAGTGTATTAAAAAGAAGAGTTATATAACTATATTTTAAAGGTTTTCACTAATCTAAGAGAAAGGAAAATCTATAATATGAGAAAGTTTTTTCATTGAATTTTTTTCACAGATATCAAGCATTTTTCTATGCACAATATTTTCATTTAGTATATAAATATATTATATTAATTTACGATAATTGTTTTAACACTCGAATATAATTTATGGAAATGAATATAATACAGAGGTCTTAAGAATATTTTCAGGTTTAGTTTGGTGTTATTTTCAAATAATTTAACAAAAATTATATACGATTGCTGTTCATTTAAAATATTTAATTAATTAATTTTATCAATGTACCTAATATTAAGGAATTTGTTTTTAAATATATATATTTTTTAATTACATACGATATTATCTACAGATTTTTTTATGATAATTCTTTTCATTAATATAAATTTAAATTTTAACGCGACAAAAGATAATATCATTATTGGCACAAAATTTCTTAAATTTATGAATTTTATACAATTTTGGAAAGATATATACCTAGACAATGGGGTACACAGATTTGAAGATGACGACAATATAATAATATTTATTTCTCTCTCTCTCTCCCACAGGAGCCCAGCCCCGAACATATACATATAAAAAAAATTAATTGAGTTAAACAAACATTTAAGAAGGTTATGTATTTTGGACAGAGAAATATGTGCCTCTTATACAAATTTAAATGGAAACATGTATTCCATTTAGCACGCGTTATATCTCACTCGCACTCACCCGACGTCGTAAATCTCCATCACATTTGAATTTCGTAAACACAGCATTGTAACGGAAATTTAAAATTAGCATTGAATTTATATGTGAAATAAATGCGATTAATTCTGTAATAGTAAGAAAAAGCTCTAGATTAACTGCAATAATTTTGACTCCCACTAATCTTTTGACTGCGAACATCAGTGATACGTCACGAAGATATTGAAACCCCCTTCTTCTTCGTCCTTAAAATTTATTAATTTTAAGTGTAAAACCAATAAACCCAAAGTATTTAATCACTATTCATTATATCATATTGAAATCCTTTATGTATGAAGGTAGGTACTTCCTCCCTATTCGCATGATGAATGTTGCATAATGAGTGATTTTTGGGGTTATTATGTCGTGTTGCGCTTCCTCCTTCTTTAGCTTTCCGTGGTGTGTAGGATTATAATATATGTAGTTTCAATATCTTTTAACATATAACATATGTCGATAGTATATGTAGCTTATAGTTGTCTCAACAGATGTTAGTTAAGTAGTATCATATAGGAGATTAGTGACTATCGTTGTGTTTGTCTAATGCACGAACGGTTACGGAAATAGTCGATGATACACGATAGATAGCTGGGCTCCCTCAGAATCGAATTCACTGGCTTTAGAATGATTTAGAGTTTTAGAGCATCCAATAGGACGGACGTCTGTTCCAGTTAAATATACACTGTAAACCTCACGATAACGTAAATAAAGTAGCTTGTAATGACGTACCGCTATCTTTATTGGAGTTTTCCGAACACATTTCAAGTAATCTCAATCACTGGTATTGAAGAACATTACAGTTTCGGATAGCGTTAGGTACATTGGAGGGGACCCTACCACTTTCCCAACGGCGTTATAAGGAAAAATATGGTTTCCTCCTTCACCGCACACGTCAAGACTCTATTTTATTGAGCAAAGCTACATTTATTTGAACGGCTTTAGAACTCTAGACCTTCCAATGTCCATGCATACGGGGTTAGAAAGCAGTATGCAAGTACTTTCATTAACATAATACAAAAGAATAATGCGTTAGGTACGGTGTCCGAATCGTTGGCTATATCTAGAAGTAGAAAGTGCAACACGAAGAAGGAACATAGCTTAATAATCTCTAATTATTCTTTTCAAAGAATATCTGATCATATCTGAATTTTGCATGATTTTTTGGTGAAAGTTTTGATGTGGTGAAAGCCTCGGTAGCAAATGGTTGTATGTTGGTAGTAAGTTAAACACTGGAGGTGACTTGATGGCTGCTGGTGTCAGAGTTGAGGGTCAGATTGGAGGCTCTCAGGGAGTGGGGGAGTGACGGGGCAGCGAAGAAATCCTGGAAGAAATACAATAACTAAAGCAGAGAACCACAAATTGATCAATAAAGTTTACTGTAAAGGACAACAAGTGAACCTCACAATGTACATATCTTATTCAACCTCTTATCTTCAAATATTATTAAATATCGTCAATATAAATCCTTTTATCAGAGACATTTGTTTCGCACTGCGATGTTAATATGTGGAAGAGAGACGGAAGAGTTATTTGGCGTGTGTATTTACACACGCCAAATAACTCTTCCGTCTCTCTTCCACATATTAACATCGCAGTGCGAAACAAATGTCTCTGATAAAAGGAACAGTTGCAGCACTGGAGGTAAACATTCAGGATATCAAATTGTATTTATGCTATTCCTCATTTCACCGCATTCCTTTGAGTTTATTTTCAGGTTCCATGAAGGTCCCTGCTTTCCCATGTATGGATCCCCAGGAGGATCCTGCAGCATAAGTGCTTTCCCCGAAGGCCCCAGAAGGGAAGAGTCCACCGAGGCGTCCTCAACGCTCTTCTCCCCTAGGTTCCCCCAAAGCCCCTAGTTTGTTTGTCTGAATAGTCCATTTTTGGTCCCACGGGTATCTAGGGAAATAGAAAACCTACCACAGCAGAGCCCGGAATACTTGGTTAAGGTCAGTAAACTCAGAGAAGCAACCATGTACCTCCAAGGCACCATTCGCGACACTGTTGCCTAGTATCATTCAGCCTGAGCAGCTCACACTTTGGTTTGAGATGGCTATTGCAGGTCTTGTTCACTCTCTGAGTGATGGGTTCGCCATCCTTAAGTACTAACGGCCGTTGTTCCCAACTTTTCGATCGATCAATTTCAGTCTCCGATCAGCTAAGTGATTTATTTAGTAACGCTCGGTTCGTCTGTTGATCGGAGAGTTGGCGCTGGGAGGAGGACATTTGTGCGTTTGAGGAGTGTTTAGCTAAAATATCGGCTCAACAGTTGATCAGTAGGATTGGGAACAACGGCCGTTAGACATGCTTTAAATATGTTTTTGCCGGAATCCTTATGTTACAGTTTTCGCAACAAACTAAACACTAAACATAACAATAACCTGCAGATCATGATGTGTGGGTGGTCTGGGGGGTACGGCTAGCAGAGCCCGGGAAGGAGACTGGCAAGCCGCGCAGCCTCGAGACAGCGACGAGCAGTTCTTCCGCTTCATCATGTCCGCCACACATCTGCACATATGCGGAGAGAACGACAGTGGGTTATTTATCAATAAATATATTTTTACAATTACAACATTTCAGATTTTGGGTTTACGCAAGGTATATCCAACCTGCGGCAATTTTTTTGGTGCCCTACATGAACTTTTCAACATTCTATGTTTTGAATTTTGGTATTTATACAACAACATAAAAAGTTGTTCTGGTAAATTTATCACATTTGTATTATATTTTATGAAAATAAAACTTGACTGGGACTGCCTATGGGGATTTTGATTTATTGCTTGGAAAGTGCCAGGCGCACGGACGCACTAGGAATTAATTTTTGCAATCAAATCCAACCAGCATATTTTTTTCAGCACATTTCTCGGAAGATCGAATGCAACTGACCTGATTTTAATAAGTGGAGGGTGAGTGCAAAGGACACACGTAAGTGCATGTGTAGTCAGTTTATGTCTTATTTTACTCAAAAATCGCTGGTCAAAATTCTTCGGGTACGTACTGTTATACCTTGTGTATGTGTACATGTTTTACAATACACGTCATTTTTATCTTACACCACCTATTGTACATATTTGATGAAAAGTGGTAAAATAGGTAAAATTGCACATATTTGATGAAAAGTGTATATTTTAATTGTAATAATTTGACTATGAAAAAAATAAATAGAAATTTAAAATGATTTTCGACTAGGTTTGGTGTCCAAGAATCAAAACGATACCACCGCACACCGGTCCAGAACTCTCATCCATAATTACGATCATCTTTCAAATTCTGACTGACGTTTAGGACCTAGCCTGCTGGTTGTATCAGGGTTGTCACCTGGCGTGCAGAATGTGGGAGCACGGCAGCGCCTCCAGTGCCGCGGGCGTCGTTCCAAGGGGGCCCCCGCACTGCGGGCACGCCGGGTGCGGTGCGCAGCTGTCCGCCAGCCCCTCCTGCTGCGCGCGTGCCTCCTCGTCTCCCAGGCTGGAGTAGATGCCGGCCAGACGCTTGCGGACCGTCCTCACCAACAGCTGGAAAGAGAGAATTAATGTACTTGAAGAATGATAATATCCCTGTTAGTTGGACAAAAGACAGGTCAGGAATTGAGTTGAAGAACCAGACTGCAACATAGTAGTGTTAACTAGTGGCTGTCAACAAAACACAGCTTACAACATACTAGCGGTACTAGTGGAAACAGTCCGGGAAGCAGATATCAAAAACAATTATTGCATTCCCGACTCTGAACTTTGATTGGCATCACTTCACCTTTTTTGGACACATTGCAATTGTTTTTGGATTTTTTTAATGAAGTGGGATCCTACATTGTGTCTCCATAGTCAAACATTGACAGAATTAGATTATGAACATTGTAACGTTGTCTGAAACCTTTGCAAAATAAGGAAGAAGCGCAAGACGGTATAATTACCAAAAATTAATCACGATATGCTTTTGGGGTGAAAATCTCAACATCATATCTTATCTGTTTCTGGTCATAAAATTTCTATGTGTACTAATGCCTAAGTAGCATTTTAGTTAGTTGTGATGACATCGTGCCTAGAGGGTCCGTCACAAATTATTACAAAGATTTGTTGTGAAAAGCATCAGGGACAAATGTATCTTGACATCAAGAAGTATCTCTCTGCTACTTGAAGTTCATAGTCCACTGACCAAGAGATCATGGTGACCAATAGGATATAGTGGCGTGGAAGATTACACGTGAATAATTAAGGTGTGATTTCAAAAATCTGGAAAAAATATCATCTCTTCAGACAATCATAAAAAAATGAACAAACCTTCGCTCCAACTGATGTAGCGACTTCTAAAAGTCTAGTGTTGAATTCCAATGGCCGACAATTGCATATTTTTTGTTGTAACCTGAAACCGAAGAGAGTTTAAAAAAAATTAAAATTTTAGTTTATATAATTTATTCATTAATTTATTTTAATTTTCACGCGCTAATATGAATATAGCAAGGCAAATTTAGGGAATCGTAATGATTATAATAAAAAAAACTGTTTACATGCACATTTACCTAAGGGCTTCAAGACATCTTGCAGCTCCGTCCATTGCTTCCATCTGAGCCAATCTATCTCCCATCGCCTGCCCCGCCCCCATTGCTACTTCGTACTGCCTGAAAATAAGAAATATAATTATTATTGACATAATCTTCAAGAATAGTGAAGAAATTGATGTTAAAAACTACAGACCAATCTCCAAACTTCGCATATACAAAAAATCTTTTTGAAAAATAAATATTTAATCAACTGAATGCTGCTCCTAAAAGCCAAACTTAAATACGAAGAAACTTGGTTTCATTAGTAATAAATCTACCTCACCTCAAATCTGTTAACTTTCACAGAGTATCTTCAGGGTAATGTGAATAACAGAATACAATATGATACTATCTATAACCGATTACAATAAAGCGTTCAATAAAGTCACTCAAACTTGTTCTTTCTTCTTATATTGCCAATCGCAGTTGAATAATAGTGGTTGTTGGATCTGCTTCCCTGGAGTACCTCAAGGCAGCTTGTCGGACCCTTATTATTAAACATTTGCATCGATTTAAAGGTGGGCCAACTTTCGCACCCTGCAACAAGATGGTAAATGTAATTGAGAGTACCTTAGAGCTTTGCCTATATCACATTTTCTCCTGTAGATGTCTCCCGTTATGCGTACTGCCCTGGCGTAGCTTCCTTGGTCCCCGGCAACTGATGATAGCCTCATCGCTTCCTGAAATACATAAGAAACAATCGAATTATTTGTAACAAAACACACACGTTTATTGCACCATTTACCGATCTACCAATATTTAATTGAATGTTAAAAACATTTGTATCAGAATCTATTAACCATATCATATTTTACATAAGTCTACGGAAGTTGTCACACTTATATGTCAACTTGATACAATTTGTAGACAATGAAAAGATTGCAACGCACTTGCATACTTTTTCATATTACACATATTATATTTTTTCATATTATTCATATTTTCATATTACACATGTTATATTTTGTTATAGCTAAGTACAAATTGAAATATTTTCAAAAGAAATGTGAGAAAATAAATTAATGGAATATTTGAACCATTGCCATCAGAGTCCATTTTTATTCAGCATATAAACGGGCTTTGAGATTGTAGAAACTATCAATTTCTTCTCTGTCGATCGTATTTAAGGATTAGTCTTCCAGAATCGCGAAAATCTTTGGAAACATCAAAGTCTTCTGTCTAATCTGTGATTTTCAGACTCCTCAGAATCTTTCAGAATATTAATACGATCCCCTAGTCCTGGACCCATTCGAAATTGGGCGGAGCAAACGACTTTGACCAATCAATAGCCAACAACGGTATTTTAACGGACTGGGACAATACAACGCGCTTTCATTCTTTCTGCGGGTGGCAGAAGGTTGAAATTTGTGGTTGGGTAACGCCTCTTTTAATTTCCTGTAAAATAACATCGCCAAAGTTCACGTCTTATTTTTTTATGAAGTTCATGCACAAATATATTTTTTTTGCGATTATTATAAAAGAAACTGAATTTGCCACATTATACAATAAAACCATATCTGAAAAGGGGTTTATAAGTAGGAGATTTTGCACTTGAAAATGTTTTTTTATAGACCTAATACTTTTTTTTAGGTTTATTAAAAATGACCTAATTTTTTAAAGGCCAAGATGTTATCTACGCGCAGTATTTAATTTAAGCATCTATAATACTTCTAAGCGATTAAATTTTCAAAACCAAAATACATGATTTTGTATGATTTTGCAATATTTCGAATGGCTTCGCTTAACCTATTTCTAGGGATTATACGAAGAATGGAGGACACTCACTGTGCAGTAATCGTGCGCATCCCCCAGCTCGCCTTGCCTCCTTAGCGAGGCGGCCATCTGCAACAGCGCGGCGCGGTGGTGACGCGTATTGAGGTCGCCCGGCTGCAACGAGCGCGACAGGTCATAGGCGCGGGCTGCGTGCAGCGCGCCGCGCTCCGAGTCCAGCAGGCGACCGAACACCTCGGAGAGGCCTACGTACACCTGGAAACGTAGACACATGGAAATCCTTTCAGCCCTTTTACCCATGCTAAGCAAAATAAACTATCAATTAAACATAAACTCCTAATTTACAAATCAACCATAACGCTAAAACTAATTTACGCAAGCACTGTTCAGACATAACTGATAAATATTATTCTATTTAATATTACCCACATCCCATACTGTCTGACCTACCTACAAAATATTACCTACCCATTGTTCAACCTTGTCACCGGGAGGAGAATTCGTCCAGACTTTCAGTACAATTTCTACCACGCAACGAGAAGCAATACATTGTCATATGCAACGGGCAAGTTTTTCATGGTCGGTTTTGTGCAACATCCAGAGGGAGCAGGATAGGAACCAGTTCATAAAGTATGACTTTCATTATTCTGGTGGCATCCTCTCGCAGTTCATTTTCCGTTCCCTATTTCCTTCCAAAGCTTCACACAAAATTCACGTGGCCCAAAAATCGCCATAAGTTTTCATGATCTATCGAAACAAGCACCATAAAAGTTTCATTTAAAAAAATCATACATTCCAGAATAAAGCCATACGCATAGCTCTGGGTGCTCCCAAATGGATAAGAGTATCCCAACTCGACAAAGATTTTGAGATAACCGGGATAACTCCATTAAAGAAAATGCGGAAACATTTTATGCGGGAATTCCCATCCATGATAACGCGTGCATAAACTGCCTCGCCCGGTACGACGAAAACGTATGTACCACACATAAAAACCAAAACAAATCCTCCATAAAGATTAACCTCCCAATATTGCAACCAATAAATAATTTTATGCAAATAATTTTTAACAAACAATATCAACTTTGTGGCCTGGAGCTCTTTATGCCATTATATCAAAAGCCATAGAAACATGGTTAATAAGTCTAACAAAGTACTTAAACTGGTGCAGACATACCTGCAGAAGAAGCGCGTTGTCCTGCGTGCTTTGCGCTGTCTTGTGTGCGCGTTGGAAGCTGTCCACCGCCTTGTTGAAGGCTCCCAGTTCCAGGGAGACAGAACCCACTGTCAGGTGTACATAACCCATGGTAGAACAGCCCTCGCAGTCGTTGTACAGAGATTGACGAGCATATGACAAAGCTCTGAAAACGATAGAAAAGAATTTAAGTTGATCCTTGTCAATAAATTATAAATGCTGTAGCATAAAATTACTCCTTGCATTTTCTTCACACCAGAAATGCGCCTCATTTTTAGGAAACCTCTCTTTCTATTGGACGAACAGATTAATAGTAATCTTTCAGAGGTGAAATGATTAGATCTGTTTTTTATACGTGCGTGGTGAAAAAACAACCAACTTGATTTTTCAAACAAATGAACCAAGGATGTACTAAGGTTGAGGGATGATAGTAATAATTAAAAAAGTGACATAACAAACCTCTCCAAGCCGCCCAAAGTCTGGTGTGCTCTAGCAAGGTTCAGGTAGGCTTCAGCTCTCATGGGCGGTGAGTCCAACTCCTCTGATATACCCAGTTGGCGGTGCGCGAACTCCAATGATTCTCTATAATCAATGCATAAAAAACCACCATCAATGTGTATCATATATTTTAATTTGTGTTTGTATTAAATTATAAAAAGTTAAACTCTGGAACTATACTCAATCCGCCTATATTGAAAGAGGTTAACTTGTATGTCCCTAGCAAGTACACTCATGGGAGATCCCATGCATTTTTTATGCTTCGAAAGCGAGGACTTCTACCTTTTTTGTCACGGGACGCTATCATCTTAGGGAGTGCTGTCTGTAGGGTCTTTTTATGGAAAGGAAGTTCTGGAAAGGAAAAAGGTATGGAGGATGGGTAGGAATCGGGGGGTCAATGTGTTCAGGAGTGACGGACGTATGAATCCATTCCTAAAACTGGGAAGATGCTGTTTATGCAATGGTGGAGGACGTGGCTAGCTGTGGAATTGTACCCTTGATCTCTGGGTGTAAGACTAATGCATTTGTCCACTCCGTTAATAAATTGTCACGGTCTTGAAGTGTATTGTTACCTATATTTGCCGAAGTCCATATAGGCCTGATAGAGATACCCGAGCAGTTGGAACTTGTCTCCGCGCTGCCGGACGCTCTTCAGCGCTGAGAGCCAGGTCTTCACGGCTGCTTGCTGCTTGTGGGCCGCGTATAGCTTCACCCCGCGTTCGATCTGGAACATTGCATCACATATTGGCTCTCTTTTCGCTAGAGTGATGAGGAAAACCTTCAAATTCCTACCCTCAAATTTTTCGTATTTTCCTTTAAATTTTTGTTCGCCAGCGTATATTCTATTAAAAAATCATTTCTCATTCTAGTATCTTCTGTCTTTTTCGTTTTCATACAAGACGTATGACAAGGAAGAGGACGATGCATTTGTGGGTTTAGTTTAGTGGTAACTTACCCTTCTTTTGGCGATGTAGCGGCCCACGCGGTGGCGGCAGGCCCCGAAGCAGTCAAGCAGGCCGGCCCCGGGCAGGCGGCGCGGTAAGGGGGCCCCGAAGCGCGCCCCGCACTCTATGGGAGGGGCCCCCGCGGCGCCGCCGTTGGGCACACCCGAGAAGTCTTCCGAGAAGGGGTAGAAGTCTATAAATAAAACGTATAAGGATTAAACTGGCAATTAAATTTAAAAATATATAATTATTAATAATAATAATTAACTGGGTGCTCAAGGACATTCCGAATTCAAGGAATTTGAACGATTAATCAAATTTAAATGCTGAAATTCTACTTCCGTGAAAGTTCTATTCAAGACTGAAATAAAAACAGAGCTTGAAAAATAACTTTGATTGTTCAAATTCTCTGAAACAACCCGTCCTTAGTATATTTGAGCCCTTCTTTTGACCAGATTTTCATTTTCAAATTATATTTAATCAAATTGAAGATTACCAAAATAATAAACGAACTCTTCGCCAAACAGGCATTATATTATTTTGAACTCCTCGAGTCGCCGAGGCGGCAGACGGCCTGCTGCCGCTGACTCGGTACATACATTTTTATTGGTGTGTGAAATTATTTGGCTTACAGATGATAGGTGGCCCAAATGCGACCACCGCTGCAGCAGGTCAAACGTTATTTTTATAAAATATTTTTTTACGTTGACTACACTGAAGGCCCCGAGAATATTAATTTCCCTTAGGGTCTATGTCATCTTTAGGGATGCTGTGTGTAGGGTGTTTTTGTGGAGAGGAAGGTGAGAATGGGTCTTGAAGAGACCGGCAAATTGTTTCACGGCAGAGCTGTTCAACTCAAGAACGAGTCGTAAAAAAGATCCATTCTCATGTAACAGATTTCAACCGTGTACAAATGTTGGTCATGTTTTCTGACTATGCACCGGTACCGAAGGGATCTGTAGTTCCTCGAATCATCTTCCATTGAAATACCGGTAAAATAAGTACAGCATTCCCGATTGACGTCTATATTCCAAAGTTTGCGATTAGTTTGTTACGGAGAACCGGGCGACGTTTGGTCTATAGTCTATACAAACGTATTCCACTATTTCTTATGTGGATTTCGACAGAAAATATTTTTACTACAAATATTGCAGTATATATTTTTACTCCTGCAAAAATCATTAAAATTGCCTGGTTTGAACGCCTTCAACAAACTTTAAGTATAGAAACTAGGCAATGTATTTTTTTTTAAACGCACACCGTTCAGAAATAGAGTATTTTCTTCTAGTACAGTTAGTAAAAAGAATCATAAAATCCGGGGAGGAGAAAAATGGGGAATCCAAAACCTCGATTTTGCTGATTTTATTTAGGTTGTCCCTTTCGCTCAGTATTCTGGGGAGTAAGAGCGATAGTGACAGCTATAGTTTAGTATATACATTTTGTTCAAATTTGTCGGCACGTCCAGTTTTTTTGGGGGGCTCAAGACTGAAGGTGGCTGCTAAATTCAACACTACTTACACAATATTATATTTCGTAATGATAAATGTTTAGTTAGTAGTGTTCTATAAAATTAAAAGGAAAAGTGTAATCGAATGTGGTTGGATGTAGTCATACCTAGCAGTGGGGCATCGTACGTACCGGAACCTTCATCCAGCGGAAACCTTGTGTTGTCCGGCGAGCCTAGCAGCCGCGTGGCCGACAGCTGGTGCGATGGTACACCGCTGTAACAAAAAATCGACAATACATTCATAATATTATATAAGCAGTATCATTTGATAAAAAAATAGATTTTCCTATTTTATGGAAGGAGAGGAATTTCTGGGAAGGAAAAGTTACGAGGGGTGTGTCGTATTCTGTGGGTCAATGTGTCTAGGAGTGACGGACGTATGAATCCATCCCTCCCACTGCGGTGCAAGGCGATGGGTCGAGAGAGTCCGGAGGAGAGGTTTGGGTTAGGTGTCCCTCAACCAGTCTCTGCAGTAGACGGGAAAACTCGTTCGCCTCCAAGACCCATATCAACCTCACCTCGTGAACCCGGGCACTCTTGTTAAGTCACCAAACGTAGCGAACTACTTGGGATGACCTATGGCAAAGGTGTCGGTTATCCAATAAATGGTTTACGGGGCGACGGTACACCTATCTTATGACTCACAAACTCAGAATAGATAAATAATATAGAATAAAGAAGAACACATGAAATGCCTTGGAAGTACTTGGCCAATAGAACCTAAAATTTCCAATACAAAAGTGTGTTTCATAATGATTACGAAATTCAAATGTGATGGAGATCTACAATGTCAGGCGAGTGTAAGTGAGACAGAGCGCGTGCTAAATGTGCGAAATGGAGTAAGTATTTGTTTCTATTCAAATTTGTATGTTAAATAAGATTAAGGGCCAGTTGTTTCACACCATTTGAACAATTCATCAAATTTCAAAGTCAATTTTTAAGTTCCGTGAAAGTTTTTTTTAAGTTCTGTTGCCATTTCAATTAAATGTGAAACAACTGGCCAATAATGATATAATAACATAACTTGAATATACTCTTAAGAAACCTTGAACATTATTTAATTAAATGAAGACAATATTAGCGAAACTCCATCGAAAATCTGCAGACATAAAAATCAGAAAAAGATATTGGCACCTCTGGGACACGAACCCGGGACCCTCTGCTTTCATGGCAACAGCTCTAAAAACTGAGTTAAGGTGTCTATATTCAATTCGGTCACTTTTAAATGTGTCATACTTCGACTAAGAACTACCAACATTATCTTCATTTTCCCAGAGGTGCCAATATCTTATTTTCTGATTTTTCTGTCTCCAGACTTTCGATTGAGTTTCGCTAAAATTTTCTTCATTTAATTAAATGTTAAAATTTGAGGTTTTACTCATAAAGTTAAAACTAAAAATAAATAAAAAAAATTGAAAATTATATTTAAAACTTGATTTAAAATTTAACATATAACGTAAAAATTGGAGTTCCGTGAAAGTTTTATTCAAGTTCTGTTATTATTTAGAAGTTTTAGTTTAGACTTACCAAATTCTATACTTCATTTGTGTAAAAGTACAATGAAACCCTATTATGATTTTACTTCAATCGAGGAACGATTGTTCCACAGTAATTTAGATAATAACAGAACTTGAAATGACTTGAATAGGACTTTCACAAGTCTTGAATGTTAACTTTGAAATTTGATTATCTGTTCAAATTCTTTGAAACAACTCGCCTTGCTAGTTGCTTCGCATAAATTCACGTGTGACAAATTTATCAAAAGGCCATTTAGCGCCATTTTAATTTTTTGTCAGTTGAAAGGTCTCTATTAAATTCCGATTCTAAGCCCGTTAAGCTTTTTAACGTATTGTGACGTGTTAAAAAGAGAGAAGAGGACAACTATCCACCAGAAGAGGACAACTATCATGATGTCAGCTTATTACAATTTGATTGAAAGCTGAAAAGCACCTAGAATCAGCGTTTAACGGGATCATTTCAAATGTCCAAAAACTGGCGATAAGTGCTCATTTGATGACAATGTTACATTTGAATTTATCTGAAACAATTGGCCCTTAGTCATAAAATTATGGTGAAATTGAACGTGAAAGTATAAGCAGCCCTTATGGGGATGCTGTATGGAGAGTATTTTTAGGAAAGGAAGGTGAGGAAGTTCTGGGAAGGAAATGGCTAGTAGGGGTGGTTTGGAATCAGGGGGTCAGTGTGTCCAGGAGTGATGGACTTATGAATCCATCCCTCCCACTGTGGTGCAAGGCGATGTCCCAAGAGACTACAGCTGGAGAAGTCAAAGGGACTTCCTCAACTATTCTCTCCAGATCCGGCCTGCCATGCAGCTGGAGGACAGACGCATTCGTGGCCAAGACCTCACCCATGAACCGGTGTATCCCTGCTAAGTCACCAAACGTAGCAACCACTTGGGGTGACCTATGGCAGAGGTGTTGGTTATCCAATAAATCGTTCCCAGGGCGGCGCTACCCACACCCGCCTCCCAAAGGGAATACACACACCACCTCGTAAATGCGAAAGTGAGTGTGCTTGTTTGTTACGCTTTCACGCCTAAACCACTAAACCGATTTTAAAAATATTTCACCAATAACTACATTATCAGCGAGTAACATAGGTGTTATATAATGGTAAGCTCTGGCAAGGTAAGTAATGGTAAGGAGGGGGGAGGGGAACTCGGGAAGGGGATTCGCGGGAGGCGGGAGGGGAACGGGACAAATGGGAAAGGACACGCAGGGAGAAACAATTTTTTTTTATTAAATGGCTTAGCAACGCATGCCGGGTACCAGCTAGTACCTACCTAATATTGTGTAATGTTACTTTGAAAGTTAAGTTTGTTCAACAACAGTTCAGCAAAAGTCTAAAAATATGGCTTAAATAACTGCAATTTAGTGAGATTTCACCTAAGCCATTGAGGTATATATATCAATGACCTTAGCCATTGAGGTATGTAAATCAAAGATTACAGAAATGGGTTATTTCCACGTTTTTTTTTATTGCTTAACAAAATGAAGCAAAAAATTACGATGATTTTTGAATTACCGCTAAAACGATATTTTGGGGCGTGGCTATCGTGTGACTTCATGAGCGTGGACGCTCACAACGATGTTTATTTATGCTGGCCAAGCTGAGCGACGCTTGTGACGTCACAATCCGATTTGCCAATCACGGGTCGTTTTGGTTTCGTCAGTTTTAGATCGTTTTTAAAATCAATAATATTGAACAAAAACATTAAAAAAAAACATTTTTAGTAGGATGATTAAAATCAGAAAAATGATCTTTAAATATTCCGTACATTTTCAACAGAATCCCTCGTTTGTGGAAATACCCCACCTAATTGCCTAAGAAAGACAAGATAAAGGTGTTTACATAACTGTTGTTTTTATCGTTTTTACAGGTAAAAATTGTATTATTTGAGACTTTAACGGGGAAGAAATTTACCCTTTTTTAATGACGCCCACACTTTAGATATGTAATTGAGGCAAATACTACCTATTGAATTACTAGAATGACCTATTTATACTGTGACCCACAACGTGCATAATGTTTATTATTTATTCTTATTCTTCTTCTTGTGCCCTGTCCGTTCAACGGACGTTGTCTATAATGTAGGCTATGCGGACTTTGTTTTCTGCGGCCCGGAATAGCTCTATAGTAGACTGGCCAAACTACTGTCTCAGCTTTTTCAGCCATGCGGTTCTCCTTCTTCCTGGACCCTGTATTCCGGAAATCTTTCCCTGCATTATGAGATGCAAGATCTCGTACTTCTTTGGATGTCTCATCACATGTCAAAGATATTGAAGTTTTCGGATTTTAATAGTTTTTATCATTTAGGTACTGTCCATCCAGCTTATTTTAAGTATTCTTCTGTAGATCCACATCTCGAATGCCTCTAGTCGCTTTATTTGTTCTTCAGTAAGCGTCCATGCTTCCATTCCATAAAATAATATCGAAAACACGTAGCATCTGACCATTCGCATTCGTAATCTAAGGTTGAGTCATGACTGCAGAACATCTTTTTCATGCGGATAAAGGTTGCACGAGCTTTCTCAATGCGGCATTTGATTTCAACTGAAGGATCCCATCTATCATTTAAATTGCAGCCCAAGTTTACAAAATTTATTACACAATTTATTTATGGTTTCAATTCATCCTCTGTGCTTTTTTACTACGAGGTGTTTCGTTAATTTTTACATCCATTTTTAGGTAAATCAACGAACTTTGCACCCCATGATAAGTCAAAATTAACGTTGAAATTCATGATATTTTAATTCATTAGTATTCAACTCCACAGCTTTGTGATTTTTAATTAATTCTGCATGAATTAAACACCCACTGAATGGAAAGGGTGAATTTGCATAGAACACTTGATCTTTCCCAGTCCCTTATACCTTTGGTCTTTATTATACTTTTTTGCTGAAAATTCAACACCTTTGGGACATGTTTCGACTATTCATTGGTCTTTGCTAAGGCCTAAATATTTTTTTCAGATATTTCGATGTACCGGGTGTTTTTACTCATACAACCGTTTTTAAATAAATACATCATTTTGAATTTCGATGTTGCTTTCTTAAATAAATAAATGCAAATCTTTTTTTTTTTTTTTTTTAATTATTTCTGGCTTTCACCCTTCAAGGGTGTTCTAGGCCATAATTTAAAATTACAGAGAAAGGGAAAGGTGAATTTATATATTACTTTTATTTAAATGTACAAATTTCAGAATTATATGGAAGATTGGAGTCGAGTTCAGACTTAGAAGAGATGAAATGTTGAATGGAGGGGAGGCAATTTTAGATAACGCTTGATAGAAGAGAGGATATTTATTTATAGAGGGACAACCAAAAAATATGTGATCTAAAGAGCCCACATCTAGACCACAGAATGTACAATCTGGGGAGTCAAGGATGTGAATTTTAAAAAGGTGAGAAGGAACGGAACAATGACCGATTCTCATTCGAATAACTGAGGAAATTTCTTTTTTGGAAAAATGGGGAAATTTTTGAAACCACGGTTTTGATGGGATAGTCCTTTGTATTGAGGCGTAGCGAGCTCCCTTGGATTGACTGGCAATGTTCCAATGCTCTGTCCAAACATTGCGGGATCTATCTTTGATGATGGAAAAAATATCAGATAGGGGAATATGGTTTACGAGGGTAACAATAGGGTTGGACGCTCCTTGTTTTGCCAAAGAATCTGCAATATCGTTACCTACTATGCCAATGTGTCCAGGGATCCAAACAAGAATTACGGTTTTTCCAGAGCTTTGAATGGAGGCTATCAGCACTCTAATGAGGCATACAAAGTGATCATCAGGATGAAGAAGAGGACAGGATTTAAGTTTTTGGAGGGAACTGAGAGAGTCAGAGAGAACAAGGGAATGTTCACAATTATTTTTGATTATATATTTGAGTGCTTCAATTATTGCAATGCACTCAGCAGAGAATATTGAAAATTGGTTTGAAATTGAATAAAATATTCTATCATTAGAATTATTGTGGTAAACGTTAATACCTATACCACAGTTAGGAGAGTCAGGAGATTTGGAGCCATCAGTAAATAAAAGAGAAGAGTTGGGCCATTTAGAAGAAATAATGTCATTGAACATATTATTAACAGTACGGGCTGGGAGATTGGAATGACTTTTAAGGATGCCGATTCCTTCCAAAATTGTTGGGGATAGGGTGACGTGACTATATTTTAATTTGTATAGTGGAAGAAGATCATTTTGGATAATTTGAAGCTCTGAGAGAGAGCGAAAATTTTTACAGATGGCAGGAAGAGGTTTAGTTCGAGCTCTGATTGTAGATGAATGTGTCGAGTCTTTGAACAACGAAACTCTGGGAATAACCTGATGACATTTAGAATTTAAACATTTAAGAACAAAATTGTCAGCAAACAGTTGTCGCCTTAAATAAAGTGGGGGATCAGAACATTCCACTTGAAGGGAATTGATGGGCGACGACTGCATCGCTCCAGTTGTTATTCGCAATGACTTCGATTGAATTTTGTCTAATTTACTGAGTGCATTTTTGGAGGCAGTACTAAAAGGTGGGCAGGCATAGTCGAGATGACTTCGAATAAGTGCATTGTAAAGCAACTTAATGCAGGTAGGGTGAGCACCCCACCAAACGCCAGTCAATGATCTGATGATATTTAAATTTTTTTCACATTTAGTAACTATATTGTGAATATGGGAAGACCATTTAAGTTTCCTATCAAATGTTACTCCCAACAATTTTACTTCAGAGGCGTTGGGGATTGGAGAGTTTTTAAATAAAATTTGAACTGGAGGATTTTTATGACGGTTTGAGAAGGTGACACACTGACTCTTTTTAACTGAAAGTTCCAGACCATTTAAAGTGAGCCATATGCAAAGGGCATCCATGGCTTCATTAAGATATTTGACGGCAAGTGGGATGATTTTGGATGATAAGTAGAAAGCTAAATCATCTGCGAACTCAATAACTTTTACTTGAGGGGGAATAGAGACATGCATATCGTACGTGTATATATTATACAGTATAGGGGATAATACATCGCCTTGGGGTAAACCTTTCCAAATTGATCTACTCTGAGGAGTAACATCTGGTAGTTCAATGAAAATTTTTCTATCAAGAAATAGATTAATAATAGATTGGACAAACATAGGGGGAAGGCCAAGGCCTAAAGTTTTTTTTAAGGATTGGGATGGAAACATTGTCAAAGGCACCTTCTATGTCTATAAAGACTGCAAGACATACTTCATGGTTAGAAATGGATAAATTAATATCAGTGCTGATGATGGCAAGGTTATCTTGCGTATATTTTTTTTTCCTAAATCCAAATTGAGATGGAGAGAGAAGCTGATTACTTTCGACAAAAAATTCTAACCGGTTTTTAATTAATTTTTCATAAATTTTACTGAGGGTGGATGAAAGAGCAATTGGCCTGTAGTTGGATCCAGAATTGGGTGATTTGTTTGATTTTAGGATTGAGATGATTATTTGAGAACTCCAGTCATCAGGCATTATGCCAGACTGAAAGATTTTATTTAAGATGCTTAGGAAGTGATTTAGAACATTATCATTACTATTTTTGATAATGCTATAAGGAATACCATCTCTGCCTGGAGATGAGTCTTTGACTGTCGATAAACAATTTTTTAATTCAATTAATAAAGTGAATGGAGAGTCTAGCCAATGATCAGACATAGGAGTGTTGTGGATGGGAGTTATTTCATCTAAGTTAGGTACAAAAGGGGGGGCAATTTTGTCCAAGAACTCATCTATCCATTTAGAATGAGACGCTCGAGGAGATGTTGAACTGAAGGACGATCGAAATCTTCGAATCATAGACCAAACTTCCGATATTGGAGTATTCGGAGATACTGAACTGCAGAAGTTGTACCACCCGGATCTTTTTTTTAACCTCAATACCCTTTTGGCATTGGCTTCGGCATTTTTGTATATAAGATAGTTTTCCATAGTCATATTGTGACGATACGAAAGAGATTTAGCTTTCCGAATTCTCACTACCTTAGAACATTCCTCATCCCACCAGGGAGTCGGAGGGAGTTTTTTAAGAGATTTGGTTTTAGGGGGAGGATTTGATTTATGAATTGCAGTTATGAGCATCGATTTGAAGTTATCGTAGTCATCTTTGACAGATAATACATCGGAAGAGGGTAAATTTTGTATAAACTTATCCATATGCAAGTTAAATTCGTCCCATTTGGTGTGTTTTGTTTTAATCTTCGTCGAAATATGGGACTTGTCTGAATGGAAAGAAGTTTGATAAGTGATGGTGATCGGGAAATCATCACTGGAGCAAGGATCGGGGGACACCACCCACGAGGAGAGAGGTGCCAGATTTGTAGAGCATAAGGAGAGATCCACTGCACTGGGGTTTGTGTTGGGGCGAGAGATTCTCGTAGGAGATCCGTCGTTCAAAAGGAAAAGGTTGGATTCATCTAAAAAATCCATAACATTTCGACCATCTCGATCAGAGAAAGCAGAACCCCAGACGGGGGAATGGGCATTAAAATCGCCCAATAAAAAGAATGGAGGGCTTAGTTGACGGACAATTTGTAACCAAGCTTGCTTATTGAAGTGAGATGATGGGGGAATATAGATAGAAACAAAGGATGTGTCCTTTATTTTAGCTGCAACCATTTGAAAGTCAGCATTGGGGGGTTTGATATTATTTATTGGGGAAAACGGAAGGGATTTTTTAATAAAATGGGCAGCACCGCCGCCCGTGCCTTCCAGGCGATCATCACGGAGACAGGAGTACCCTCCCACATTAAAGTGGGTGGATGGAGTAAACCATGTCTCCGAGACAGCAGCCACAGAAACAAGGTTTGAATTTAATAGGTTAAGAAGGTTCGTTTTGTTAGAAATAGCACTGCGGCTATTCCACTGAAGTATTCTGACATCTTGAAGTGCCATTTTGAACAAATGATTTTAACGTGGAAATAATAGAAGCAGCGTTGGACGGTAGATTAGTTTGAGAAGAAATTAGGTCAATTAGAAGCATAATAAGAGTTTGTATAAATGAAGAATTATCTTGCGAGAGTTGTTCAGAAAGCTTTTGATGGTTTGTTGAGGACGAATTATAGTTGTTTGCGCACCCATTTGTGGCATTTGAAAGAGGAGAACCATTGGGATTTAAGAGAAGTGAGTTGTGTTGTTGCCGATCGTATCCAGGAGCCGGTTTAGAGACAGGGTTTTTGTACATAAATTTAGTTGATCGAGAAGATGTTGAGGAGAAGGGGAGAGGGTTGGAAGGAGAGTTACTGGATAAAACCTCGGCAAAAGATTTTTTGACAGGCGGGAATAGTTTAGAAGCCTGCAGAAAAGACAAGTTTTCAGAGGCCATGGAAATTTTTATATTTTTTTGGCGAGTTTGTTCAGGACAAGAAGAGTGAATGGCAGAATGAACGTCTGAGCAGTTAAAACATTTAGGTGAAGAGAGAGAAGAACATTGGTCAGCCGTGTGGTTTTCTCCACATTTGAAGCATCTGGGAGGGGATCTGCATGCAGCTTTGGTATGACCAAAACGGCAGCAATTGTAGCACTGGGTGGTGGGGTAAGAATAAATTTCAACTGGTAAGGAGTTGAAAAATAAATAGATATGGGAGGGAAGAGATTGTCCTTCGAATGTGATCACAACAGATTGGGAGGGCTTCCAGGAAACATTGCCCTCAGAGGTGTCCTTATAATTTAGCCTCCTGGCTTTTATGGGATTGCCGATATGTTGAGGGGTTGAAAGAGAAGACAGAATTTCTGGAATGGACAGATCGGTCGAGATACCCCTGATCAGGCCCATACGAGTGACATTGAAAGTTGGGATGTACGCCTTGAATTTAGAATTAGATGTAATAAAAATGTTTTTAATAAAGTTGTTGGCGGCTGAACCTGAGAGGAATTCAACAGAGATTCGGAAGCGACCCTCGGCTTTTACACCTCCGGGCTTAATCGAAAGGTTCTTGTTGGTTGAAAGGAATTTACCAAATTCAAGAGGATGTATGGTTTTGCCTTGCTCAGTTTTTTGCGCATAAACAATGTAGGGGCCACAGAATGAGTAGAGTAAAAATTGGTTGGAGGAGGTTGATGAAGATCTGGTAGAGACTGAGAAGTAGAAGGAGAGTCATGCTTTACTGGGGAAGAGGGACTAAACTTCCTTTTTTTTGTGGAAGTTAGAATGACAGATTCACTGTCAGAAATTACAATATTTTCACCATCTGGAGGGTCAGGGGGAGGATCTGGGGGCTTTTTAGGATGTCCAGGAGGGAAATCCTCCTCCATTGTTCACAAAATTACAAAAAAAATATGTATGGAAAGTGACAGTAGTGAAAAAAAGGTTATAAATATCTGGAAATCAGCGACGAAAAGTGACTCCTGGAAGATCAGAGGGGAGAAGAATCCTCAAGGAACAACACACTACACTTTACTGACCAGAAAACATAAAAATATTAGTTAAAATGAATGCAAATCTTGGAAGTGGAAATAAACCCACTTCCTGAAATCCGATCGAGCTGAAACTCGGCTATTTCTCTGAAATTGGCACCAGGCAGTATTCAGTTTTACTACATAAAAGATGTATTACAGTAAAATATTCGATTTCAATTTGGGAGGCGGGTATGGGTACCGCCACCCCGGGCACCATTTATTAGATAACCAACACCTCTGCTATAGGTCACTATAGTACACTACGTTTGGTGACTTAGCAGGGGTGCCCGGGTTCATGGGGTGAGGTTTGTCCGGGTCTTGGTGGCGGATGCGTCTGCCCACCCGCTGCATGGCAGGCCGGATCGGTAGAGAGGGGTTGAGTGCGTCCCTTTGACTTCTCCAGGTGTACTCTGTAACATAGCCTTGCACCAGCATGGGAGGGATGGATTCATACGTCCGTCACTCATGGATATACCTTTCACCAGATTCCTACCCGCCCCTCGTACCCTTTTCCTTTCCAGAACTTCCTCTTCTTCCTTTCCTAAAAAATACTCTCCACACAGCATCCCCAAATATGACATAGGCCCTGAGGGAAATGATTTTCCTAAGGGCCTCCTGTGTGGAGCTAATATAAAAATATAAAATAAAATATTGTTTTTATGTGTTGGTTTTTTCGAATCGAATGGAAACGAAATAAAATAAAATATATATTCTATTTTAAAGTTACTGAGAATTGCCTAAGTCTCCGATAATTCGAAATCAACACGATCAAAAACAAAAAAAAGATAGAAAAAAAGTCTAAATAAAAGTAGGAAAATTATGGAATTTTTATGATTTAGACATAACTGGATTTCCACTTCTACTCCCATCTTCTAACTGAAAACACCAAATACATACATTGATTCAATCTCTTGTGGGCGTGTGAGTGTGTTGTTGTAAGTAAGTCTGTTTTTGCATATTTAAAAAATAACCCAACAAGAAAATCCAAGACCAATAAAAAGACTCTACTAACAAAATAGTGCCTTGAAGTCCATAAAACAAATTTAGGATGGCAATAAAAAGGTTTAGATTCCACAATCTAACTTAAGAAAAAGTGCTTACTGAAGGTGTTAAGCTTGAGGCTTGTTAACATGTCCAAACTCCCATAAAATACCCCTTTATCGATTGGTCATATATATAAAATGTACACACGTTATACCTAATACAGGGTGTAACAGCACCTACCCGAAAGATTTTAACTTAAGATTCCTGAGCATATTTGGAGTAAAAAATGTATATGTCATTTTGCTCTCCTGATATATAAAAAAAAAATATTTTTCAATCATAATCACGTGATAAGCACTCCGTCTCGTGCCTGCAGCACGGTGACACACACAACGCGCGCGTATCACGTGATCTCATTGCGATGTGTAATAGTTATGAGGGTGATCAGTAGCGAGCTGTTATTGAAAAATATATGTTTTTTATTTTGGAAAAAAAATATTATGGGACTGCAAAATGACATCTAATTGTTGAACTCCAGTATAAAGGGGAAACTCGTGAATCAACACCACATTCGGAGTCGATTTTGTAGTACTTATAACTTTTTTATTTGAGCTTTCATTTTCGAGTCCATCGAAACCGAAGTTAGAACTTTTTAGGCAAAATTTGAAAAAAAATCGGTATTTAGGGGGTCAATAGTAGCTGTCCAATGTCTTAAACCCTTTACCTGACGATTTAAAAAAAAAAATGAAATGCTCCTATCGAAAAGGTAGAAGTGTTTTGGATTCTCTTTGTGATGTAGGTTCACTACTTAATAATGAACTCTGAAATAATTTTGAAAGAGTGATCAAAATATCAAAAAATAGGTAGTTACCTATACAAAACATACATTTTTTAGAATAATGTTACAGAAATAATATTTTCTTAGATGAAAAGCTGCAAGGATGGTTAAGAATTACGCTTTGAAATCACTAAAACATCAAAATGCTTAATTAACAATTCATTATTTAGATTTGTGTAGATCAGTGGCGGCTAGAGGGTTTTGATGGAAATATCAATTTGTATTAATTTTTTATTTATCTAAAGCTCATTTTTTTGTATGATTATTGTCAGACATCTTTTTGAGGGTCCGAAAATAGACTTTTAGAAAAAAATAAGAATTGTTTATTTTTTTATTAGCGATCAAATATCAAATAAATTACCAGCCGCCACTATTGCAATAGGATAGGTTAGGTTAGGTTATAAGTTCTGTGTGTTGAAGTGAAGTCGTGAATTGTTTAAATGGGTAAGGTTAGATTCAGTTGCACGATGTAACGATTTCCACCGTTGTCTAGAACTGTGAGATAATTTTGGAAATTCTATGGTTTATGCGAATATATCGATCGTTCGGTTGATTAGTCAGACATCTCCAAATAATACTAAGTTTTGAGATATCGAAGAAAGCAATATTCAAATGCTCTCCTAATAAATCAATATTATGTACACGTGTCTGTGTTTTACACATTAAATACTCACTAAAATAACACCAAGAGGCTTAACTGCCCGGTACATTAGTACGAAATTTTGAAATATTCTACTAGAAATTCAATCAACATTTGGTTTAATTCGCTATAAGCATGCATTCACTTTTTCTGCATTATAGATGATTTGGTTGTGTTTGTGAATGAGAAAAATGAGTATTGTACTAGATAGAGGGTACACTTTTATGTAATTGCATACTCAACTCACTGATATTGACTTTCCCAGTGTGAAAATAGGAATAAAATGTGAGAGGAGAACTTAGTTTATGCTGGGGTAGATTAGATTAGGGTAGGCTTCGATATGTATTGTTAGGTTCGGTTATATTTAGTTAGATCATACGTGTTTGGACAATGTGTTTAGGTTAGGTTGTGTTTGATGAGTTAGGTTCGGTAATTTTATGTATGATGAGTTAGGTTAGGTAATTTTATGTATGGTGAGTTAGGTTAGGTAATTTTAGGTTTGATGAGTTAGGTTAGGTAATTTTATGTTTGACGAGTAAGGTTAGGTAATTTTATACTTGACGAGTTAGGTTAGGTAATTTTATGTTTGATGAGTTAGGTTAGGTAATTTTAGGTTTGATGAGTTAGGTTAGATAATGTTAGGTTTGATGAGTTAGGTTAGGTAATTTTATGTATGATGAGTCAGGTAAGGTAATTTTAGGTTTGATGAGTCAGGTTAGGAAATTTTATGTTTGATGAGTTAGGTTAGGTAGATTGGGTTAGGTAGGTTAGATGTAAGATAAGGTAAAGGAAGGCTAGGAAAGGGTAGATTACATTGCGAAAGTTTATACTTGTTCAGATGAAATAAGTTGATTCAGATGATAACCTAGACAGAAAAAAAACACTCAAATTCAGATACAAATGCTGCAAAATTCCTACAAAATAAAATTAATCCATATTAAAATATATTTTCAGAATGAATAAGTGTGAATAGAGAAACATAGTCAACAATAAATAATATAAAAATAGTGCTGTTGTGAGATGGGCTACTAAAGCGGTGGACCTCAGAGGTACTGGAGGCAGCCGAAACAGCTATCATTTAGTGATCACTTACCGCCGGGTAATCTTCTGTGGAAATGTCAGCAAAAATTAGAAAGAAAATCTTTGATTTTCACACATTTTTATCACATTTTTGCTAGCATTGCTATTTAGAACACTACCAATCTTAGATAACATATTATATGTAGATATTAGAATCTCGAAGTAAATATTATATTACATACCATTTTTTACGCTCGTACATCTAAACCTTGGTGGGTGATTAGTCATGAAAAAATGTTAAGATTTTTATTTTATTCATGCCTTTGATAGAAAGGTCTTGATAATTTATTTTTGTGTGGTTTACGAAGCGCAAAAACACGCCTTTATAATTATCATTTCATCCCACTCGGTCAGCTATTCTACTAAATGTGTGGGTGGCCAATTTGTTATTCGACCACGTGCATTACTCGAAATAGTAAAGCTGCTATTAATTACACTGGACAATTTTTTTTGTGCGTAATCATAAATGCTTTGTTTATTTTTTTTCTACGATTGTCATTAATAACCCAGCTCCAAAGTTTGGCGGCATGAGCGTGAAATACGGTGGTGTATATACATTATAATTAACTACAGCATTATGTACGGAGAACAAAGAATATAGTGTCTGGCTGACGAGATATACTATTTTTTACAAAACAGGGTTTGCTCCACTAGACAGGACTTGCAGCAAGGTTGGAATATATATATTAATATTCTTCTAAGTCGGTTCCTGATTGCTGAGGATCGTGACCCCTACTTCAATTTCCATAGTGGATGAGGCTCATCCACTCTTCGCGGTCCTGCGCTGCGTGGAGAGCTAAGGACACCAACGTAACGTATTGATTCTTGGTGACTCCAGCGCATTAGTGACCTTTCTATGCTTCCTCTGGCTTTCACTTTGCCAGTTACCATTAGTTTCTCCAAGTTGGAGTCCTCAGTTTGGCGAGCAACGTGTCCGAAGTGTCTTAAATTGCATTGTAGGCAGATAGTTGAAAGCCTATTGTGGATGCCTAGCTCTTCCAGAATGGATATGTGAAATATACTCCTACAAAGATGTCCACAAAAGAGTCCTTATTCAATTGTATCAGGTCACATCCGACAGACTTTAATCAGCGATCCCGGTATTTGAAGTAAAACATGTTGACTGAATTTTATTCCTCGGTGAAAATTTAATAACATAAAAATCAGACAAGCCAGCTCGATTGTACTGCTTGATATGTAGTAGGCATAATCCCTGGCTGGATAGTGTGTTTATGTGGAGGCATTTCCCAGAGACATTCGGAGGTTGTAGCGCCGATGATGATGATGATAACAACTTAATATTTGTATAATGTTTTGATAGAAACGTACAATACGCTCGCGACCTGCGTTCATTGCAATATTATACACATTTTCCCGATTATTTGCTTATACATAAGCCGCCGGCGATATTTTGTAAAAGTTTCTGCGAAGAATAATTTTATTCAATTTTTATAAGAAAAACTTTCTTTTATACTTTTTTGGAGGTTATTCCCATCAGTGAAATATATCATATTATAATAAGTTAACATTAATAATCTAAACGAAAATATGAAAGAGAGAAGACACAGAAAAACAGAAAAAGACAATGGTCGCAACTGGGACTCGAACCCAGACCTCTCCGTCTAACCGGGACGAGCGCGTTAACCAATTTCGCTATTGCCACCTTCTGTCATAGCCGTCATATTTGTCAATC
Source organism: Limnephilus lunatus (assembly GCA_917563855.2). Taxonomy (NCBI): domain Eukaryota; kingdom Metazoa; phylum Arthropoda; class Insecta; order Trichoptera; family Limnephilidae; genus Limnephilus; species Limnephilus lunatus. The sequence continues at coordinate 18,900,020 of OU830596.1, read as the reverse complement.
TCATATTTTCAAATTTTAGAATTACATTATTAAAGTCAATTGTTCCATATAAATAAATTCGGATATATCTATCCGAGACGCTATCCAGGTTACAAACCAATTCTTGGAATGATTGTTTCCAATGAAAAGGGTAGTTAGTAATATGGAGAAAAATAATTAGTTGATAATAATGTAATTCTAAAATTTGAAAATATGAGATTGAAAAATATGACGGCTTTGACAGAAGGTGGCAATAGCGAAATTGGTTAACGCGCTCGTCCCGATTAGACGGAGAGGTCTGGGTTCGAGTCCTAGTTGCGACCATTGTCTTTTTCTGTGTCTTGTTCTCTCTCATATTTTCGTTTAGATTATTATTGTTTACTTATTCTAATATAATAATTTTATTATTTATTTTTGCAATAACTAATGAGTAAAACATTAAATTGTAATATTTATTCACTGTAAACAATATTAGCGTCTAGCGCCAATCAGGAAAAAAAATCGGTTGAGAGTCGCCAAGATTGTTTTCAATGATTAAATATTACGATTTAAAGTATTAAGCATTGAGTTATTCCAAAAATAAATCATTTTCACCCTGAACTTGCAGAAAGGTCAATAGATGTCACACATTACAATAAAAATTGAGATATTTATCCAAGACACTATCTAGATTGCATTTAGTTCTGGAAGAATCTTGCAATTAACTATGCATAAAGTTACTCGTAGCATGTCAAGTTAGTTAGCAAGCAGCCCGTAAAAGTAAAATGAAGATAATGTTGGTAGTTTTTAGTTGAAATGTGATACAAGTAAATACGACCAATGGGGATACGATCAAATTAGCTAAGTGGTTAGAGTAGAGTCCGGAAAGACTAAGGTCCTATGTTCATTTTCCACATCACACCTTTGACCGAATCTTTTTCTGATTTTTCCGTTTCAAATTTTCGTTTGAGAGTCGCTATTACTCTCTTTGGAGATTCATAATTTTATTCTTCTTAGTTAAGCTCAAGTTCCACGAAAATTCATTTTAAATTCTAACCAATACGAAGTGTAAACCTTTTTGTAACTTTTTTCATACTTCGGAAAATTCGCCGTTTACTTTGTATTTTATAATAATCAAAAAATCCAATTTCTTCAGACCAATAAAACCCAAGTTAACAAATCCACAGAAATTCCTGTAACACACCTTTTCCGCTAAAGTAAAACGAAGACCACAAAACTTCTTTCAAACAATTTTATATGACGTAACAGGTAACAAATTGTTTCCGGACCTCCGTAGCTGATTGGTACAGGCTCTTGGCTCTGGGTTTAGAGAAATATAAAGTGGAACAGAAAACATGTTATAATGTGCACATCGTTTCAAATTGGTACCGACCTACTTTCAGCCTCAAATTTATAGTTTCGTTGGGGCTCTAGTGAAGCCATTTAAAATTGAAAAGAGGTATACTTTGAATCTTTCAATGGTAAGCTACGTTTAGTTACTAGATCTGTACGGCCAGGCAGGGACATCTTTCTCCATACTTATATTTCATTTAAGAGGAAACCCGGTCGCCGATAAATTTATTAAAATAATACTTTAATGCACTGCACCTCAGGCTGATAATACCTAAAGAAAATCGTCAAAATTGAGGTTTCGTATTTCAATTTTCTTCCTCCAAAACTTCACCGACTCTTTAAGATTTTTTTCCAACTGTATAAGAAGAAAATATTCTATTTCTGTGCGTGTTGTTTTAAAAAAAAATACTTCGTCTAGTTTTTATACTGAACGTCTATTTATGACGTTCAAAGCAGGCAATTTTAACGATTTTTGGAGGCTCCTATAAGAAGTAACTTATCAAAAAAGCAAAACGTTCCGATACGTTGGTGGTCGATATCTATTTTATAGTAAAACATTTGTACTAGTGTCAAAATCCAGAGAGGAAATTGGGAATACGTTTGTACGGAAAAAATGGCGCCTGGTGTCCTCTAAAATAATTCATAACCTTCTCGTTCATAGATGGCGGTATTAAAATTATTTGAGAAAAAATCTTTTTTGGAAGTTATGCTGTAAAATATTAAGATGTAAATACGCAATATAATTTTGAATACATAGATTTGTCAATATATAAAATTCAATTCTTTTAAGAATACAAATTAATATTGCATCGGTGATTCAATCCAATATTGTATTTTTTGTATGTCTTTCTTGAAAGAATTGGGTATTCATATTGACGAAACTATTTATTCATATTCATATTGCGTGTGTACGAGCGCAAACCAATAAGCCTTTTCCTCATTTTTCTAAAGAAATAATTATTTAGATTTTTTCATTAGTTTTATTAAATTTGTTCTGATAAAAATGCTAAATATATGAAGATAAATTTGGGTGTAAATAAATAGATAAACGTCAATTTTCACCAAAATTTCCAATTGAATATCAAAATAATTTTTATTACCTACCGAAAAATTTACCCACCTAATTTCGCCTCCTGCTACATTATATTTTTTACCGTTTACCTTTTTCCCAAATGTTTATCTTTTTAACTCTTGACTTTATCCCTCTAATTATAATCCTTACCTTTTCACAGCCCGCCAAGTTGGTAAATAGCGAATTCTGTGTATATAATATTATAACGCCCCGTTCTACAAAAATACTTTTATGCTAATTTAAATATTCATTATTTACACACAATTGGCAAACGTTTTATTATTCTTAATTATTAGGGTTATTGTGGTATTACTGGCACTGGGTAAAAACATCGAATAAAAGAAAAAAACTTCTTATATACTCGTACGTAGGTAATTGATTTTTATGTAAGTACCGCTTAAGAGTCCCATCTGCTTCCAATTGTACGAGGCCAAGGAAACTAAATTGTGAGGCTAAAGGTAGTGGGGAGGGGATGAAGGTGGGAAAGAGGAAGGTAGGAAACACCTGGCTATTCAGATCTGGTGACCAAATAGGTTAAAACTATTTTAAACAAAGTTTCGATTCTGAATGGTGGATTTATACCAGGGAGATAGTGAAAGGTATTTTCCTCATTGGAATTTGCTGCAAATATTCTGAATATTATTTTAAATGAAAAAGTTGTGAATTAACACAATTAAACGTTAGAGCACTGGCCATGTAAGCTATGGGCCCTGGGTTCGAGTCCCAGTGGAACCAATATCTTTTTCTGATTTTTTCTGTCTCCAGATTTTGATTGCTTTTCTCTAATATTGTCTTCATTTAATAAAATATTATAATTTGAGATTTTACTTATAAAATAAAAAATATTCATCCTAGACTTGCAGAAAAAGTCAATGGATGTCGCGTATTAAAAATAAAATCGATAAATATGTATCCAGACACTATCTAGATAGCATTTAGTTCGGGTTGAATCTTGTAATCACATATAACGATAGCAGCCAATAATATGTGCGTTAAGAAAATGTTCGTAGTTATTGGTTGAAGTATGATACAGTTAAAAGTGACCGAGTTAGAAATGGGTTCCATAGCTCAATCGGTAGGGCATTGGCCATGTAAGCTAAGGGACCTGGGTTCGAGTCCCAGTGGAACCAATATCTTTTTCTGATTTTTCTGTCTCCAGATTTTGTTTGCAATTTGCTAATATTGTCTTCATTTAATTAATAAAAAAATAAACTTGACTTGCTCACGCCGGGTTTCGAACCGCAATCTCCAGATTGCTAATTGAGGACCTTACCCCTCGATGACGGAGGCTGTCATTAATTGGGGTATGTTGTGAGGCTGGTTATAGTGAAGATGTGAAGAAAATGGGGGAGAGGAAAGTGGGGTAGTACCTGTCTAAAATTACCTACTTGAAGTCCAATCTATGAAGAAGATAGTTAGATAGATATTCGGAATATAGGAATACGATTAATTCGCACTTTTAACAAGAAAAACATTTTGTGTCAGTTATATAAGTAAGTCCCAGTAAGGAGAAATTTTTCTTTGAAAAAATGTAAAACAAAGAAAAAAATAAATATTATAATATTAGATATAAGTATTAGAGGTATTATATTAGAGGTAAGTATTCAGTTTCTGGAAATGGAAAATAATTTATCTTTTTACATTAGATCAAAACAGGAGGCCCTGAGTAAAAAATCCCTCAACGCCTGTGTCATCTTTGGGGATGCTGTGTGAAGGGTCCTTTCGGGGAATGGAAGGAGTGGAAGTTCCGGGAGGGATTAATGTGTGAGGGGTGGATAGGAACCTGAGGGTCAATGTATCCAGGAGTAAGGTAAGTATGAATCCATACCTCCCACTGCAAGGCGATGGGTCGAGAAAATCTGACTGAAGATGTCTAGATTAGGTCTCCCTAAACCCGTCTCTACCGATACGGCCTGCCACGCAGTAGGTAACGCATTCGCCGCCAAGTTAAAAGACAAACCTCACCCCACGAACCCGTACACCGCTGCTAAATTATCAAATGTAGCAAACCATATGGGGTAACCAATGACAAAAAATTCCTTCCAAATTGAAAAAAATGCCTTAAAAAAACGGATAATGTGAGGTGTTGCCTTCACGCCATATTTTGTCAAAATAATATTGACATAGTAATTTTCAAGTGATGGGTATTGAATATTAAACAAAAAAACGAAATCTGCAAAAAACAACTCAAACTCGCTCGAATTCTCTCTTTCAGTATTATATCGGAATTTTATTTATTGTCGGTAATAAAAATATTATTCCTATTCAGTTCGCGTCAGTGCCTCCCTTCGACGTGTTCCTTCCGCCCGATGGTAGATAGGTAGAAGCACTGTCGCGGTAGTGTCGACAATTTTCATTTTCTTTTGTAATATCTTTTTTCAAAGGTCCATAAATTCATCGTGTCTATAAAAAAAACTTTACACAATACAGTAAAGTTGCAGTGGCCATTGTTCATTTTTTTTAAAGTTCTCCATAATACTGTTATACACCAAATTATTAAGGAGAAAATTACAAAATTTGAAAGAAAAAAAAATCCATGGGGGCAGTTTCACTATGTTGTGACGTATGTCAAAAGATAGTTACTGAACTCTCTAAAGGTAACATTGAAGATGTCGATACTCAATGCGCAGTTGAATTGCTCTGTTAAATGGCGCATTCTGAAAGGAAGAAGTTCTCGCTTACGGAGCATAAAAAAGTGTGTGGGATCTCCCACGAGTATACGCGTTAGGGACATATAGGTTAATCTCCTTCAACATAGGTGGATTCAGAACAGTACCGGAGATCAGCTTAAAAAAATGTTTCCCCAAAAAAAAATTTCGGGGTGCTTCTAAGGTTTTAAGATCGAGCATTTGAAATTAAAAGCAACGAAGGATACAGGAATGGGTAGTATGCATATTCCCTCATATACATGTAACGCATAAACCTCTTTTGTACTCTTTCTATTTCTAGGATATGGTTTTGTTCAGAGGGGGTCCAAATAATGGAGCTGTATTCCAGGATGCTGCGGACAAGTGTTTCATATGTTCTTCTTATTGAAATTCCATTAGTAAATGATCTCGCATTACGAAGAACAAATCCGAGCATTGTGTTGGCGCGGGAGAAAATGTCAGATATGTGGGATTTGAAAGAGAGATTTTATTAAAAAATCAGTTAGTATAACATCTGTCTATGTACATAGCGATCTTCCAGTTGATTAGTCAGACATCTCTAAATACTAGGTTTAGAGATAATGAAGAAAGGAATTTTCGAATACTCGCCATAAATCAAATATTATTTACCCGTGTCTATGTATTTCTTTTTAAATGCGCTATAAAATAACACGAGAGGCATACCAGTCCGATACATTACAAATGTAGAGAGTAGACACCCAGAAAAGATCAACATTTTGTTTAATTTACTACAAGTTTTTCAGCATTATAATTGAATTCGTGGTGTTTATGATTAATCTGAATATTGTATCCGATAGGATAGAGGGTACACTTTTACATACAACTGCGTACTCTTTTTCGTGTTCGAAATCAAGTGTAATTTCGGGAACTATTGATAAAAGATTTCTTATTTTTCGTTTTTTTGCTGTTGTTATTTTTTAACTCCTAATAGAAAGCTTTTTTTCTCATGGTATGTCATCTTTGGGAATGCTATTTGAAGGGCGTTTTTACGGGGACGAAGGAGAAAACATGGGTTTTGAAAAGAACTGTAAAAATAATATGAGAAAGTGACTTACTACAAGGATGTTGGATATCCAATAAATGGTTCCTGGGGCGGCCATACCCATACCCAAATTGAGCAAAAGTTACCGTATTTCATGTTTAATGAAATTGTATGCAATGGCTTTATATGTGTTTAGTGACCAGATATCACAGTATCATTGGCTCTGGACTCACTTCAAAAAAAGATCTTTAAACAAAAAGGTATAAAATTCTACAAAATTCACAAAATATTATCCAAGTATTATTTCGAACATTTTCAATAAATTACGAATTTCAAACACTTTCCAAAGAAAATTCAAGCCTTACGACCTTAAAAACAGTGCCTATTTTATCTTAATATCAAGAACATAAAAGAAAAGTTAACATAATGTGTAAAAAAACTCCTTTTTACCCCAAAGTTACTAAAAGTTTTTTCACCGCTGTTTTCAAATATTCGATTACCCGATTCCAAAGTCCCAAAATATCACAAAGGGTGTAATCTCTCTGAGGGTTGTAAAGTAAAGACACAGTACACGAGGGTCTCTATAATCTGATTTTACAGACCTCATAATGGATTCATAAATCATGTACACGATTCCAATAGTAAGGGTTGGTTTCTTATCTATAAATAATGCTACATTAGGTAACCTATATTATAATTTATTTATACCTAGATATATTAATTTTCAACGTTCTGATGGGCTTTTACATGATTATGGGATAAATAATTCTGATACAAAGGCATATTGTTTAAATATAAACTTAAAGAAATGCACACCATTAGGTGTACTTAACTTCTTTCGTCGGTGGGCGAGATTTCAACCCATAAAGAAACTGTATGAAGGACAAGGTCCGAATCGCTTGCGCCAATATCTTTCTTGACGTAACACTTTATTTGATTAATCTAGCCTCTCGAAATGATTTTAAACGAATTTTCTATGGCTTTGTAATTTTCATTAGATGTCAATGGCGAAATCGATATTTTACGTTTTCAAAATAGTATAGAGGTCATTTACCTGAGGCGTATGTGTGGAAAAATCATGTACGATCGTGTGAGAAATGTGGAGATCCGCGAAGAATGGAAGGCTGAGTAAGATTAATAAAGGGACGCTCAGATAGTTTGGGCATGTAGAGCGAATGAACGAGGAAAGGGGTGTAAGGATAATAAATGACGCAAATATGAATGGTAGAAGAAATCGAGGATGCCCGAGGAAGAAATGGCACGACCAAGTGAATCAGATACTTGAGTCGGGCCATGTGAAGAGTCGGAATAATAGAAGAGCATGTATGAATGTGAACGAGGCAAGGAGTGTGTGCCAAGATTGAGTTGTTTGGCGGTCCGTCCTCTCTGCCTACCCCTGGGGGGAAACGGCGTGATTGTTATTTAGTTAGTTAAAAAGGTAATAATTTCTTTGAAAACTCCAATGAATTGTTTTTGTTCTTGTTGGACTCGTATTCAGGTTTGTGTAGAAATAAAAAAAACAGTTAACATTTTTGTATCAATGTAATTTATTTTTAAATTTTCCAAAATGGGAAATTTTTATTTTAGTTAGCTATTCTGGGAACATTTCTTACGATATTATCATGAAATATACACGAATAATAAGTTATATTATCTGGTCAACAGAAAACAATTGCAAAAAAAACCAATTGCGTTGTTTTTACATCAATATGTGAAAAGAACTCGTCAAGAAAAGAAAGAAAAAATAGAAACCAGTTTTTAAATTGGAGATGGCACAAAAATAACAATACAAAATTTGCACGTGAATAACACACGACTAAGTGCGTTCTTCTGAAAAAGAAAAGAGAGGAACAAGTTTTTACGTTATAGATACTTAAATATAAAGAATATAAAAATGTTTAACTTGTTATTCGACTTAAGAGAATTTAAGAGAAATGATAAAAAAAATTAAAAATACTGATTTCGGCTCTGTGTCCGTAACTCCAGTTCAACGAACTATAGAACTCGGATTTGATTTGGATTTAAGTGTCATTCTAATAAATGGAAAGAACTCGGACCAGCAATAAAGTATCTAGCTAGCTGTTTCAAAATTGGAATTATTATCCCGTGATTTTCCGCGGTTGTGGACGTACTCAAAAACTCAGATTTTCTTTCAATTTAAATTTCATTTTCAAAATTGAAACTGTTTTTTTAAATAAATCTAGACATGAAATATAATATGGTAATTTAATATAAAATTATTTTAATTTGCTGTTTAAAATTTGGAATTATGATATCTCGTGAATTTTCAAGCTTGTAAATTTACTCATTTCGGTTGTGTTTATGCAACTCCGGTTCAATGAACTCTAGAACTAGGATTTGATATGAATTTAAATGTCATTTTCAAAATTATAATATCCCGCGATTTTTCAGGATTCTGCACTAGTGCAAGGAGTACTTGTCTCTTTCTTAATAGTTACAATAATAATACGTGGCTAATTTATTTATTTGGCGTTAGAAAGACGAATGGCTGTTTCTCAGTAACTTTTCGCAAGATACGAATTAAGCAATACACACCCTAAGTATGGGTTGTTGATTCAACTCTCATTAAATAAGTAAGCTCTAGTAAAAATTAAATTATTATACTTTATCGCTTGTCTGAATTTTTCTCACAATCATTTTCAATTTTAAAAATGGGACTCAAATTTAAAACAAATTCGAGTTCATTGAACTAGAGTTACACAGAATGACTCAAAACCGAAATTAGCATTTGTCATCATAATAAGTTTAAAATTGGCTGTCAGAAAACATAAAAAAATTGGGCAGAAAAATAATTTTTTTAAATGTTCAGTCTGTCATAAAATTTCCAAGAGTTTTGATTTTCCGGTAAATTATTATTATAACCACGTCCCTTTAACGTTGATGTTGACATTTTACTTTCTATTTGCGGGTTTTCCAGAAATGTTTTCATGTGCAAACAATAAATCATCTTGTAGCGTCTCAAGAAGTGGGGAGGTAAAGAAATATAGGAATGGGGAAGGAAAATAGGGAACGAGGAGGGGGAAGGGAGAAGGAACGGGATTTAAGGATGAACAGAGAATAATATGTGGAATGGGAAGGAATGCCAGGAATGTGAGAGGAAATAATGTATGACAACACGAGATCGCTTGGAGGAAGATGGACCGAAAATACGTTATAGACCAGGATGATCAACCTTTACAATCTGAGAGCCAATTTATCATTTTATTTGTTCGCGGCAGCAAGGGGTACATATAATTTAACAGGTCGGTGGTGTTGGTAGTTTCGCAAACCTATTCGTATTTTGTTAAACGGTGTTTTTTTTATTTAAACGATCATTTGGGTACCGCCGCCCCGGGAACCATTTATTGGATCAACACCACTACCATAAGTCACCCCAAGTGGTTCGCTGCGTTTCGTGACTTAGAAGGGGTGCCCGGGTTTATGGGGTGAGGATTATCCCGGTCTCGGCGGCGAACGCGTTTCTCACGCATTGCGTAACCGGCCGAATCGGGAGAGACTGGTTGAGCGGGACGTAACCTAAATCTCTCCAGCCGGACTCACTCGACCCTCCGCCTTGCACCGTAGTGGGAGGTATGGATTCTTATGTCGGCACATTTACCTTCAGATTCCCCCTATCCCTCATAAATTTTTCCTACCCAGAACTTCATCTCCTTCCTTTCCCCAAAAAGATGCTCCACACAGCATCCCCAAAGATGACATAGGTCCTGAGGTAAATTATTTTCGTCGGGGACTCCTGTGTGGAGCAAATGTAAAAAAAGTAAAGCACTGCAGGGGAAAATTTTATATCTTCAAGACCAAAACAATAAATGCAGTTGATTTTAATCATTCTGAAATATTAACGACATAAAAAAAGTTTGTAGCGATACCCTTTCGTATTTTGTAATTAAATTTTGTATTTAAATTTTGAAAAAGCAAAACCTCAAAACTCTCGTTTATTTTTTAGATGTTTTCAGAAATCATTAGGAAGCATCATACCCTTATAAAATAGAGCCCATGCAAAATATCAATCAAAGCGCTACAGGCTAAAATTTTGGTTGATTCAAGATCGAATATTCTGCCAAGTGAGCCGTACAGAAAGGTTTGTAGGCCGCACGAAATGAGCTCGCGGGCCGCGAGTTGCTCATCACTGTTCTAGACAAAGCGGTATAAGATTCCCTAACACCAATTATCTGCGATTTTCTGTTGAAGCTTGTTCGTATTGTTCGTTTGTAATAAAACAAGTGGAGGCCTCTAGCGGATAAAACTTCAAACAATTCTATTATATAGCTTTCAAAAATGTGTGTGTATATTGAAATTTTGTTAAAAATCCTTGTGAATGTTTTTTTAACAGATTTTGTTCTATTTTATAAATGGGTTAAATCTTTGTTAAAAGCATAAAATCATTATAAGAGTTTGAAGCAGTTAAACTCTTGAATGGTAAGGTGTGGAGTCGTGAAATTTGTAGTGCTTTTTCACCCTTTTTTCGTATTGGATTAATATTATTCGAAGCCTTACAACTCAATTTGTCTCTTACCGAGGGACGAATCATATTTAGGACGGGTTATTTAAAAAATTTTGAACAAATATCAAACATTTTAAGTTAATTTTCACGTTCTGTGTAAGTTCTATTCAAGTACTGTTATTAAATCATTAAAGTCCAGTTGCTTCATCCAACTGAAATAACCATAGAACTTGAATTAACCTTTCATGGAATGCGAAAAGTAACTTCAAATATTTGATCAATTGTTCAATTTTTTTTAAACATCCCATCCTTAGGAAGATAAATATTCTGATCAAATCCTTGTACTATTGTACCGCCCATCATATATATTTTTGATTTTGTTTTATTTAACAATAACATATCTCAATATGTAAAACAAAGTCCTGTTAGTTACACCATTTATAACTCAATAACGGCTGGACCGATTTTTATGATCTTAGATTTGTTGGATTTGTCTCCGCCCCGAATAGCAGAATAACTATTAAAACATCTGAAAAATTCACGAAAAAAAGTAATGCAGAAAATTATTTTTTTCATACATTTTGTATTTTGAAAGAGCTGCAGCAATATTGTGATAAGTATAATATTGAATTGTGAGTGAATTCCGAAAATTCAAAAACCTCAAATGTCAATACGCTGATTGTTTTGCTTTTGTTCCTAAATATATAATGCTGCCCCTCTTTCATATACACTAAATGTCAACAGTCGAAAATGAGACAAACGGTGAACGTATGTCTCCACCCCTCCAAAGGAAAAATGCAATAATTATAATAAATCTCCCTCACACGTATAAAGAAAATGAAACAATTCCCGTAAGTAAGTGGAAAAGTAAGAAAATCCCAAAAATGTAAATCCATACACAACTCTGATACTGACAAAAAAATCATGGACAGTTGCGCATCGATAATTGCTTCATTGTGTAATTTTTATCTTAATAAAACAACTTAATTTATTTCAGCTAAAGTGCGAAGTTCGCCGTGTCAAGATTAAATAATGTGTTCCCAATTATGTCCTCTGCGTGCAAACTGTATCTAAATTTCTCCAATAAACAATAAATAGTCTCGAACGATCTCCCAGATTATAATGGTCCCGTATATTTTCTGCCGGTACAGAATATAAAAAAATAATAATATATGAAAATTTTAAAGCAGCATCACATTCATTGGCCAATTGCATTGTACTCGTACATATGTTTACTTATTTATTTTATTTTTTATATTAATACCGCACAAGAGTCCCAACTGATCCCGTCTGAAGCCAGTGAGACTATGGCATCCCCAATTAGGGTATGTTGTGAGGCTGAAGGTAGTGAGGGAAGTACCTGGCTATTCAGATCTGGTCATTAAACACGGCTAGTGCCATTTCAAGCAACATTTCAATTCTGAATGGTGGTCTTACACCAGGGTGGGATACTGAGAGTATCTTCCACTCTGGAACGTGCGCAAATATACTATACATTATTTTAAATGAATAAATTGTGAAATAACACAAGTTAATCAAATAAAATGTGCGAGTCAAGCTCCTTACCACTGGACTACGCCGGCCGTCATTATAGTAGTTATAGTTTTGAATTTGTAATCGACGAACCTATGGAGGAGATCTGTTAACCATAATTTGTTATTTATTGTTATTAAGTTTATTTTGTAGAACTCCATTTTAATTTTTATTTATTTTATAAATTCAATAATATTATTATTTTATGTATAAAAACAGTTTATTATAAACGAGTTCTGCTTCGTAATTATTATTATGTGTTACAGCTGTTTCGCCCTCTAAAGGCATTATCAAACTGTGGTTGTTACCACCTACAGACGATGTATTTATAACATTTCTAGACAGGTACTTATGACGAAAAAATGAAATGCTTTTATTTTTATTACCTGTCTCCCTTTTAACTTCCCAGTAAAATGATTGAAAATATTAATGGTTAAGTTTCCCAATTAGTGCATTGTTTAATTTTGACTGAAGGTCTGGTCGATAATTATGCCATTAAATAAACCCGTGATGATTCATCGGCTTACTTTATAACACAACACAATTAATATTTGAAATTTGAACTGATTCTCTAGAATGAATCCACGATGACTCACGGATTTAATTTGGTATTTGAACTTGATTTGAATATATCTAAAAGTGGCGATCGAATTATATTTGTTTGTTCGTTTATTAAAATAGATTTATGATTATTAGAATTTTTAATAATTTCTAACTGCTCTAGCAGATTGAGTTTACGTCCTTTATTTTGTAAATGAAATGGATATGGTTTATTATTATCACTCAGTGAATGATTATTTTCTAGAAGATGTTTGGCAAATTGTGATTCTAATTTATTATTATTTTTATACGATCGAATGTGTTCTTTGAATCTAGTGTTAAAGGACCGGCCAGTTTGTCCAACATAAACAGCGTTACATTCATCACACTGGAGTTTATAAATGCCGCTATTTTGCAGTTTAGGTATTTTATTTTTTGAGTTTTTAAGAGATGACCCTAAATTATTATTTGTGCGGAAGGCAACATCTAGACCACAATTTTTAAGGACTTTAGCTATTTTATCAGATGTCGGTCCGACAAATTCCAAACATCCATATTTATTTATAGAAATGTTATAAATACATCGTCTATAGGTGGTAACAACCACAGTTTGATAATGCCTTTAGAGGGCGAAACAGCTGTAACACATAATAATAATTACGAAGCAGAACTCGTTTATAATAAACTGTTTTTATACATAAAATAATAATATTATTGAATTTATATAAAAAAAAAAAAAATTGTTATAATAATTTCCTATGATAGAGCATTGTAGAAATGTATTATAAATTTGCACAGCGCCCTGGAGGTGATTTTTCACAAAAAATGTTATACAAATGATCCCAAAACAATCTAGTTCGTTGCAATAGGTATTCATTTAGCTATCAAATAATAAGACACGACTCCATGGTTTGTATAATTCAAAAAGAGTGTTGAAACTCGGGCAAAGCCGGGTAGTAAAACTAATCATCTTATATCCAGGGATAATAAATCTAGCTCTCGAGTCGTCTTCGATAAAGTTCCTTGGATAAAAAGGCTCTTCTAAAACGGGACCGCAATAAAATTAATTCGATTTATATCCCCATTGCCGCTTTAGGAAATGGTCTTTACTCGGCTTCGTAATGCACACGTTACGGTAAAATAATCTAGATCGATGTACACGTAATGAATTTTATTTATTTATTTGAGACACAAACTGGATATTATTTATAGAACATTCTTGTGGGTAATATAAAACAAATTAAAATTCAAAAACAAATATCCCCAACTAATGTGTGCGCAGTAATCACATTTGCATATTAGTAGATTTGCATTACAGAAGCAAAAAAAATGTAAGTATTTTTATACATAACTTGTAAACTTAAATACAAAATTTGAAATACATATCTAATGAGTAGTATTGAGTAGAAAATATTTATGAAGTATTTATTAAAAAATAATAAAACGATAAACAATTTTTTTTTAGGTGAACAAATTGTGGGGATAATTCTTGAAACAAGTTTTTACAAAAATATCTATGGTAGTGTGTGTTTTAGCAAGATAGTTGTATGATCGAGACATTCTAGACATAGGATTAAAATATCCAGTATTATTGGTAAAAATTTCTGTCCAAAATATAAGGTTTCTGGTAGATTTTGCCTGGCGTATAACTTGAATTGATTGACTAACTTACCGTCTACTCGATTATTAACAATTTTACAAAGCATTAAGAGGTCATTTGTGCTTCGTCTTTTTACTAGACTCTCTAATTTGAAATGTGCGAGTCTTTGTTCGTACCCTTCTAGAAGATGGTAGACATCTGATCGGTAAAACAAAATTCGTGTAAATTTTCTTTTGACTTTCTATTTCTTTAGATGGTTTAGACGTTTGAGCGAAAAGTCGAAAAAACTAAGTTTTGGGAAATATCTGGCATTATCTTTGGCTGTACAGTTTAGGATTGTCGCATACCGAGGTTTTTTTTGAAAATAATTTCCCCGGAGTCTATGCCATCTTTGAGGATGCTGCGATTGGAGATGCTACGAATATTTGGCTACTTTTCGGTATTCTGCTTATTCGGCTACTATTTTTACTATTCGGTATTCGGCCGATGGTTCGCAATATTCTGCTAAAATGCATATAAATTTAATATTTATTGTCTTCAGTACAAATTTTATAATATTCCCAAATAGGTTATTAAATGGTGCCATTTCGTAAAGCTTTTCTCGAACAAACAGACATGTTACACACTATAAGTAACACAATTTGACGTAAACAATCATTATAAACCATCAACAAATAATGCGTGTTGGTGACACGACCTATTCGTAAATAAACAAATACATTGTTACCAAACTCACTTCAATGATACAGGTAGGGCTGGGTAACCATCCAGTGGATGGCGTTGTGTTTCGTTAGCCACAGCAACGCTTTGCCGATTCAGCTAGTGTTATATAAATCTTTACGTAATATTGAAAGTCTGTCAAACCGATTTAGTAAAAACATGCTATTGGGGAGGTTTGGGGGAAAAACCTCGAAATTTATGTCAAATCACACAATTTCGCCAGCGTTCTTTAATTTCTTGAGTTCTGATTGGCAATAAATTTCTTAGTTAATAGGAGTTTGTTACTGAGTAGAAATTAGTTTTCGTTCGTTCAATGAATTTCAAATGAACGAAGTTATTCGACATGCGGTTCCATGCCAACTCAGAATCAAGTCAACTCAACAACTCTTCGAAAAGTCATTAAAAGCTATGAAAAAACCTATAACCCTAACCTAACGTAACCTATTTAACCAATTTTTTATACATTTTTTTCATCACTTTTAATGACTTTTCAAAGGAGGTTTTGAGTTGCATATAATTAGACATCGGATTATATGCACTAACAAAGTGCCAAAATATGCATGCAAATACGCACTAAAAAAGGCCGAAATATGCACTAAAAATTCTTGATATGCCTAAAATATGCACAATGAAAAATCAAAAAACCATTTTTATTTTTATATATTTTAATTAAAGACGATACAAAAACAGCGAAATATTCTTAAAATTATGCATAGTTTTTGTGACGATATAAAATTAAGTATTTTTCCAAATTTTCTTGCAAAAATTTTTGATGTTTGTCACCCAAAACGCCGAAAATGACTTCTCTACGTCAACTGACGTCATCCGACAAAATTTAAAAAAATTGGTGCCATTTCTGGAGATACCTGTTTAGGCAGGGTATGTATGACCTGTGCCGGTGATGTAGGCATTAATGTTCTTCGTGTCTTCAAGACTCAGGTTTTTAAAAAAAATAGCGTCTAACTTTTCACGAATCTTTTCTGATATTCAATTGGAGAGGGCATTGGCGAGTTCAATCATTGTTTCCAGTATTTCTATTGATTTAAGTAGAGGAAGGTTTTTTGTTTCCAATTTTTCTATGGGATACCAGATAGGATAGATATGGTAACGTGTGGAAATGTGTTGAGATGAGGGCGATATTCTGTTTAATGGATGCGTCTTCAAATGCTAAAAAAAGGCTAAAATATGCATTATCGCCGTAATTAGAGGGTTATATGCATTTGCATATGCCAATATGCAAATGCATATAATCCGATGTCTACATATAATATTATTACGTAGGCATTCCCAAATGGTTTTCATTTGGATAGAAAAATGAAAGATTGAAGACACTCCTGGACCCACTGACCCCCACAGTCCTATACCCACACCTCATACAGTATCCCTCCCAGAACTTCCTCTCCTACCTTTCCTTTAACAGACCCTCTACACAGCATCCCCAAAGATGACACAGGCACCGAGGGAAAATATTTTCCTCAAGGCTTTCTGTGTGGAGCTATTATAAAAAAAATGAGATTTTTAAGTATAATACTAAAAGAACAACAAAAAAACCACACACCACGAAAAGTTATAAGTTATAAATAACGTCAAATATCTCCTTTTCTCTAAGTGCAGTATTAAAAATATCCTCAAATATCGTTCGATGTCCAGAAGACTAGCTTATTTGTAATATTAAAAACATCCTCAATTCTCTAAACGAATCAAAGTTTGAAACAGTATTGGTTCGGGTCCCGGCCATCTAGGAATTTAGGATAACGAGAAAGCCGATTCCTCGCATTCAAATAAAGAAATTATAATTCAAATAGATGTGAAGTACCTAAAACAATTACTTTGTTTATGAACAGGGGATAAAGATGCTGCTAATTCCTTAAATCCGACTCGATACAGCAGACTAAATACCCTTTTCTACATTGATAAATGAAACACCAATTCCACCCAAAATGAATTTATGCAAAGGACATGTAACTACTATAACAATAAATTTGCACTTTAATATATCTCTATGACTTAAAGACACACTTACTGACATATTCACTGCTAGTTACTGTCGCTACAGAATTTAGTTGTATCACATTCTTGGTGCGAATAACACATAACACATATTCGTGACGATTTAATTAATTGTATCTAATATTTTTATATTACTTGGGTGGCAACTTTCCCTTATCCATCTCCTCCCCTTCCTCGTCCCAACCCAAATACGTATTTTGCAGCCTATTTAAGTAAAGTCATTTTTTTTTTTTTAAAAGAAAGACAAACATTCCCGGGTTACGAATAACCCAAAACAATGTTTGAAAATCTCCTACTACCACCACAGAAAGCCGAAAATGTTGCTTGTGTTGTGATGGAGGACTTAGCCAGCCGACGAATCGAACATGCGACGCCCGGGTGGGACCCAAGCGCTATGCCCACTCAACCTGTATGTTAATTTCCTGGGAAGAAAATTGGACAGATACGAAAACCCGAACTGGATCTTTCTATACTGGAATTGAAAATGATATTCCAAGTTTACCACGGCAAAAAAAATTTAAAAGATTTATTTCCTGCATTTCGAGAATGAGAATTGGTCACTGCTCTATTGCAACGCATTTGTTTTAAATTCGAGTCCTCGATAGTCCACTCTGCCAGTGTGGTGTGGAGGAGGAGATTCTTTACAATGTCTTCTTCAATTGTAAAAATCGTTTGCTTATTAAAATCATCCACCTTTTTTCCCCTCGGTTTCCCGCTGCCTCTCAACAATTCTCGCGTTTTTTCAGTTGTATAAAGTTCAAAGACTTGAATGACTTCAATATTTGATTTGTCCTGTCTCCACAGATTATCCTGAAAATTGTAATTATCTATCTTAACTTTATCGGCACAAAGCACTCTCTTTGGGGTGAATTGCCTATTTTAAAAACAAACAAAAAAATATATCTCTTTAAAATATAATTTTAACATGCGCCTACACTACACTGTTCATCTGTTTAATAACTAGACTTCCGGAGCAGGTAATATGGAAAGTGGCAGAGGCATACCTGCCTGTACCTAATAGTAACTCACCTGTCCAATAACTGTCAGAACCGTGAAATATTCCGCGTTCATTTGGCGCAGACCAATTATTATTAGTGGTATTTCAACCTGTCTGAAATTAGCAAAATAAAGTCGTTAAATAAATAAAGAAATGCTTCAAATGAACAAAAATGTATGTTGAAAAAATGAATCTAATCTCAAATAAGAATCCTGCATACAATGATTTTGTTATTAGTTTTCTGAGATTTTTTTCATGGATAGCTAATAAACACCGCACATGCAGACTAATAAAGCTGCGCAAATTTCGTTATGCCAGAGCTCAAAGTTAGATAGTTTTCGCTGCCAAATAATCTGTGGATTATGTGAATACCGCACAAGAGACCCAAATAGGCACCTACTGCAAACTCCTGAGCTATTGGGTCTGTGGTATCCCTAAATGGAGCATGCTGTGAGACTGAAACGAGGGGGGAAGAATTTTTATTTTTTTGCAATAGCTCCACATAGAAGGTCCTGATGCCTATGTCATCTTTGGGTTTGCCGTGTGGAGGGTTTTTTGTGAAAAGGAAGAAGAGGAAGTTCTGGGAAGGAAATGGTATGAGAGGTGGGTAGGAATCCGAGTGTCAATGTGACCAGAAGTGACGGACGTATGAGTCCCCAGTCTTTCTAGATTCGGCCCGCTACGCAGTATGTGGGCAAACTCATTCGCTGCTACGTCCTAGACAAACCTCACCACATGAGCCCTGGCACCACTGCTAAGTCACCAAAGTTGTGATGGGTCGAGGGAGTCCGGATGGGGTGGAGGAAGTTGTGGAGTACCTGGCTATTCATATCTGGTCAAAAAGCACGGCTAATAAAGCCAATTATATCAAGGTTTGATTTTAATGGTAAACATTCATAGAGAGTATCAAATACTATGTATATGTATGATAACTAGAGAATCTGCTTATTTATGGGGTACATCAAATAGGTACATCTAGTACCTATATAATTAATTAATGTTTAAATTTATTTGTAATTTATGTATCTTTTTGTGACTGATAAAAAAAATGAAAGTATACGTTGGTTTAACTTTTTTATCATGACGACAAAATGGTTCTCGCGTAATTGGTGAGTTTTAATTTAATTTTTATTTGTATATCATTTCTTTATTTAAAAAAAAAAACTGATATAAATCATCTTCCCTGGGATTTGACTTGCAAGTTAAATAACCAAAATATTGTTAATTAAATGCTGCGATATTATGGTATGGTATTACGAATGTTTAAATACCTTTATTAAAATATTTTATACGGGAATCATATAGAATAATTAAATAAGGTTTAAATAAAGGTCGTTCCTTCTTCAAAGCGATGTCAATTTTACCTGCGTACCCTGAATGCCCATTTCTAATTGAATTGTTGACCCTTGGTAACGTACTTCCGCTTTCAGAAATGAATTACTTCTGCGGCTTTGATAATTTTGATTAAAATGTTATATTTTACTTGAACTCTGTGCCTCTTTCACTGAGCGTTAATCACAAGTCGATACTCTCTGGAGACTAGGAATTGAAAGATCTTCTGTAAACTATTGACAACAATTTTCTTTCCCGTCTGTAGAGATTAAAATCAATTTTCGTTCATTTCTATTTTATTTTACCTCTTTCACTCGGAGTGAAACGTCTTAAAAAAAACGAGTGTGCTTTAGACCACACGAATGAAGTAAAACATCACTAACTTATGCCGTCCATTAACAATATAACAATAACAGGAATAAAAATATCCCCATCACCTCAACTCAACTCAACTCATATTGATTAGCGTTTCACATTGATTAGCGTTTCACATTGATTAGCGTTTCATATTTTTTCGTAACGTATTCATCATTTTAACCCTCAAGTGTCGAGTGTGCGTAAAGAAGTTTTACTTCAAAAAGAAATGAAACAAACGTGACGAATGAATTCATTAGTGAACCGATCAGTCGACGTTGGATATTGGCATTCGTGGAATGAAATAAAAATTAAACGTCTGAATATACGGTGTGAACACGGAACGAACATTTCAGGGGCCCGTTCATTGCGTTTCGCTTCCTGTACTGGAATCATTACCTAAATGAATAAAAAGACAGATTTTTAGTTAATTATTCAAACAAATCATCGTCGAATTTCAACGTGAACTACTCGCTTTCGATGATATTAAAGTGGGAAGAAACTGATGAAAGTTCATCTCTATATCATTCGGTGTACGCCGCATGAATGCGGAATGAAACAAAAATGAACATTTACCGAGTGAACATTCGCGCCGAGTAAACCGTTTGATTCCCGCTTATCTCCAGTTGTGATCAGTAATTTTAATAATGAAATACCAACCTAATCATTAGCTCTAAATCTGAGTAGATAATACTAATGAAGGTTATTAATCATCATGCATTAGTTGGGACCCATGTAAAGATATTAATTTCCACACTAATCACAGAAAATATTTCATAAACCCATCCTGGGAGCCAGAGGATACCGAAATCAACGTCCCGGAACCTATAATTTCTACAAAAAAAAACACTGGCTTATAACATGGTAGGTAAATAAGTTATAATCATCATTTTCATACTCGACTAATTTCTACAAAGCCATTATTTGTGAAAAATTATCTAAAAAGCGCGTTACAAAATTAGAATCCATTTTTTTTTACGTTAATTCCACACAAGAGGCCTTGACGAAAATAATTTCTAAGGCTCTATGTCATATCGATATCATTTCATCTTTGGGGATGCTAGTGGGAGCCCCTTTTGAAGAAGATAAGATCAGATAATCATTTTGACAGGCAAGTATGGGTACCGCCGCCTCAGGAACTATTTATTGGATAACCGACACCTATGCCATGCCATAGGTCACCTTAAGTGGTTCGCTACGTTTGGTGACTTAGCAGGGGTGCCCCGGTTCATGGGGTGAGGTGTCTGCCCATCTGCTGCGTGGCGGGCCGGATTGAGAGAGACTGGTTGAGGAGGTATTTGAACTCTCCAGCCAGAATCCCTCGACCCATCGCCATCGCCTTGAACCGCAGTTGAAGGGATGGATTCATACCTCCGTCACTCCTGGAGACACTGACCCCCAGATTCCTTCCCACCCCTCATACCTATTTCCTTTCCAGAACTTCATCTTCTTCCTTTCCTTAAAAAAACCTCCAAACAGCATCCCCTAAGATGACATGGAGCTAATATAAAAAAAGTTGTAGGAGGGAAGAAACAAAGAGGCGTAGAAACGATCCGTTCAGATGATAAATATCAGCTATATCCAAAGTTTGTCGCGCGTTTGGCTTGTTTTCTTACTGTGCACCGGTGTGGAATGGATCAATGGCGCTTGTTTCTCGGAGCACCTTCTATTAAAATGCTGGTAGAACAAGGACAGCGTTTCCACCCGTTTCCGTGTTTCCTGTGTTCTAAAAATCTAAAGAATGAAATCCGTTAATCTATATGAGTACATATTGTTAAATGGACACAGGGAGGGGCATGCCCCCTTGCACAGTCGAAGTATAAGGATTGATAGGATAACTTTCGGTAACTTATCATAGTTCCCTTGCATGATTGCGGATCGAACGAATTAGTAAGAGTTCAAATTAACAAAATGATCTTAATATATTCGATGTCAACTGTTGTTTGTTCGTTAGCGATCTGCAGTTATCCTAGGGAACAATGAGAAGTTAACGAAAGTTATCCTATCAATCCTTATCGATCGACCATGCTGGTACCCCGGGATTAGTACGGACGATCGATAAAACCTTTTGTCAATATGATATTGACTAAAGTATTCATCTATTGTCAATTGACAATTGATAAAACATGTTCCGACCAACGATTGACTAATTGTAGCGCGGTCTCCATAGTATCAGATAAGCATCGGTTAACTTCTAATATACACAACTTTTTTAATAATGTCGGTCGATATGCAAAATAACTGGCTTAGTAATGAAATAAGGTGAACTAACGAAGCTCTTAGAAAGAAATAATGTACGCTGTAGACTTAATAAATTTATCTAAGACGCGATCAATTTATACCGTTCGATCTTGCAGATACTAAAGTGGTTCAAATATGAATAAAGACCTCATTAAATAGTTAACTCCACTTTTAGTGTCAAAAAGTAAATGTGGACTGCCAATGTATATTAAGGTTAGTATTTCAATTAGAAATATTGCAATTGCAATTCTATTTGGGGGACGGGTATGGGTACCGTCGCCCCGGGAACCATTTATTGGATAACCAACACCTCTACCATAGGTCACCCCAAGGGATGCCCGGGTTCATAAGGTGAGATTTGTCCGGTTCATAGCCGCGGATGAGTCTGCCCACCAGCTACATAGCTACATGGCAGGCCGGATCGGGAGAGAATGGTTAAGGAAGTCCCTTTGACTTCTCCAGCCGTACTCTCTCTCTCTCTCTCTGAACATCGCCTTGCACCTCAGTGGGACGGATGAATTCATACGTCCGTCACTCCTGGACACACTGATCCCCAGATTCCTATCCACCCCTTATTTCATTTTCCTTCCCAGAACTTCCTCTCCTTCCTTTCCTTAAAAGAACCCCCACACAGCATCCCCAAAGATTACATAGGCCTTGAGGGGATTAATTTTTTCCTCAGGTTCTCCTGCATGGAGCTAATGTAAAAAAAAAAGAAAAAATATATATTTTTACTTAATTGTTTGGCGTTTGATATTTCGTAATGTCAATTCGTAAAAAACCACCTATGTGGTGTCAGCGTTTATCGATTTCTTATTTATTTTCTGTCAATGTCGGTTCGGTAGTCCACAGTGAAGCGTGCTGGGGATATCGATATAAAATCGTTAAAAGTTACGCCTATCGATCCGATATTGTAAAGCTATCAATTTCTCTTTGTAGACCCCAGATGAGGAAATAGTTGGTACTTTGTAATATTAGATTAAAAATCAAATTACGCCCCATTCATATACTGAATTTTCTTTATTTTGTTACAAAAAGTTTAAATCGGTCAATAATTGAGATTTTATCTGCCTTCAACGTTTTGGCAAACGGGCTATAACGTAAATGGGTAAAAATCGTACAAAGGAAAAGGCAAATACCATCGGCGGAAGTGCTCAGGGGAATAGCATAAAAATATACGGAAAATCAATGGATTACAGTTATGGTTTTTTTTTTGTGATACCATGCGAAATTACCGTAAAAATATATTGTTTGTTTGATTTTTTATTATGCGGGAGGCAAAAATATGACGAAGATGAGATTTACTTATTTATTTTATTGACGTGAAAACGTCTTTAGCACCGTTGTGATTTGAAACGCGATGAAACGGGTTCGAGCTACACGAAACACAACCCACATTTATAGGATTTAGCGAGAGAACGAGATAGCAATTAAATGTTTATTTATTTCACGGGTATTTACAATATAATAACGATACTTCCACGATCCCCCCTTTGGTCTAGTGTCTAGTTAGTGGTATAAAGCGCCTGAAGAACATTTAGGATCAAATCCTACGAAATCCAAAAAAAAAAAAATGTTTGTAAAATCAATATCTAATCTTCAAACCAATCCAAAATGAACAGCAAAAGACAACACAAAATAAAGCGACGTCTAGCGACTCTGAAGAAGAAAACTAAGATATTAATAAGATGACCAAATGTATAGGAAAAGGTGCACTGGAATTCGACGATAAAAATATCGAAAAAAACATCCTTCACAATTGATAAAAAAAAGTGCTTCGTAGTCTCACCACTCTTGTCTACTTTAGTTTTCTGACGGTTTCACTTCTTCCGCGTGTTTTTATTTTTTAATGGTTACATTTTTACGACGAAGTCCCGTTAAACTTCTAGATTTCGGTTTTTCAACGAGTTCTAAATAACGATTTGTACATATTATATTACATTATTATTTCAAATCATAGACATAATATTGACAGCCTCCATACTCCGTGGTCGAGGAATAAAGCCATCGACTAGCAATCCGAAGGTTGTGGCTTCAAATCCCGACGTGCGCAAATAAATTCTATTTGGTTGATTTGTTTCATTTCACAATTAATGAATTAAAAGTAATTTGTAGCATATTGGCGGCATGTTCCAGAGTGGAAGATACTCTCAGTATTGCCCTGGTGTAAGACCATAATTCAAGTTGAAAATTTGTTTAAAATGGCTTTAGAGCTGCTGTCAACCGCCTGAAGCCAGTGAGACTTTATGGCATCCCCAATTGGGGTATGTTGTATCTTTATATACAAAAAATCTCGCGTCACGATGTTTGTTCGAGATTAACTCCGAAACTGCTGAACCGATTTTGATGAAATTCGGCTTTCTTTGTGTAATTTGGTCCAACTTAAAAGATAGGATAGTTTTTATCTCGATTATTATTGACCTTAATATTTATTATTGTGACATAAATTTTCATTAAATGTTTGTTATCGGAAAATGCTTTGTAATTACTAGTATTTGTAAGTTCCATAAGTTTCTAACTGATGGCGGTGTGAGTTAATTTATCGACAAAAAACATGTTTATCTCGGTCGGGTAACGATCCAGTAGATGGCGTTGTGTTTCGTTAGCACAGCAACGCGTGGGCGGGTCAGCTAGTATATTATACATCATTATTTGGATTACTGCTCTACAATGTTATATTTGGCCAATGAAGGAAATTTAAATAAACTAGAAGTTATACAGAACAGAGCTATGAGTTGTATACTGGGAAAAGGCAAATACGCAAGGATTAATCAAATGAGAGAGGAGCTACATTGGATTCCAATAAAAAATACTACTATTTAATGTGTTAATTTTTGTGCATAAAATTATGAAAAACCAAATGCCAAAATACTTTAAGGATGAAATTGTTTTTAATAGGGACGTACATAATTATGAAACAAGAAATATAAACAAAGTTCGATTGCCACAAATGAAGAAATCTAAATCACAGAACTGCCTAATGTATAGAGGACTAGAGATGTATGATGAAATGCCTGAAAGTATGAAGAATGAAGAAAGAATGAATGTATTTAAAAATAAATGTTATGCTTACTGTAAAAATATTTAAATTTATCAAATGAAATGTTACATTGTGCTTATTAATTTATATTCATGTAGTATAAACTAACTCAATAAATAATTAAAAAAAATAATGTTCCATGCTTTAAAATATCAAGTCGTGAAATTTCAGCTGAAAATGACAGCATAAAGGGCGGTGAATCGCTTACACGGCGATTCAATCCTGTAGACATTCTTGCGGCCGTTGGGGTGGTGGGGGGGGGGGGGTTTGGGTGATGAGGGGGGTAAAGGAGGGGCTGGTTTCATAATGTAATATAACGTGCCTGTTCCGCTGTTCAACCTAGTGAAATAAAGGGGTAGGATACTTGGATAGAATCTTCCGAGAGGGTAGATAGCGCCACTTTACGAGAGCAACACTTTAAAATGAGTAAAATTATATTGCTTTTTTTATAAAAATTGTATTTTTTATAAATTGAGTCCCAGTCGCATAATGATTTCACTGTTCAAGAGGGAATAACCAGACAAAACCGGAAATATGTCATATTTAAACAAAAATTTTCTGATTTCGAAAGATTGATCTTTTACCTGATAAAGGTATATATTTTAAATTGTGAGAAAACATGTTTATATTTTTGCATACTACGGTTATACCATTTTACCGTAGGTCGTTGGGAGATTTGTAACATTTTCAAACAAAATTTTGTATTATACAAAACACATTTCAAGTCATATAATCATGCAGCAAAATAAATCAATAAATTATCTGGGAAAGCTTTGTTTCAGAATTTTAATTTTAATTTAAATAAAATCATTTAAAAAAAATACGTACACGTGTTTTGAGACGAAAATACTTCAGTTTGTCTATTTATTTACGGTCTTACAAACTAATATATCTATTTAAGATTTTTTTTACATTATTGAAAAATTATAAATACGAAAAATTATGATCAAAAAATAATTACAAAAAGTTCATAATTTTAATGGTTTTATCATCACGCCTTTCAGCATTTTTGAATGTAGATATAAATTAACGCAAAATTTAAATGTAATAATATCGAAATTGAGTTATTTAAAAAAAATCTGGTACGGAGAATAATTAATCTTTCTCATTGGAACCGCCCTGTACGATCGTAAGAACATCTTTCGACGAAATTTGAATTCTCGGCCACTAGCTTGTTAATGGCCCTTAAAGTCGGTTAGATGTGGTCGATGTTTTAAGTTCTGTTTTCCCTATTTCTTTATTTTTAGATGATTTTGGAATCTTGAAAAGTGAGCTGATAATCAAAGCGGCAATGGGCGCAGCTTGACAGAGCGCGATGCTTCGTAGGTAATGTACGTAGGTTAGATTTCATTCTATCTCATCCTCTCACAGGCTATAATAATAAAAACTGTTTTTGTTTCCTGTAAGGTTGTAAGAAATTTCAAGATACGTAAATTATTGTCGGCAACCATTTTTTTCCTGAACACAATTTAAATAATTACCTGAATTCGAAAAGTTTTCCACTTTGGAATTTTATGACAAGAGAAAAAAATAATGATCCTTTAGTTAGATTTACGAACAGACTTTGATATTTGTTTCGACGGCATCTTCAATAGATCTTTGCTGGGTTCGGAATTGTTTACAAAAAATTATTATTCTGAGATATATGCAGCATTTTGTGTTGTATAACTTTAAAGTAGATGGAATATTCTAGAAATTAAATCCCTGAGGCGTATAATAAAAATAATTAATGGAGCGCCGTTTTTCTTATAAGTTCTCAGGCTCTATCTAATTTTATAAACACAGAAAACATACTTACCAGGCAGGTTATTTCCGATAAACACACTTTAATTAGAAAGTTTATGCTTGGAGAAGATACGAATTTGTACGTGAAGAATACTCTATTTATAACACTGGACTTTACATGATTTTAAATTTGCTACCCTCCATAACTATTGATATTAGATTTGTGAAAATATTAGTGGCAATACCTTTTTGCCTCTCCAGCCAGTCTCTCTCAACCCACCACCTTGTGCCGCAGAGGGAGGGATGAATTTATACATCCGTCACTCCTGGTAACTTTTTATATTTTTTTAAAAGAAAGACAAACATTTTCGGGTTACGAATAACCCAAAAATGTTTGAAAATCTCCTACTAATCACAGAAAGCGGAAAATGTTGCTTGTGTGATGGATGACTTAGCCAGTAGAGGTATCGAACACGCGACGCCCGGATGGGACCCAAACGCGATGCCCACTCAGCCACTGACCGGTCTTTGACCTTCAGATTCATACATAGAGCTCTAGATTCCTACCCACTTTGTAGCAGGTAGCTACTGCTGCACTTCAAATTGTCAACAACGCAAATGAAATACCCTCAGGTTGGCACGCTGCAAAGAGCGTTAGTACAAGATTTGTCCGCTTTCGTGAGTGAGGACCAGGCTTTCTAGAAGACAACATGGCGTTCCGGACAGAGATTGGCGGCGTGCGACATTTATTCAACCATCAAGATTTCACGTATCGTTAATTTATATTCCTTGGTTACACTTGTTAATTCCCACTTATCGATCATGTGGATTACCTAGAAATCGATTGGCGCCCTAAACTATAATTCTTCATATTACCACAGTAAATTCAGTAGAGTCATTCTTTCTCATATGTTAATAATTTTGCCTGGCATCTTGGAGCAGGCAACCACGACCTGAGATATGATAATGTTATCAATGTAGAGTCTTCCATTCATGTAGTCTTACCTTAAATTATAATAAAGTTTAATAGTTATATCCTTGTTTGATTCCTGACACATTGAATGTTAACATGCTTCCTACCCTGAGCTTATGATAATCTAAACTCAAATTAAATAATGAAAACATTTAGTTGTTATGTATACACTCTCTTTTACGTTACAACTTCCTTCATATTTTTCCTTTCCTTTAAAAGACCCTCCACACGCATCACCAAAGACGGGGATGCTAGGTGGAGGGACTGAGAATTTCTTTTCTCAAGGCTGACCAGGAAGCAAGTCCAAAGTTGAATTGAAATTCTAACATTAATATACATTGATAGTTCGCATTTAGTTTTTGACACTAAACGGGTGTTAATTTTTTTTTGTTATTACCCTCCCTAATGGGCTTTAACATTCTAGTTTATAAGTTGAGTATCACATTTATTTTATATACTTGAAAATTTAAACTATAAAAAAATACAATACAATGAAAACATATTAAAACTTGTAAACAACAACACCATACATAGATACATATACATAGATAAGATATGCATAAACAAAATATGCAGAAGTTATTATACACATCTATTTGTGCCTAAATATATAAAAGAATTGGAATAAACAATATATATACTGATTATTTTATCATACCTATTAGTTTAGGTGAAATAATATATCTCCCAGATCAGAATATTTATTTCCGAGACTGTGAAGTCTTGGAATCGGGGAATTTTGGTAAGAAAGTGTCCTGGTGTTGTTAAAGTAAAAGGGTAATAAATGTCGGCCAGATCTTTTGGGAATATGGATGTTGATTAATTGAAGCAATTCAGGACAGTCAATTTTGTAATGCAGTATTTTATGTAGCAGTATTAAATCTGTGTTTACAAAACATTTATTGTAATTACCAACTCGATAAAATGTCCATATTAAAACTTTCAGAAAATAGAACTTTCTTTCTGAAAGTTTTAATATATACATTTTATCCAGTAGGTAATTACAATCAATGTTTTGTACCAGAATATGCAATTTATAGTTTATATATATCTTAGGAAATTTTGTTGAATCTTTTCAATATTGTCGGAATGAATATTGTAAAAGGGAGACCATAACGTAGAGTTATACTCTAGTTGGCATCGTACAAGGGTTTTATACAACATGATAAATGTGCCTAAGTTATTGAAGTCTTTTGCAGCTCTCTAGGGTTTTATCGATCGTCCATGATAGACCTGGGTATTTTGGATTCATGTCTACGATGGATAAATTATTGCAATGTCAAAATTATTAATGGGTGTTTGAATCTTTTCAAGCTTGATGTTTACGCCAAAAGCTAAATTTTCAATATTGTTGCCAAGTTCGAACAATCTACAGGCATGACAAATGGGATTGCTTTTATAACACTACGAAAGTGACATAGCTTGTGGATGGTAGAACTATATCACCCCAAAATATTGGAGTATTGTGAGATAAAATGGAGAGGATGGTGTCTGTGGTCGAGGGGTAAAGCTCTCAACTACGAATCCGGAGGTCGCGGTTTCAAATCCCGGCGTGCATAATTAAATTTTATTGAATTAATACATTATGTCCTGGTATAAGACCACCGTTCAGTTTTAAAATGTTGCTTAAAAATGGCTTTAGTCGTGTTTTGTGACCAGATCTGAATAGCCAGCTATTATCTAACCTTTATCTCACCCTTCTCCTTTCCGTCCTTATACCCTTCAGTCTCACAAGATACCCCGGTTGGGGATGACACAAAATCTATATTGCTGTATATAGACGTTTATAATAAAACTAGCTGACATGGCCACGCGTTGCTGTGGCTAATGAGACACAACGCCATCTACAGATGGTTACCCATCCTTTATAACCACGATAAAATAACTCATACCGCCATTTGTTAATTTGCATACAAATCAAATCCACATCGCCCGATTGCCAACCCGCTCGTCTGTTCTGGATGGGGACACCCTAATCACCTAGCGGTATGCAATATAATATCTAGCGGTAAGCAAGAAAATATCTTTATAATGTCACACTTTATCATTCACTATCATCAGTGGAAAGTTCATAATTGGCATAATTAACATGTAATTATTGTATTATTTTGTAATCTCTGATTTGCTGTCAACTTTCTCTAAAATAAATAAAATAAAAAATATATACTTTACGACCTATTCTCATACCTACCAAATATAAATATCACACGCGGTAGGGTAGGGGATTCGGGAGAGGAATGGGGACGCACGGGAAAGGGCATGCAGGGAGAAACAAGTTATTTCTTTGAATATGGCATTGCAACGCATGCCGGGAACTAGCTAGTGTTTTACAAGTTTGTCAAATAAGAGTAGAAAATAAATGAGGGCGCCACCGTTGCCCAAATGGCAATACTAAAAATATAACAATGGTGTAAATCTAAAGCTGTGTAACCTACATTTTTATTAAAAATTAAAAAGGCATTAAAGTGAAAAAAAATATTTTTTCACTGCTATATAGATACCCACTGATCTCAAAATTAGAATTGCATTTAGGTATATTATTATTATTATAAATTTGCAATTTTGTATTAACATAATGAAAAATAACGATATTATAATAAAATATAAAGCACACTTTAGAAATTGCTCGCATTTATTTAATACTAGCTTGCACCTAGCGTTAATTTTATATCTGAATATATTTAACTCATTCAGATCTAAAAGTAGTGTGACTTAACTCACCATTAATGATTCTTCCTTTCCACTTACTGTTAAATTCAAATCTGTGTTAAATTAAATGAAAGCCAATCACTTTGTAAAACACAATTTAATCAAATTTATGTCATTCAGTAGGTACCTTCACAATAGTGCTTATTCGATTTAAATTTTTTAAAGAAAAAAAAATGTTTTTAAATGCGTAAACAGCGTTTTGAATTTTCAGTGTCATTGCACTTTCAAAGAATATTTGACAGATAAATTGGTGTTGCTAGCCTAAAAATTTCTTAGTTCCATTTTATTTATTTTCTACTCTTATTTGACAGACTCTATACTTCTGCTATTTGGTAGTACCCTCTCTGCACATCCCTTCAGGGATAATTAGTTACATTTTGTGTAAGTGGGTATATAGTATTTTCCTAAACCGACTGCATATTGTATATAAGTAAGCCGTAGGACTAACTGTCGGGGATCAACTCTCGTTGAACCGTTTTTTTTGTCGTTGAACCATTTTTTTTTGCCAATTAAATTCGAAACGACAATATCATTTTAATCTTTTGTCATTTTTATTATTTTAATCGAAAAAAAACTTTGAGAGTTGAAATATGCAAGCAATGCATCTCTGCGAGTAGATACTGTGTTCGAATCAACTCTCGCTGCGATGCCTATACCTGTCATTAAACAATAATTAGTCAAAAAGAAAAATTAAGGTTATCCTATAGTCCAGGAAAATATCGAAATCGGAATCAACAGCCCTTTTTGGGAGGAGTTTAAAAATACTTGAGAAAAATCTTTTGGAAAGGTTGGAAAAGGTATTTGAGAATTTTTTTATACAGGTTGATTTCGTAAAGGCCTGTAAAAAACGTTAACTCCTTTTTTACGCATTGTTTATTGTAATAACAAGGAAATTTAACATTGCTTTCACGGAACAAAGCGACGCGCGACGCTGAGTCTAGGATTTCTATTCCCCGTCGCAGGCGGGGCGTAACTGATACGAAATGGGTGTGCCAAGTGCATGGTTCTTACGCCGATGTCATAAGGTTCATATTAAAAATCCAAATTCATCTAGTGCTATTGTACATATTAATTGATGTCAAAAATAACAACGGGAAAAATATTTTTTTATTTTACTTTGTGAAGTTCGGGCGTAAACATTTTTTTTTTGCGATTATTGTATAAGAAACTAAATTTGTCACATTAATTCATTAAACCATATACGAAAAGAGGTTTATAAGTAGGAGAGTTTGCACTTGAAAGAGTTTTTTTATAGACCTAATTCTTTATTTTTTTCTAGGCTTATTAAAAGACTTGACTTGAAAAAAATTACCTATATTTTTAAAGGCCAAGGAGTGCTCTACACGCAGTATTTAAACGAAGTATCTACTCGAATCGATAATACTTCGAAGCGGTTAAATTTTCAAAACAAAAAAACATGATTTTGCATTATTTCACATGGCTTCATATTAAACAGATTTCATAACGCCCACCTTAAATAGAAAATTCATACAACTGCGTTAATCCTGTAGTGATGTTTGTTAGTTTTCCAGGTAAGCAGAAAATATAATTTTCTAAAAAAACTTTGTTGTATTTATAGAACCTTTTTCATTTAAATTAATGATGTTCGTAGTTGGTTGTCGAAAGCTGAATGGGAAAAAAGTTGGCTTGAGCGTGGGAGAGTAGTTCTTCGTAAAGAAGTGTTTTTTTTTTATCTCAAAGGTAAATGTGGCTTTTTAGTGTTGAGTATTTTGTAAATGAATCTTCTCGACAAGTGTTCTTTCATATATATTTTTTGCGATGATGTTTTACGAAATATTATTTTCTTAATAATAGTTGTGTCGTGTTCAAGGCCAAAATTAAGAATTATTGAAACAATGCTTGAATTGGCTTTAGCCGTGATTTGAATTGCCAGGTAGGTACTCCCCCACCTTCTTATACCTTCAGTCTTACGGCAAATCTCAATCGGGGATGCCAAAGTCTCATTGGCTTCAGACAGTTGGGAAAAGTTGGGATATATTCACATTAAAAAAGCTTTTCAACGTATCGCAGTTGGAGATGCCATAGTCTGGCTCCAGACGGCTGAGAGCACTTACGACTCTTGTGTGGAATTCACATAAAAAGTGAAAAATTCTCTAAAAACCGGCCAGTTTTTCTATGTTTTGACCGAGGTAGGTTTGTATCTATATGCAATAATGTAAGTATTTTACACAACAATTAAAATAAATTCTTTTCTCAAAATTTATGTATCAATCATACAAAATTATTCATTTATTCATACTACACAACATACGCCAATGAAGTATAACAATAGTATAAAATAACATACAAGTAGCTACAAAAATATTGAATCTATACATATAAAAATCAAAATATGCTTGCTTCTATATACGTATGTATATGTCGTAAGCCGATCGTAAAATCAGTCAGATCATGTTTTGCCTAGCCACATCGCGAAAAGCCTAGCGGCAGATTGTGAAGTGCCTGAGATGCATCATGATCTGCCCGATTTTACGGTTGGCTAGCGACATATATCATATACATATATATGTGAATATATGAGATGTCTATGCGTCGCTAAACCATTCATCCGATTGCGATGAAACTTTTTGGATTTGATATGCGAATGCCCGCGATGTTTCTATATATAAAAATATATACTGATGAGCTCTGGCATTATGAAATTAGTTTTAAAATTGGAATAAGTGGCACGCGAGCTGTTTGAAAACTGAATGTATGGAATGCGGGGAGGGGAACTCGGGAGGGGGGTTCGCGGGACCAGAGTGGGAAGGGGGAAGGCGGAGTAGGCGGAGTGGGAACGCTAGAGGGGAAGGGGATATGGGAGAGGAAGGGGAGGCAGAAGGGGAGGCGGAAGGGGAACGGGACGAATTGGAAAGGACACGCAGCGAGAAACAATATATTTATTAAGTGGCCTAGCAACGCAAGCCGAGAACTCGCTAGTATTGTATAAAAGCGGATAAATAAAGTAGTTACACGTGTAAAGTTAAAAAAAGCATCAGGTACAAAATAACTGGGTAAAAAAAATATGGGTACAAAGAATATAAAATAATACATAAAGGTAGGTATAAAAAGTTAAGTATAAAGTATAAAACTAAAAAAAATTACAGGCATCAGTACAAAAAATATTAAATAATACTCATAAGTATGAAATAATAAATATAAAATAATTAAAAGTGTAAGTACAATAAGTATAAAATAAAATATATAAAGCCAGATTTAAAAAGTATTTTTTTTTTTATATATTAAAAGGTGAATTTGTGTGAATTTTCTTAAGGTTTAAATCATTAACATGATAATTTAATCAAAAACGTAAAAACAGTTATTGTATGTAGGTATGCTAATTCTACTAACGTTTGCAGATGAATTTTATTCACGTAATTTTAGAATATAAAAGACACATCGCGGAATTTCTCAAAAAAATTGGACAAATAGTGTGGGCATACCAAGAAAAAACATGACAAGTGGTTCAAATGCTTGAGGCGGGTTATGTCAAGGGTTCATGTGGTAGACGCCTTTGTATGTTTGTATGAATATCAAGAAGGAAAGAAGGTTTGTGGCATGTGACCCATACAAGATGTCTGTTTACTCTTGTGAAAAACGGTCAAGTGGGTTGTTGGTTTACATCTCGTAAGGAGTCTTTTTTGTAAATTTTAAGCAAATTGTAGAAGGTTCTTTCCAATTTATGTTGATACTAGCTGTACTCGGCGTTGTTCGGGGTTTATTTTTTTTTTAAATCTGTGATAGGAAAGGAATTTTTGCCAATAATATTCTTATATCCAGAAAACAAATATATGCCAAGAACATTCTTATACATCATTTTAAAAACAGAAAATCTCCTAATGAAACTCGGATACATGACACAAGAGCCTCAAAAAAGGATATACGAGATGTTCCAAAATTCAACACAAGTTTTGGCCAAAGAAACCACATATATCTGGCAACCAAACTTTACAACATCCTTCCTCCAAGTTTGAAAAAGATAGAAAAGATAAATAAGTTTAAGGAAAAAATCAAAACACGGGTGAAAGAAATTAATGCAGACATTGCAGACATACTAGAGAATGTATTAAAAACATCATAGAAACTAAATAACGGAAAATCAAAGAAATCTACCAGTCCGCCTCAGCACAGGACCACCTAGTGAGGAGGACTAAGAACAAACAGATGAAATACTTATATACTTTATCATATCTTGTAATTCTCATCAAACCATATTCACTAATTAAAAAAAATTAAACAGCCAAGTATTATTGTTTGCAAATGAAAGATGCACTTAAAAATACCATGGATGCACAATAAATAAAATGGCAAAGATTTTTGAAGTAAAAACTTATTTAGCACTTTTGTGATTTTAAACTCGATGAAACGAAAAAGTGACACTAAAAAGAGACACATACATACATCTATAGGATTTAGCCTGCGAGAGAATGACATAGAATACAATATGTAGGTATACAGTGTTTCCTATTATCTCGGTCTCCTCTTTAAAGGGTGCTTCGTAGCCTCCCCCTTCTTTTTTCTACTTAAGTTTTCTGAAGGTTTTACTTCTACCGCATGCAAACAATTTTTTTTCAAATAAAGTCTAATAATTCGCGGGTTACCAATAACCTGAACGTATTTTTTTTTTACAGTTAATACCGCACAAGAATCTCAACTGCTCCCGTCTGGAGCCAGTGAGACTATGGCATCCCCAATTGGGGTATGTTGTGAGGCTGAAGGTAGTGGGGAGGGGAAGGAGGTGGGGAAGAGGATGGTTGGGAAGTACCTGGCTATTCAGATCTGGTCACCAAACACGACTAAAACCATTTTCAAGCAACGTTTCAATTCTGAATGGTGGTCTTACACCAGGGCGATACTGATAGTATTTTCCACTCTGGAACGTGCCGCAAATATACTATATATTATTTTTATTGAATTAATTGTGAAATAACACAAATTAATCAAATAAAATTTATTTGCGCACGCCGGGTTCGAACCCGCGACCTCCGGATTGTGAGTCAAGAATCTTACCAACTGGACTACGGAAGTCATTTAAAACAATGAAGTGGATTTGTTTTTATTATTTGCACAATAATAATTTTAGACAATATAACAACAATTTTGTTAGTTTCAATATACTTAATAAGGATTAAGCAAGTTGTAGGAACGTTGCGGGCAAACGGCCGCGGCGTGATGGTTATTTAGTTAGTGAATATTGTACTCTTGAATTTTAATCAGAATAAAATGTCGTCTACAGTGGATTTTTTTAACATAAATTTGACTATCATTTCCTTAAGTTAAGACTGTTTCAAACACTGAAGAGCACTGCACTGCGGGCGTGTTCGTATGTCCGAAGATACCTCAAATATTACTTATGGTGAATTTGAGCAAATATTTTCAAAAATAGAATTTATTTTTATCCCTCTTTACCCGCGTGATGGTTACTCGACAATTTTTTTTTGGTTAGGTTAGGTTAGGTGATCTCTAAGGCATACGCATGAGCCACGTGTCCGAAGAATATTTTTTACATTAGCTCCGCTTAACATCCATCAGGGCCTATGTCTATATATCTTAGGGGATGCTGTGTTGAGAGTATTTTTAGGGAAATGCAGGAGAAGAAGTTCTGGAAAGTAAAAAGATAAGAGGGTTGGGTAGGAATCTTGATAAACCTCACCCCATGAACCCAGGCACCCCTGCCCAGTCACCAAAAGTGTTGGTTATCCAATAAATGGTACCAGGTACCCATATCCGCCTTCCAAATTGAAGATACACTTCCGACTTTCTCTTGGGCATGCTCAGTATGCAACCGTCTACGGGTCAGAAGGGATATGCTCATTGTAATACATTTCTTCAGACTGATTCGTGGATGGTTCGAAAACTCGGCTATGATGGAGAGCATTAGTTTCTATGCACCCGATGGTTATCTCCGTCGTCGACAGCACAGACTGTTTTATCTCCCGACTTGCAGAACTACTTGTTGTTAATAGAACAACTTCGAATATCGACATGTTTAACATCAATGAAGCAAAATTCAAATGGCAAGCTTTGTTGCTGTTAATCTTAACAGCAAATAATCTAAAATTAATTTTCTGTTTTAAAAACGCCTTGAAATTGTAATATTTTTTTAAATGAATAAATTAAATTGAATAAATCAATTTTCTATACATCTGGTAAAATGAGCGAACATTTACAAAATCGAATTTAATTATTCAATCGATACTTAATCCATTTAGTTAGACTGTCTGGGGCTTAAGAGTTGAAAGATTGGCGACATATATTTTTTTTTATCGATACAGATCAATCACACTTCTAGGATTATATTATGTTCAGTGATTTCAAACGAACGTTTTCAAGCGCTCGCGAATCGCAAATCGCAGAGACTTTGATTTTTCAGAAGAGGCGCCCTAAATTTAGTTTTCCGCAATCTGCATAGCTTTTCTGATGTGTATTTTGCCTTGCCGTGCGTAGGAGCTACGAAATGTTGTGGTTTTTATTATCCACTTTCAAATGATATTCGCAACTTAACTTGAAAGAAAAGGAAATTTCAAAAAACCAGCCCACGTAAAGAACGAAAAAGCGAAAGCCTTTATAAAGTTGAAAGTATTAAATCTGTATATGGCAGTTTTTGAAGAAATACGCTGTCAATCCACTACTTAGTAAAAAAAGGAATTTGAATTGGCTGATTTTCTCAACTGACTATGTCAATCTCTGCATTTGTTAGAAACTTTCTGCGTAGGAAAAAAGCATAAAAACTTACTGATGGCAGGATAGTGAGGTCTTTCAGGTCTTTGAGGTGAGGTTTTTCATAACTCGTAATTTTATCATTCACCGTAAAGATATTGAGCATAGAACACTGCTTTGTCATATTGGAGATTGTCACTGCACTAACCTTGTGATTTCACGTACCTATGTATGTAGGGAGACTAGTTGTAGGTATGAATTAGGAAAAGGATAGAAATACTCACAAACAACATTTCTGTCACTGTTATGGATTTAGCTATACTTGGAAAAAAGGTTTTTAATTTAGAAACATCATAGCAATGTTTTTGTTACATCAACTTCACGCATGAGGCATTCATGAAAATTATTTTCCTCCGGGGCAAATGTCATCTTTAAGGATGCTGTGTGGATGGTCTTTTTGTGGAAAGGAAGAAATAAACCTTGGGCTTGAAGAAACCCAGATTTTAGTCGTAGAAACGACCCGTTCTCATGTGACAAATGTCAACTGTGTACAAATGTTGGGCGCGCGTTTGGGGTGTTTTCCGATTGTGCAACGGTGCCGAAGGAAATCAATGACTCTAGTACCTTGGAACATCTTCCATTAAAATGCCGGTAGAAAAAGCACAGCATTCTCACCCGATGCTTGTGCTCTAGAGATTGCAATCCAGTTGTTAAGATAGGAGAATCTATCAAACTGACAGCCTTTTTGTGCACAGAAATGTGTTTTTTTTAGGTATTTCGGAGCTCCAGACCAGAAGTGGCCGCCAAATTCAACAGTGGAGTGCACTTGCGAAATGTATAGGATCAGCAATAAGTTTTCTACTGTACTATTTGCATTACTTATTTAGTGGTAAATATGTATAATATATAATATCCTAAAAATGTTTAACTGAATGACGTACTTAATTATAAAATTTCGAAGGATACGTAGAGAGTGTTTGGACGTAGAAAGGAGTGTTATATATAAATGAAATGCTATGGCATGATTATATGAAATATTTCATTATTAAGGCCATGCCAAGAAGCGTTATCAACTAGAGACCGTATATGAACGTTAATCTTGCGGATAAATGGAGTGATGATTATTTATGATGAAAATTTAATTAAATATCTTAACCCTTTAACATCTATAAATTATTCTATAAAGTACTTTTGGAAGATTTATTATAAAAAATACAAATCTCAGTCGCCTGTGATGATGTGCGTGATGTGAAATATTGCTGCGTAATGCATAAAATTATTCACGTTCAATGAACTTTTAATCGTCAAATTTCCAAAATTAGAACTGATTTTGAGAATCAAACGATCAAGTGGGTAAAAAGTCATCAAAATTTATTTAAATTATTTAAATTCTACGACTGAAATGTGTATTTCTTTTGTTATTATTGTTTTTAATTGACATATTTCAATCGAATGGACGCTTTTATATTTCCCATGACGATTCACGGCAACGGCATTGTAACGGCAAAAATCAATACACATACGTTCTTTATCGCTATAATGTTGCATCTCTTTCGTTCACATTAAATAACGGTGATATACACAAAATACGTGTGACTGCTTCATCCAAAAATACCTACAATTTTTTTGCAACGGGAATTGCGTTTTATTTTCTTTGGGTATTCGCGTGAGGGAGATGCATGTTTTTTTTGAGGCCCCGAGGAAAATAATTCCCCTCAGGGCCTAGGTCATCTTTGGGGATGCTTTGGGAGGGTATTTTTAGGAAAGGAAAGAGAGGAAGTTCTGGGAAGGAAAAGGGTATCAGAGGTGGGTAAGAATCTGGAGGTCAGTGTGTCCAGGAGTTACGGACGTATGAAACCATTATTATAATGTATTATAATGATTGTATGTATCCTTTGGGGGGTGCAAACATACGTTCACCGTTTGTCTCATTTTCGACTGTTGTTATTTAGTGTGTTAAAAAGAACGGCAGCATTATATGTTTAAGAACAAAAGCAAAACCATCAGCGCAATGATATTTGACGTTTTTGAATTTTTGGAATTCACTCACATTTCAATATTATCCTTTTATCTATATTCCATATTTTCAAAGTTATAGTCGTATTGGCAGGGGTCGACGAAGACGTCATGGTGCGGTGCGTGAGAGAGATGCATGAAAATTATAATTTTTTTCCTGTGGAGGAAACAGACCTACGTGCATTGTGTATCTCACCTTTTGAAAGAGCTGCAGCATTATTGTGATAAGGAACGTATGATTATTTCCTTTTTTATGCTGTCACGATACCGTTACCGTGAATCGTTACGGTAAATATAAAATTAATCAATACCTAATGATTTTTGCAGTTTACAAATTTGATTCTAAATTGATTCTAATTCCGATCGTCTCACGACATAGGCTCCTTTTCATCCCGGAAAAAAATTTCAATCTCGTGGAAAAATTCTTTGTATAGTAATTTATCCTAATACCACGCGAGCGAAGCCGTGGATAAAAGTTAGTATTGAATAAAAGCAATATAACTTTATTTATCAAAAGTTTAGTTCATTTCTAGCTTTAAAAGGCTTTCCTTTGCCGATATTTCGCAAAAATAAAGCTGTGAAAATAAATCCAGTAATACTATTTTTCTTAGTTGGATACTAAATAGCCAGTGCTATTTTTCTGTGGATTAATGCTAGAGATATGTTCCGGGACGTTGGATTCTTGGACCATCTGGCATAGAAATATAAATCTCAGTGATAAGGATTCAAATTATTATCTATGGAGAACGGATGAATAAAAACAGTGTATAAGGAGACCTATAACGAGCAAGTGGATGGTAAAAGAAGTTAAGATGGAGAGATATGTAATTAAATTACGAATGTTGGAAAGAGCACGCTAATATTTTAAAAGATAAATTATATAAAGACTTGTTTAAAATACAGCAAAAATCTTGTGGGGGTTGTCTAAAACAGCATTCAAAGAAACACTGTGAACTTTTTCATACAAATAACTTGCAAAATAACTGAAACAAACGTGTTAATAATAATTTTAGGAGCATACTTCGCGATTTTTTTCTATCGAGGGAATTTCATATAATTTGCGTTTCGGCGTGGGGAATGTATAGATATTAACTTCAAAAATAACAAATATAATTTAGTCCTATAATTGGCCCACACAACACACCCACAAGGCTCTTCTTGTGATTCTTTATTCTACCATATTTTCTTTTTTTTCAACCCAATTTTCCACATTTTTTCTACCCAATTTTCTATTTATTTTCTTCCCTATTTTTTATCATTTTTCTACCGTGTTTTTTCTATCTTTTTTGTTTCCTATTTTCCATCTTTTTTCTACTCTTTGCCGCTGTAAGAATGGTTGATTAATTCCGCTGAAAAAGACGGTAAAGGTCAGGGAGCAATTTCCGAATTATTTTTGGAAAATCCTTTTTTAAATTTTGATTGATGGATCCTTCCGAGAGGACACAATCACCCGCGGAGTGATGTGACAAAGTTATTTCACGAATATTCAGGTGAAGACAGGAGTCAGTAAATAACTGTAATTAAGTGATCTTTGCCGTTATATCAGGCTGTTTCTCCGCAGAGGTAGGCAGAAACTGTTTAAAATAATACAATATTATCGCAGATTCACGCATTTATTTTTTAAAATGATTAATATTATATATATAAAAAGATAGTATAATGATAGATTTTTGTATGCGTCATGGATGTATGCGTCATTGGCGAGGAACGTCGTACCTCATAACTTGTTACTTGTAATATTAATTAACAATATAATGTATCTATTGTTATATTTACCCACAATAGAAGTTAATTCCCTGAAGGAAATTATTTTCCTCACTGCCTGTGTGAAGTAAAAAAGAAGTATCGCCCTTATAAAATATCAACATTCAGAAACTAAACATTGATTGAAATTGCTTTAGTCGTGTTTGGTGACCAATCTGAATAGCCAGATCGTTTACAGCCTTCTTTTCAATATCTTCTTTCCTTTTCAACTCGTTTAAGACTTAAAGAATATCCCAATTAGGACGAAATTTTCGACACGTGAGGTCTTTATAAATTTTTCAATTATTTTCGTTTCACAAAGATCGAAAATAAATTGATTGCATCTTAGATTCATTATTTAAATCTACGGAATGTGTTTATGACTTCTGTAATTTCTAAGAGCTTCGTTAGTTCAATACGTTAATTAAATAAGCCAGTAATTTTACATAACGAACGACATTATAAAAAAATATGTCTATATTGTTAACCGAAACTTATCTGATTCTAAATTTATCAATAATTTTGTCGGTCGAAATATATATTAACAATTGTTGACATTGCTCACAAATATTGATAACTGGCCATAGATGGCGGATTTGGTCAATATCCTATTGATTTAGGGTTTTTATCGATCGTCTGTGCTATACCTCCCGTTAACGATTGCCGTAGATTAAACTGGTGGCGAATCACTACAGTAGTTCTTCGTTTTCCACATTCCCATAAAATAAGCTCTGCAATAAAATTAGAGTGAGTTAAATATTGTTGTTAGTAATAAATGTACTTTGATTTACCATTACAATTATTCTCTCCCTTTAATGCATTGAAAAAGTGATGCCGTCAGATGCCAGCAGGGAAAGTGCTGCTATCGATGGCCGACAGGGATACTCGAATAGGCGGGTGCCACCGAGACTGGCTCTGGCCAGCCTACCGACCAGATTCAATTAGCCACTAATACAGACAGGTCGTGTGATTTGCAGCATTATTATTGTAAATACGTAAGCTCATAATAAACCAGTTTGTTATCAAGAACATAACTTGGCTCAAAATTAAACTGTGATTATGCTTTTTTCGCCGATGGTCTTAAAATTTTCGTGAAATTAAGTCTGTTACCGATCATCAACTGCTTCAAAATGACCTCGACACACTCAATAACTGGTGTACTGTCAATGATACCTATGCACTTAAATTTTGAAAAATGTTACGTTTTAAGTGCAAATCATTAAAAATTTTGGGATTTATTCACAGAATATGTAAACCTTTCAAAGATCTTCAACTCTTTACAATGCCTTAACTAGAAGTAAACTTGAATATGGAAGCACTATTTGGAATCCACATTACTGAAAATATGAAAACATTGTAGAATCAGTTAAAAAAAACTAAGAAGGTTATCCTTCAAATATGTACTACATGAT
This sequence comes from Limnephilus lunatus, assembly GCA_917563855.2. Classification (NCBI taxonomy): domain Eukaryota; kingdom Metazoa; phylum Arthropoda; class Insecta; order Trichoptera; family Limnephilidae; genus Limnephilus; species Limnephilus lunatus. Next base: position 18,857,919 of record OU830596.1, on the reverse strand, counting down.
CATCTCAGATCATACGACGTCAAGATTGGTACACTTAAAACTATAAGGACTGATCTAATATGTTTACATCAAATTATTCACGGCCATCTTGATACTACATTATGTCTTAGCAGTATTGAAATAAATGTCCCCAATTCCCATTGTTTAAGACGCCATAAGGGTTTTCACATGAAAACATTTAAAAATAATATCGCATAATTTAGCCCTCCGACCCAGATGTATCGACTATATAACAAGATAGAGTGTGCTGAAGTGGATATTTTCGTTGATAAATTGTACGGATTCAAAAAAAAGTTCTGACGCTGTTAAAAATTCCAATTTAATGATATTGTGCGAATTGTCTCTTTAAGCATGCCTCGCGTATTTTATATGTCTCTTACCACTCATTGTAATGTGTTACTTGAGTGACCTTGTATATATTTCTGAATTTTAATTTGTGATGTTATTGTTTTTCTAATTGGATGTATCTTTATTTAATTGAATGTAATTGTAGATTTTTATAATTGTGTGATAACTGAGTTTTATAATGGGATTTATCTAATTTATCTAATTGTTATTCTATCATCAACATTATACATATATGTTTGAAAACGTACCAGGTTATTTCATAAAATGTTGTCAATATGTACCTACCTGCTGCCAAGCTACATAAGTAGTTTAGCAGGTTTAAAAGTTAATAAATAAAAAAAAATTAAAAATAAAAATCTTGTTCTGTATTCACATAAATAACGTAGTTTCTCAACAAGATCAGGAATAATGATCCAATTTCTTAGTTGACAGATTGTTCAAGATGGCGTACCTACAAATTGGTTCTCACGTTTAAATCCCGTATTTCCCCAAACTAAACGATCTGTCAGGGAGAAAGTTTGTAGGGAAGAACTTTACCATTCCCGTCCCGGTGATGAAAACCTATTATACTATTGACATCCGCTCAGAACTCTTCCCGAATTTATTTTTATTTTCACGTGACACTTCACAAGTTTTCTCGGCTGTACCTAGGTACTGTATATGCAGAATCTGTATCATCAAACAGTATTAATAACCTAGCAACTGTATACGGTTAAATTTAAGAATCCGACTAAGAATGCAACTCTGACGCCGCGCCTTACGCGAAACCGTTTTCAAAAGTGGAATATGTATACAAATCTACTTTCCGTCGCCTTAGTTCGTATTTGTCCAAGAGACCATTAGAAAATTTTATAGGAGAAGGTTTTCAATAATTAATTCAATGAAAAATTATGATCGGTATTTAAGATAAAGCTATTTCGGTAAAGGTAAAGGTCTCATTAGTTTATATAATTCTTAGTTAAATGATGAACTATCATTTTTTATACTTTATTTTTAATTTTAAAGTCGAGATTGAAAAAAAAACTAAAATGGTCTCATTGGAGGTTATCCACCACTTACACGCCTTGGTATAAGCAACAGATGGTTACTCCTTCAGGGCTCTCGCAAGGACTATAATTTGAAAAATAGAATCTACATTTAAGTTTGAATGAATCTAGACCTCCAGTGTCCCTGCATACGGTGTTAGGAAGCAGTATGCAAGTGCTTACATTATATACAAAATGCGAATAACATAAAGCAAGTCAGGGATAAACTAATTAAAAACTATAATGGTCTGTTGGACAAATACGAACTGAGGCGACGTTTCGTAATAGAACCGGATTAAAGCAATGCCATAAGATGGCGCCACTTATACTCACAGCTAGCGTGAATAGCAACGGCTGGCAAGCATAAGAATCTACTATTGGATTAGTAATTTCGTGAATCTCTCCGGATATGGAGAGAATGATGATAATATGATTATTATTGTAACTGGCAGTTGTGAATGACAGTTAGCCCCCAGAAATTATAATTATTATATAATTATAATTTTTTTGTCAATTTCAAATCCAAAATCGACTACAAAAATACCTTTAATAATAAGTTGGTACCGATATCAAACGAATTTATTTACAGTGTCGATTTTTTTTTGTTCTTATACGCTGGTATAGGTACACAGCATGTATTGACAAGTAGTAATTTTCCTTGATGCATTTGAATGAAAATATGTTTCAAACTTTTGTTATTCGGCGGTACGTCCTCTCTGCACACCCCTTCGGGGTAACTTAATACCGACTGAACATTGTATATATGTGTTTACAGGGGGCTAACTCTATGGGGATTGACTGTCATGGAATCATTATGTGCAATGTTCCTACATTGTTACAATAGGAATCATTATGTACAATGTACCTACATTGATACAATAGGAATCATAATGTACAATGTACCTTCATTGTTACAATAGGAATCATTATGTACAATGTACCTACATTGTTACAATAGGAATCATTATGTAGAATGTACCTACATTGTTACAATAGGAATCATTATGTACAATGTACCTACATTGTTACAATATGAATCATTATGTACAATGTACATTGTTACAATATGTGGGTTAACGCAGAAAAAAGAAATGCCTTCAAAATTCAGGAAGTAGGTAAGTACCTACTATATCAACAATAGATACGAATCAAAAAAATGTTTGCATTTAATGAAAATATTTTTATTATTTATTCATCTTACCGCTGCTTATTGATTATATCTGAAAATCCAGTTTTTCCAAACCTTTCTTTACTTTTTTTTATTTTCGTTATAACAATTGGGAGGAATAATCAATTTGGGAGGCAGGTATGAGTACTGCCGCCCCGGTAAAAAAATATTGGATAATCACACCTCTTCCGTACGTTACCCCAAGTGGTTCGCTTCATTTGGTGACTTAGCAGACGTGCCCGGGTTCATGAGGTATTGTTTAAGTCTTGGCGGCAGATGCGTCTATCCAACTTCTGTGTGAAGGGGTTTGGAGAGACTGGTTGAGGAATACCTTTTTACCTTTCACCTATTTCTCGACCTGTCGTCTTGCACCACAATGGGATGGATGGATTAGTACTCCATCACTCCTGAACACACTGACCCCCAGATTCCTACGCCCCTTTTCCTTCCTAGATCTTCCTTTTTTATTTTTTTAAAGTAAGACAAACATTCCCGGGTTACGAATAACCTGACTATATTTGAAAATCTCCTACTACCTCAACATACGCAGAAAGTGTTGCTTGAGTTGTGATGGAGGACTTAGCCAGCCGAGGAATCGAACACGGAACGCCTGGTGAGACCCAAACGCGATGCCCACTCAACCACTGACCGGTCGTGGTTGAGTAGGCATTGCGTTCCTCTCCCTCCTTATTTAAAAAAAACCTCTACAAATCCTCCAAAGATAAGAGACTCTGGTGTACTCCGATGTACCAACAATTTTTTTCGTTATCTCCTTTTCGTGATTCAGGTCCATCCGAAAACAATCGTCTATTTTGTAGTGTATTGTATCTAAAAGCTTCCTGCTTTCTCACATAGATGGCAGTACTAAGAACTGTCCTAAGACTCCGCTAGATGGCAGCTAGCTTAGTACAGGCTGTGGGCAACAGAGGGTCCAAGCGCAGTCTCAGAGGCAGTCTTCAGCAGATCTCTCACCTCAGATTCCAATTAGTCAGTCCCTAGATAGGTCGACTATTGTGGTCAACACTGTATACGTGAAGTATCAAAACCAGATTTATACTAAAAGAACATTTTTCTACCCGTTGAATTAATCTTCTTCCTAAGTGAGTTGGAGGACTGATGGTGAAACACCACATGTAGCAAATGCAAAAAATAACAAAATAACCCAAAATCGAGTTTCACAAATTTTCTTCGAAATTTTTCTAACAATTTACATATCCAAAACAAAGTTTTTCATTTTCCGTATCTCCGGAATAAAAAGGATTCCATTTTCACGTCCAACTTTTTGTGGGGAAACAAAACATATCAAATATTTACCTACGTTTTATCATACTTCTTTTGGGGCCTAATTCCAAAAGTTGAGAATGCTGAATGTGTAAAATTATCTAGAACGGTCAATTTTTGCTACCACAGATTTGCAGAGCCTTTTGTTACTAACTGTTCTCATTTCGCAACGTGTATGTCTATTTACGTTAGATTGGATATACAGGTTGTAACAGAATGATTTTAACTATTGACAGACCAAAGGTTCGGTTTCGGCAAATTTCGGCCAAAAATCTTGTTTCGGCATCAGTTTCGGTTTCGGTAGATAAACTGCCGAACCCTCGGGTCGCACCGAAACTCTACGTTCGTGAATTATTGCGCGTCGTTCGGCTGACTTCGGGTGAGTTCGTGGTGACTTCGGATGAGTTCATTTAACATGTATAATAAGAATTAAAATTTTAATATTCAAATAATGAGGTCCTTATTTATAATATAGGTGTTTTTGTTCAAGAAGTAGTTAAAGAAGTTTTGTTAATTTTTATAATTTTTTTTTGTTTTAAAGCAGTAAAATAAAAAATATGTATTTTTTCACATCCACAAATGATTGTTTTTTTTATTTCATTTAACACGTGTTAACTGTCTGTAACAATAAGCCAAATTTCAGTAAACAATAGATTTTTAACACATCTATAAAAGTTTCAGTTTCGGCCGAAACTGAGACAGATACCGAAGATTCAGTTTCGGTTTCAGTAGAAAATCGAAAAATTACAGGAAGTCTGTATTATTTTTGTCCCATTTTTCTACTTTTGAAAAATAATTGATTGTCTTTATAGGATGCCTTTATTATTTATATTCCATTTTTTGAGGTAAGGTTAAGTTAGATAAGGTTAGGTTAGGTTAAGTTTTAGTATTTTGTCGGGGATATTTTGTCGCGAGTCGCAATATCGCGGAACCCATTTTCATAGCTGCATATAAAATACATAACCACGTAAAAAACTCATACCATAAGCAGGAAACTAGAGAAGACAAAACTTTTTTTCGGCAACTAAAGGGTTTAAAAATTCTTACAGCTAGGACCACGTTTCGAAGCACTTTAAAAGGCATTAAACATTTTAAAAGGCATTGAGCCCCCGAGCGACCGATTTTTCTAATTTAATCAAAAAATTACCAATTTTGACTCGATTTACTCGAAAACGAAAGGTCAAATCAAAAAAACTTTTTCTACAAAATCAACTCCAAATGTGATGTAGATTAATTTCTCGCTTGTAGTAATACTGTTTTTTTTATGCGAATACCGCACAAGAGTCCCGTATGCTCCATTCTGTAGCCAGTGAAACTATGGCATTCTCAATTGGGGTGTGTTGTGAGGCTGAAGGTGGTGGCGACGGAAAGGAGATGTAACAGAGGAAGGTGGGGAAGAATTTGGCTATTCAGATCTGGTCACCAAACATGGCCGAAACCATTTCAAGCCACTTTCAATTCTGAATGATGGTCTTACACTTATTTTATGGAATGCAAGCATGGACGCTTACTGAAGAACTAATTAGGCGACTTGAGGCATTCGAGATGTGGATCTAGAGAAGAATACTTAAAAAACTCGATGGACAGGGTTACTAATGAAGATGTTATGGTTCGGATGAATAAATAAAAATATGTTATTAAAACTACTATACTATACTACTACTATAAATACTATACTAATCAAACAACAGTAATAACCATCTATTAAATGTTTGATTCATTTTATTTTTTCTGTTCTCTTTCTAGTTCTCATTTGTATAAAATGTGTATGTTGGACTAGGTATTATTTGAAATGCAAATACAAGACACCATTATATTTTAATAATTTACTTTAAAGTATGTATGTATTACTTTTATGATAATTTAAATAACTATGCTAAGCAAACCACGTTATCTTTCCTGAATTTATTGGTTATTATTATTTTTTTTTTTTTTAATTCTTTCTCTTCTCTTTTTTCTTATTTTATACAACCCATCTGTGTAGGACTATGATATGCAATGCTTACACGTTTGTTCTATATCTATATGTTTTAATCCTCTGTAATTAAGTACCTACCTAAGTAATTAATATTATTTTTACAAAACTTTGCTAAACAAAGAACAGTCACTTTGTTTTAATCTTTTATTTTGTTTTGTTTTTTATATTATTTACAGACCATGTTCCGTATGTTAATACTCATCCTAATTTGACCGTCCTAAAACGGGAATCCTCCTTTTTCGTTGTTAGTTTTTGGGGTGTTATGCCGTGTTGCGTTACCTCCTTCTAAAGCCAACGTTTCGAACAGCGTTGCAGTGTCCATCATCGGGCAGATCCGGTAGATCCGACGATGTGTAATTGTTAGTGTAGAGTGTGTGATTATTTACTTGGAAGCGATAACGTGTCGCAATCACACACTCTATAACCAGGGCGATACTGAGAGTATCTTCCGCTCTGGATTGCAACGCAAACGTACTATATATTACTATATATGTGTATAAACCCAAAATAATCAAATAAAATTTTGTACAAATAAAACACGTATTTTGTGTACAGCCAGGAATTTGTTTAATTTGTTTACCGACCGTTTTCGCTTTGCGCATGCATCATCAGGGTGCAAATACCATAGTATTAACTTATATCCTGACGATTCTTCAGTAAAGCGAAACCGGTCGGTAAATAAATTAATGAAACTCGTGGTTTTACACAAAATAAGTGTTTTATTTTTGTTAAATATGTCAAATTCCAAAATGATTGTTTCTACAATTTAAAAAAAAATTATTTGCGCATGCTGGGATTTGACCCCGCAACCTTCGCATTGCTAGTGGGGAACCTTATCCCTCGATTACAGAGGCTTTTTTATATATAAATACCGCACAAGAGTCCCAACTGCTCCCGTCTGGAGCCAGTGAGACTATGGCATCCCCAATTGGGGTACATATATTGTGAGGCTGAAGGTAGTGGAGAGGGGAAGGAGATAGGGAAGAGGAAGGTGGGGAAGTATCTACCAGGCTATTTAGATCTGGTTACCAAACACGGCTATAGCCATTTCAAGCAACGTTTCAATTCTGAATGGTGGTCTTACACCAGAGCGATACTGAGAGTATCTTCTACTGAATTATATACATATTATATTTATATAAACACAAAATAATCAAATAAAATTTAATGCAAATAAAACACCTATTTTATGTATAACCAGTAGTTTTCATTATTTTTTTAACGACCGGTTTCGCATTGCGCAAGAATCATCAGGGTGCAAATACCATAGTATTAATTTATACCCTTTTGATGCTTCAGCAAAGCGAAACCGATCGGTAAATAAATTAATAAAACTCGTTGTTTTACACATAATAATATAATTGCTTTGAGTGATTGCTTTCTACAATATCATATAAAAATTATTTGCGAGTGCTGGGATTTGAATCCGCGATCTTCGGATTGCTAGCCCCTCGACCACGGAGGCTGTCAAAGTACTACGAATTTCCGGACACCGTGTTTATATTTTCATTGCGTCTTAAATCTTAAATAATGAACACTTTCCTTTTGTTTCAGAAAATAATTCGTGAGAGAAACTTTAACGCCCTTCTTCGTATAATGGGAACAGTGCTGATGCCCAAAAGAATGGTGATTATTTGCTGGTCCCACTGAACAACTGAAGACAAGAAGTGTGAATTTTATGGATTTGAAAGTTATTCGCTATCATAAGGTTTGCTGTCATCAATTTAAGCAGGCCGATAAAATTGCTTTTCTGCCAATCAGTGACGGTCGTTTCTACGTTTCGTCGTTCTTGAGTACGTGGAACGATTTGTCGGCCTTCGTGTTTCCTCCCCCCTGCAACATGGATCTTTTTAAGACTCGTGTTTACTCATTCCTCTCTTTAAAAAACCCTCCACACAGCATCCCCAAAGATGACTTTTTTAAATTTCCCCCGGGGCCTACGTCATCTTTGGGGATGCTTTTAAAGGAAAGAAAGGAGTGGCGGTTCTGGGCAGGAAAAAGGTATGAGAGGTGGGTAAGAATATAGGGGTCAGTGGCTCCAAGAGTGACAGACGTATAGATCCATTCCTCCCACTGTGGTGCAAGGCGATGTGTGAAGGAGGACACCATCAACCAGTCTCTCTCGATATCGGTCCGTCACGCAGTAAGTGGGCAGACACATCTGCCGTCAACATTACAACGTAACAGCCAGTTAACATTTAAAAATACCCACATAAGGTAAAAATTGCAAGGCGCAAATGACGCCGTTCTATTTATAAAGAACATTAACTCTAAATTCAGTAAATTTAAATGATTCATCTCTTCAAGAAATGTAAGAATCAAGTAAATGAAAAAAAAATGACTAGACAAAACTCACGCCGTGAACCCGGGCACCCCTGCCAATTCTCCAAACGTAGCGCACCATTTGGAATGACCTATGGCAAAGGTATTTGTTATCCAATCCGGAGCAGCGGTATCCATATATGGAACATTGAAATAGGCCGTGATGGGAATTATTTTCCTCAAGGCTTCCTGTGTGAAAAAACTTTCCCAAAAAGATGAAATAATGAAAAAAATTGGATATTTGACAATTTTCGAAGAAGTAAGGAACAATTTTGTTAATTTGGGTACACTAACACGTCCACACAACGCTTTTACAAAATATCTGTTCAGTGGAGGGTATAATTATGTTAGGAGTTGAAAGAGAATTAAAACAAAGTTAGGAAACAGAAGTCGGCTGTGGATTTTTAAGTAGGCGGCATTCTGTAAGTTAACCCAACTTTTTTTATTATTAAAATTGTTGTTCAACTAAACAGATGGTGTTTTTATGCTGTCGGTGGCAGAACTGAAGATCTTTAACTCTAGAATAAAATATCTCGGATTCAAAATCAAGTGCGGACAAAAAATAATGTATTTTTTTGAAGAATGACAAATATTCTCGTAATAATACGAATAAATTGACAATATTTTTTGATGTTCAACTACTTTCTTCCACTGGAGCGATTTCGGTCGAAAAATTGACCACTTTTATTTTTATGCGATTGATTTCGGTCCAAAAATGGACCACATTTTGCTACCATTCGTAAAACATTTATTGTAATTATTTAAAACATTTCCTTGGCCAGCCGTATATTTTAACACGAAGCTATTGAAATGCTGTATCTATTGACTATTTTAGAACAATGATAAATATAATTTTTTATAATATTTTTTTCCCGCCGATTTTTTGAACAGCTGTTTACGGATAAAATTAAGTCCTTCTTCCATAGATATCCACCTTTTATTACCAAGTATACCACAGACAACATACAGAAACCGAAAATATTCTATGTTGTCCCGAATAACTATCCTTCAAGGAAGTTTCTAGTAAAAAAAACACGCAGAATTCGCGCGATTATAAACCATGCGATTTTTTAATATTTTTTTTATAAATCCTACAAATATGAGATAAACGGTTAAATACAGGTTAATTCATTAGCTACTAAAGTAGGCTGAAAAGTAATGCACACATGCTTGTAAAACACGAACAAAAACAAATAGTAAGATCGAGCAAAAAGTACACTAAAGTAAGATTCTTAAGCTTCAAAATCATATATTTATTTTTCAACATAATTACCATTAAGGTTAACGCATGTCTTCCAACGTGTAACAAGTTTTTTCATTATGTAACTCAAAAATTCTTCCGACATTTCTCGAATCCAGGACATGACAGCTGCCTTCACCCCATCATCCGAGGTGTAACGATTACCCTTGAGGTGTCTCTTAAGTAGAGGAAAAAAATAAAAATCGAAAGGCGAAAGATCAGAGGGAGTGAGAAGGATGAGAAATCGGTTCAACTTCATGATTTGCAGAGGCTCTTATCGAAGCTATTTGTTTTCGTCAGTGAAACGGCGTGGTACCCATCGTCTACAGATTTTACGGCATCCTAATTGTTCAACGATGAAGCCGACACGTTCCTTGAATATTCCAAAATGGTTTGTGATAGGCTTTTGAGTGATTCGCCGGTCATTTTGAATCAAATCCCGGACGAGTTTAGATTGTTTATCATCTGTATCAATGATCGGACGTCCGCTGCGTATTTCATCAAAAATTATTGCATTTCCAGGGTCACAATCGTGAAATTTTATTACTCATCGATTTACAGCAGACCTACCAACATCATCGTCACCATAAACATCCTTTAAATTACGATTAATCTTAGTAGGAATCACTTTTTCAGCAGTTAAAAATTCTATAACTGCACGCTGTTTTCCTTGCGTTGCCATAACACTAAAACACGTCTCCATACTTCCGCTTCTCAAAATATACTGGATGAATTCAATGACCTCAAACTTGCACGTACGTATAGAAGAGAAATGTCACTTTCATATTCCACCTGGCGCGCTGAATGAATGTAATTTGGTCCGCGCTGTACTTGCATGTGTGCATTACTTTTCAACCTACCCTCGTATAGTAAGTTTTAATGTCTCCATGTTAAAATTCGAAGGTATTATTTTTTTTATTGTTGGCGAAAAATTAAAAAAAAAATAATTTCTGGGAAATCTCAAGCAATCGAGGCAAATTTATTTATTTCGCGTGATCGCTCCAGTAGTGGCAAGAATAGAGGAAAATTTTTGCTTGTGGAGTTATCCGGGATTAATCTATTAGGAGATTAAACCAACGATCCCGCGTTTGGAACCTCGGCAACTATTAAATTATGATTTTAGTCACCCAGAATCGATAAGGCGTCGAAAGGTCAGGCTCACGACTAGCAAACCGAAGGTTGAGAGTTCGAATCCCGAGGTGCGCAAGTAAATTTTATTTGATTAATTTGTGTTGTTTACCAATTTATTAATTGAATAAGTATTTTATATTTGTGGCACGTTGCAGAGTGAAAGATACTCTGAGTATCGCCCTAATATAAGATAACCATTAAAAATTAAGGTATATTGTGACGCTGATATTGGTGGGGAGTGGAAGGAGATGGGGAGATGAAGGTGGGAAGCATCTGGCTATTGAATGTTGTTACCAATCACGGCTAAAGCCATTTCAAGCAACGTTTCAATTCTGAATGGTGGTCTTATACCAGGGCGATATTGAGGGTGTCTTCCACTGAACGTACCACAAAATATAACTTATATTATTTTTAAATAGTTAAATTGTGAAATAACACATATCTATCGAATAGAATTTAATTGCGCACGCCGGGATCTGAACCCGCGATCTCCGGATCGCTAGTTGAAAGCATTACCCCCCAACCGAGGTGGTAAATGCGGCAATGGAAAGGAAAAATAATTATTCACTAACATAAAAAAAAATCTTATTAACTTCAGAAAATCAACTTTTCAACGCTGTCTTAACTTTTTTCCGTGACAGAAACGCCGATTTTAATAATTTTATAAATACTCTTAGCGTTTCAACCAGTTTCAATTTAGTTAGGGGAAGCTGGAAAATTGGTTTTTCCAATTTTATATTGGACCAAAATTGATATCGTAAATTATGTTCAATAACGATCAAGTCGGCGAATTTCCGGTGAGAATTTACATAACTTGATTATAAAGTCGCGTCCCATAAAAGTTAATATCCAATACCCTACATTTTAAATTAGTTACGATGTTTTTATTTTTCTTCTTATCATCTCTACACAGCAGGCCGTGAGGAATAAAAAATCCACAGAACCTATGTCATCTTTTGGGATGTTGTGTGGAGGGCAAAAGTGTTTCTAGGGTAAGGAAGGAGAGGAAGTTCTGGGAAGGAAAAAGGTATGAGTGGTGGTAGGAAACTGTGGTTTAGTGTGTCCAGAAGTGACGGATATATGAATTTATTTCTCCTACTGCAGTGCAAGGCAATGTTCTAAAAGAGTCCTGTTGATGAGGTTGAAAGTCCTCAACCAGTCTCTTCCGATCTTGCCTGTTGGTGGGCAGTTGGTGAGCAGACGCATCTGCCGGCAAGATCCGGACAAACCTCATCCCATGAACCCGGGCACCCCTGCTAAGTCACCAAACTTAGCGAACCACTTGGCGAATGCGTTTGCCCATGTACTGTGTGGCGGGCAGGATCGGGAGAGACTGGTTGAAGGAGATCAAATCAAGACCTCTCCACACGAACTTTCTCGACCCATCACTTTGGGATAGATTCAAACGTCCGTCACTCCTGGACTCACTGACCCCTAGATTCCTACCCACCCCTCACACATTTTTCCTTTCTAGAACTTCCTCTCCTTCTTTCCTAAAAATACACCCTCAGCATCCCCAAAGAAGACAATGGGAATGATTTTCCTCGGGGCCTCGTGTAGAACGTAGAACTAATGTAATAGGGGGAGAAGGTTTTGAAGTACTACGGTAGGCACCGAACACGGGTAAAGCAATTTCCAGCAACGTTTCGACGATGAATGGTGGTCTTTCGCCAGGGCGATACTGAGAGTAGTTATCTTCATATGGGTGACCGAACAACTTACAGTGAAATCAACTAAGAATATCCTTTGAAATGTCATTAAAAGTAATGTAAAAAAAATTGGTTAAATAGGTTACGTTACGGTAGGTTATGGGCAATTTTTTTGTAGCTTTTAATGACTTTTTAAATAGGTTTTAAGTTGAGTTGATTCGTGCTTGGCATAGAATCCTACTTATGAATGTTGTATAAGGTAGAAAGCATAGAATGAAGGCAAGGAGAAACCCAGCTATGCGGATTGTAGATGTAGTCAGTAATTTTAACAATAGCGCCATTTTATCAGCGTCTCAGTTCTGATTTACGATCTTTCAGTAAAAGTTTGGCCGATCGCCATTCTGATTGGTAAACTTAATTATCGATTGTAATTATTCAACTTTCTAAACTTTTCCCTTTCCTTTCCCTTCTCCGCTTCTTTCTGTATTACAACATTCCACAAATTCTGATGCCATATTCCCGGTAAATCAGTCAGTCCGTATCCTCGCTAATTATGACATTCCTCGCTCAAATTGAAGCGAACTAAATCACACATGTGAAATCTGACATTTACGTAAATACTAGCGTAGGTACTTTCATCTCACCATAATTTACGTAAATAGCAAAATTTTATAAATTATTCTAAACCACTGGAGCGCTTTTCGCCACAATATGGCACTATTTAAAATACCTCGGTTTGCTTTGTTGCCAATTTTGGCGAATTTTTCCTTATTTGTAAGTAATTAAGTAGAAGTTTATGATTTAAATTTTTTTTTTATAAATCCTACGAATATGTGATAATCGACAAAATATAGGCGAATTCATTGACTACATAGAACTTATAATCAGTTTGTATGTCTCAATAATAAAATTCGGAGGTATGATTTTTTTTATGTGGGGGGGAATATATTTAAAAAGATCACCAAAAAATCTCGAGCTCCAGTGGTTATGTCGGTTCCTTATTGCTGAAGATATTTACCCCTACCCCAATTTCCATGGTGGATAAGGCTCTCAACTGCTCGCGGTTTTGCTCTGCGTGGAGAGCTGCGGACACCGACGTACCGGACACAAATGATAACGGACACAAATGATAACGGACACCAGGTATCACTCCAGCACATTGGTGACCTTCCTCTGCATCTTCTGCCTTCCACTTTGCCGATGAATACGAGTTTCTGCAAGTTGGATTCCTCAATTTGGCGAGCATCGAGTCCAAAGTATTTAAAATACGTTGTAGGCAGATAGTTAAGAGCCTATTGTGAATGCCTAGCTCTTCCAGAATGGACATATTTGTGCGTCTGGCTGTCCATGGAATCCCGAGCAATATTTTTATCGATTTTATCATTAAATAATCAATCTAAATTAATCTAGCAAGATATTATAAGAATCGTATCGAAACTTCAACGTCAGAATAGATTGTTTTCAGCGGTAAGTTCAACAAAATTTCATTTCATTACTGACTTCAACAAACCAAAAAATCAAAATCAGTATATTATATTATAGCATAAAGCCCAACGCTGATTGAAGAAGGGAACCTGATCAAAAATCAAAACGTAAATTAAACCTGCCTAAAAATAAACATCTGTCATTGACATTTTGAAAAATTACGATGACTTTAGAGATATCCCATAGATACACCACTCACGTAGACAGTGATTAGGGGTAACAACAATATGTGTAACATGATATCTAGGCTTAGCACGTATGTATACCGATTATTTTCCAAGCGCTAAGCTCGACATCCCAAAAAAGCCGAGCTTAAAATCAACTCGTATACCGGGCAACAATGCCAACCCTTTTAGTAGCTGTCATCTGTCATTAGTAGGAAAAGAAGATGGAATATTTTACACTTCCACCTAAACAGAGCATGAAGCCTCCTTTTGATTTATTATCTTAACACCACGTCTAAATAATGCTACGTGACGCAGCATTTTATCTTTTACGGTAGGAGATACGATGTTACACGAGTCGTATTTCATTTAGATTCATCTATCATCATCAACATCACCGCGCTACATCCCAAATTCTTTCCACAGACTTCGGTTCTTCTTCATTCACCTCAGTCCTCAGTCCTTCTCGTTCTGTTCTAATCCTCTTATTTGCACTAGTTCCACCTTTCCGTCGGTCTTTTTCCACCAGGACATCCATTTGGTAATGATTTTCGGTGCAGCTTCTATTTTCTGGCGTTATTTCTACATTCTCAACCAATGACAGTTTTGAACATGCAGAATCTTGCCTTGAACTTTACGCTTAACTCATTGTAGTTCATGGTTCTGTATGATCTGATATTTTTCAATTCTGTTCGATCAACATCCAACATCGGCGCTACAAACCTCGGAGAGTCTTGGCTATATTGAGGAAACGCACCAACTCCTGTTTTTCACGGGAGTAAAAACTCCTGGCGGTTTCGTTGTCAGGAAAAACAATATTAACTATGATCCATCCAGATATAGAAATAGGCTACAGAACGAAGCATTGTTGCGTTTACATCCAATCTAAACAAATCATAAGACTTCCCTCTGAATGCTGTTACAGGAAGAAGTTTAGTTTTATCTCCATCACTTCTGAAATCATCTGCATATAGGTACCTAAACAATTATGTTGTATTGCTTTTACGGCTTGTCTCTAGGTTCCTCATCATTTTCAAGATATTTGATGTAACTATATAGCTTAACGTAGAGGAGACAACGTAATTAGTGACAAAAAATGTGTCAACCCAGCACTAACATTCAGTATTCAGTCCATGATATTGAGTCAATAAATTCACTCTTCATCCAATCGCCATGTTGTCATTTCTCTACGCATCGGAAACACAGCAATCGAATGTATTCACCGCCTTAGTGTGTAGTTTCACGACCTATTCTTAGAGTAGTTAAAAGAACAGTTTGAAGCGAATCGACTTTTTGGCCTGTGCTTCCTCTAATTATTTATGGTGATATAAGACTTTAGAGAATACACATATTTTGGCTTGTGGCATTCTCTAATTGAATGAAGTGAGTGTGATGGGTTGTTGCTCACCTCAGATATCTCCTCGAAGCTATGGACTCCCATGACATTATCTGGCAGGGCCCTAGCGTGTGCGCGCGGGGAACAGCATCGCCCTGCGGCCCTCACAGAGCTGCGCTGGGAGCGCCGGGCCCGCCCACCGCCCGCCGGGATTGGGCGGCTGCCGCAGCCATCTCCGCTCAGCTTCCTGCAAAGTAAATAGATCACAGTTAGCGGGTGAAACCAATAATCTGGCAATCTGAGAATCTTAAATTACACACAAAAATTAATTTAGTAAATAAAATGATGGCACCCAGTAAGTCACCATTTTTGAACATGTTTCCTTGTTATTTTTGCTCCACCCCCCCCCCTCTCAAATCACCATTCTCTCTACCCTCACTTTTTTTACATAGCACCACACAGAAGGCCCTGACGAAAATAATTTTCCTGAGGGCCTATGTCATCTTAGGGGATGTTGTGAGAAGGTTTTTTATTGTTAGCTGCCTGATCCCAAATTCTACACGACTTGGTGAATCGACTAAAGACTAGGAAAAGCAAAGTGGTTCGCATGCAACCTTTTTGCGGTGAAAATTCAATATCAAAGACTACTGGTTGAAAAAAAATCTTACATAATTTCCTTACAAAATGTAAAGGCACATTTGTACCAATGCCGACCGTTAAGAGTGTAAAAACAAATCATCCCCGGAACGGATGAAGATTTTTTTTAATATCATTTATATTATATAATTTAACAAACTCTGAGTGTGTAATTCACACGCCGTAGAAGTAAACCTTTAGAAAACTAAGGTTGAGAAGAGAGTGTGGAGGCTACGAAGGCTACAAAGAGGAGACCGAGTATACTATCTCATTCTCTCGCAGGCTAAATTCTATCTATGTACTTATGTGTTTGTCTCTTTTTAGTGTCGCTGTTTTTCGTTTCTTCGAGTTTCAAATCACAGCGGTGTTAAAGAAGTTTTTACTTAAAAAATATAGAGACGTCAAAAAATTTCAGCTCACGACGACTGCGACAAAAAAGTTAAGACTATCTTAATTCGCAAAAGTTACAATTGTGCCCATCCGCTGGACGAGGGTTAAAATTAATGTTTCCTTCTCAGTAAACAATAGGGCCCGTTGTTTTATTGAGGAATAAAATATTTCAGTGCGTTGATAATTCTCTTTCCTGTGACGTATTTTATGGCGTGCTTAGTTGGCGCAAATGGGCACAATCCCTTTATTAGACCCGCAGGATATATAGGCAATTGTCGCAACCAAAGATATGGAATATACCGGATTACACCTTTTAGCGTTGTAATTTTTTTTGGATTAGCTCCACATAGGGGGGCCTCAGTGAAATAATTCCTCTTAGGACCTATATCGTATTTCAGGATGCTGAGTGGAAGGTCTTTTTAAGGAAAGAAGGAGAGGAAGTTCTGTGAAGGTGTGGTATAGACGGCTAGTAATATTAAAGTCCGCTAAATGGCAGTTAGTTTAGTTCGGAGTTTGGGCACCGGGGGGCCAAGGGCCCGGTTTCAGTATGCAGGAGCTCATTCAGTTCAATCTCATTTAGCCGGCTTCCAGTTAGGTCGATTATCATCACCACTTGTACACGCGAAGTATTAAATAAATCCCAGATTAACACAAAAGAACTCTATTTTTTCCAAAGAAGTCTCTTCCCAAGACGAGTTGGAGAACTACTGTTTGTCTGAACACAACAGAAGGAAAAAGGTAAGAGGGGTGGGTAGGAATCTAGGATTCAATGTTGTCCAGGAGTGAAGAACGTATAAATCCATCCCTCACACTGCTTTGTAAGGCGATATTCCAAGAGAGTCCTGCTGAAAAGGTCACCTTCAACCAGTCTCTCCAGATCTGGTCTGCAACGCAGTTGGTGGGTTGAGACATCCGCCGCCAAGACCAGGAAACACCTCACTCCGTTACCCAGGACCCCTTCTAAATTAACAAACGTAGCGAACCACTTGCGGTGACCCACGGCAGAGGTGTTGGTTATCCAATAAATGGTTCCCGGGAGAAACTGGTTGCGAGAGATAATTTAGCCTTTCCAACAGGAGGCTGTCGACGAATCGCCATCGGTTTGCACCACAGTGGGAGTGATGGATTCATACGTCCGTCCCTCTTGGGCCCACTGACCTCCAGGTTTCTACCCACCCATCACACCCTTTTCCTTCCTAGACCCTCCTCACAGCATCTCCCACAGGCCCAGAGGGAAATTATTTCCTCTAGGCCTCATGTTTTTATTTATTTATATATTTTGTTTTACAGTTTTTGAGAGAAAAATGTCTCCTTACTGGGGTACCCCGTTCTAAGGACACATTGCACAAGTTTTTTGTTTGAAATATAAGTGTAAGGATACTGTAAAAATATCAGAGCGTGTATTTCCCACGCGGTAGAAGCTAAACTAGAAAGTCGCTAGATGTCGCTTTCCTTGCTTTCGCCTGTTCATTTTAAAGTGGTTTGAAGAATGGATATTGATTTCACAAAAATAAAAATGTTTTTTTTTTTTTTTATTTCGTAGGATTCGAACCTCCGTTCGCTCGATGTCTGTCTCTTTGACCGCTGAGACTTGTTAGGCGCCTTGCCCACTGCGCTATCAAAGGCCCGCGCTGGAGAGCGAATTTACCGCATTATGTAGAACCGAGGAAAATAATAATTTTTTTACGTATTTACGTTTCTTCCGAATTTCAAATCGCTAACGGGCTAAAGTAATTTAACTTCAAAAATATTCCACTACCCAACACGTCTCAATTGGGGGTGCCTTAGTCGCACTGATGCCGGTCATTTTGAACACTGGTGTTAAAAAAAAGCTTGCTGCTCCTTTAAAAACGTTAACTGTACTTAAACAAAGGTTTCTTAAGCATTAGGCAAATATAATGATAAGCAGAAGCATAAGATAGCATAAGCAATAGATTTAAAACTAATGGCTTAATAGCCATTCCTGTGCTTAGAACAACCACGGCTCAGCATCACTATTTGTATTTAGGTGTAAAATGGTACAATATATTATTGTCCAAAAACAAAATTAATATAACGGGAACATTGAAATATGAACAATTTAAAAAGCAAATTAAGTCCCTGAAATTGGATAATGATATATTGTACCCTTAATTTAATTTAATTTACCCTTAGTTGAACTGTAATATCTAATATTAAAAGTATATGTTTATATATATATATATATATATACTGTTATTTGTCCTTCTAAAACTATTTTTTCTAAATTATGTACCTTTGTCAAGTAATATTTGTATTTATTTTCATAAGTTCTTTGATCATTGTATAAACATCTCACTAAAACACTATTAATTTTTTTTTTTGCATGTTAATACTCCTCCCATAAACACGAGCTCTTGAGCTCAAATTATGGAGTAGTAGTAATATAAAATGAATTATTGTATAACCTTGCACATGTAACCATTTGAATTGTAAAAAACAAAATTCTTGAAATAAATAAATAAATAAAAAATAAAAAAAAAAAAAAAAAATAATAATCTGTCCAATGGAGGAAAAATTTATGTTACCTTTAATATCTACATCTTTTTGAGTACCTAACTTCCTGTATTTTTTTAGATACAAAACATCTCTTTGATCACATAAATCATCCAAGCAAAACAGGACTAAGAAAACCAAATTTCCTACGAAATATAAATATACATTTCATTCTATTCTTTTCTGCTCAACGTTTACCCAGTATTTACGAGGAATTAAGGGAGATGTTTATCAAAAAGGATTTATGTTAAGGATTTGTTCCTGAGTACGCCTTGAAAGCAACTTTTATTATGTAAATACAAAACTGCGAGCACTCCACCTTTGAAACTTCGAATCAATAAAGAAGAAACGTTTTTGGAATTTAAAGTATAAGACCTTTTATTCCCCTGTTTCCAATTTCTTGATGTTTAGAGTTTTCAGTATTTTTTTAATCCACGTTCATTTTATCCAGCTCTTACCTACCATTTTCTTTTATTATTTTTATTACGTGAATGCCACACAAGAGCCTGAATCTAGTTGGATTACGCAGTCCTCGATAATTGGGATGTATTTTGGGGCGAAATGTAGACAAGAGGGAACGTATGTGACAATTGAAATCTGGTCAGTAGCTCGGGGTCATGACTTAAGGTTTTTCCTGGTCTTGACGGCGTATGCACACGTTAACAAACTACATACGGGTTCGGATCGATAGCGAGTGGTTGAGGCACCGCATTTGGAGGGATGGATTCATATGTTTGTCACTCCTGGACACACTACCTGTTAAAACATCGATGTGTGACATCTATTATCATACTGAATTAGTTTTATTATCCATCAGAGATCCCAGTTCCCAACTCTGCCATCAGAGGCCTCTAGTGGCGATATTAATGTTATATCGACAAATCGTTGTTACTGAAAATTTTATGATATTTGTTTTTTGCTATAAAAAGGCTGTGTTTATTACCATCTTTCTTCTTTCTACTGTAAAAGGTCTTGTTAAAACAACTAGGGTTTCCTAGTTAATACAGGGGTTGGTGACCAGGCGGTTCCTACATTAAATTAAATATCTTACAAGTTTTGTTTTGATTCAGTTCGCAATTGTCTAAAAGGTTATTGTAAAAATAAATGACTCGACATACAGATAAAAGTGTTTGAACTCTAAACAAGGACCAATCATAAAATACTTGAACCCTACCCATCCCACCATTTTCCTCCAAGAATTTCCTTACGTTGTTTTCCATAAAAAGACGCTCCACAAAGCATCCCCTAAGATAACTTAGGTCCTGATGGACGCCCTCAATGTAAAAAAAATCTCTGCACAGGAGGCCAAGAGGAAAAAAATCCCTTAGGGATTATGTCATCTTTGGGGATGTTGCGTTAAGGATTTTATGAAAAGGAAGGAGAGAGAGTTCTGGGAAGGAAAAGTATACGAGAGGTAGGTAGGTACCTGGGGGTCAATTTATTCAGTAGTGACGGACGTAAGAATCCACCCCTCGAGAGAGAGAAGTCGAGAGTCCTACTGGAGAGATCTAGTCTCCCTCAACCAGTTTATCCCGATACGGTCCGCCACCCAGTAGATGGTCAAACGCATCCGCCGCCAAGACCTAGACAAAACTCACCCGTTCTCCCCTGCTAAATCGCCGAACTTGAGGTGACCATAGGGGTTTTGTTTATCCATAAAATGGTTTCTGGGGTGGTACTAGGCAAACCCTATCTAACCGCATAATAATAGGCCACTTGCATGGATATCATAACGACTTGGAAAAAATCGTGTGGATAGATTTTTTTACTAAGATTACAAAAATTTTTGCAAACTTTTTTAGATGTACAGTTTTTTTTTATTTTTAAATAAATAAATCCATTATTTGATCTCGTGACGTCACTACATGAAAATATGCCGTCTCCGATTAACATTCACACTTTGATTTTGATTTACGGCGAATTTTAGAATTTGCGTTTAAAGTTCACTAGATTTGTTTGTTCTATGCGAACTTATCCTTTGGTTTGATTTTTTGATAAAGATGGCGGTGTTTTTACAGATGTTATGAAGAGAACCCCGTACAATTTATTGCTATTGGTGTGGAAAACGTTCTTTTTTTTTAAATGATTTTCGGTTATGTAATTGTCGTTTTTTCGCACCCATAAAATTATGTCCCGTCTTTCCGGTTTATAAAAAATGGTTTGATTTTTCGGATTGAAATTTTCAAAAAATCGCCAGGGTTTCAAAAATACGATTAAAATAAAATACAGAAAGTCTTAAAATATTTGCCTAAACCGGAAATTTAAAAAAAAAAGTGATGCAAGTGGCCTATTATAGAAAAAATAAAAACAAGCATATAAGAATATTTCTCTAGCATTCAAATTAAGATATCGCAAAACGATGGCCGGAAAACTCAGAATCAACTCAACTCAACACCTCCTATAAAAAGTGATGAAAAAAAATTGGTTAAATAGGTCACGTTTGGTTAGGTTGTAGGCTATTTTTTATTTATCATAGCTTATATGTAATTTGTCAATGCTCTTCAAATAGTATATGTACTCTCCTTTCATTGTCATCTCTCTGTTTTTTATTCGTGTTAATGTAATATTGTTAATGGACTATTTGTCCGTAAATAAATAAATAAATATATTTTAATGAATTTTCAAAGAGTGGATTTGAGTTGATTCTGAGTTGATGGAACGCTCAAAACTTTTGTACGTGGGTGTTGACTTTTGCATGTACTGCCGATTGATTTTATTGATTGAACTTGTAACTTGAGACCGTGTCAGGGAAGGATATCTAGTGAAGTTGGTACCTCTGCTTGACACTGTTAAACTGCTAACGAGTAAAAGTACGGACGTAAAGTTATCTGACAGTTTAATTATCTGTAATTAAATGTTTCAAACAAGAGCGGCCTTTAGTCTCCAGTCTCCAGTAGAAGGATCAATATTTCTAATGCAGAGAAGATTTTGACCTGAAACGTGATATTATTGTACGTAGTAAATATAAAAATCAACCCTTGAAACAAAGTTTTTGAAGTAAAAACTTCTTTAGCACCGTTGTGATTTGAAACTCGATGAAACGGAAGCAAGCGACACTAAAAAGAAACCATCACATACATTTGTTGGATTTAGCCTAAGAAAGAATGAGATTAAATAAAATATTTATTTATTTGACGGGTACTGGTCCCACGCAAGTCTCATTCAGTTTAGTGGTATAAGGTGCCTGACGAACCTTAGCGGCTAGACATTCAGTGAACCAAGGATCGAATCCTACGAAATCCAAAAAATGTATTTATTTTTTTGTAAAATCAATATCCAATCTTTTAATCACTCCACAATGTACAGGCAAAGAAAACACAAAAGAAAGCAACATCTAGCGACACCGAAGAAGAAAACAC
Source organism: Limnephilus lunatus (assembly GCA_917563855.2). Taxonomy (NCBI): domain Eukaryota; kingdom Metazoa; phylum Arthropoda; class Insecta; order Trichoptera; family Limnephilidae; genus Limnephilus; species Limnephilus lunatus. The sequence goes on along the minus strand of OU830596.1, from coordinate 18,835,893 downwards.
AGAAACTAATACGACCAAATGTATCTATAGGAAAAGGTGCACTGCAATTCGACGAAAAAATCATTCTTCACATTGATAAAAAAAGTGCTTCGTAGTCTCCCCACTTTGCTCTACTTTAGTTTTCTGACGGTTTCACTTCTACACTCTGATTTATTTTGATTTTATTACATCTATTTTCAAATGTCTTTAAAAACTTTTTGAAGTGAAAACCTTTAGCATCGTTGTGCTTTGAAACTCAATGAAACGAAAAATAGCGACACTAAAAAGAGACGATCACATTTATCTGTAGGATTTAGCTTGCGAGAGAATGAGATAGTATAATCGGTGTCCTCTTTTTGTGGTGCTTCGTAGTCTATCATTCTTCTCTTTATGCGGTGCTTCATAGTCTCCCTACTCTTTCTGAAGGTTTCACTCCTACCGCGTGTGAATTGCACACTCCGTTTTTTTTAAAGGGCTGAACTTGCCGATGGTGCTTCGGAGATCCGTCCAAATTCGTAATCAATACGTGACGTGAAGTTTTATTGTTAACTAGCAGATCCGGTAACACGTTGCTGTGGCTAACGAAACACAACGCCACGCCATTACCCAACCTTTACAACCAACGCCATCTGTTAAATCAAATCTTCACCGCCCGCTTTCCAGCCCACTCCCACACAAAACCTTGACAAATTATAACCTAAAAATCTTCCGGTTTTCCGAAAACCGCATGAAAATCCGTTGCGTAGTGTAAAAGATCTAAGCGCGCAGACAGCGGGAGCAACTCCATTTTATACTATGTAAAGAAACTATACTATGTAAAACTTGTCATCGTTCCCAAGTACGATTGAAGATTGCCAATGAACATATAAAAATCTGCTGATTCTAGGGAGGCCATAAACGAAAAGAAGGTTAATTTTCAACGTTATTTTTCAACTATCCTCAAAACATACTTCAATTAAGGATGACATAGTCTCACGAGCTTAGAAATGTCGGGATTCTTGTGCGATGACTTTGTCTACAGTTTTGCTTTGTACTGTACTAACTAAATTCTTAACATAAATATCTCGTTTGTATTGTGCTAACTAAAAACAAAATAAAAGTATCCTTTGAAATGTCGAGTTTCTGTTCCGAGAGTTTAAATCCCACAAACAGAAAGTTAGTATTGTTTTCAGAATACCAATTGGATACGCTGATACAAGTTTTTCGGTTCCATGACAATTCAACAAAGTGACATTTCAACACCCCTTCGAAAAGTCATTAAAAGTGTTGAAAAAAAACCAAGATTAAATAGGTTGCGTCAAGTTGAACTATGGTCTTTTTTTGAAATGAGAATATGCATAGTATCTACCGGGATGTCATTTACCCAGTACTTAACCTAACCTAACCTTAACCTATCCTAACCACATCACCTTGCTGGAAAAGCGTTTTGTATTTGGAACAGTGACAAGAGAAAAATATCAAATTTGTTTTCTGAAAAACAGAAGAAGAATTAGGACTACCTTGGAAGAAGGTTGTTGGTGTGTTCATAATCATAATCGATCATAATCTACCAGTAGTTTTTGATAAAATGAAGGCTTTTGACCATATCGAAAATAAACAATGTCGTTTTATACGTGTGTCGTTGTGGCGATAATTACCTCGAGGTTCGAGGTATCGCTGTGAACTATTTATACAATTTGCGATTGTGTTGTTTTTTATCCAGTAAAGACTTTTTCCTCACGATGACACTAATTGTAACTTAAATTCAGTCAAATAAATACGACCTTCAGAAGGTAATAGTAAAAAGGCCAAATGAGCCGCAGTATTAGTAGCTAGAAACATGAAAGGGTATTGCAAAGCCCTAGCTAGTTAGAGGATTACGAAAGAATCCGTAGAATCAAAAAAAAAAAAGTTGTGTGCTCCTTCGCAGAGGTAAGTGATTGGTTATCCTTCTTCCTTGCATCCCTAGTTTTTCCTACACATTATCACGAGTGACCGACCGAAGGTTCGGTTTCGGTTTCGTCAATTGTAGGAAAACAGCGTTGTTAAGCTTACAATATTAGACTTTTTAATTACGAATTCTAAAGTTAATTAGTAATCTAATAATAATATATATATTTTTTATTATTTATAACCTGATTATTAAATTAAGTACTTAATGGTCGTACAAACTAATTATAGTAACCTTTGTTGAGACTGATTAATTTTTCATAAGAACGGAATTGGCCTTTCTTTTCTTTCTTTGTTGAGAGTGATAATTAATTACTAGTTATTAAATTAGGTAATCATACTTTACTGCAATTAAAAGATCTCAATAAATGTTTAATTTAGTATGTATTTAAAATGTTGTGATTTTAAATGCAATTAAAATTAAAATACTCAATTAATGATGATTCCAATCTATATTAACATACGGCATTATAGGATGGGGAGGTTGTGCAGCATCCATTCTCTACCCTCTAGTAACCGTTCAAAAACTTTTGCTAAGGATCATCTTCAAATGTCCCCCCTCTCATCCATCAGAGCCACTTTTCAAGAAGCTCGCAGTACTAGACATTCGTCAACTGTATATGAAAATAGCTCTCATATATATATGGAAAAATGGTCTCATAAACTCCACACAAAAAGATATACACACACGCTACTCAACACATGGAAAATGCAAAATACCTAAAACAAAAACCACATTTTCACAGAGACAATACTCATACATCGCACCTAAAATATTCAACGCATTAAATAACAACATCAAAAGATCTGATACAATTACTCATTTTGCATGCGGTGTCCAACAATGGATATCCGGAAAGGGGCGAAGTTTCTTTAAAGATTTTCTTCAAAGAATATAGATTAAAACATTTAAATAGCCGTAAAATAAAACTTTAATTTTTTTTCTATTGAAGTCTTTTTACAATTTTCTTTTTCACTCATGACTTTAAATTGTTTGGCACAACTGATATGTTCAATGTACTCTACTCACTCTACTGCCTTACTTGTATTCTGCTGAGATAAAAATTGTTAAAATAAGAATTCACTGCAGTATAAATAGGATGAATACAGGAATTTATTTGTACAAAAATTACTAAAAATTAAAACTCCTTTAGTTATTATTTATTTTAGGGAAATCAACACTTTACAATTGGATTAATTTATACATGTATGATTTACCAAAACGAGAAACCAATTATAGATTTTCGCATCATACCATTATATTGTGTCTAGAAATTAAATACTAATCTTGCAATTACATTATTATAACAAGAGGGAAGTAGTACAAAATATATGTCAATATATTTATACAGTTTTGTACTCATTTAATACATTTCTAATGCACTTTTGACGGAGTTTTTATATTTATATTTATTTTTTTATAATTATGTTACATTATATTACACGAACGTCTGATTGTTATTGCACTTAATTATGTTAAATCGACCACCATAACACGGGCACCAGCCTAGCATGGTGGTTGAAAAATCCACTAATGTTACCTCAATTTTGTATTTAATGAATAAAGAAAAAAAAAAAAAAAAAAAAAAAAAATGAGGTCCTTCCCCTTTTCAGTAAGTGTTGATTATTGACATATTTTTGTTACAGGTAGTTAATACGATTTGTTAATTTTTCATAATTTTTGTTTATTTTATAGCAGTAATATAAAATATATTTTTTTACATACTTTCTTCAATTATTGTTTTTTTTTTATTTCATTTAACACGTGTTAACTGTCTGTATAAGTGTAAAAAATAAGCGAAATTTCAGTAAACAATAGATTTTTAACATGTCTAAAAAAAGTTTCGGTTTCGGTTTCGGTCAAAACTGAGACAGATACCAAAGATTTGGTTTTGGTTTCTGTTACGGTAGAAATTTCTGTTTCAGTCGGACACTAATTATCACCCAATTCAAGCAAACACCATTTCGTATTGTGTCATTGTTAGTATTTACAGTACATTTTCAAGTGCATTTGAAGCTGTAATTCGTGAGCAGTTCCGGATGCAAAAGGACTATTTTTTTCATCATCTTTAATGACTTTTCAAAAGAGTGATGAAGGGCCTCTTCGTTGATGTGTCCGGTTCCCAAATTTTTCGTATCCGATGGTTACAAAATTTTAATTATTCTTGTATTTATTTCCTAGAACTCCATTCAGTTTTTTAAATTTAATTTAATAATGTTATTATCAAGTTCTGCAAGTGTTTTAGTATTTATTTCTTAGCAGTGACGCCATTATAAAACAATTAAGAAAACCTTAGCATTTAGTGAGAGGAAAACAAATTCCGATCCCCACATAATAGAGCGTCTACTGTCTCAATTAGTGCCTAAGCAAATTGGTTTAACCGGTAGTAAATCAACTTAGACACCTTATAAAATTGTCATTTAAAATCCTATAAATAATTCGTCTCAAAGTGATTTAACCATAGTTTGGAAATGGCCTTGAAAGCCTTAACAGCAGAAAAAAATAAGTATGAAAATACTCGCAGAACTCAATAATAACATTATTAAATTTAATTTAAAAAAAAAATTAAATCCGATGGTTACTTTGGTGCTTGAGAAGCTAAATTTTTAAAAGTAGGAATGCAGTTTCGGGAGTCGTAAGATGAACAAAAGTATTAAAAGCCATGCTCTATCCAATCTTAATAAAGAAACCAAAATGAATATATATTTATTAAAATAATCACACGGAGAGGTAAAAGGTCACATAAGAAAGAATGCCGCACCACTCTGTGTTGTGTGTAGTATATCGTATGCACTGAAGGGATATAATCCCTAGAATTGTGAGATCAACAAGTAAGAAAGCTGATGTCATTGTCGATTTATACAAGATTTTTCGACTCCAAGGCCATAGAAGAGCCAATAAAGTTTGATTATCTTTTTGAGAATTCATAATTTACAACCTTGGTCGGTCGATTAGGAGGAACGGCTGCGCGACCTTTTTCATACAAAACTTAAAATTGGATTTGAGGCCAAAATACTCAACCAAACTGGAAAATTATTTTTTTAACCACTCGGAACCATAAGCTCGTTTTCACGATAATTTAATTTAATTTAAGACACACGTATGACGTACGGGAAGTACCTGACGTATAACCAAAAAAGGTAAAGCAAATATCCAGTAAGGATATCGATCGTCCAGTTGATTAGTCAGACATCTCCAAAAAATACTGAATTTTGAGATAACGAGGAACACAATATTCGAATGCTCATCTTAAATCAGATATTATTTACACGTGTGCATGTTTTACATATAACATATGCTATACGATAATGCCGATAACGTTCTAATACATTAGTACGACATTTTGAATTTTTTTCTAGTGTCCCAGAAAATATAATCTTTTTGTCTTTTTCACTACAAGTTTTTCAGCATTATAATATACTAGCTTTTGCCCCCGGCCCCCTCCCAAATCTCCCCCCCCCCCTTCCCTCATCCACGCCCCCACTAACCCCCCCCTCACCCTCCCCCAACAACCTGGATAATAAACGTATAATTTTATACAAATTTCATAATGCCAGAGCTCTAAGTTATAACCTATATCCTATTCTGATGTATTAGCTATATTACTGTAAAATTTCATTAAAATCCATTCAGTATTTATTGCGTCAAAGAGAAACAAACATCCATACATCCATCCATTCAAACTTTCGCCTTTATAATATTAGTAGGATTTGGTGATGTTAATGAGTAATTATACCAGATAGAGGATACACTTTTACGTGTAACTGCTTACTCAACTCAAATTACGATTTTTTGCAGATGTATGACTAATCTACTGGACGATGTGCTATTTTATTTACTTGCATTTTAAATTTAAAAAAATATCGACTAATAAAGAATAAATTTTTCAAGCTAGAGGCAACTATGATAACTATTTGTAAGTTGATGATAACTATTATAAAAATATTTTTTCTCGTATTTCTATATAAATGTGATGCAATATACAAACTAAATATTAAATTTAAATAAAGCATTTTGATAGGTGTAAATTCAAATTACAAACGATCGATTTATATTGGAACACACATGTAAGTCGTATGTAAATCAAAATTTCAACGCCTAGAAACGCCTTTTTTATGATGCTTAATTTTTTAAAGTTAGTTTTCATTCTATTATTATAGTAAGTAGGGCAAGATTATTTTTTTAATAATTATAATTAACTCACAAAAAAATGCCAAAGTTGCCTCTAAAATCGTGCAAAAAATATTAATAAATAAAATATCACACATCCGTACTAGATATTTGTTATAATTTTTGTTCAAAAAAATATTTGACCTTGTATCCAAATTTAAGTTTTGTATGATAACAAGCGCGCAGTAGTTCCTCTTGACATTCTTGACTACGAAACTATAGATCGCAGTTTCGAATCTCGATATACGCAAATATTTTATTCCAATTTAAGGGTATTGAGACACGGCTATAAACCGTGAGCAGATATCTGTTGAACCGCGAGCGCTTATGTTTTGTACCGTTCACACGACGCTATCAAATATTTCTTCCTATGGTAGGAGAGGGGGTCAGATGAATTAGCGAGCGGCCACGGAATGCACATTTTTTGTACTGAATCTGTCAACTTGACATCTGTCATCCACCGGTCTAGGCAGCTCCGTAATTAAAATGACCCCCTCTAGAGTTGCCAACCATCCTGTTTTCCCAGGACATGTCCTGTTTTTTGGGGTGTCCTGTCCTGTCCTGGATAGTTTTTAAGCATCGTCCTGAGTTTTTATAGAGTCTTGTTAAGAACCTATGTTTTTAAATTCGCGCGCCACTACTCTCTCCAATCGTTTCGTCACTGTGACTCGAAGTTGACTCTTTTTTCAGTGCAATATAACTAAAAAAAAAATAGGTACTGCTCTTATACATATATAGTCCTGGCTTTAAACCGAAATGTCCTGGTTTTTGTACCTTCAAATCCTGGATTTCAAAGTTTGGAGATGGCAACCCTACCCCCTCTCCTGTTCTCGTCAGAGAGGGGGGCTCTTAACGCTAAACGTCTAAAGGTATTGAATGGAGAGCGTTATTTGGCGTGCGATGATCTTTTATATTTTATATCCGTGTCTAAACACCCCTATCTGTTATTTCACATTAAATGAATATAAAATTATGTATATAGTACCTACATATATTTACGGAAGTTCCGAAATGCATAGCCGGTAATAATGTTCAAATGTTCCCTGTCAAAATGTTCCCAGTAAAAATGTCCCCGGTCAAAATTTTCCCTGACAAAATGTTACTACTCGTAATTAATGGTCGCACAGTGGAAATAACGAAATCATTTGACATTTCTATAGGCTTATATCTTCGGTGGATGGATCGTAAGTGGAAAGCCTCACACAGGGAAGGCGCTATCACGCTATTAGGGGGTAATTTTATTTACTGCTTCTAGTCGGGGCTCTGGGACTCATGCGTTATTCAGGGTAAATAAACCAACCTGATATTTATTTAGAGGCGTTGCTTCTAGGACACGTGGTTTCCATTATTTCTCGAAAAACGTAGAACTAACTTACCTTGTTTTAATCCCGAAAATAAATAGGTATGTCTCAGTAATCTAGAAGTAGAAATCTGATTGTATATAAATGTGTGCAGTTCAACAGCTAGTGTTTTGTGTTCTCAATAATTATATTAAGATAAACAATGTTATCATTCGGAACATAGAGACCAAGAGTGAGAATAATAGAAAAAATATTGAGTAAAAAGTTCAGAACTTAAAGTTTTTCTTATTCTTATAATTTGTATGGTGTTTTTTTATCAAGTTACGATTTTTTCCTTATAAAGCACGTAATGTGCAGTAAACTCAATCAATTAAATACAACCATCAGTCGTCGCTTTAGTTCGTATTTGTCCAACAGACCATTAGAAAAAAATTCAGGATGAGAAAGTTTTCTTTCATTATCTCAATAAAACATTATGATAGGTGTTTATGATAAAGCTATTTCCGTATAGGTAAAGGTTCAATTAGTTTAAATAATTCTAAGTTCAGTGATTAACTATCCTTTTTAATACTTAATTTTAAATTTTAAATTGAACAAAAACACAATGGTCTGTTGCACAAATGCGAACTGAGGCGACGAGATTGTAATAGTAATAAGGCCAAATGAGCTGCAGTACTAGTCAACTAGAAATATGAAAGGGAATTGTTATAAGTCCTAGCTAGTTAGAGGATCTAGAAAGAATCCATAAAATAAATATAAAAAAAAACAGAAGAGTATGTATGAATGTAAATCTAGACGATGTATGAATGTAAATGAAGCAAGGAGTGTATTCCGAGACAGATTTATATATCAGTATATTCTCTATAAAAACTAAGAGTTAGATAAACAAAGGAAAAGTTTATGTAAATGTAAATTTTAAATTTAGTTGTAAATGTAAATGTAAATGTAAACGTAAACGTGAATGTGAACGTGAAAGTGAACGTAAACGTAAAACCAACGTAAAACCAACAGTGATGAGGGTAGCAAAAGTAAATTCATGCAATGTCCAGTGTTTTTAAATATAATGTCCTCCATGTGCAAAGTCGTATCTTCTCCCAAGCGTAAATTTTCTAATAAAGAGTGTTTATCGGAAGTAACCTCCAGGTAAGTATGTTTCTGTATATATTTGAAAATAATAAAATTAGATAGAGCCTAAGAATTCATAATAAATTTTAAAGCGCCCTTAAAAACGGCGCTCTACAAACTGTCCAATTATTATTATTATTAAACGTAAATGTAAATGCAAATGTGAATGTAAATGTCGCAAGCCAATGTATTTTATGTGTTTTTTAGTACTTGAATTCGTCATACAGACTAGCCGCTTTGTAGTGCTGGGCACTTTATAATACAAAATCCAAAATAAAAAGGAAAACTAATAACATCATCAATCAGCTACTTTTACCGAACTTTCAGTAATTATTTGGCGTTGTAATTTGACACGGTTGTTAGCGAAACCACAACTTTTGATGTACACACTTATTGAGGTGGAACAAAGTTTTCGTTCCATGCTAATGAGAATCTTACAACAAAATATTGATGTTTTATTTTAATTTTATATTTTATACTATTGTTACTACAAGACTTTCACAAAGTCTGTAACAAATATAAAATATTTTGTGTACACCACTATTTAACATAAATAAACGACATATTTCGAATCCAATAATTTCTTTGCAATGATAAACGTAACAGAAAATTGATAATAGAGAAATAAGTACTTAATTACGTATTAGACAAAAATTATTCTAATGAATATTTTCAAAACTCTTTGTTCTTTTTAAAACAGTTGAACAGAATGAAAAAAAATGTTGTTCGCGTGTATTTGAATTTTTTAAATCTCATTAGCTCATGACGTTGCGTCTTTTATGTTTCCTTTCACGACAAAGTGTGACAAAAACAACAGAAATCTTAGACAAACATCAATACTTCCTACTCCAAAATGTAAAAAAACACTAGGACAGTTATGTCATAAATATCTCGGAGTAAAATTTTTTAATTCACTTTCTGAAAAAATCAGAAACATGAACAGTAATATCAAAAAATTTAAAACTCACCTTAAAAATTATACCGAAAATTTGAACTGAATATAAAAAATAAAACAATTAAACTAATATAATAACACCCCCATACACACAAACCCAAAAAAAAAAATCTATCTGCTTGAAAATGAAAACATTCGAATCAAAACATTTCCCAAGTTTGATGATCAGTTGTAATAAATCTCTTTAATTTGGAAAACTTGAAAATTTTGTTTTCATCGCTAAATTGGACTTTCTTACAAACAGGTTTAGCACGACACTACCAAGAAATATGGTACAAACCAAATGGCGGCTGATCAATTTTTTTGGCAACCAATTGGATATTATATCAAATCTCGGTACCTATAATGATGGTACCTCTTACCTGGACCTAGAAATTTTGAAAAGAAAAATATGTGCAAATTTTACAACTTGATAGCTCACATTTCAAGAGGTTTTAGTTAGATATAAAACAGATTTTCCGTAGAATAGTTATGATGGGCGTATTCGAATATATTACCCACTTTGCCACAGTAACAAAATTACATAAACATCGTTTCTTTGTAAAAGGATTGCGGAGATTTATTCTATAAAACCATGAAATATGAATTTTCCCTTTCTGGAAAAGCTGCGTTGAACACAAATCATCCTCTTTATGGGAACAAACATTCACTAGGAAAAATTCTACACAGGTGTCCTATCAGGATCAAAAAATACACCTAAATTCTTTTGTCTGTTTTTGGGTATTTTTGTGTTGTAAATTAATTAAATGATCGTAAATTAATTAATTGATACAAATGGTTCGTTGTAATGTTTTCCTATTATACTGTAAGACATGAAAACCTATCAGGTTTATAAAAAACACTTTGCAATGTGGAAATAAATTAGTGATGTAACGGACCTGTGTTTCTGCTTCCGTCATCGCGGAAGTTCTGCATACTTTTTTACTTTTGAATCTCCATCTCCAAATTATAACAGAAGTTTATCGGAACTTTATGAACTTTCTAGGTTGACTTGTTTAGCAACAGTTTTCTTTACTATGTCCCATTTAAAGATGCTGTGTGGAGGGTCTTTTTGAAGAGAGGAAGGAGTGAATATGGGTTTATAGAGAACAGTGTTGAAGGAGGGAGGAAAAACAGAGGCCGGCAAATCATTCCACAGCCGAGCTGGATCCGTTCTTATGTGACAAATGTCCACCTTACACATATGTTGGGCGCGCGTTTGGCGTGTTTCCCGACTACGCACCGATGTCGAAGGGATCAATGACGCTAGTTCCTTGGAGCATTTTCCACTGTAATACCGGTGGAACAAGCACAGGATACCTACCTGATGCATGTGCTCTATGGATTGCAATCCGCTTGTTAAGATAGGAGAATCTCTCAAACAGTTGCGTGGTATGTTAGTAGTGGGACTAGCTGTTAAAAACCAGCTCCGCAAGTTTTTACTGCTAGGCCTTACGGGCGGCTTTTGGTTCAGCTTCGCCCAGTTAGTGTTGGTGACCATTTTATAGATCCAAAACGAACTGAGAACTGATTGCAAAAACAGCCCGTTCCTCGGATCCACTGTAGCTAGTCACAAAGTAGATAACCGAGACAGAGCAATGATGTCATAATAATATTTGGATGACTTGTATAGCGCCGTTTTTGTGAAAAATCACCTCAAGGGCGCTGTACATGTAATATATAGCCACTTGATAAAACATGTACCTATTACCGTCAATCTTTTCATATCCGGAGAGATACCACACATTCACAAATTCGTAGCAGTTATACCTAGGGGGAGACGTCCCCGTCCGACATGCTGACGGAAGTAGCGACAACTTGTGTCGAATTCTTGAATTCGAAACTAAAGTATAACGAAGCTTTGTGTAAAATTCCACGTACACATATGTTATTTGTGGCGCGGCGCGTATAGTGTGGCGTCCGACATGCGCTCATAGCTGGGTTCTGAAATTCAACCACGCAGACGCTACGCTAATAATACTGTTCTATTGTGGGCGGGGAGTGGGTCGCGTTGCGTTATTCTAATTGTTATGTTGGATTGGTAATTAAATATCGTCACTTAATCGCAGAAATTCACGTGTGAGAAAGTCGTAGTCAGTTTGTTCTTTTGACATTTTTAAGGTCCCCATTTAACGCCGATAATCGGTATATGACGGGAACCTTTCGACTGTCATAGCAAAAAAGCACAAACTAATCTACACAGATGAAATATTTAAAACAAATTTTAAATTTATTGTAATAATTATTTTTTTTGTGAATCCCGAACACGAGTTTTATCTTCAACCAATTGAACTATGGCACCCAATAGGAATGTGTTGTGAGTTAAGGCGCCGTATCCCGCTCAAAAATAAGAAGATGGAGAGATATGTAATTACGAATGTTGGAGAGAGCGCGCTAATATTTAAAACGATAAATTTGAAGCGAAAATGATTAATACAATAAACACAACTCGTTTAAAATAGAGCTAAAATCTCGTGGGGAACATCTAAAATAGCATTCAACGAAACACTGTGAATTTTTTCTAACATACCTACAACTTTTAAAATAAGTGAAATTAACGTGTTTATAATAATTTTCGGAGCATATTTTGCGATTTTTTTCTACCGAGGGAATTTTATATAATTTGCGATTCGGCGTTGAACACGTCCAGATATTATCTTAAAAAATAACATATATTTTTTTAAGAGCTTAAAAACTTCAAATGTTGGGAGATATGAAAGAAATCGGTAGAAATTCGGGTAGATTACTATTTGATGACAATTTGAATTTCTGAAACAACTCAACCTAAGCGTACGTCTTTTCACGCTATTTATCTCCGGCAAAATTTACCTTTGTTAAATTATGGATATGAAATTAAAACATATTCAACATACCTCATCCATCGAAAATACTTGATAAATATTTTCAAAACTAACCCAGTTTGGACCTGAGTGAATAGTGAATCAATTTTTCCCAATTCAGTATGTGTCACAAAGTTCTCCAATTTATTGTGAAGCTCAGATGTCCTTCCATTCGCCCCCTATCAAGTGTTTTATTTAGTTACATAATTCTTTAATCCCAATACTGTTGGGAGTTGGGACACTCTGGTGTTCGTGCCTGGTGCCTGGTGACTGGTGATTTTATTCCTCAACACAGCCGTCACATAACACTGCAAAGTTATGCCGAACTGGGTCAACTTACGACGGGTTGAAGCCATTGTTTCAGTGAGCCGTCGCTTACCCTTTACAGGACTGGGAATGAATTTATTCATATATTTGGGTTGGGGAAATTATCACCAAATATTATATAAAAGTTGTGTAACGTAACATATATTGTTATGCACATACTTAGATATCTAATATTTATTAATTAATCTATCTTATATCTATCTTTCTATCTTCTTCTATCTATCTATATATATATATATATATATATAGATAAAAATGAATCGCCGAAATGTATGTACGCGCATAACTTCCAAACGACTGCACCAAATTGGATAATTCTTTTTTTTTGTTCGTTATTGTCAGGACAACGTTTGTATAAAACTACTGGTGAGCTCTGGCATTATGAAATTTGTATAAAAAATTGCAATAGGTGGCACGCGAGCTGTTTGAAATCTGAATGTACCAGGACTGAATGTATGGAATGCGGAAGACGGGGGGGACTCGGGAGGGGGGTTTGCCGGACAGGGGAAGGGGGGGGAGTTGATTGGGGAGAGGGAAGGTGGAGGAGGCGGAGTGGGAACGTGATAAGGGAAGAGGACGCGGGAGAGGAAGGGGAGGCGTAAGGGGAAAGGGAAGAATGGGAAAGGATACGCAAGGAGAAACCATTTCTTTTTAAAAGGCGTAGCAACGCATGCCGGGAACCAGCTAGTTAACAATATAATACAAACTGTACTTAATAAAAGTAATTACATTCTTGGCGGACTTACTGCATGACGGTAATATTTCTACCAACCAACCCCACAAAAAGGATATTTTCACTCATTGATACCCTTCACAAACTTTTTAAATGAATAACAATACTAGAGCTATACAAATTATCCAATTTTTATTTTATCCCAAGAACGTGAACGTAACATACCTAACCTAACCACACCTGCACTTATTTTCACAAATTTATGTTAACACGATTTACTTTACAAAAACCTGTAACTTATTACCACTAGGTAATTTATTTTAACACGAAGTTACAGTACCAGTTATTTATTTTAACACGAAGTTACGTTTAACTTAATTCCACTTTAAAATCTGTTTTAACGTGAATTTAAGCTGAAAAACTCTGTGACTTATTTCAATTAATTTATTTATTAGGTTATTTCAAAAACCCTGTAACTTATTTCGAACAATTTATTTTCGTACAAATTTTATTTTGAAAACACCTTTGGTAAAACTTTAAATTTTTGAAGTTAAACTTCTTTACGGGGGTAATCTGGTGAATGCGTTACGAAAAGTGGTGATTGTTACGAAAAATGTGATGCGAACGGTAATCAATGCGAACAGTGATCGATGGCGAGGCGAACGGTGGGACCTATACGCATGCTTGAATTGGGCAGTGATGAGGAAAAGGATAAGGATAAGGATGGTCACCCCAAGTTCGTAGGTCACCCCAAGGTCGTAGGTCACCCCATGGTCATATTTCACCCCAATGTCATATGTCACCTCTAGGTCAAAGGTCACCCCGTTCGCTAACTTGGTAACTTAGCAGGGATACCTGGGTTCATGGGGCGAGGTTTGTCTTGTAGTTTTACTTCAGTCACGTGGTCTAAAGCACACTCGTTTTTTTTATTATTTATTAACCAAAATACTTTTTTTTACACATAATTCATCTCACCGGGCACCGAGCCTGTTCCGAGGTGGCAGGAATTTAATCTAATTTTAATATCTGAAGGAAATGATAAGAAAAAATAAAATGAGAGATTTTAACAAATAAAAATAATAAAAGAAAATTAATGGGAAAAATAAATAAATATTCATTTTCTTTATGTAAAAAAAGCATTAGAATTATTTAACACGAAGGGTTCTTCCGACCCCTGTGTCCAGAACCAATGAGCTTACCATTCTGCCACAAAGGTCGTCAATATTATTATCGACGTTTTCCAAAATACATTTTTGCACTCTTTGATAAATTTTGCTGATATTCATCGCGGCTATAGAAACGTTAAAATTAATGTTCGTAAAAAAAATAATATAGGAAAAGGAAAGCACATTAATAACCTATTTACTTGCTTTATACCAATGTCAGTTTAACAAAGTGCTTCGAAAAGCAGCCTATATCCTGTGCTACTGACTACCCCTTTTCCATGTTTCGTTCCGAGTTGAACAGGGGAAGGTTAATAATAATTCGATCGCAAAGTATAAACGGGCATGGCAGGGCCGCATTGGGCATATATACGATTTATTCAAGATACCACACAGCAAAACAGATGTTCTGACACAGCTTACAAAGATAAGAGGAATGGTGTCGTTGAATGAAATTTCTAATGCAGTACATATATTTATTTAATTAGTCATAAAATAACTTTAAACTTTTTTGCATAGATAGGTACCTACTTAAGGCATTAGGAATGAAAATAGGAAATGGTACTATAAATAAAGGATGAGTAATCAATCGATGATAACAAGCATATTATTATTTCTTTAAAAATCTAAGAAACGTGGTAAATAAAAAGGATATGAAAAAGGTCTACTACGTGTCATTCTCGAATTGAATATGGAATCATAGGATGGGGATCTACTACACGTACGTACCTACACAACCTGAATACGATTCAAATAGGAATCATAAAGACCATTTTTAAAGTACCAATTAGAACGCCTTCAATTGAAATTTTCAATAACTTTGACGTACTAAATGTACAGCAAATACTCGTATATGCCCAAAATATATTATTGAAGCTCTTCAAAAATAATGAATCCTCTACTAGACCGTGAATGCATAACACTAGATCGAATAAAAATGATATAAAAATATTCCAAGTAATAAAACCACCCTCGGACAAAGAAACTATACATACTTTGCAACAAAACTCCATAACACCCTTCCACGAGACATAAAACTAATAAAAAATCCTAATTAATACAAATCAAAAATAAAAATATGTCTGAAAGAGGTCAATAAAAAAAACCCCAATGAAGACACTGAAAACGACATAGAAGACAAATAAACTATATTTAAATAAATTTAGTCCGCCTCGGCACAGGACCCCCTAGTGAGGAGGACTAACAAATACAATATTTTTATACTTAATTTCACCATTATATTTTGTATGTACAATTATTTTATATAGTGGCGTTAAATAATTTATTTTTTTGTTTCCAATTCAAGATGGTGACCGGGTTGAATGCAACCCTTTTATACCGCCACAATTTGCATGAGCGTGAACACACGAGCTTATCAACTCGGAATAATCATTATGGTGCCTACTGGCACGAAAAAGGTTTGAAAAAAGAATTTTCATCAAGATATACATTTCTTAGGAAAAATTGTATAATTCCTTATTTGAATTAATAACATACAATATTTATGGAATAATTATATAGCTGACCCAACTGTCGGTGTTTTGGTTTGTCAGTTTCGGAGATAGCGTTTGTACGGATTTATATTTTTTGTAATTTTCTTACTTTTCCACTTACTTACGGGAAATTTATTTCATTTTCTTTATACGTGTGGGGGAGATTTATTATAATTATTGTATTTTTCCTTTGGAGGGGTGCAGACATATATTTACCGTTTGTTTCATTTTCGACTATTAACATTTAGGCCGGGCGCAAACATCAGATTTTGCTTTCCGATTGTCTGATCATACAATCGGATCGGATGAACACCGCACACATCCGATTCGAAAACCGGATAGGTATTTAGACCGGGGCCACGCCCGTTGTCGGACAGGATTGGACGGCCGGCGCGGAAGGGCGTTGCCTATTTGTATTACCGATCAGGTTTTCGAATCGGATGTGTGCGGTGTTTATCTGATTTTCATAAGAATGTATGGTACGAAGGCCTTCCAGTTGTCTGATCAGACAATCGGATGGAAAAAACCTGATGTGTGCGCCCAGCCTTTGTGTGTAAGAAATAGGGGCAGTAATTTATGAAAAGCAAAACCATCAGCGCGTTGACATTAGACGTTTTTGAATTTTTGGAATTCACTCATTTGCTGCAGCTCTTTCAAAAGATGAGAATTCGTTTCATCGAAAATGAATGAGGATTTCGTGATTTTTTCCGATGTTTTAATAGCTGTTCTGCTATTCGAGGCGGAGACAAATCCAACAAATCAATGATCATAAAAATCAGTCCAGCCGTTCTTGAGTTATAAAAGGTGTAACTAACCCGAATTTGTTTTATATATTAAGACAGGTATTTAAGCATCTACTTACAAATCTAATGACTTCAGAGGAACTTTTGGTTTTGATTTAAAATAAAAGAAAATTTTAAATACAATTTTTTGAAGTATTTTTATATGTTACCTAATCCCACCCTGGGATGTAGCGCGATGTTACGTGTCACATCTGGACTTCTCTTAAATGAATATTAGATCAGTCCACTTTTAAAACCATTTTCTTGTGCCACATGGCATTCAGTTCACAAATTATTGGGCCACAAAGAATTCATCGGTAACGGTTCGATTTGTAAGGTCAAACCGAAATAGATGAAACTGACTACAGACTTTTAAATTTTAAATGATAAATTATTGGTCGATTGGTTATAAATAACCCACAAATGTTTGCAATCCATATAAAGTACTTGTGACAGTCAACATATTAAATAACTGGTTGTATATTTATACCGTTATTCCATTCCTGTGAGTACATACTTATTATCTTGCTTATCACTAGCAGAACCAACTCTACTATATGGAATAACAACTTGGGGACATTCTTTCAAAATTAATTTTAATTAAGTACAGTGACAGCCTCCGTGGTCGAGGGGTAAGGCTCTCGACTAGCGATCTGAATTTTATTTGAGATTAAAAGATTATTTCTTCAATTAAGTATGCTAAGAGGATATACGACCGTACAATTAAAGTCGATATACCTACTTATATTTGCAGACATCTTGAGTGAAAATCTGCCATAAAAATATTTTTACTAACAATAATTTCGACTCTCCGACGGAGCGTGCGGTAATAACAAAATACGACATACTTATACATACAGTCGGCTTAGCAAAATCGCTAAAGGTTCCTACTTGCATATAATATAACTTATTTCATCTGAACCACGCTCCAACTGCTACTAACCGTCTGGAGCCAGTGAGACTATGGTATTCTCAATTTCATTACGTTGTGAGGCCGAATTTAGTGGGGAGAGGAAGGAGATGTGGAAAATGTACCTGGATATTCAGATCTTGTCACTAAACACGGTTAAAGCCATTTCACGTAACGTTTGAATTCTGAATGATGGTGATAAAAATCTCCTTTTATCACCCCAGTACCTAAGCGGAAAATATTACTTGTCTCACCTTTTCAGACAGTCGTATCTATAAACTCAAAAATCTTTCATCTTTTCATGTAATGCCCGCGACACTGTAAATAATTATCTTTAAGAGTTTGAAAATGTCATTTCATGAACATTCTCTAGCCCTATTGAGTCATAAACTCTCCAGTCTTTCAAAATAAATATCAACTCTGCTTTTGCCACTAATCTTTTCATAAATGTAATACTAACAGTGATGGGGGTAGAAAATGTAAAATCATGCAATGTCTAGTGTTTTAAATAGAATGTCCTCCGCGTGGAAAATGGTATCTTCTCCAAGCATAAACTTTCTAATTAAAGTGTGTTTATCGTAAGTGACCTGCCAGGTAAGTATGTTTCTGTATCCATTTGTAAATATTAAAATTAGATAGAAACTAAGAATATAAACTAATATGTATAATGCCTAAATGTATATCGGACGGCGCTAATACACAATATCCCGATATAATATGTTCTATAGTTTCCGGAAAAGCCAAACATTTTTTACATAAATCATCAATTATATACAAATTATCCAATTATTATTAATAGCGATATTAACGAAAAATGTCGGTTGTGTGTTGACGTAGGAATTAAATAACAAAGAATTGAATCCACGACGCCTGAATGGCAACCCGACGCTTTTGACTTTTACTAACCGATCATACAAAAATTAGTAACTGATTGATTAAAAACAATAATTATGCTTTTCGACATCTTTTCCTTCCGGACTTTGTGCCAACTACCGCCGTACATGCGGCCCTGCACACATGACCGATAATAACTCGATGTATATAACCTTCCCCTTCCACCTCCCCCTCTCACCCGCACCACACTGGCCGCAGTCCATCAGGGTCCCGCACGAGTCAATGGACCGAATGACAGACAGTAAATTCACACCTAATTTTGTCCGAAACGGTAACCGTTCGCGTGGTGCAAAAAATACGGTCGATAGCGTTTTATCGGTTTTGTGAAAATGGACGGAAACTGCGGGAAGGCGTTGATTTCGTTTCCGGATTGCTTTTTTTGCGCAGAGACATTTCAAGAGGTGAACAGAACTTGTGATTCTATTTCATGCAATTATTGGAAAATGCTATTATAGGAGAATCTAGAATCTATATCATTACAAATATCGATAGACCAAACACGGTTAAATTCAACAGAAACGTTTAGATTTTAATGATGGTCGTTCACCAGATTACCAGACAGGGTGATACTGAAGTATCTACCACTCTTAGACGAGCTACTCACCATTCAATTTACAGCATTGCTTGCAGGACTGCATGCAGAATCCCCAGCCGGATTTATTATTATTCAGATCCGATTTGCAGAGATCCTAAAAGCAGTCCTGGAAGCAGTACTTTAAATCGGATGGTGAGTAGTGCGCTTCGCAATGAGCTATAATGAGGGAATCTGTTTGCATTGAGTGCAATTTTCAGGCTGCGGCGTCATTTCAACCCAACCCAACCCAGCCCAATTTAATTCGGATAAAGATAGATGTCGAAGATAATGATTATAATGTTGGCATTTCGTAGTCGAGTACAGTTAAAAATGAGGGAAGTATAAATGGTCGAGTAAGCACCTTGATCAGAGGTCAGAGCAATGCCCCTGCTAGGCCTCTCTCAAGGGTTTAAATCCCAGATGCGACCGAGTCTTTTAAATTTAATTTTTTTCTTTGGGAAGTGGTTAATATGCATTCAATTATGAAGAGGAACTGCTGCGCGACCTTTTCATATAAAAATTGAATTTCGGATTATTCAATTTAGTTTGGTATTTTGGCCTGAAATACAAAGTTAAGTTTTTGTGAAAAAGGACGCGCAGCCGTTCCTCTTTGATCAAAAAGAAAAAAGGTTTCTTTTTTCAATGAATGTTGAAATGAAAGTAAAAATGAGAAAGAAATTGGGGTGAACCCGGAAAGTAGCTTAAAGGTAAGTTAAAGCTAGTGATATTATAAAAGCTTATGAAAAACTGGAAATTTATAGCTTTTGGGATATAAATTGAATTTCTTTATCGTATAACGCGAGTTGGAACGGCCATTATAAATGAATATAATTCAGTTACTTTGGGTTTCGGGGGAAAATAAAAACTTATGATTTAGTGTAACCATAAATAAAAGACTACTTACTTGATTAAATGCTCGTTGGTTTCGTGATGTCGAACTTAACCAGCCGAGGAAACGAACATGGTACCCAAACGCGGTGCCAACTCAGCCACTGACCGGTCGACCTATTTTGCATTTCGCTTATGTCGTCTGTAAATTTGTCTCTATGTTCTGTTTCCGGTTCAAAATTGTGACCGTTTATATTTTATATGGTTCAGTAAGATTATTTTTTCAAGTTCTTAACATGAATTTTTGTCAGGTTGAACATTGCGGGTTATCTTCTGTGGACAAACGCGTTTATAAAGTATTGGCTAATTTTAATTTTAATAAACAGCATCAATTTTGTAACTGTAAGTTTAGTTTCATGTATTTATTTATTTAGTTTATTTTTTAAGCATAATAAATTGTATCAGCATATTTATTAATTTCCTATTACTTCCACTTGTTATATGTAATTAAAATCATCTCGTATTGTAAGAATATAGTGTATGTACTATTATTCTTATTATTTGTATAGTATTATTATGTAATGTGGATACGTTCTTGTTATCAAAACCAAATTTGTAAATAAACTTTGTTACAACCAAATTTGTAAATAAGGTGTGTCCAGGAGCGACGGACGTATGAATCCATCCCTCCAACTACGGTGCAAGAAGATGGGTCGAGAGATTCTGGCTGGAGAGGATAAAAAACCTCCCTCAACCAGTCTCTCACGATGCTGCCCACCACGCAGCAAGTGGGCAGACGCATCGGCCGCAAAGACCTGGACAAACCTCACCTCATGAACCCGGCACCCCTGCTAAGTAGCGAACCACTTGGGGTGATCTATGACAAAGGTGATGGTGATCGAATAAATGGTTCCCCCTTACCCGCCTCCCAAATTGTTTAAAAATAAAAATTTAATTTGTCTTAGTATTTTGCCTCAAATCCAAATTTAAAGTACGATAAAAGGCCACGCGACCGTTCCTCTTAAACGTTCTCAAAACTACTAGTAGTTTCAATTTGAGTTAGTTATTGCACAAATACCTTTGGTACAATAAGAACATTGTTATTACGGCCCCTATGTTCTGTCTCGTAGCTTTTAGGCATTCAACTTATTCCCAGAACAGTTATTTGGCTAAATTTACGCTCTCCCAGAGACTGCATATTCAATTCAAATAACTTATTCATATGCAACCGTTTTATCTCTCGAACTGTTTTGTTGGCAAACTCACCGACCCAATTTGAGGGATTTACATAACATTACCTAAGTACAAAGTTTCAGGTTACAAACAATCCTTAGAAGTCCACAATGGAGTTCTGATACCAATAGTGACGTATATTTTTTTGTTTTTACTCAACATCAGATCTTTCTTTATCTATCTTTCAAACTTTGGGGATGCTGTTTGGGGTGTCTTTTTAAAGATGTCTGTCTAAGGGCATCCAGTCTCTTCAGTAGGTATGTGTACTTTATTTATTGTTAATTGGGTTAGGTGTAAGAAATAGGTTGCACCAATGAACTAAACCAATAGAATTCGTACATTAAAGGTTTTTGAAGTGAAAACTTTGGCAACGTTGTGATTTGAAACTCGATTGAAGTGAAAACTTTGGCAACGTTGTGATTTGAAACTCGATTGAAGTGAAAACTTTGGCAACATTGTGATTTGAAACTCGATGAAACGAAATAGCGACACTTAAAAGAGACAAACCCATGCATCTATTGGATTTAGCCTGCGAGAGAATGAGATAGTATAATCGGGCTCCTCTTTGTGCGGTGCTTCGTAACCTCCCCACTCCTGTCTACTTTAGTTATATGAAGATTTTACTTTTACCGCGTGTGAACTGCACACAATTTTTTTTAATTGAATTTGAAAGAGGGACAGTTCTGAGAATTAAAAGGGTATAAGGGATGGGAAGGAATCTGGGTGTTGGTGTGTCCAGAAGTGACGTGCTTTTGAATATCATATGACGCGAAAACGGATGGTAACAGAAGATGTGCATGTTAAGGCCCGGCATCCCGCATTTCTACCAATTTATTACATATTTTAATTAAATACTTTCGGTTTTAAAGCTCTTAAAAAATATATGTTATTCTTGAAGATAATATCTATATATTTCCCACGCCTAAACGGCAATTATACGAAATTCCTTCGATAGCAAAATACGCAAAGTATACTCCGAACATTATTATATACACGTTTTCTTTCAGTTATTTTACAAGTTATATGTATGAAAAAATTCACAGTGTTTCATTATATGCTTTTTTTTATACATTCTTTACGAGATTTTAGCTCTATTTTAAAAATGTTTTATTAAATAAAAATATAAAAATATTATAAAAATATTATCGTTTTTAATATTAACGCGCTCCCTCTAACATTCGTGAAGAAGTGATTCGTATTTACATATTTATCCTTCTTCTTATTTTTGAGCGGGTACTACTGAATGAAACAATAAATTGGAGTCATGCGAAGAGTTCGAATAACGGAAAAGTACACATGAGACGATGTATGCATGTAAATAGGAAGATGTGCAAAGATAGGCTTGTGTGGCGGTACATACTCTCAAGTATAATATTTCAGGTTATCTAATAAAATTCAAATGAATCTTTTTTGTTTTTAACAATAAATTAAAAGCCATCATTAAAAAAGGTAAAATTGTTGAACCAGAGAACATAAAACTTTGAAATTTGTTTACTGGTAATTGGAAAACGTTTTGCCTATTTTTATGATCGGTTTTAATCAAAAACGTTTAATTAGTTTATCTACGTAATTAAATTTTGTCAGGCAGGAACGATGGCCTATTTCTAAAAGACTTTTGGGAAAATCGGCCGTATGATTTAGGTCTACAACTAATTTAATTTAGTAAACATTTTCAAAATTATCTTTCTAAACATGCAGCCTGTGGCGTGGTATTTATAATTTGTGTTTAATGTGACTACCGCACAAGAGTCTTCGTTGCTCATAATCAGTGGAAAGTAAACTAGTGTCATACTCATTTTTTTAAATAATAGACTCACATAGGAAGAAAAACACCCTCTTCCAGGAATGAATGAATCCATCCCTCCCACTGCGGTGCAAGACGATGGGTCGAGAGAGACCAGCTGAAGAGGTCGATCTTTTTTAGATCAGCTCCACACAAGAGGTCCTATGAAAAATAATTCCCCTCAGGCCCTATTTCATCCTTGGGGATGCTGTGTAAAGGGTATGGGTAGGGTAGGGGGGGAAGGAAAAAAGCATGAGGAGTGTGTAGGAATCTGGGTGTCAATGTGTCCAGGAGTGACGGACATATGAATTCATCCTACCCGCTGCAGTGCAAGATGATGGATCGAGAGAGACCAGCTGAAGAGGTCTAGGTTAAGTTTCTCTCAACCAGTCTCTTCCGTTCCGGCCCGCCACGCAGTAACGATAAACCTCACCCCATAAACCCGTGCATCCCCGCTAACTCACCAAACATAGCGAACCACTTGGGATGACTATTAATATGGCAGGGGTGTTGGTTCAAAATAAAAGATTCCCGGGGCGGTGGTACCCATACCCACTTTCCAAATTGAAAAAAATGGTTTTCGCAGTGCTTTTTACTGTGAAAAAATTACTACGTGTTTATTATATTTTTAGGTTAACAAATAAATAATATATACTTAACGATTTAAAATTGGCCTTTCATTATATACCGCCAAAACGGCATTTTCGTTTTAGTTCGTAATATGGCGTTGTTGACGTCACGCCGACCAACGTAATTATAAAATATAGGCCGTTTAAGAAGTCGATTTTTCATGATTTTAGCGGCAAATGAGGCAATTTAAAAAAAATTAGATCCACGAAGAGGCCCTTTGAAAAATATTTCCAGTCAGGTCCTATGTCATCTTTGGGGATGCTTTGTGTATGGTGTATTATGAAAGGAAGGATAGGAAGTTCTGGGGAGGAAAAAGATATGACGGGTGGGTAGGAATCTGTGGCGCACTGCGGTGCACATTGGTGCGGTTGGTGGGCAGACGCAACCGCCGCCAAAATCGCAACAATCCTGAACCCATGAATCCGGGCACCCCTGCCTTATGCACTGCCTGTTCCAATGAAGGATTTTCGGGGTGGCGGTACTCGTAGCCAAATTACAGTAAAAAATTTTTTTTAAAAAAAAACTAGATTTACACCCACAACCTCTTGACTTGCGCATATTTTAAGGGTGTTTCTTCATGCATATTTTTTTACATCTACCATGATTATTTGTAATAAATCTTTATATATATAAAAATCTCGCGTCACGATGTTTGTTCGAGATAAGCTCCAAAACTGCTGAACTGATTTTGATAAAATTTGGCTTTCTGGGTGTAATTTGGTCCAACTTAAAAGATAGGATAGTTTTTTTCTCGATTATTGGCTTTAATATTTTATATTATTGCGAATTAAATGTTCATTAAATGTTTGTTAGAGGAAAATGCTTTGCAATTATTTGTAAGTTCCATAAGTTTCTAACAGATGGCGGTTTGAGTTAATTTATCGACACAACACTTGGTTACCTAGGTTGGGAAACCATCCAGTAGATGGCGTTGTGTTTTTCGTTAGCCACAGCAACGAGTGATCGGGTCAGCTAGTTATAATTAAAAATGATTGAGAAAGTGCAAAATCGTTTTCCACAATTTCTTTATTTTCAAGGCTATCGACCCCATCTGAGTCATAAAGAGTTTCCCGCGTTTTTCATGATTTCGTCACGGGAAAGTCGTAGAAATACCCCAGACGCTCTTCTTTTACAAATAAAGCCACCTCTGTGATAGATTACCCTGAATTAATTGAACGAATTCAATTAAGAGAGTCCACCAGTCAAACCAAACAAAGCCACACACTAAACATCACTCAATTCAACACTAACTCAAAACAAAATACATTTATTCACCGCGCTTCAACATTTGTAGTATTTCATACAGTGAATTCGATTTATTCAACTCATCGCCACACAATTTCAATGCTAAACAGGGGCGTAGCTACCGCCGTATCAGCCGTATCAATGATACGGGGCCCCCGAGCTACAGGGGCCCCTAACATGTGTAAACAAAAATTAGTAAAATGTTATCCACATTTGTCACTTAATCTCATGCATCCGGGAAAAAATATATTAAAAAAACTGTCACATGTGCCTATAGAGTTTTCACTTCAGAAATGACAAAAGTAAAAAAAAAATCAATCTCATTTTTTCCCGGGTTAAGCGTGCGGTCAAAAGTTGGCAACATCCTACATCGGTTATTGCGGGATTCCCCCGTTTATAATGACAAACTACGGAGAGTAATATTTACGTACAATGACAAACCACGGAGAGCAATATCTAACGTTATTTATTACATTGTAATACATACAATATAATCTTGTTCTTCTGATTATTTATTCGTTAATTAGTTTTATTTGTGAAAAGAATTAGTGAAAGGGAAAGAGATTATCCCAGTGGAGCTATGAAAAGAAAATGTAAACAGAAAAGCGAGGAGGTTATAAAAAAAATGCCCGAAATTTCTTAATTTTTTCAGCAATCAGCTTCTGTGAGTGATTTGGATTGCAATGGTAAGTAATACCTATTTATCTACCAGTAGTGAAGGGTGAATTTTGTTTTTTGAAAGAACAATGCAACCATGCAACCAATGGAAGATACTCCCAGTATCGCCCTGGTGTAATACCACCAATCAGAATTGAAACGTTGCTTGAAATGGCATTAGCCGTGTTTGGTGACCAGATCTGAATAGCCAGGTACTTCCCCACCTTCCTCTTCCCTATCTCCTTCCCCTCCCCACTACCTTCAGCCTCGCAGCATACCCCAATTGGGGATGCCATAGTCTCACTGGCTTCAAACGGGAGCAGTTGGGACTCTTGTGCGGTATTCATAAAAAAAACCTTCAATACATGAAAATACCTGATCACAAAATGTACCGAGCAATAATAAGGGCCCCAATTAATTTTGATACAGGGCCCCTCCAATGCACGCTACGCCACTGATGCTAAAATGAATAAATCACTTTTACACAATACATATTACTCTACACAGGCTAGATCCGCCCCATTTCCCTCCCTTCAACCACCACATCTCCACCCTATATACTCTTTTCTTTTTTGTATTCACTAATAATGAAGAAACATTAGTGTGGTACATTTAAAAAGCTTCCGAGCTTGTCTCATAGTATGTTCATGGTGTGAGGTTTGTCCGGGTCTTGGCGGTGGATGCGCCTGCCCACCAACTGCGTGGCAGGCCGGATCGGGAGAGACCGATTGAGGGAGACCTTCTGATCTCTCCAATAGGACTTTCTCGGAACATCGCCTTGCACCGCAGTGGGGGCGTTGGATTCATTCGTCACTTCTGGACGAATGACTCCAACGTTTTTTCCTTGCCAAAATTTCCTATCCTTCCTTTTCCAAGAAGAACCTCCACATAGCATCTCCAAAGATGAAAGAGGGCCAAATTTATCTTTCACACTTTACCATACCTTATAAAATAGTGTAACTGTTGATTTTACAAATAAAATAAAATTATAATTATAAATACTAGCGTAGACCCGTGAAAAATAACTCGAATTCTGAATTCTTGACAAATCAGTACCAATTCTGAAAAAATAAACATAAATAATTTTCTGTTAAAAAATATTATATATAGCCAAGTAGAAACTGTATTGCTTCTCTGAATTCTGCGAACAAACAATTTTGAAAATTACATGTAAATTCAAAGCAAATCCGATTTTAAACGAAAGAAAGTTACGCAGGATGTCCACACAACCAAAATTAGTATTTTTGATGATTATTTATGTACCTATTATCTATTATCTAAGCCCTAAGCGATTAGTCGCATAATCGATATCAATAACATGGCTTTAAGGTCCGCTATACATAACATTATAATGTAAACACTTTTATTTATTTGCTGAATATTTTCATTCCGTCTATGAACCGGCTGACCCTCTGGGGACTTCCTGCCACGAATCCGTTGTTAATCAGGTTTGTGAGATAGGATCAGTTTTTATCGATGCTGATCTTGTATCTAAATATTTAAAACGGCTCGATTCCAGCAAGGGTGCTGGGCCAGATGGTATCCCACCACTGTTCATTACGGAGTGTGCAAATCATTTGTCAATTCCGCTATCAATACTGTATAATATATCGCTTAAGACTGGTACATTTCCAGATATATGGAAAAGAGCCTACATCACACCAATTCATAAATCGGGAACTAAGTGCGAAGCAGATAATTATAGTCCCATTTCCAAGCTCTGCATTTTTTCAAAGGTGTTCGAAAACATAGTCTATGACCAGTTATTCCCTGTGTTAAAGAATTCGATCAACGAATTTCAGCATGGATTCTTTGCAGGTCGCTCTGTTGCTACAAATCTTATAACATTTTTAAATTTCTTGTCTGCCTCTATGGATAAACGTGTGCAAGTTGATACAATTTATACTGATTATAGCAAAAGCCTTTGACAAGATCAACCACAGGATCCTGCTTAGAAAACTTGCTAATCATGGTATTCATGGAGATCTCCTTCGTTGGTTATCTTCATACATAACAAACAGGTCCCAGGCTGTGACAGTAGGTGGATTTTCTTCCATCTGGAAAATCATTACTTCTGGTGTGCATCAGGGGTCCATTTTGGGTCCTTTGCTTTTCTCTATCTATATAAATGATATTACTACATGTTTTCACAACGCTCAAATTTTACTATTTGCCGACGATATGAAAATATACCTTCCTATAAGCTCCCATGACTGTTCTGTGCGTTTACAAGAAGATCTTGACCGACTGACGGATTACTGCCTCAGAAATAAGTGTATCGAACGTGTCGACGAAAGCGTATGACAACCCTGACTTTGGACTTTGGATTCATTTATTTTTCAGAGTACCTAAACCTAAGTTTACTTGCTCTAACATATTTAAAAAAGGATTATCTATTGATGCTTCACGTGGTTATTAATGTAATTGAGTGTTTTAGAGATTTTTATTTTTACTGCAGCTTTATGCAGGAATATTCTACACGTATTTAATTAATTTCTACGTAAGATTGATTTTGGTTTTTTATATTTATGATGTTCATTCTCGCTGTATTTAGCGAGAGAGTTAATCGTGGGATTAGAGTGACTTTCTAGGCCAGCGTAAAACCTAGTAGCCTGTGCAAAAATAAGATCTTTTACCAACGGGACGTTGGATTCATCGTGGAGAGTAGAGATTCTACTCCAGCTAGGTGCATTTAAGGCGAGTCTAATGCATTTATTTTGAAAGGTTTGAAGTTTCTTTAAATGGGTTTTTGCTGCATAACCCCAGATTGGGCAAGCGTATGAGAAACATGATCTGATGGTTGTTTTATAAAGAATTAATTTGTTGTCAGTTGATAAACGGCTATTTCTACTCATCATGGGATAGAGGGAAGATAGATAACGATTTGCAGCTTTTGTTTTTTCATCTATGTGTTTTTTCCAAGTTAATTTAGTGTCTAGAGTGACACCGAGATATTTTAATGATTTTTCCCATGGAACATTTTTCCCAAACAGTTTAATGAAAGTGGGTCGTTTTGGCCGTGATTTGTGGAACACGGTCGCGACGCTTTTGGACGGATTAATAGAAATTCTCCACTGTTTACACCA
Source organism: Limnephilus lunatus (assembly GCA_917563855.2). Lineage (NCBI taxonomy): Eukaryota > Metazoa > Arthropoda > Insecta > Trichoptera > Limnephilidae > Limnephilus > Limnephilus lunatus. The sequence continues at coordinate 18,807,336 of OU830596.1, read as the reverse complement.
CTTTTCTGTAAGAGTGGCTTGTTTCTGTACTCGGCGTGTAGCAGTGGCCTCGACAGAAGAACTAGAAACGATGTTAGTGTCATCAGCGAATTGCGTGATAATAATGTTATGGTCTATTGGCTTAGGTATGTCACTCGAATAAATATTGTATAATGACGGCGAGAGTTGACTGCCTTGCGGGACCCCAGCTGACAGGGGGCGTGTAGTGGAGAAAATGTTGTCTATTTTTACTCTGAATGAGCGGTTTCTCAGGAAACTATTTATAAGTTGAATGATTCTAAGTGGGTAACCTAGTGAGTACATTTTATATATTAGGCCGTCATGCCAGACTCTGTCGAATGCCTTACTAACGTCCATAGAGAGAATTACCGTTTTTTTATTCGTGTTAAATCCCTCCGTGATGTGTTCCACGACACGGAGGAGTTGATGAGAGGTTGAATGACCTGCTCGAAAACCATGTTGAAAGTCTGGCAAGAATTTACATTTATTTGTGATTTCATTTAATCTTACAAGAATTACTTTTTCCAGGACTTTACCCAAGCAAGGAAGGAGACTTATTGGCCTATGGTTCTCCGTTAATAATGGATCCTTGCCTGGTTTAGGAATTAATATTACGTCAGCTTCTTTGAAGTCCTTTGGAAAGCAGCGCAGTCTAAGTGCTGCGTTGCAGATGGCAGTCAGGGCGCATATGCCCTTTTTAGGTAGGCATTTGAGTATTTTGTTAGAAATTCCATCAGGACCGGCCGCTTTCTTTTTTTTAAGACCCTTGATTATTTTTATTATTTCATCTATGACAACCCTGAGAATTCAAGAATGGAATTTACGCTTCCACATAATACCGTGCCGCTGCGCGTTACCCCTTCCAATAACCTACGAAACAAAGGGAGTGCTCTCATTGGCCAACGAAACACTGTGCATTTGGAATGATGTCTACAATGCTATTACATTCTACAATTAACTTATCAATTGAAAACATAAACGCAATTGATAATAAATACATGCTGCAGCATCATTGGACACGAAAACACATCTGAATAACCACGTAATACTTCCACCAGGGACCCCAGACAGCAATGATCAAAATCAAGGAAATGATTGAGTATTTACGTTATCCCCACCCTGCTACCAGACGCGGCGCCATTGGTCAATGCTGAACAAAGGAAATGTTTGAATCGTAAATATTTACGACAGCCAATTTACATTCCGAAAAACTCGGAGCTAAATTTCGGGAAATCGGGAATAATTTGAATCAAGAAATATATATCATCACCTAAAAATAGGTATATACTACAATAACACCTCAAAAACTGTCGTCTACCAGTGATTATTGCACTTTAAGAAAATATTTACTTCTAGATATTGTATCTTGTATCACATTTGTAAACTTGTACCTTTTCTTGTTGAAACAATAAAAATTATGTGAGACTTCGGTTTATTGGAACAAGACTGTCTTGGCAAAGGTTATCACACAGATTTTTAACACATCTGCTCAAAAATCATAGCGATTGGGAAAAATACGTAAACGCAAGCACCCTTCAGAAACAGGGAGGTTCTGTGTTCCAAAAGTCCAACCCGGATTTGCCTTATAAAACAAACGGCAAACCGGTAGGAAATCGGTTCAAAAACTACCAGCCAAGAAGTCACAAGTCTCCAAGAAACTGAAGTCTCCAAGTTCTAACCTACTTTAACACTAGAAAGACGGAAGCATTCATTTTGACGGCTGGCCGAAGTAATGTGACGATATAATGCTTAATAATTATTGTATTGGTGTGATTTTTTTTCACAATTCATGATTTATGATTTTACAACTATGGTGAAAAAAAACAGGTACGGGTCTTATTTAGTTTTTGAGATATATTGACTTATACCTTCAAAGACCGCCGCCGTCAATGTGACGGTTTGGGCCATAATGCTGAGTTTGTTTACAACCTTCCTTACCCAAGTTTACAACATACCCATTCCTCCTCGTTTATGAAAGTACCACGATAGTACTAATATGTCTGTCTCTTTCTTTCGCTATCGCGTATCATATAATTTATAAAAATATCACAAAAAATATATCTCTGGCCCAAATTTATTTTATGGCTCGTCGGAGAACTAAAGACAGAGTATGCATACAAATACCAGAGTTGGTCCAGCTGGGTTAGCTCCTGAAGAACTGGCAGAATCATTTATTGGATAACCAATACCTACGCCATAGGCCCCCCTAAGAGGTTCGCTAAGTTTGGTGACTTAGCAGGGGTGCCCAGGTTCATGGGGTTAGGTTTTTTACATTAGCTAGCAGGAGGCCCTGAGAAAAATAATTCCGCTCAGGGTCTATGTCATCTTTGGGTATGCTGTGTAGTAAGTCTTTTTAGGAAAGGAAAGAGAGGAAGTTCCGGGAAAGTAAATGATATTAGGAGTGGGTAGGTATCTGGGGGTCAGTGTGTCCAGGTGTGATGGACGTATGAATCCATCCATCCGTAATGTTCTGGGAGAGCACGGCTGGAAAAGTCAAAGGGACTCCCACAACCAATCTTTTCCAATCCGGCCTGCCATGCAGCTGATGGGCAGACGCATATTTATTTATACAGTGCCCTTGAGGTGATTTTTCACAAAAATCGCGCTATATAAATTAGCCAAATATTATTATCACCTGCCGCCAAGACCCGGACAAACCTCATCCCCTACTAAGTCACCAAACGTAGCGAACCAATTTTGGTGCCATATGGCAGAGGTGTTGATTATGCAATAAATGGTTCCCGGGGCGGCAGTACCCATATCCGCCTCCCAAATTGGCAATTTGTTCGGGGATGGTGTGTTCGGATCTTGGTGGCGGATGCTTCTACGAAACGACTGCGTGGCAGGCCAAATCGGGAGTGACTGGTTGAGAGAGATCGTTTGACCTCGCCAGCAGGACTCTCAGAACATTGCCTTGCATCGCAGTGATAGGAATAGATTCTTACGTATGTCACCACATTGATTCCCAGATTCCCACCCACCCCTCACACATTATTTAATTCCCATAACTTATTCTTCTTCCTTTCCCTTTAGTTACCCTCCACACAGCATCCCCAAAGGTGACAATGCCATGAGGGGAATAATTTTCGTTAGGGTTTTTTTTTTGTGGAGCTAATGTAAACGAAAAAAGGAAAAAAAACCGGGCCTATGCCATGTTTGGGGATACTGTGTGGAGGGTATTTTTAGGGAAAGGAAGGAAAGGAAGTTCTGGGAAGGAAGAAGGTGTGAGGGATGAATAGGAAAAAATGGTAAATTTATCCAGGAGTAACGGATGAATGAAGAAGGTGTGAGGGATGAATAGGAGAAATTGGTAAATGAATTTAGGAGTGTTAGACGAATGAATCGATCTCTCCCACAACGGTTCGAGAGAGGTCCTGCTGGATAGGTCTAGATGAGGTCTCCCTCAACAAGTGTCTCCCGACCCGGTCGGCTACGCAGTAGGTGGGCAAACGTATTCGCCACCTAGATCAGACAAACCTCACCCAATGAACCCGTACACCCCTGCTAATTCACCAAAAATAGCGCGAACCACTTGGAGTGTCCTATGGCAGAGGTGTTGGTTATCCGATAAATGGTTTCCTGGGCGGCGGTACCCATATTCGCCTACCAATTGGCAAAAAGTGATCAGCCGTCAAAATGACGGTCGTGGTCTTTATAGGTATTGAGAAGTACCCGGTCTTTCTAGTGTTAAAAGTGTTTTTTAATCAGTTTAAATTCTGTTCTACCTTTCTCCCAGTATCCCATTATCCTGACCCCAACAGTCTCCAAAAGTCTCCAAAAGTCTGCAAGTCTTTTAAGGTTTTTACAACAGTTATAGAGTCAGTTTTTGCTAATTTAACTTAGAATCATTAAATCCAGAAGTTAAGGACATTGGCGTGCCAAGTTGTGTCCAGCTCCCTATTTTTGCAATTTGTGTACAAAACGTCTAGTACAATAAGCTTTTTATCAATATTTCCAAATGTTGCAAAGTCACATTCACACGTAACCATAAAAAAATACTGCATGAATACACCATTTCTGAATATCTGTTAACAAATAAAGATTATATACGTGACCTCGGGGTTATTTTGGACTCTAAACTTACTTTTGATAAACACATTGATAATATTGTCACCAAAGCAACAAAGAGTCTAGGCTTTGTACTGAGAACATGCAAATTTTTCAAAAATACTAAGACTTATCTGATTCTGTACAATTCACATGTTCGTCCTCACCTGGAATACTGTTCACAGGTTTGGAACCCGCGCTATATTGTTTATGTTAACAGGTTAGAAAGAGTTCAGGAGCGATTTCTCAAATTTCTCAATTTTAAATCATTCAACATATACAATTCTTACGACGAAATCGAGAAACATTTTCGAATCTCGAAACTGCTCAATAGGAGGCTTGTCGCTGATCAGATGCTCCTGTACAAAAATATTAACTCAAAAGTTGACTGCCCGGAGCTGCTAAATAAAATGAATTTCCACACGCCGACTCGATACAGCAGACAAAATACCCTTTTCTACATTGATAGATGCAACACTAATTCCAACCAAAATGAATTTATACAAAGGGCATGTAAATACTATAATAATAAACTTGCACATATAGACACACTTGCTGACATATTCACTGCTAGTTACTGTCGTTACAGAATTTCTTTATTACATTCTATGTAGGTGCGAATAACACATATTCATGACTAAATTCATTGTACCTAATATTATTATATTACTTGCGTGGCAACTTTCACTTATCCCTCTCCTCCCCTTACCCGTCCCAACCCAAATACCTATTTCGCAGTCTATTTAAGTATTGTTTTAATTATTTTATTATTGTTTATAACATGTTTATCACTTGTTGACTTAACATCTGTATTATTATTTTTTTTAAATTGCTGCTTAGTTCTGTTTTTATTTTTTCTGTTTTTCTTAAATTTTCTAGTTTACATTCAGTTACTTTTATGTTTCTAAATACCTATCTGTGAACATTAATAATTGGTCTGTTTTTTTGCCATCCTCTTATGTATATTTTATTACTATGACTGTTTATGTTCCTTAAATAAATAAATAAATAAAACACAACCTTGGGAGTAATTGGAGGTAATAACAGCACCCCTGTTTATGTACATAGATATTATATTATAATTTATGTGAACTAATACTATTATTAACTGATTCGATTAAGATATTACCAGGGCAGGGGCGTAGCTACCGTCGTATCAACCGTATCAACGATGCGGGGGCCCCAGCTTACAGAGGCCCCTAACGTGTGTAAGCAAAAATTAGTCAAATGTTATCCACAATGTCACTTAATCTCGTGCTTCCTGGGAAAAAAACATTAAAAAAAACTGTTATACGTGCCTATAGAGTTTTCTCTTTTTTATCTGGGTTAAGCGTGCGCCCAAAAGTTGGCAACATCCTACATCGGTTGTAAGTTGTAACCGACTTACAATGTGAAAGGAAAAGTGATTATCCCAGTGGAGCTATGAAAAGAAAAAAGTAAACAGAAAAGGGAGGAGGTTATAAAAAAATGCCCAAAATTTCTGTGCCTTTCCGGTGTGAGACCCTTTAAACTCTCCAGCCTGTATTTCTCGACCGCGTCTTGCACCACGGCGGGAAGGATGGATTCACACTCTTGGACACACTAACCCCCACATTCTTATCAACCCCTCATGCCTCTTTCCTTCTCAGAACTTCTTTCTTTTTCAAAAAAGTCCCCTACACAGCATCCCCAAAGATGACATAGGCCTTTAAGGAATTTATTTTCCTTGAGTCCTATTGTGTGGAACTTATGTAAAAACACTGATAAATTTTAGAACGAAATGATTGGAATCTGGTTTTTTTTTCATTAATAAATGAATAAATAGCTGATTTCTCGACATCCGATCTAGAAAGTAATTTTCTTCTAGTTTTGAACTTCAAGTGTGCAAAATTTCATCAAGAAGTATAAAAATTGAGCGGGAAAGGGGAATGGGGGTAGTGTTTTGAAATATCATACAGAGAGTGACGTTCTGAACGTCGCAAGTGTACAAAATTACACCATTCCTGGAACAAAACTGTAGATTGGTAAGAAAATCAAATCCACGCCGCCTGCCACAGATTCTTAATATAAATTGATAAATGTAAAATTCCTGTGATAAATGTAAAACAGTTCCATTTATCTGGAAATTTCAGATACAAAAACTTGGAAATTTTCATGATGTCATTCGAGAGTTTTCCTGCCCGAAAACCCAAATATTCTGCTAGGTAAGTATATATTTTTATGGTGAAAAAATACCTGAACAATTTTTCAATTAAGAAACAATAAAATCCTCTAATTAATTATCGTTGCCGTGAATAATTAACAAAAACACAGGTAAGTAAGTACATTTAACGTAAACTGGGTTAAGTGACTACAACCTAATAAAGGCTGGTAATTGTCGGAAGTATAACTTAAATAGGCAATTAAGGAGAGACCTTTAGAACTCATTACCTGGATGTAATCATAGGTACACATTATTAAATTATACAAAATTAATTGGGGAATGAGCAACATACGATGTTTTTTAATATAACTTTTTTTTTAACTCTAAATTTACACAAGAGACCCTGAATTTTTGGACTTTGATGCTGTTTGGGGATCATTTTATGCAAGGAAGGAGAGGAAGTTCTGAGAAGGAAAAAAGTGTGAGGGGTTTGTAGGAATCTGGAGGTCATTGTATCGAGGAGTGACGGACGAATGAATCCATCTCTTCCACCACGGTGCAAGGCAAGAGCCCTGCTGGAGAGGTCAAAAGCAATCCCTCAACCAGTCTCTCCCGATCTAACTTCCACGCAGTTGATGGGCAGACGCATCCGCCGTCAAGACTGGGATAAACCTCAACCCATGATCTTGGGCTAAGTCACCAAACGTAGCGAATCACTTGGGATGACCTATGGCATAAATGATTCATGGGGCGTCGGTACCCATACTCTCCTCCCAAATTACATGAATGACTTCTAAGAGCTACTTAAGTAATTGGCTGAGCGCAGTGAAGTCCTTTATGGACCCCACCACTTTGCATTTCGTATGTCCGTAAATTTATTTGTGTGAAACATATCCGGTCAATCCTGACAAGATGGTAGCCGTGTTTGATGGTACTTTTTTATTCCGCCATAGCGCATGAGCGTTGCGACTGTTGCGAGCTGTAAAGCAACGAGAAGAAAATAGTGTCCTTAAAACTAATGCAAGGTACATTTTAATAACCACTAAAGAGATAAGCCAACGGCGTCTGAGGATGTGTCTGTGTGTCCGAAGTAAACTTTAATGTTTCCTACAAAAATACTATATTTTAAACTGCGGAGCCCAGAAGTCGAAATGTAGGTAAATTGGCGGCACAGTTTTCTTCAAATCATAAAATATAACATAAAAGTATTATATTATTTCTGTTTATTGGAAATAACAAGTAAAAAGCTAAGCATATTGAACAAATTCCTTTCGAACAAATAAATAATAAAAATTGAGGATAAATGAAAGATATGACACTTCGAAGATATGACAATCGTATCTCGACTATTGCGAGCTCTGAGAATAATAGAGTACCAACTACCTGCTCCACTCTCCACTCTATTCTCTGTCCGCGATAAGATCAACCCGTGATGGTACGAAACTTGGTTCGTATTGCGCATTCCACTCCCCCCGCTACGATTCCTACACCGGCGCTCTGCTCGCCCGAGTCATTCCGCTAAATATTTAGTATGTTGATACGCTAACTTCGTTAATGTTAAAACACCGCTTGTTAAGTGGGTGTAAGATTATTGGTAGGTACATATATTAATGAGTATAATGGCCATCACTGTGGTCAGCTTTGTTCCTGACGGGAACTCGGACGCCAAACCTTGCCGGAGGCAAGGTATGCTGACTCAGCGGGAAGGCATGGGTTCTCATCATCAGGGATGGGTATGAGGTGCTTATTCACAAGTAATCACAATCAATGAAAGGCAAGATCTTCTGATAACACAATTTATTTCTATTTCAATATAGGTAAGATGTTTACGAAAACAGGTGAAAACTTACCCCCATCATTGACCGTATAACTAAACCTAATCTACTATGTTTCTACCGATGGATGGGGACGCCTTCCTCCAGGGTTCCGCGACTGCTCCAGAGCGGCATCCAGCCTGCCAGCCCGTCTTTCGAACCGTTTACAGGCCAGAAATCTACCGGGACCTCGTGGATTACCTCCGATATCCTTCCATCCGTGTGTTAGCGTGACTTCCACGGCGTGCGCGGCAAAGTGGGTAAAATGCGATCTCGCCCCCAAATACGGATCTCATCCGATATAAAAATAATTAATACTCGATCCCGACAGTCAACAGGTTCAAAGCGAGCGAGGATTACCATCCGACGCATCGATTCTACAAACGGAATCTCGATTCTCCGGAATACGCCGACACGCGATTTACGTTCGCGGATCCGGTCTTGTTTCACGCACTATGCGTATTTAATCGCGATTCGCACACGAACTTATTATTCATAATCATCCAGGATTGGATGCCTTGATTAATTTGAAAGAGCATTTGCTCCGCTCGACTTTTAAAATTCACATCTATTTAAACTTGGTACTGTGACGTTCCCACCAGGTCTGAGCCCATCTAGACCCCGTGGGTAAGTGAAAAAGCCAGGCAAGAATAAAACGCTTCCTGCCTATTTGCACCAATATATGGCTGTCAAAAAAAAACCACAGACAATATTAATATTGGTAATCAGTACCTGATTACAATTGTTATGAATAAATTTAATATTTTCATAACAATGTCTTCGGCTGTAGCAGTGGGGGTAATGGGCGAAGATATGCGCGTACACGGGTTGATCTTATTTTGGATCGAGAATAGGAATATTATTACCCGGCTATTTTAATGAAACCGTTTAGAAACAAATTATGTAGCAAACTCGCCAATACCTCGCCTACGTAGTTTAGCAAATGAATATACAAATTAATGATATCGGCGTTTTAAATAACTGATTCGAAGACACATCTTAACAATTCTTTCACGTGAAAAAAATAATATTTGTGATAATTCTGGAATTGTTTTTAAAACCAATTGTAAACCATTGTAATGTAATCCGACATGATATATTTTTTTCATTAGGTACACACAGGCTGGAGGCCCTGAGGGGAATTATTATCGTCAGGGCCTATGTCATCTTTGGGGATGCTGTATGGGGGGTATTTTTAAGAAAGGAAGAAGAGGAAGTTTTGCGAAGGAAAAAAGGTATGAGGGTTGGGTAGGAATCTAGGAGTAAATGTGTCCAGGAGTGACGGACGTGTGAATCCATCCCTCCCACAACGGTGTAAGGCGACATTCAGAGAGAGTACGGCTGGAGAATTCAAAGGCGCTCCGTTAACTATTCTCTCCCGATCCGGCCTGCCATCTGGTGGTAGGCTGGTGGCAGTTGGTGGGTAGACGCATCCGCCGTTAAGACCCGGATAAACATCATCCCATGAAACCTGTTACCCCTTCTAATTAACCAAAAGTAGCGATCCATTTCGAATGACCTATGGCAGAGGTGTTGGTTATAACCGCTTCCCAAATTATAAGTTTGGTTTAGTTTTTGGGTGCCGCCGATTATTGTACTTATGCAACCATTATACAGCACTTGTGTGAGAAATTGTAACCATTTTATTTACCTAATGTAACAGCCCCAAAGGCATAAAAAAGAAAAATAACAAAAAATGTTGTATTCCAAATTTATAGGATTTTCCCGGTTATCATCTCTTTGTGTTTCCATTCCTTTGATGTTTTCCCAACCTTTTTCGTTCTTTCACCCTCATTTGTGGTAATTTTTTTCCACCCAAATGTAAATCTATGAACAATATACATATATTATCTCTGTAGATTCTACTTCGATGGATCCTTCGTACACTTGATCCTCAAATTATTAGTAATGCGCGTTTTCATCCCCCCGACAAAACATCCCCGACAAAATATCCTCCGACAAAATATCCCAAGGACAAAATGTTTCTCTACTACGCTGAGTTCTTTATAACTTTTTGTGAACAATAATGTATTGTCTTTGCAGGATGTCTGTATTATTTTTGTCCAATTTTTTTGTTAGGTTAGGTTAGGTTTGAGTAGATATTTTTTGGGGGATGTTTTGTCCGTAGGATATTTTGTCGGACATATTTTTTCGGGGAATGTTTTGTCGTGGGATGAAAATGCGCGGAATTCAAAGTATTATTTCTGCTGTACATCATTATAGGTAAAGTATGTATGGAGAGAGGGTATACGGCCGTACAACAAATATATATATATATATATATATATATTTTTTTTTTATTTCAACTTTATAATTAAAATCTCAAATTATAATATTTAATTAAATGAAGACAATATTAGCGAAACTCAATCGAAAAATCAGAAAAAGATATTGGTTCCACTAGGACTCGAACCCAGAGCACTTTGCTTACATGGCAAGAGTTCTACCTCTCGTTCCATAGCTCAGTTGGTAGAGCACTTGCCATGTAAGCAAAGGGTCCTGGGTTCGATTCCCAGTGGAACCAATATCTTTTTTAGATTTTTCTGTCTCCAGATTTTTGATTGAGTTTCGCTAATATTGTCTTCATTTAATTAAATATCTATATACTTATATCTGCGGGCTTTTCGAGTGGAAATCAGCTATACAAATATTTTTGCTAACAATAATGCCATGTCCCCGAAGGAGTATATAGTGAGGTTATACCGAATCTGTATATAGTTAAGTATGACGTATTTTATTACTAGGTGGTACTACCTCACTGCATACTCCTTCGGCGACGCGACAATATTATTAGAAAATATTTGTTTAGTGGATTTCTATTCAAGTCGCCTGTAGATATAGATATATCGACTTACAGTAATTACAGTAATTAATTAATTAAAAAATAATATATAGCATATTTGCGGCATTTCCAGAGTGGAAGATACTATTAGTACCTATCGCCCTGGTGTAAGACCACCATTCAGATTTGAAACGTTGCTTGAAATGGCTTTAGCCGTGTTTGGTGACCAGATCTGAATAGTCAGGTACTTCCCCGCCTTCTTCTTCCCCATCTCCTTTCCCTACCCACTACTTTCAACCTCACAACATACCCCAATTGGGTTTGCCATAGTCTCATTGGCTCCAGGCGGGAGCAGCTGGTATTCTTGACTCTTTGTAATCGTCTCTGCATTAGTACTTATTTTACCAGTAAGGACTTACAGCAGAAATAATACTTTGGGGGATCAAATGTTTGAGGGATCAATTGTTCGGGGAACCACTGTGTGTTTGGGGGAGGGGGGGCAATTTTAAGGGGGACAGGTGTCGGGGGATCAAGATAAGGGAGTAATCAAGGGTAACCATATCTGTAGATGAGTGTACATCAATTTTTCGTTTTAAATTGCTTTGTTGAACCGTTAATCTAAACAACTTTATTATTTTTAACCTAAACAAATTTATAATAATCCTGTTTATTAATTAAAAAATTCTCCTTGTTTGCCACCCCTGCTAATTAGAGCTGTCAGCTAAACCTCGACAAGCTGAAAAACGGTTCAATTTATCTTTCGTTCATAACACAAAGCAAACACAAGAATGATTAGTTTTTGAAGTGCGAATTTTATAAAGCGAGAAAAGCAAATAAATATTTTTGTAAATACACTGAATATTTTTGGTAGATTAATTTATCGGAAAATGATCGTTATTTCAAAATGTGACTGGAGAAAATTGTTCGGTTTTCGATTAACTTCCCATATTAAATTATCATAAATAATTGCCAACCCCCATTCGCACTGTAGTAAAATGTTCGGCGTGAAGACATTTATGGCATGGAAGTTGGCACTCGGCCAAGCAATCTAGCGATTGACGTTATTTGTCACACACAGACCCTGTCGTATACATTTGGTGAAAAGGTAGTTACAATGTATTATTTTGAATTATTGTTTTACGTGTTAGGCTAGGGACTCACGGAGCGATTTTTACCCGCGCCCGCCGCGGTTGCGGGATGGAGTTTTATTTTCAAAACTCACGAGACTGGAGTTTTTTGCGGGCCCGCAGCCGCCGCGGTTGCGGTTATCGATCGCAATCTTGGCGGTTGATTACCGCAAGACGGGCGGTTGCAAGACGGGCAGTAAACGATCAGTTGGTCGCCCGCCAACCGATCGCAGAGCGCGCGGGAGCAACCCGCCGCGGTTGCGGGACCGCGCCCGCGCCCGCCGGTACAAGATGACCGCCGGTGCAGCGGGACCCGCAAACAATCGCACACGCCGCGGGCGTAAAACGCGTCGTGTAATGTGCTTTAATTTTTTACATAAATATCTGCATTCTACAAAGGCTGCGGGCCCGCAACCGCGGCGGGCGCGGGTAAAAATCGCTCCGTGAGTCCCTAGCCTTAGATTCTGCATACATACTACCTACATCATATTGTGCTTAAATCTTTACATAATTGTGATGTAATAATATGTATTTCTACAACATTCTTAGAAAGTCATGTTAAAAATTCACGTCGCCTAAGATGTTGATGTTGATTTTTAAGCAGATGAGATGTTGTTACGCCAAAATAATTAAATCCAAGATATATCGTCACCTCATTTGGATAGGGTCTAATTGACATTTTTTTCAAAAACATCCTTTGAATACCAAGCATTTCATTTCATACCCAAAAAAATTTTCAGAACCATCTGTGTTATAACATCAAGCATTTTTCCCATATTACATTATCATATTTTAATAGAATATATTTAAATACGACGTGGTCCTAGCTTAGAATTGCGTTGGGAAATGTAATTAGAACCTTGTGCAATGAATTATTATTACCTAGCTGGTTGCATATGGTTCTATTTGCGTGTTTGGGTACATGTGTTCTAAAATGGTAAGTATACGTTATATTTAAAAATGTTAATTAAAAATATATTCAATTAAAATACTTTACACAAGATTCAACCTCAAAATCTGAAATTGAGAAATAGAAATGGTCTTTGCAATCTTTGACACCTCATATCTCAGAACAAGGTGTAGTGTTATGCCGTGTTGTGCTAGCACAACGGCATAACACCCCAAAAACTAACAATGAAAATGCTTTTGGCCGTGAAAATCTAAAAAACGTATCCAAGGTGAAGTGAAGTTAGAACCCTAACCAAATGAAGTGACAATATTTTAGAATTTTTTCGAACAATAAATTAACAGGAATTGGTCAAAGCACACATTAAAAATCACAAATCAGGCAGTCCTTTGCAAGGGTAGGCACAAAGAATTAAAGGTGACAGAATTTACTTTTTCATTCTTCTGACACTCCTTTCTTGGTCCATCTCCTCATGACTGTCAAACCATTTTAGAGTTCTTTGTCCAATGTATTGTTGGGATCTCCTCGGTTTTAAAAAGTCTCATCATCGTATTTCAAATTTATTTGGTCTGTATTCATTAATCAATTAATCAATAAATCAAAGTCCAAACTGATCCTATCTGGAGCCAGTGAGACTACAGCATCCCCAATTGGGGTGAATTGTGAAGCTAAAGGTAATAGGGAGGGGTAGTCGATGGAGAGAAGGAAGTTGAGGAAGTACCTGGCTATTGAGATCTGGCCACCAAACTCGGCTAAAGCGATTTCAAGCAACGTTTCAAATCTGAATGGTAGTTCTCTTCAGGGCAATACTGAGAGTCTCCTCCACTTTGGAACTATTTTAAATAAATTAGTTGTGAAATAACACAAATTAATCAATTAACATTTGTTTATGCACGCAAAACCGAGACCGCTGAAACCGCGACCTTGGGATTGCTAGTCGGGATACTTACCCCTTGACCACGGAGAACATCATATCTGCCGTATCTATACATACTATATGAAAAATGATTGAATAAATCTGTTCTTATAACTCACATTTACTACATAGGTATATGGATAAATATGCGAGAAATAAGTAAAATCACTAATGTCTCCGCAATCTCACCAAAATGAAGGTCCTTGCATGATTTTTGTATATATTTAAATGAATTTATATTGAAATATCCACCTCATCGCATAAATAGCAAGTCTATGAAGTTCCTCTATCGACAAACCCTTTGAAAAGCTGTGCGGGAATATATCCACAATGAACCAGCAGTGTCTGTTTCCTTTCAAACGTAAATATCAAAGATGAAATTTGAATAATGACATCGCTAGCTGTAGTTACATACTTCTCTGTATCTGTCTTCAGCCTCTTGAGATTTATTTAGCCGCCCACGCAAAGACGCTCCGGAAAATCGGAATTTCTATCAGTAATCCTACACTATACTGTTGTCAATTGGATAAATAAAGGCGAACACCGCAGCGCGTTTAAAAACTCTCTCTTTGAATGAGGTTTTTGTCACGGAAAAACATAGAAGAATTATAATTTTGTTAGTGTATCTTGATATTATGATATTACACTATCGTAATAGTAGGTATATCAGTAATATATATTGAAATAGGCAATAAAACGCGTAACACAGGGTTAAATTTGACAATTAAGGGTCCACAGGGTCCATTTGATACATTCTCTCATCTTAGCAGATGGATTGCAATCTTTAGAGAAAAGGTGTCGAGTGGGTATGCTATCCTTGTTCTACCGGTATTTTAATGGAAGATGTTCCGAGGAACTAGCGTCATTGATCCCTTCGGCATCGGTGCATAGTCGGGAAACACGCCAAACGTGTGCCCAACATATGTACACGGTTGACATTTGTCACATGAGAACGGGTCGCTTCTTCGACTCGTTCTTGTGTTCAACAGCTCGGCTGTGGGACGATTTGCGAGGGGCCTCTGTGTTTCAAGACCAATGTTCATTCCTTCCTCTCCTCACAAAGACCCTCCACACAACCACACAGCATCTCAGATGACATAGGCTCCGAGGGAAATTATTTTCCTCGGGGCCTCCTGTGTGGAAAAACAAAAATTAATGATGAAAAAATTTAAAAAGTAAATGAAATCAAATACCTGAGTGTAATACTCGATTCAAAACTAACGAACACGGCAAATGAGTGAATATGTGCTCAAGAAGGTATCAAAAAAAGTAAAATTTCTTAGAAGACTAATAAATCAATTAAATAGAAACACCACAGAGCTCATTTTTAAAGCTATAGTTACTCCTCATTTAGATTACCGTTAGGTACTAGATGTTATATTTGGCCTATGAAGCAAATTTGAATAAGCTAGAAGTTATACAAAACAGAGTTATGAAATGTATACTTGGGAAAGGCAAATACGCAAGGGTTAATCAAATGAGAGAGGAGCTAAATTAAATTCCAATAAAAAAGATACCGCTATTAAATGTTTTAATTTTTGTGGAAAAAGTTATGAAAAACCAAATGCCAAAATACTGGATGAAATTGTTTTTAATAGAGATGTACATAATTACGAAACAAGAAATATGAATTGAGTTAGATTAGAATTGAGATGAAAAATCAAAATCACAGAACTGCTAAATGTTTAGAGAACTAAAGATGTATGATGAAATGCTTGAAAGTATGAACAATGAAGAAAGAATGAATGTATTTATAAAGAAATGTTATGCTTAATGTGCAAATATTGATTTTTTTGCTTATTAGTTTATATTCATGTAGTATAAACTTACTCAATAAATAATAATAAAAATATGTACATATACCTATTTCCCATGCAGGTTATATAAACCAATAGAGTTTGTAAATGAGATTTTAAAAAAATGATTAAACCGCAGTACTCGGAATTTCTACCGTTTTATAACATATTTCTCTTGAACGCTTTTAAGTTTTTAAGTTCCTAAAAAAGTTCCTTTTTAAAGATAATATAGCATTTGCCAGGGCAAAACGGTAATAACAGTATGTCAAATAAGAGTAGAAAACATAGGAGGGCGCCACTGTTGCTCAAATGGCAATTACTAAAAAAGAACTAATGGTGAAAAAGTAAAGCTGTGTAACCTACATTCATTTTTATAAAAACATTAAAAAGGCATAAGAGTGAAATTTTTTTTAATTCAATACAGATACCTACATATAGGTTTATTATTATTATTCCTTTGAAATTTTGTGTTAACATAAAGAAGAATAACGATATTGTTTTAAAATATAAAGCACAGCTTAGAACTTGTTCACGTTTATTTAATACTAGCTTATGTACCTAGTGTTGTCCGGGCTTTAGATCATGTCTCTAATTTTAGATCTGAATATATTTAACTCATTAAGATCTAAAAGTAGTGTAACTTATCTCACCATTAAGCGCCCTTGAGGTGATTTTTCACGAAAACGGCGCTCTACAAATTGTCCAATTATTATTATTATTATTATCAATTGTGATTCTTCCTTTCTACTTAAATTCAAATTTATGTTAAATTAAATGAAAGCCAATTACTTTGTACTACACCATTTAATCAAATTTATGTCATTAAGTGGGTACCTTAACAACAGTGCTTCTTCTTGATTTTAAGATTTTTTCTTTAAGAACAAAAAAATGTTTTTTTAAATGAGTATACAGTGTTCTTAATTTTCTGTGTCATTTGCACTAATTGTCATTGCAAGGAATATTTGACATTTAAATTAGTGTTGCCAGCCTACAAATTATTTAGTTCAATTTTTTATATTTTCTACTCTTATTTGACAGACTATATATGAACTTCCCTCGATGGAAAAATCGCAAAGTATGCTCCGAAAATTATTATAAACACGTACTTTTCTTGTATTTTACAAGTTACATGTATGAAAAAATTTACAGAGTTTCAGTAAAAGCTATTTAAGACATTTTTTACAAGAATTTTGCTCTATTTTAAACGGGTCGTGTTTTAATTTGGGACAACTTGGGTCTCCTCGTCTCCTGTGATTAGACGGTTTTTAGCATAAATATTATCGTTTTTAATATTAGCGCGCTCCATCTAACATTCATATTTACATATCTCCTCTTCTTCTTCTTTTTGAGAGCTTAATGTTTAGGGTTGAATATTTCAATCTTATTGATGGTATTTTTCTTTATATTAACTCGACACAGGAAGCTCTGAGGAAATTAATTTCCCTCGGTCCTTTGTCGTCTTTAGAGATGGTGTGGGGGGTCTTTTTGAGGAGAGGGGGGAATGAAGTCTGGAAGAGACTCATGGTGTAGGAGAAAAGAAAAAAGTAGGCCAGCAAATCGTTCCACAGCCGAGTTATTGAACTCGAGCACGAGTCGTAGCGGTTGGCGTGTTTCCCGACTATACCAGGAATCAATGACGCTGGTATCTTCCATTAAAATACCTGTAGAATAAGGGCAGTACTCATACCTGACGTCAGTGCTGTAAATATTGCAAGATAGAGGAATCTATGAAACGGACCGCCCGTTTTTGCAGTCAAAGTGGGATTGGGATGAAAACTTGAAATTAATAATTATTTTATTTAAGAAGTACCTAGAAAACAATAATAATCTAAACGAAAATATGAAAGAGAAAAAGACACACAAAAACAGAAAAAGATAATGGTCGCAAACTGGTACGCGGACATCCCGGTTAGAAGAGAGGTTCTGGGTTCGTGTCCCAATAACGACCATTATCTTTTTTTCTGTTTTTCTGTGTCTTGTTCTTTTTCATATTTTCGTCTATATTATTATTGTTATTTTCTTCTTGAATGATATATTACATTGATAGGAATAACGAAATAATAAAAGAGTTTTTCTTATAACAAAATTTAATAATTATTCATTCCTAACTTCAGATTGATGAAAGACGCAAAGAAATAAAAAAAAATGTACGCAGTTCACACGTCGTAAGAGGGAAACGTTCAGAAAACTAAAGTAGACAAGAGTGAGAAGGCTACGAAGCACCGTACAAAGAGGAGACCGATTATACTATTTCATTCTCTTGCAGGCTAAATCCTAAAGATGTATGTGTTCGTCTCCTTTTAGAGTCGCTTTTTTGTTTCATCGAGTTTCCAATCACTACGGGGCTAAAGAAGATTTTTAACTTTAAAAAAATTATGTAATTGAGGAAGACATAAATATGTTCAAGGTAGTAGGACAGAAGGCTTATGAATAAAAAGTATACATATTCGTGTGTTCGGATTTATTCCACGTTACTCCAATTATAGCTTTCGGAAGCTTTTCATAGAAGTTATTTTAGTACTTGATCGATCCAACGTCTTTCTTTGTCGCCTTCGAATCATGTACCGTGCAATACGGAAATTAATTGTTTAATTTAATTATTAATTCAATTCCAAGTAAAATTATTTGGGGATATGTGATGGATAATTTTGTCGAAGAGGATATAATGAAAAGCAGTTTCCATTGGAGCGATCACGCGAAATAAATAAATTTGCTCCGATTGCTCGACATTTCCCAGATCATTTTTAATATTTTTCGACAACATAAAAAAAATCATACCTTCGAATTTTAACACTGAGTCATAAAAACTTATTAAAGTACTTATATAGCCAATGAATCAACCTGTGTTTTACTGTTTATTTCATATTTGTAGGATTTATTAAAAAAATATTAAAATATCGTAAAATTTATAACCGCGCGAATCCTACGTATTTTTATTTTAAAACTACCGTGGGGGGTAGGTACTTTATTCGTGTCAACATAGAATATTTTAGATTTTTGTATGTTGTCTGTGGTAACTTTGATAATGAATGGTTCATATCTATGGAAAAAGGACTTAATTTTAACCGTAAACGACTGATCAAAAGATCGGCTAGTAAAAAATAATTTAAAAATATATTTTTAACATCGTTCCAAAATAATTTACGAAGTTCGATTTGCAACATTTGTGGTCATAATAGATAATGCATTTCAATAGCTTAATTTTCTAATAAATGACTGGCGATGGAAATGTATTATTAATTTATTTATTTTTTTGGCAAATCGACAGTTTACATTTATTTCAGTTTGAACAGCCAAAATAAAACCAATTATGGATTTCCTCCTTGTGACTTTACTTATACTGAGAGAGCCACATAAGGAATAAGTAAATTAATTTTATAAAAAAGGAATATGAATCCAAAAATTATATAAAACAAAAAAATATAAAACCATTTTTTTTAAACAAAAAAATCTATCAATACATTGGTAGCCATGGAGAGAGGTTGTACATATAAATCAAATCATAACAGAAATATAAACAACAAAAGCATAAACATTATTCACGAACCATAAGAGAAATATTTTTTATGGACCTCTTATATTTGGTAAGTTCGCAATTGAAAATGTCCACCTTGGATAACACGCTGTTGTAACTATTGCATAGTCTGTTCAAGCAAGAATTCTGCTTACAGTTTGTCTTGCATTGATCCACCCTGAATAGGACAGAAGAGCTGTAATTATTATTTTTAACTATTTATTGTAATTATTTTAAATAATTACAAAAAATGTTTTACGAATGGTAGGAAAATGTGGTCCATTTTTGGACCACCATAAATCGCAGAAAAATAAAAGTGGTCCATTTTTCGACCTTAATCGCTCCAGTGGTTAGAAGGCGGGATGAATTATAAAATTCGAACTGTACAGGGTTTTCAGTTAAAAGGACCAGATCAAACGAACAATCAGCAAGCGTTTTGCCTCTCTCTTTTATAATTCTTTGTCGTATTTTTCTTATTATTCCAGAACAAATAAAATCAATTTTAAAAAACTGAACATCATCAACAAAAATCAATTTCAAACTTTATTTATATATTTTTAAGTGGTAACGTTCACTGTTTGATTTATAAGCACTAACTCAATTAAAAAAATTGAGTGCAGTTCACACGCGGTAGAAATGAAATTACACCCACACAATCTCAACCAATAGGAGCCTTTAAAAGTGAGCTCATAATCAAAGCGGCCAATGAGCGCGGCTTGACGCTTTGTAGGCACTGTAAGTAGGTGAAGTTTTATTATATCTCATTCTCTCGCAGGCTAAATCCTATAGATGTATGTGTTTGTCCCTTTTTAGTGTCATTTCCGTTTCATTTAGTTTCAAATCACAACGGTGCTAAAGAAGTTTCACTTTAAAAAACACTCCGGTTTAAAATAAGTATTCGAAATTTATTTACAAGTTCCTTTTATATTTTGAACCGTAGTTTTTTATTTAATTGAATGAGGCCTTGTAAATTAAACAACCACGTTCTAGTACTTAGGGGTATACATTAATTATGTGAGCAGTTTTTCTTCCAATCTAGACCCCCCCCCCTTGGTGAGATAAATTTGGACCACATCGTATATTCTTTTCAAGTAACGTGAGATTTTTCTGGACCCCCCCCCCCCCCTTTTTGAGCTCATGTTATTAATGTATGCCCCCTAAGAAATATTATTGTAAACTCTATTATAGGTATAAGGTATATTTGCGGCACGTTCCAGAGTGGAGGCTACTCCCAGTATCGACCTGGAGCAAAACCACCATTCAGAATTGAATTGAAACTTCAAATGGCTTTAATCGTATTTGGTGACCAGTTCTCATAGCCAGGTAATTCCCCATCTTCCTTTTCCACATCACCTACCCTTCCCCACTACCTTCCGCCTCACTACAAACTCCAATCGGGGATCCCGTATTACATACCTTACTAGTTTTAGACTGTTGGGAGCAGAGGTACTTATGCAGAAATTACAGCATTTTTATCGTTTCCCGAAAGTATAAAAAAAAATTGTCCAAAGTGTTTAAGAAGCCCAGCACTTCACAACGAATTTATTTTATAGTGTATGTATCTGTTTTCGGAAAACAAATCCTAATTATTTTATGATTGATCTCCTTTCTTACTTTGTCTATATAAACAGTCTACCAACAAAATATAATATCAAATAAAGGAGAAATAAAGACGTTACGATATTTCCCGAAGGAAATGCTTTGGTTTGATTGATCGATGTATTTGCTCAGATAAATGGTCATTAGATAGAGGTTGGGAAATATCAACCGGGTTAATGCTTTTTTCGCCATTTACAAATATTATATTAAGTTTTACTAGCAATACCCGGCTTTGCCCGAGTCAAAATAAAATTAATTTTAACAAAATATCTACTAAAATTTAAACTAACCTAACGTAACAAAAAATTGGTAAAAATAATACAGACATCTTGTAAAGACAATAAATTATTGTTCAAAAATAATTTATTGTCTTTCTTTGCCCGAGTCAAAATAATATTAATTTTAACAAAATATCTACTAAAATTTATACTAACCTAACGTAACAAAAAATTGGTAAAAATAATACAGACATCTTGTAAAGACAATAAATTATTGTTCAAAAATAATTTATTGTCTTTCTTTGCCCGAGTCAAAATAATATTAATTTTAACAAAATATCTACTAAAATTTAAACTAACCTAACGTAACAAAAAATTGGTAAAAATAATACAGACATCTTGTAAAGACAATAAATTATTGTTCAAAAATAGTTAAATGAGCCAAAAATAATACAGATAACAATTATTTATTATCTCCATAGGATGTCTGTATTATTTTAGTCCCATTTTTTGTAAGGTTAGGTTAGGTTTTGATAGATATTTTGTTGGGGGAAGTTTTGTCCGTAGGATATTTTATCGGAGGATATTTTGTCACGGAACCCTTTTTCGAAGGCTTCGATTATTCTTAAATTGATTCTTCGGTTCTACACAAACACAAGGAATTTATGTTATTTAAAAACATCACTTTCATGGAAATTAATTAAAATTCACGCGGTAAATGTCGTTTAAAAAATGTTTGCTGTTTAAGACAAACCCCGCGAGATTTTTGCTCTATTTTAAACGATTCGTGTTTTATTAAATATTTTCATAATTTTAAACGGTTTAAATTTTTTTTTTGACGGTTTAAATATTAGCGCGCTCCTCTAACATTCGTAATTTCATATCTCTCCATCTTCTTTTTTTTGAGCCCGGTTGCGGAGCCTTAATTCATAAGTTATTGTTAACACTACGTTTCTAAGCTCTGGGATCAATGCTGCAAGCAGCTGGCAATTTAGCAGGAATCTCCAAGTCGACGACGTGCATTGTTATAGTATAATAGAGTGACCCAAGTAATAAAACTTTGGGACTAAACGTAACCGATGACCGCTATAAGTAATGCACATTTGTTTATAGTACGCAACATAAGATAACGAACGGATGGCGGTCCGTTAACGAAAAACGGTTCGTTACGTAACAGAAATTTAGTACTTCGTTTATAAAACCGGCCCTAAATCAACCAACTAAACTTAACTAATTGGTTAGTAATTTTACCATTCGTATTATAAGTTCTTCTCATTAGTCATGTCATAACTCATAACTTACACGTCATAAGTAATTCGTTCTAGTTTTAAGTTTTAATATAAAAGTAATTAGGTCGGCGGTACGTTTATCGCTTTAGTTCGGTTTCGATGCCCTAAATTTTTGGGATATTAATTAACAAATGGTTATTAAAGCGAATTCAGATAAGTTTATACAAGAACAGTAATTTTGACGGCATCTGTGGATAAGTGGTTACGATTCTCGGCTACGAATCCGGAGGTCGCTGATTAAAAACCCAGGTTGCGCAAGTAAATTTGGGGACCCCCACAGCCGAAGGGTAAGGCTCGTCGAAGGGGTAAGGCTCTTGGCTAGCGCAGGTCGAAGTTTGCGGGTACAAATCCAGGCGTGTGTTATTATATATGAATGTTTTGATTAATTGGTGTTATTTGATTATCAATATATTAAAAATAATGTAACGTATGTTATCGGCAGGTTCCAGAGTGGAAGACATTCTCAGTATGGCCCTGGTGTAAGACCACCATTCATGATTGAAACATTGCTTGAAATGACTTTAGCCATAGGTGACCAGTTCTAAATAGCCACGGAAATCCCGCCTTCCTCTTCCCCATCTCCTCCCACTCATCACTACGTTCAGTCTGACAAAATATCCCAATTGTGTATGAGATAGTCTCACCGGCTCAAGACGGGAGTAGTTGGGACTCTTGTGCGGTATTCACATAAAAGAGGGGGAAAGGAGATGAAATTGGGAAAACCGTAATCTTCGGATAAATCCAAATGGCCCAAGTCAAATAGTAGGTACCTACCTATTTGATTAACGCGTTGAGCTATGTTGTCCGGGGACAATCATAACTTCTTTATTCTTCCGCATACGAGTAACATAATCTTATGACACCCTTTATTCGTCCATCCGCTCTACATGTCCAAACCGTCATCCGTCTCCTAAAATGATTGTTCTTTGCAAATTCGTACTCAACATTATTTTTTACGCTAACCCTTGACGTAACCCTACTCCAGATTTTCATTAATTTGAAGAAGCCATGTTTGCTGTGACATCCCTGACATCTGCTTCCATCTATTTGTTTGCCATATTATATTATTGTCCTGACACTTCTTTCTCAGTCCATCTGCTCCGGCTCTAAAAAACGCTTAAACATCCCTTATTAAACCTACCTACTACAGGTCATATCAACAGACACTTTTTTTTAAAAAGACCTTAGAATGCAGAATCATGGTCATTTCTATAACCAATACAGCAGTTTCAGAATGAAGCTAGCAGTCTACAATGGAGTTGTTACCTACCCTGATGTATGGCAGTGAGACATGGAACTGGCGGAGGAAGGATGAAAGTAGACTGAATGCTGTTTAAATGAGATCCCCTGAAGCGTACATGTGGTAAACCATGTGTGATCATGTGAAAAATGTGAGGCTGATGTAAGCGTCATGAGTAAGATTAGGAAAGGGACCCTCAGATGGTTTGGGCATGTGGAGCGAATGAACGAAAAAAGTAGTTAAAAATAATATATGACGAAAATGTGAATGGTAGAAGAAGTCGATCAAGTGAATCCGATACTAGAGATTACGGGCTATGTCAGAATAATAGAAGATCATGTATGAGGCAATGTATGGAATGTGAAGGAGGCAAAGAGTGTGTGCCAAGACCGAGTTTTTTGGCGGTCCGTCCTCTCTGCCTATCCCTGCGGGGAAACGGTGTGAAGGTTAGGTTAGTTTCTATAACCAAAATAATTTTCATAGCCATCAGTGTTATATTTCTGTTAGATATTTGTTCAAAGAAGTTCTAAAATCAAGTTTTTAAAGCTTACATTTATTTAATAAGGATCTCTCATCACTTTGAACCTTTTGCAATTACCGTTTTGTTTGTATCTGACAGATGGTAATTTTTACGCGCAGTGTTCGTCACTTTAGTTGGATAAAGTTCTAACTTAACCTTACCACGTTCTCAGTTGTCAAAGTTAGCAAAGAGGAATTATCTTAATTTATTTAACAATTTCTGATTTTGAGGATCAGTCATGTCTAAAGTATTTTAAAGGATTTTTAAAAATTAAAACGTGGAATAGCATTAGGGAAATGTAGTTAGGACCTTATGGTATTAATTATTATGCCCTAGCTAAAGCATATAGTTCTATCTTTAGGTATGTTCTAAAATGAAATGGTAAGTAAACGTTATATATAAATATTTTCCTTTAACGTATTGATTGTGCAGTTGCTTAGTCACACATCTCGGAAAAATCTAAATTTGAGTTGAGTAAGCAGTTATACGTAAAATTGAACTCTGTATCTGGTCAATACTGAGATTATTCTTAAACACTGCCAAATCAATTATAATGCAGAAAAACTTACAGTGAATTAAACAAAATGTGGATGTTTTCTAGGTCACTAGTACGATATTTCAAAATATGATAATAATGTACCGGATCGTTATGCCTCTCAGTGTACCCACTCCGGGTGTAAAAACCGCCTAAACATTCCTTATTAAACCTACCTACATTATCCTTTTACACTTTTTTGAGCTCATTCTTCATTCATTCATACGTGACCACATACACAATACTTTGGGGGGTTGATGCTAGAAGTGTCCATGTCAGTTTTTGGTAATTTGATTTTTTCCTCTTAAGTCAGTTCTTCATTACTGAGAATCGTAACCCCTAATCCAATTTCTATGGTGGACAAGGCTCCTCCACTCTTCGCTGTTCTGACTGCGTGGAGAGCCATGTAAACCGACGTACCAGACGCCAGTGATATTTGGTCACTCCTGCGCATTGGTGACCTTCCGTGGCTTTTTCTGCCAAACACTTTGCCAGTGACTATGAGTTTCTTCAAGTTGGAGTCCTCAGTTTAACGAGCAACGTATTCAAAGTATCTTAAAATGTTCTTCTTCTTCCTTTCACTGTCCCAACTTTTTGCTTAGGTAGGCTGTTGGGGTCGGCTCTTCTCGTTATCAGGCTATATCTTCTTCGTTTCTGGATACCGCTTTCATTCAGGCCGTTTCCCTGTAATATTTTGGAGCATTGAGTCATCCAGGAGTTCTTTGGTCTTGCTCTGGATGACTGTCGATGAAGCTCCGTCTTATGTACCTATACCATCTCAACTGTTGTTCCTCCAGCTTACTGTTTATGTCCGTGACACCCAGGATACCACGAATGCGTGAACTTTTAATCCTATCTTTTAGTGATACCCCTGCGGACCATCTAAGCATTCGCATTTTTAGGCGTATTGTAGGCAATAATTTAAATTCTATAATGGATATAGCTCTTCCAGAATGGATATATTTATGGGTTCCAAATGCATAAATTTGGTTAGAGTATCAGATAAATCATAAATCATAATGTATGTCATATTAGACATACTCGTCTGTTGTTCCGGCTTTTGACACGACCCGCCTCAATTATTTAACCTTTTTGATCGTGCCGTGCATTCTGAAACGTTCCTGCTATCAACATTCAGAAAACCGTCTAACAATAATCCAAATACTTATAAGCTAATAGCTGGTTCCCGGCATGCCTTGCAATGCCATATTCAAAGAAAAAAATTGTTTCTCCCTGCATGTCCTTTCATCCTCTCCCCTCTCCCGTTCCCCCTTTCCCCCGTCCCGCAAAACCCCCTCCCGCGTTCCATATGTTCAGTCTCAGTACATTCAGTTTTCAAACAGCTCGGGTGCCAAATATTACAATTTTTTATTAAATTTTTCATTTTTCGTATATTACAAATATTCATGTTTGTATATTATAACAATCAATCAATAAAATTTGGTACCTAACATAGGTACCTATTTAAAATATCTATAATTTTAAAAATCCATAGACAATTCTTTAAATACAAAAAAACAACTGCCTGCTAAATTCAATTTTATCAAACGCGCGAACTTTCAAACGTGTGAAGTTAAAATAGTCATTAAGTTTTCTGAAATTTTCAATTTTCTGCACAATTTCCTTAATTTTTCTTTCCGAAAGAACCTTCTACAAAGCATTGGAAAACTTTAAAAAAAAGATGAATGAAATAGGTAAAGTCGTTCTGAAGTTATGGCGTGACCAAGGGAAAAAAGAGTTAATTTTTATATATATAGATCTAACTTACCAATAGCGCCATTTTCCCACAGAGAATAGAACGCCATTCATCTCTATTATTGGCACATAATTATTGCTTCATCTACATATGTACATTGCGATAGCGTTTTAAAAAAATTCTTTTACATTAACGCATAAAAATACAACCATGTTAATTACACGTTTTGATATTTCGTATACATTTTTAAACTTAAGTACCTAACAATGAGTAGATAAATAGGTACCGACCTAATGAAAGTAATAAACATGTATGTATACAACAATGACATATGATATTTTTCTTCATGTACGTAATAATATCATTAAAAATGATATAAGATGAGTTACTCAGTTTAATCACGTATATTAAAAATATAATTTATGATGTTAGGTACATTTCATTAATTTGTGAGATCAGAAAATTGCTGACCTCATAATATAATAATCAAATAATAATATAACAAGATATCGGTTCGGCACACTTACCTACATAAAGGAGCCAAGTGTCCTCATTTCCAATCAGCTTTTCACTTGAAATTATCACTTAAAACGTCCAAAAAAACGTGCCTGGTCTAAAACTGAAGCTATTTCAGTCGAAACACAAACAACTGATTGATTTTCCTTCTAAGAACTTTCCAAAAACAGCAGTTTCCACTGCCCTACATTCGCTGCAACCAGCCACGGAACCTCGAACCAGGTTTAACCTAAATTGCGAATACAGTTATACTATTTTCATATATTTATCCAGCTAGATAAACCTTAGCTATATGCATGACACTCCGACATTTTGCTGTGATCCAGAGCTACAAAATGACATGAAAATCGAAACATTCGGTGTAGAAATGACCAAGTTCCAACCCAAAATAGAAAGTAAAATTTTAGCAGGGTTTTGACATTTTTGCTCTTTGCCGCGTTTTCAGCGGCCACGTTTTCAAAATGGCGACGCTCTCACTACAGCATCCGGAATCAGGGACCATACGAGCAGACCATCCCCTCAGCTTCGGCTGTTTCCGTAAGCGTTCGTGTTTTTCCGTAGTTGATCGGGTGAACTCGGGTTCTGGGGGTGTG
Source organism: Limnephilus lunatus (assembly GCA_917563855.2). Lineage (NCBI taxonomy): Eukaryota > Metazoa > Arthropoda > Insecta > Trichoptera > Limnephilidae > Limnephilus > Limnephilus lunatus. Next base: position 18,780,105 of record OU830596.1, on the reverse strand, counting down.
TTGTGATTATTTGTAGGAAATTCGTGTCGGGAATTCAAAGCGACTTCAACGCCGCGGGCGAGAAAATTTGTAAGCTTAAGTAAAGAAGATTTTAAGGTTTGGAGATTGGATAAGCTTCGGGAAAATGTCGATGGAGGGTGGATAATAATAAACATCACCATAAATAACGAAGAATAAATGAAATCTATGATTTTATGAATAAAATGATTGGGTTATACTGAAAATTTATCGTAAATATTATCTTTACCTATATTATTATTCGAAAAACATTATTTTTGATAAAACATACATTTTGATATGGGTGGGCAATTTTTGGGTTTTATTTTCTTGAAACATTTTTTTTGTTAAAATTACTTGCAAATAGTGTAACGTACTATTACGTAGGTTTATAATAATAATAATATTTGGCTAATTTAGCGCCGTTTACGTGAAAAATCACCTCAAGGGCGGCGATAATATATTAACTATTCAGGAGAGTGAAAATAAAGTTTTTATTTTTTCAATTAATCATATCTCCCGTTTTTATAAATACTTAATTTTGATTTATTTTTATAAAATAACATTGAATAGACCTTTCGGGGTGCTTAATTTTTTTTTTGTAAATTTTTTTAAAACAGTAGTACTTATTTTTTTAAAATTTATCATTAAAAAAATCTCTTAGAATGTAAGTACCTACATCGTAAAACACGCAATTATTTACCTAGAAATATTTTTAAAATTACATGTTGCACTCTTTTTTTACATATATGGTACTTTACAGCTTTTTAAATCCCCGCTGTCAATATGAATGCAATAAGAAATCAACAATAATGATGGGATCATCAAAACTGTCAATAATTAATTTAATTAATATACCTATTTACAATATACCTATATGTACTAATTCCCAACAAAATGTTATTGAAATTTACTGTCAAAAAGTAGCAAGTAAATTAGCAGTAAAAAGTCAAACCAAAATGTTTGAAATCGATTTTGACTCTAATAGGGCCTTTCCATCAATGTTCAAGTATTCATAACTTACCTGTTAATTGGAAGCGGCTCACGTGCGTTGTGCGGCCCGTTTGGAGGCAACAATTGACTAGCAAACCTGATTTTATCCCGTATAATTAGGTCAAGTTATAGAAAAGATAAACGGATAGAAAATGGTTTCAGTTTTTTTTGTGTTTTTTTCTATCTTCTTCTTTAACCAACGCTTCGGCCAGTAAGTGTCCATCATCGGGGCAGATGTGAAATTGAATATTTACGGGAAAAGTGTGTTTTTTAAAAAAAAAACTTTACATAGATGACACAGGAAGCCCAGAGGAAAATAATTTTCCTCGGAGCCTTTATCATCTTTGGGGATGCTGATGTGGGTATTTTAAAGAAAAGAATGGAGAGGAAGTTCTAGGAAGTAAAATGGTATTAGGGTAAATGAAAAAGAATTTCCTTGACCCATCGCGTTCCACCGCAGGGAGGGATGAATTCATACGTCCGTCACTCCTGAACACGCTGACCTCCAGATTCCCCCCCCCCTCATACCTTTTTCCTTCACAGAACTTCCTCTCCTTTCTTCCTTAAAAAGACCCTCCACACAGTATCCCCAAAGATGTCATAAGCCCTGTGGGGAATTATTTTCCTCAGGGCCTCCTGTGTAGAGCTAAAGTTAAAAAAAATCATAATAAATCCAAAAAAGATTCAAACAACGTTTCTAGTAATCTTTGATTTTTTCGATGTCTTCGTACAGAAATAGATCTTCTTTGTAAACATTTTTTTTTTCAAAACTCTGTTACCTATCAAAAGCCAATACCGAGATGAACAGGTATCTTATTTTACAATCCACTTAATAGTATTTTTTATGTGAATATATATATATTCGGCATTATCGGGAGCATCTCCTATCCTTTTCCTATATTCTTCTTCCTCTCCCCTTCCAATAACCCAAAATAAATTTTGAAATATTAAAACTTTATTTCTGATGTACTTTAGCATAAAAAAAATCTGTGGCATGACTTCAGTTCATTTGTATATTTATCACTGTATATTATGTAAAAGCTGATTGTTTCTTACAAATAAATAAATAAATTATATTTTGAAAGAAATATGATTCAGTTTGTCCTCGCGTTTCAACAAATTAGCGTTCTGTTAGAGTCGAGGATAAATCGTCTTGCTTTGAGAACTGAGAAGAGAACCAAGCACATTCTGATCTCAAATCTCTACCTCTGCACTACAGGCGACTTGCACATCAAAGTAGTGCATTCGCTGGGTAGGCATAAAATGTCCACCCCGGGGTCGTGGCCTGGTGAAATTATTTATTTTTATTTATTAATTTTAAATAGACTTTTACATCTGAAACAGAAAATCAGAAAAAGATACGGACACATCTGGGACTCGAACTCAGGAAATACGCCTTACCGGGGCGTAACTCTATCAACTGTGCTAATGTGTCCCTATCCGATTCGGTCATATTTAACTGAATCATACTTTAACTGAGAACTACCAACATTCTTGGACTAATTTATCAATTTTTTTTATTTATTATGCGACATCTGTTGACTTTTCTGTAAGTCTGGGATGGATTTTTTAAAATTAATTAAATTAAATTTTTATTTAATGTGCGACATCTATTGACTTTTCTGCAAGTCTAGGATGAAATTTTTTAATTAAATTAAAATATTTTTTTTATTTAATTAGTAAAACATAAAATTGTAATATTTTAATTAATGAAATCTTTTTGTAGTGCAAATCAACCACGAATTTATTATTACGAATTTGTTGATAAAAAAAGTAATCCCTTTTATAATGTGTAGGTATTCCTTTGAAGTGTGAAGTTGCGCATGTAAATTTTACTTGATTAATTTGCATTATTTCACAATTTAAATTAATTTCTAGTATATTATATTGGGAGTATTTCCTGTCCTTATCCTATATTCCTTTTCCTCTCCTTCTCACTTAAAATTAATTTTAAGATATAATAAAACTCGATCTCCATGTAACTTTAACATAGGAGACCTTTTTGGCTTAACTTAATTTAACATAGTACATAATATATACCTCTATATTTTTAATGTAGATATAAGATGTTTGTCTCTTACAAATAAATAAATATTTGCATCTCGTTCCAGAGTGGTAGCTACAACCAGTATCATCTTGGTGAAAGACCACCGTTCAGAATCGAAATTTTGCTTGAAATGGCTTTAGCCGTGTTTTGTGACCAGTCCTGAATAGCCAGATACTTCCACATCTTCCTCTTCCCCATCTCCTTTCCACTATCTTCTACTTTTTAAATCATCTCTACTATTTTATGCGTACACTTTTTTAAACCAAAAACACACGTTTTTATATTACTTTGAATTGCATCGACTTAATACAACGCATTACATTGTTAACAAGTTCCATTAAATTCTTTGTGTTAACAATTAATTAGAGCTATACATATAAGACAATTCGTCTATTTGTTGTAATATTTTTATTAATAATGTGACATACAAATATCATGAGTTGCTTTGCTGACAAAGAAACTACAATTAAAGTTATTTGTCCGTCTTCAAAATATTATATCACTTTGTAATTATAAACTTATTTTTCAATCTTCTTATTACTTCAATCTGTGCTACCCAGCTAGACAACAGAACAACAATCATCTATCATTTTCTGTCTCCATGACAACATCTTTTTAAAATTCGAACATAAAGGAATCCTATGCATTTCTAGGTAGGTATTCCTTTACATACATATTAATAAAATTTAAAAAAAATAATAACACGTGAACGTGACCGTCGCATTGAGTTCCCCTGCATTATCATAATCCTAGGATATATTAAGAATCTTGCTACTTCAAACTACAGAACTGTCGCATGTCCGCAGTATGGAGTAGGCTAGTTATAGGTTGTCCCGAACGTATATATATATATATATATATACACGACAAAATATCATGTGAGCAGTTAGTAAATTTATCCGTCTAAACACCAGGATATTTATATGAATACCGGGTGACTTAAAAAACATGTGTTTTTTGTTTAGAACGTGTTTGAAATTAGTAAAACAATAACGTTATTACTCCACTCAGGAAGCCCGAGGAAAATAATTTCGATCATAGCCTAAGTCATCTTAGGGGCTCCTGTGTGCAGCGTCTTTTTAAGAAAATGAAGGATAGAAAGTTTTGTAAAAGTAAAAGTTACGAGGGTGGGTCAGTATGTCCAGCAGTGACAGATGTATAAATCGAGAGTCCGGCTGGAGAGGTCAATATACTTGCCTCCACCAGTCTCTCTCTCGATCCGTTGCCAATAACCGGACACGTCACCAAACATAGCGGTCACAGGGGTCACCTATGGCAGAGGTATTGGTTATCCAAAAAATTCCCGAGGCGGTCATACTCACCTCCCAAATTATATTACGAAATACGAACCAAAATTACCGAACTCGTGACATAAGCCCATTATTAAAATAACTAGAAGTTGAAAACGCGCTCCGCAGGTTTTTACTGCTAGGCCCTGCGGGCGGCTTTTACTTCGGCTTCGCCCAATTTGAGTGTAGGTAGCTATTTTATAAATCTGATAAGAACTGGTTCCAAAAATAGCCAATACCTCGGATCCACTGTGATACAGCGATAGCTAGTCACAGAGTTAAAGTAACCGTGACAGGCAATTACGCCATATGTAATCTCTCCATACCCGGAAAGATACTTAAATTCTATAAATCCGTAGAACTTTTACCTAGGAAAGAAACGTCTACATTTGAGCTGCTGACGGAAGTAGCGTCACCTTGTGTCGAATTCTTGAATTCGAAACCGATTTAAAAGTAGCGTTGTGTGAAATTCAACGTATACAGATATTATTTGTGGCGCGGCGCGTAAGGCGATGGCGTCCGACATGCACTCGTAGCTGGGTTAACCACGCAGACGCTACAACTAAAAACAAAAATAAGAAGAAAAAATATTTAACCCTCCGTTTTCTATCCTGCAACTCGACAATTCACAAAAATAAATAATACGAATCTGTAACAATAGTCGTCAACATTTTTGATTTTTTTTTTATTTTAGGACGTACCTACACTTATAAGTTATTTATAAAATTCACTACCTAAAAAATATTAATTTCGATTGAGCATTTCTCTGTCTATGTAACTCTGGTTCAATGAACTTTCTAATAATTATAACGTAATATTCTAATTTTTTGATAATTGTAATATTTTTAGCATGACAGTCTTTCTGAACAGTGTGTAGGGAGATGTTTCCAAATTGAAGAGATATCGTGTCTCTCGCTTTATATTAAGTCTACACTCTCCTAATGTCCCCTGTCACCCGGTAGAATTATTATACCCAATGGCCAACCGTTGGTTGTCGACCCAGATATAAATAAATTTGATTATAATTTAAAAGGGTGAAAAAATCTGAAATGTGACTTAAACCTATATTGAAAAGTCAGAATAGTTCTTGTTATTCTTTTTTTTAATCTATCTTCTTCATTGAATGAAAAATTAAAAATATATATCCAAACTTTACAAATACACTTTGTGGCGTCATTTTTAATTACATGAAAACAAATAACTTTGTAAAAACACCACTCTGTAATCAACGTTATCAACATGTTTCGAAAAGTAAGTTTTCTTCGTCAGAATAAGATTAATAATAAAAATAACAAAAACAAACAAGTATAGACAAATAAGAACTCTAGACACAATATTAAAGGGAGAGCTAATTAATTACTAGAAAGTGTTATAAAAACCATTATATAAATCGAAATATAAAAATATTTTTATAATGTGTAACAGCTTTATTTATATAATAAAAAACTTTTAAAACAAACAAAATAATAGGAAGTTTAAATGACAAAATAAATTATTGTAAATAAGGATTAATATGAAATTATATTTAAGAGACCGCATTTAAAAAAATAAATTGGTTTTTCTTCAAAGTCTTCTTTGGGATAATTCCGATATCAGCGTATAAGATCTTTAGTTGATAAATAGAAGAAAAGGTCGCATACAGATGAGATAGGCTGACGATTTGAAGCAAACTGCAGGCTTTGGATGTGTAGTGGCAGCCAAGAACAAGAAAATTTGGAAAAAAATTGGGGAATCCTGCGTCCAAAGTTCAAGCTGGTCGCCAGGAGGCTCATATAGAAGAAGAAGAAGGTTGATGGAAGACGTCACAACTGAGTGCTTTTGAAACATAGATATGTGACTGGTGCGAGTGAAGTTCAACTGAGTTGTTACGAGTCTGCAGGGTGAAGATTTATTGAGCCAATGCCCGATAGGAAAAACCATTATAATCACGTGTGGCGTGTGGTAATCGGAAGTTTAGCTTGATCGGACGTTAAAATAATGATTTTACGAATTTAACACATATTTGATAAGATATAATCAAAAGAATCTAATATTTAATAAGATATAATCAAATGAATCAACAGTTTTTTTTTCCGATTTCCTGACAAACCGCCGAAAATTCCTAACATTGTTCATAAAAATAAAATAAACAAATATAAGTAAATAGTTGTGTACCCCTGCACACAAGAGTCCTTCTGTTTTTAGTATGTGCGAACACCGCTTTATGCTGACTGTGAAGCAGCTTGATAGTGATTTGGGCAGGGGACCGCGGTGGACCACCCCTAAATCAACCGCGAAGTTTAAAATAAATAATAAATAAATTAAATTATATCTTTCGTAAATCAAAAATGGCGTTAAAATTTTCACCATTCAAAAATAATACCTACACAATAAAATAGTTACGTGGATAACGTGCGAAAATAATATAGTAAATAAATACAAGTGATTAAAATGCTTTTTAAAATGTGTGCAAAAGTAAAATTAATGTTCAATTTTAAATTTGTGTCTTATGAAGTATGAAAAGTTCAACAGGTTTTTATGCTCATTCAAGCAAAATTGCCGACGGGTTAGTTAAATGCAAACGAAATAATGCATCTAATTTGCTGACACTCTTTATTTTATGACAGAATGCCAATCGGTTTCGGCAAAATAAAAGTTAAATTAAATAAATTGTAAACTGGTTGTGTGTGTTGTTTTAAATAAATAGATATACGAAAGGTTACAGTGTTTTTAAATAACGTTCTTATAAAAATAAAACAATGAAATGAAAGGAAAGAGTTTTACGTTTTTCCATCTGTAACAAGAAAACTATGTTTAGGTAGAATGACAGTTATCATTTAAAAGAATGGAATCTTTAAGTTGTGATTTTAACCGCCAAAATATCTCACAACCCGAATACCAAAGACAAGATGGTGACAAGATGAAGAAAACTCAAACAAACTGGCAAAGTTACGTTTCTCCATATCAAGACTATCAACAGCACAGTAACCCTCATGAAAATGGCAGCTTGAATCATTCAATGTATCCTAATAATGGTGGTAATCAGTATAATAAATCGAATGCAGGGGATAGTAGGTATTATCAAGGATTTTATTCAAACCATAGAGAAGGTTATGATAGCAAAGGTCTTTATTCTTGTAACACCAGTTGTTATGATTTCAACACTCACCAAAGAAATGCTACAAGTCACTTTATGAGAGAATCCAAAAATGCTTATGGCGGTTACTGCAACAATGGAGTCTTTAATTATGGGCCAAGATATGGTAAAGATCATAACCCAGGGGAAACAAATAATGACCAATCACATGTACCAATACAAGTTAATAATAGCAATCATAGTTCTAAAAAGGATATTGGTACAGCTATTAAGAAAAGAGAAGAAGTCAAAACTGAAGATAAAAATGTAAAAATGAATTCGGACGATGTCAAGAAATCTATATCGTTTGCAGTTAGAAGAAGAAGAAAACAAGCGACAGACAAAATCAAATCAATTAATGATGCAACAGTAGAAAAAATTACCCCCAAGAGCGTTGATAGCAAAGAAAAAAGTAATTTAAAAACTGAAAGATTAAATAAAATGGATGTTGTAATTAAGAAAATCAGTAAGAACAATAATATTTGTAACAAGCGTAAAAAGAAAAATGAAAACTTAAAAAAAGAAACCAACAATAATGAAAAAAACTTTGAAATGAATTTGAAAGAAGAAAGAAAAGATTTGAGCAGCGTCAAAATAGAGACTACAAAAGCTAAAGCAATAGTTGAAATAGATACTAAAAAAGATAAAGAAATTAATGAAGAAGATGAAGGATTCCCTGATAATGAATCAGAATCGCAATTCGATTATTTTGAAGATGGCAGCATAAGTTCTGAAGACCATATTCCCCATGTTTTGGCGCCGTTTGATATCGCGGAAGATGGCAAACAGTCCCAAGTGCCACATTGCTTCAGCGCACATCATGGTGGAACAAGAAAGTGCCTGGCCTGGGCTTGCAAGGCTTGCAAGAGGAAGAATGTTACGGTGGACAGGAGAAAAGCAGCAACGCTGAGGGAAAGGAGGAGACTCAGAAAGGTAGAATATTGAAATTTTGTGAAATAAAACCGATAACATTTCAGTACATTCAGTTCGTTTAGGTTTAGAATTTTCAGCAAATTCAGTAATACATACGTTTAGGACTTTCGGTTCGTTCAGAAAATCATCTTAAAGGTAATACTTAAAAAAACATAGAATGACTGACAATTCAACGTGTTTGACGTACTAGATATAGGTTCGCCAATTCCACATGGGAAAGATACTCGTATGAGCCAACATACAATTATACATAAAAAAACTTAATTTATGATCAAGAAAAAAAATTTCAAAAAACACAAACTATCACTTACTAATAGACAAGTTGTATAAGCATACACAACTCCGACGATAAATACAAGGTTTGGACAAAGACACCACAAATACCAGGAAATAAAAGCTTTTTACAATATTTAGCAATATGGTTTATGTTTAAATATTTTATCCAGGGGGTTTGACAGTTTACAGGCCTTGCCACATCTGTAAACTGGATGCGTGTGTTGTGGAGGTTTTCAATAATAACTCTTGATTAACGCGAGTCAAATATATTTACATTGAAACTTTGTGTTACAATAAGTTAGCACAGATTTAATAATTATCTCGCATAGAGGAAAAGCAGGTGGATGGAACGAACGTTGAAACCGGAATAATTTTGCATTATTATGCACTTGGACGGAGAGCGGTGCCCAGTTGATACCAGTGTGTAAAATCGGATTTGAATAATATTTTTAAGGTTGTTCGATGCTCGGCTACAAATTTTTCACTAAATATCAAAAATGAGGGAAGTAACTAAAATTTCAGAGGCAAAATTAAATGATGGGTTAAAGAAAAAAAGACAATATTACAAAACACCTGTAATAAATAACATTATAATATTCATTATGTACAACCATACCTCATAATATTTGTTGTTTTTTTTGTATTATTGTTGTATTTAATTTTATCTTAGTTTTATTTTATTTCAATTTATTATTTTATGTTTTATTTTTATTGAAATGTATTACTTAAATTGTAAAATGGGGGGTTCAGCATGGGTAAAGATCACATGGGTAAAGAAACCATGAATAACCATGTTGTGATGTACACCTACCCTCCATTAGCCATACAGCTAAAGTATTTCCTAACAGCAGCCTTAAACCATAAACTAGTGTTAAGTACTCGTCCCACTGGTGTTAAGTAAACAAATTCTTCTTTGGCGGGAAACATAACTGGCAAGATGGCGGTCAGGGTGCCTACCCTCCCCGGCCACGTGTTGCCAGTAGGGTAGGTATCTAATTAAGTCGGCTGGCAACCCTAGGGATTGTTTTTGTCTCTGGGGAATAGATAATAGACTACCACATGAACTGAGATTGATAAAAGAGTCAACAGAAATCAACGTAAAAGTTGTAAGTCATAATTGTCATCAATTTAGAAAGACGTACCTATCTATAATTTTTATCCATACATTGTTCGTAAAAACTAATATAAATCTTGAAATGTATTTAGAAAAAATACATAGAAAATAAAACATAGGTACGTATTATTAAACTCTCAGTTTCGCCTTGGTGAAAGGCCACCATTCAGAACCGAAACGTTGCTTGAAATGGCTTTCGCCGTGTTTTCTGACCATATATGAAAATCTATGATCAAACAATTTATGATCGTGTGAGAAATGTAGATATCCGCAAAGATGATAGAGCGAATGAACGAAGAAAGTAGTGTAAGAAGAATATACGACGCAAATGTGAACGGTAGAAAAAGTCGGGGACGCCCGAGGAAGACATGGCACGATCAAGTGAATCAGATACTTGAGTTGGGTCATGTCAAAAGTCAGAATAATAGAAGAGAATGAATGAGACGATGTATGAATGTGAGTGAGGCAAAGAGTGTGTGCCAAGACCGAGTTGTTTGGCGGTCCATCCTCTCTGCCTACCCCTGCGGAGAAACGGCGAGATGATTTGTTAGTTAGTTAGTTAGGTATTTTCCTATCTCCCTTCTCCATGGTGGAGGAGTAAAGCTCTCAACTAGAAATCCAGAAGTCGTGGGTTCAAATCCCCAATAAAACATAATATATTATGCGTATTTCCTGGAAGTTCCAGAGTGAAAGATACTCTCAGTATAGCCCTGGTGTAAGACGATTCAGAACTTAAAAATTACTTAAAATGGCTCTTGCCGTGTTTGGTGACCAGATCTGAATACCCGGGTACTACCCAACCTTCCTCTTCCCCATATCCTTCCCTCCCCACCACCTTCAGCCTCATAACATACCTTAATTGGGAATGCCATAGTCTCACTGTCTCTAGGTGGTTGGGAGCAGTTGGGACTCTTGTGTGATACAAATCAACAAAGTGTCACTTCATCACTCCTTTGAAAAGTCATGGAACAACATAAAAAATTCAAATTTTTATTTTTAACGTTTATGAGTAAAACCTCTATTTAATTAAATGACGACAATATTAAGAAAAATGGAGATAATGTTCGTTATTCTTAGTCGAAGTATGATACATAGTATCATTCTTATGCTATGATACATAGTATAGTTAAAATTATGACCGAATCGGAAAGAGACACCTTAGCTCAGTGGTTAGAGCTGTCGCCCGGAAAGCGAAAGGTCCTGGGTCCGAGTCCCAGAGGTGCCAATATATTTTCCTGATTTTTCTGTCTCCAGATTTTCGATTGAGTTTCGCTAATATTGTCTTAATTTAATTGAATTCAGCAGGCAGCTGGTTTTTTTTTGTGTTAAAAGAATTGTGTATGAATTTTTTAAAATTATAGATATTTTAAATAGGTACCTATATTAGGTACCAAATTTGATTCATTGGTCTCATAATATACAAAAATGAAAATTTGTAATACAAGAAAAATGAAAATTTGAATAAAAAAATTGTAATAGGTGTTTGGAAACTGAATGTACTGGGACTGATTATATGGAACGCGGGTTTGTGGGACGGGGGAACGGGAGAGGAGAGTGGGTGGGCGGAGAAGGTGGAAGGGGAACACGGAAGGGTAGGGGATTCGGGAGGGGAACAGGGACGCAAGGGAAAGGACACGCAGGGAGAAATAATTTATTCCAACCAGCTAGTTTAATATGAAAAAATACGGTTTGGATCAGTTGGTATTCTTGTGTGGTATTAACACAAACAAACGGATATTATGTATATATGTTCATTTATTATGTTGTAAGAATGTCGTCAGAGCTGTGAGCAGTGTATTTTGAACGTTTCATGTTAATGGACGAGTAGCGGAAAGTTGTCAGGTATTTAGTCGGGAAAACACAAGCCATGTTCAACTAATAGTCCTCTTCATCAATCAAACAAATCTCCACAAATAACTGCAGAGATGAAAAACACTCGCTTTGTGAAGTCGCAGCGGAATTACGCTAGGAGAGAAGTAGGACGTAGGCACGGTAGATTTATTAAAATAAACCAAATATTATGGCCTTGTCCACTATTGAAATTGGAGAGGGGGTCACGATCTTCAGCACTGAGATAATGAAACAGAATAAGAATCATATAGACATTCGAATGATGGTTTTACACCAGGACAATACTGAGAGTATCTTCCACTCTGGAACGTGTCGGAAATAACTAAATATTATTAGTTTTATTCAAATATACAAATTTTAACAAAATATAATTAAATAAAATTTGGAGATTTTAACCCTCCACCTCCGGATTGATAGTCGAGAGCCGTACCCCTCGTCCACGCTAGAGGGAGGTGGGAATAAACCTAGATATTCAGATCTGATCAGAAAAGATGGCTGAAACTTTTACAAACATATTTTGATTCTGAATGGTTGGCTGGGTATCTACTACCAACGGGATGACAACTTTTCCTACCGTTTCGATTAAGTAGAACTAAAATAAAATTGTTAATCTTAATATATAAAAATGAATACATCTTTGTTTGTCCCTTATGCGTTCCTGAACCATTCATCCTGAGGATGAATTGAACATTCATTTTGAGGATGGTTTCAATATATTATGTATGTGAGCTCTGGCGTTGTGAAATGATTTCCAATAATATTCATTCGATTGCGATTTGGTGAGTTGTTATGGGCACACCCACCAAGGTTTCTATATATACTGATGAGCTCTGGCTTTACGAAATTTCTATAAAAAAATTTCAAAAGGTAGCGCGAGAGTTTTTTGAAAAATTGGTTTATTTCATATAGTTTAGCAGGGAGAGAAGGAGGGATGGGGAGAGGAGAGAAGGTGGAAGGGGAACGAGCGAATAGGAAGAGAAACGCAGGGATAAACCATTTCTTTCTTTAAGTGGCAACGCAACGCATGAGAAACAATTAAAAACAAAAATTTTAACAAAACAAAAAACGACTTAAAAAAATGCACTAAAAAGTAAAAAAAATAATTTCGTACGATTGTTATTTTTGGAGTCGGTGTCAGCCAATGTAACTTCATACATAGGTAGTTATAGGTGAGATGTGGAGATCTTGGCTGACACCGACTCCAAAAATAACAACCGTACGAAATTATTTTTTTACTTTTTAGTGCATTTTTTTAAGTCGTTTTTTGTTTTGTTAAAATTTTTGTTTATTTTTTTTATTTTTAGTGACGAGCGTGCGTAAAGAAGTTTTACTTCAAAAAAAGAATCATCGAAATCTGTTGGCATAATATTGAGTTATTCGTCCATTTGTCGCGCACATACTTATTGCAAATTTAAGACATATATGGTTTTCTCATGGATCCCATTGTCAGAACTGGACCCAATTAAAATAAGCACCAGCTTTCTAATAAAAAAAGAATCATCAATATCGGTTCACCCAATCGAAAGACAAAATAAAAAACAAACATAAAAAAAGAAAAAATTAAATTAAAAAATTGTCGAATTGAGAATCTCCTCCTTTTCGAAATCGTTTGAAAACATCTTTTTTTCCATTGGTAGATAATGTATGAACACACATAAGAAACAACTTAAAAAAAATAAAATTTTATGGCTAAAATTATCTTTGACAGTTTCCATTGATTAATTTTTATAATTCTTATAAAATTATTCATAAAATAAATTTTTACCAGTTTTTCGCTTGAAATCGCGATCTGTGGACTGCAAGAATCCCAACTACTCCTGTCTGGAGCCAGTGAGACTATAGCATTCTCAATTAAGGTGTTTTGTGAGACTGAAGGTAGACTGATGAGGGGAAGGTGACGGGGAAGGGGAAAGTACTTGGCTATTCAGATCTGGTCACCAAACAGGCTAAAGTCATTTCAAGTAACGCTTCAATTCGGAATAGTGGTCTTACACCAGGGCGATACTGAGAGTATCTTCCAGTTTGGAACATGCCGGAAATACAGTATCTATATATTATTTTTTATTTGGGATTTGAACCCGCTACCTTCGGATTGCTAGTCGAGAAAATAACTTTCTAATCAGGTCTGCTGAGCGATTCTATATCTTTTTTGGGATCGTTATCGAGATAACGGACGTGACCTCCTGTCAGATTTGTGTGATTTTTTACATATTTACTGTCACATATTTTAGTTTAGATCGTTTTAAACACGAATTCCTGCATGATTATTTATTCATTTAATGTATGTTGTACTTATACATAGAAAAAGCAAATAAATCACAAAAATCTGATAGAAAATCACTTGCGTAATCTCGATAACGATCCCACAAAAGATATAGAATCGCTCAGCTGGTCAGAAAACACTGCTAAAGCCATTGCAACGTTTCGATTCGGAATGGTGTTCTTTTACCGGGCGATATTGAAAGTATCTACCACCAGACGACGGGTTTCAAATAAATAAAATATGGTATTTTTAATGCGACCTTTTTTATAAGTGAAATGTTGCATTTAAGTGGTTTTGGGTGTCGCAGGATGCCGCAGTCACAACATTTCAAGGGAGATGTGTTTATGAGGAGAGGCCGCTCTATTTATTACCTCTTCCTCCACTCTGAGCTCTCAGTGTGCTTTGAGACTTCACTTTCAAAATAATATCATCAATTATGTTATGTAATAGGATGATTTTATGGTCCACCCACCGTAAGTTTTATATTCCCTCATAAATAATCATATATTTTATGCGGAGACTTGGAATATTTGTGATTAAAGTGATTGATTCTCATTGACTTCATATTTTTTGCCCGAAACCTGTTGGACTACGGCGTTACCGATAGGATGACATGTTACGAGGCTGGAAGAATAAGGAGGGGAAGGAGATGAAGAAGAGAAAGGTTGGGAATTACCTACCTGGCCATTCAAATCTGATTACCATTGATGCCATTTCAAGCAAAGTTTCGATTCTGAATGTTGATTTCAATTCATTTCAATTTATTAATTGTTTCAAAAGCTTTATAAAATTATACATTTAATGAGTTTTTAAAAATAAATTTGTAACAGTGTAACTATACTAGCATTAATAGAGCTTGCTTCTTAAAGGCAGCTTCACTTACGCTAAATATGTCGATATCCGAATTAATTCTGTTCAACAGCAAGATTTCTTCCCACAGGCATTATCATTGGCAGTCCTGCAGGCTGGGAAATAGAACGGCCTGTGCTCATCCCCAGAGCGATACTGGCAGTATTTCAATTCAAATCAATTTATTAATTTTAAAACATTACAAAATTGTTCACTTAGGGGTAGGTAGAGAGGACAGACCGCTAACCAACTAGTTCTTGGCACACACTCCTTGTCTCATTCACGTTTCATTTTTTAATTTATTTTTTTTATTTTTTTGTAAACAGAAACAAAGAGTAGGTACCTATATTATATCATCCATTGGTGAGAAAAAAATTACAATTAATAAATATAATTCAAGGTGGGTACCTATTATGTGTTTCATTGTAGTGTCTTATTTATGGTGTGCATATTAAGTAAAGTGGGAAAGGGTGTGTGTGTGTGTGTGTGTGTGTGTGAGGGTGTGCATATGTGTGTAAGTATGCGCGTTAAACAATTTATATGATTGACATGATGTTCTTTTTAAATTTGGGCAGTAAATCGGAGAAAATGTCGATGTTAGAATTTAGATTAAAATTATTGAATATATGAAGAACACGATTGATTGGCGAATTGCTGCATTTGTCTTGTAATTAAGCGTGTGGAATAGTTCTGTATGGTGTGTATATCTTAATGGTATGTTAAAATTAACTAGGGAAAGAAGTTCGGTACAGTGAATGTTATTATTTAAAATTTTGTGTATATATGTCAAATCAGCAATTACTCGTATTTGTTGCAAAGTTTGAAATGTGCATTCATAGTTATTGTTGAATTTGAAGGTAAGATATTTTATAAATTTGTTTTGAATATGTTCTATGCTATCTATGTATACTTTGTACTGCGGGTTCCAAATTGGCGAGGCATATTCCAATATACTTCTGACTAATGCAAAATACTTATACAAAGAACAAAACCAAGCATTTTATATGACCTGTGAACGATTGAGTCGATGTGATTTTTAAATATAAGTTTGCTATCAAGGTAAACACCAAGATCTTTACATTCCGTTTTAGAGATGACAGATTCATTGTTGAGTGAATAAGAATACTTAATTACATGTTTATTTCAGGTGAATGTCATAGTATGACATTTGGAAACATTGACATCTAAACAGTAAATTTTGAAATACTTGCAAAGCCTATCTAGGCTTTGCAAGTATTGCAAAGCGTAGATAGGCTTCATACATACTCTTCAATTATTCTGACATGTGACTTGACTTGACTTCTTCTACTATTCACATTTGCCTCATATATTATCCTTGCACTCGGTCTACATGCCCAAACCATCTAAACGTCACTTTCTAAGGAAGGGTTGTTCCCAAAAATTTTAAAAATCAACAAATATTTTAAGTAAATTTTCACGTTCTGTGAAGGTTCTTTTCAAGTTCTGTGATTATTTCAGTCTTGTGAAGCAACTGGTCTATAATTGAATAGAAAGTACACGGCACTTGAAAATTAACCTAAAATATTTGATGAATTCTTAATTTTTTTTTTTAAACCAATTTTAATCTGTACTCATTACACTTTCATCAGCCTTGCATTCTTTGCGAATCTCCACATTTTTCACACGATCATATAAGGTTTTAATCAATATATATTATAAAAGAAAGTCCAAAAAAACGTGCGGACCGCAAAAACTCAGAAACAAGTCCCGGTACGACAAAGGTAGTTATATGGTGTGGTAGATCTCTATACACCCTAGGGAATAAGGGTACCCGTTTTTACCTAAAGGGCGTGCTTTTGAAGATATAATTTGCGGAGAATAACATAAATATAAAAAGGTGTTACGCCGTGTTGCGCTACCTCCTTCTTTAGCCAACGTTTCGGTCAGCGTTATAGAACAGTCTATGCTGTCGATGACGGAGATAGCCATCGGGAGTATAGAAATGAATGCTCTCCATGATAGACGAGTTTTCAAATCATCCACTAATCAGTCTGAAGATATGTATAGCCATACGTACATCTCTTCTGACTAGTAGAATATTCATTCTGAGCATACCCAAAAGAAAGTTGACAGGATAAAAGGGATAATGATTATGAAGAAAAATATCACAAAGCATGCCGCGGGCGTATCCGTGATTGATCAAAGATTTTTCTAAATGTTCAAACCTTTCATGAATCAGTAAAGTCTGGGACCGAGAACTCCAAGGTTAAATGCAACATTTTCCTGTAAAAAATAATATTATATTTTACAATTTACAAGGTACGTACTTTTGATTAGGCGGTAGAAACATTTATGTATCTGCATTTTTCTTTTAATACAGGTTATTATGCTGCAAATCATGCATTTCCGAGAATCTATTTCTCCCTGTGTGGCGGAATGAAAGGGGAATTTAACGTTTTGCCAACACTATAACTGCTTGCTTTGACAAGATATTAATTCGGGATTCGGCTTTGACGCGTTCTCGACACGTCCGACACGTCGTCAGTCCGCCGTCAGCCTTTAGATGTCGACTACTGTCAACGGCCGTGTCTAACTACCAACACGTGGCTGAAGGAAAATCACACGTGGGAGGATCCAACAGAACGATGAACATTTATGTTGAATCCAAAATAATAAATCATTTACTCTGCAGATATATATTTACAGTTCTGACACAATGTAAAAAAAACATAAAATTATTTAGCACCTCACATAACCAAAGAGTTTTAGGGGTGGGGTACCCCAAGGCCTGCACCTTGGACCACTGTTATGCAAAATGTTGATAAAATTTTTACGCTTTACGACAGAATATGCTACATACTTTAATATATATATATATACATGTCAACCCAAATAAACCTAAAGTAACACACGATAAACTAGGACCAAAAATATGAAGAAAATAAATATACGGAAAAATGTTTTCACCATAATAAATTAACAAAATTGTGTTTCTTTTCGCTTAGTATTTATTAATATTATTATTACAATCTTCTTCTTCAATGATACACTTAATTATGTTTAGAAATAATTTGATTTTCTACGCAATATTAATTTATTTTATAAAATCTTATTTTCCTTTTTTGCAATCATCTTCTGAGGTTATGCATTTAGGTATTTGTTTTCATATCGTCAGCGTAAAGAAATGATAAATATTGATGACAAACCTCAAATGTGGGTTAAAACCATTGACGTATGATTGATCGATGGTTAAAACAAATGTTTTTCTTCTTAAAAAAAATCGAAAATAAAGAGCAAGACCAGCAAGAAATGCAACACATCCCGGAAGATTATTGTACCAGTGTTGGGTGGATGGTGGTTTAATGTAGAACACATGTATGCTGGTGGTCTCAAGCGAAGAGAGAGCCAATGAAGTGGATAATCTATTGGGTTATGCTTTATGATATCGACCTACAATTGACTCACAGAAGGTACTTTCCTAACTTCCTCCCCATTTCCTTCAGCCAATTGATGATTTATACCCACAGGCCACTGATCAGACGGTTTGAACTTTTGTGCGTTTTGTTATTATTTTTTTTAATTAGCCGGTGTGAATCTCGAAGAGGTTTAAATTAAACACCAAAAACCACATTAATATGACTAATTATTAAAGTGTAAATTAATGATTACAGATTAAATTATAAAAATAATTGATTTCCACTTACACAAACACACATCTCATTTTAATCCATAATCCTAATGATGGACCCTGATGATGGACCCTGATGGACTCCCTAGGGGCGGCTGCAAGGGACTATGGCATCCCCAATTGGGATATCTTGTTAGAACGAATTGACTTGGAAAGGAACGAGGTTGGGAAGAACCTGGCTATTTAGAACACGGTTTGGTGACCAGCTCTGAATAGCTAGTACTTTCAAGTAATGTTTCGATTCTGAATGGTGAACCAGGGCTATACTGAGAGTATCTACCACTGAACTCATTTACTCAAGTAGTGAGCACAAATCACTACTCAAATCACCTACTCGAATCTCTTCAGCTCCACATTACAAAATGATCTAATAATACATGTTGTGTAGGTGATTATATAAAATACAAAACGCAGAAATGTCACGTTCCATCCGTCAAGAAACCGAATGTCACGGAGTTCAGCGCGTATCCTGGAGTAAATAAATAAATACCAGTAATACACGAGTCACGAGGGGTGTGAGGGAGGAACTCGGTCTAAAACGTGACTTTGGACTAATCCCGCGCGGCTTCAACTGATCCCGATCCTAAACGTCATTAAAAAATACATTATTGGATTTGCGAGGGACTACCTAATGTCTTATGTGGGGTTTTGGTTTGCGGTTTATTTGAGATTTAATTTTGAAAAGGTTAAAAAATTGTCGGAGATTCTTTTTAAATTAATCTACGAAGATTTATGTTAATCAGTAGTTTATATTAATCTTATAGTAAACTTTTTCTTTCTTGTAAAATTATTCACAAAATAAATAAAAACCACTTTTGCGCCTGAAATCGTGACCTCTAGACTCTGTTTGCCAAGCGAATTTTATGCCTATTACCTGAGGCACTCTAAGAACACTTACAATTTTGGCTTGTGGCTCAAAAGTCTAGATTTACTTCCTCATTTGTAAAACGGAAATCTCCTTGGCTCTCGAACTTGGGGTCACTTTTGAGATACCCTGTATGGAAAAATAATATGATTTAATCAATTAGTGTTATTTTAATTCGATAGAACTGTATTGAGGATGTTTGTTCTCTAAAATTTGGCCAATTCGCACCTAATTTGGGTGAAAAGTTATTGCGTATATTGATACTTTAAAATCTTATGTGGTTCGGCGACACGGCCTTGTTCATACAATACTTAAATTTATATTGGAGGCGAAAATACTTAACCAAATTGAATAATTATTTTTTATTTAAAGATACAGCGAATAGGTATCTAGTAAAGATGTGAACCAGTTATTCGTTTTGGTTTTAAATTATAAAATATATAGGTCTTTCAAAAACTCAATTTTACATAATTTTAGAGTGAATTTTGGCATTTTTTTATGAGTTTAATATGATTATAAAAAAAACTTATCCCTGTCTACTGCATTAATAAAATGAAAAATTAAATTAAAAAATTGAACGTCATAAAAAGCGTTTTCTTCAGTAGAAATTTAAATTTAATACGATAAAAATAATATTTGTGTTCAAGCTGAAATCGGTTATTTGTAATTTAAATTTACGCCCATCAAGATGCTTTTTATAATATGAAAAATGAGTATATAATATTGTTTATATTTCATCATATCTACTTACATAGCGAATAGAACAACTTTTTGTTGTTGTATATAATTATTGGTAACTCAGAAATAATTGCCAAAGTCGCCTCTAAAATCACGTAAAATTTAATTATTTATCTTACTAACATCATAAACGCAAATGTTTGTATGGATGTATGTGCGTTTGTTACTCTTTCACGCAAAACCTACTGAATTGATTTTAATAAACCTTTACAATAATCAAGCTCGTACATCAGAATAACATATAAAGGCTATATATATATAATGGTAAGCTCTGGCGTTACGAAATTTGTATAAATGAAAATGTGTGTGTATTTAAATATTTTATCGGCAGGGAGGAAAGTCAGGAGGAAGGGGAACGGGGGAGGTGGAGTTCGCGATGAGGAAAGAGACGAGGAAGGTGGAAAACAGGTAAAGTGGAAGGGAACGGGAACGCACGGGAAAGGACATGTAGGGAGAGTCAATTTATATCTTTGAATGACATTGCAAGTTGCAACGCATGCCGGGTACCAGCAAATATCTTATATTTTAGAGTTTTTAACTTAAAACACAAATAAATAAATATAAACCTTTTGATTAATAAATTAATAACTAATTCTTCAGTTTGGTTAGGTATTATCTATTCTCAGTATCAGCTTTTTAAAATTATAACTCATTTTCGATTTTATTTCATTCAAAATTTGCTTTAATTTATACCTACATTAAAAAATGCCGAAAGGCATGATGGTAAACTATTAAAATTATGTACTTTTTGCAATTATTTTTTGATCTAAGCATAATAAGAATGTAAAAAAAACCGCCCTGTACGATCGTAAGAACATCTTTCGACGAAATGTTGATTTTCTACTGCTCTTAAACGCCCGAGTTATTTAGCGAAAATCTAAAGTAGTCACAACAATCTGGTCACGTGAGCGATTTGTCAGAAAACTTGGATTTTTTAATACGACTTAAAAATCCAAGTTTTCTGTAATACAACATACCAAAAAACTAGAACTACCTAACCTTCTGTAACAGTATCGTAAATCTACCTGGCCATTGGGCTAAAAGCCAGCTACTGAAAATATATTAATCAATCAATTAATTTACTGTTTTTCCTACTGCTTCTAAAAACTGATCAAAAACTCTGTACACGCCACTGACTCTCACTGTCCTTATTTCTCCAGGTGAACGAAGCCTTTGAGGTCCTGAAGAAGAGAACCTCCTCAAACCCGAATCAGCGGCTGCCCAAAGTGGAGATCTTGAGGAACGCCATCGAGTACATAGAGGGTTTAGAGGAGGTCTTGCACGGGGCGCAGCATAAGAGTAGCCACAGTAATCACAACAAGTATCTGGTGAGTTATAGTGATTGAATTTTTGGGTCATTATGCCGTGTTGAACTTTCTTATTCTTTGACCAACGTTTATTTATTTATTTATTTATTATTGTTATACGCCCATATGGGCTTTTACATAGATTATAAGTAAGTTTTACAAAAGTTATCGAGTAAGTATTTATACCAAAGTTATAAAAGTGAAAAATTAAAAAAATTGTATATACAAGAAGTTTACGAAAAATATGGCGTAAAGAAATATTTGTAACGTTTATTTAATTATTAACGTTTGAGACAGTCTTGCAGTGTCGATCATCAGGGTAGATGTAATCAAACACGATAAGGCTTTTATGCGGAAAAATCTCAAATCATGTATCATCTGATCAGTTGTCTTTCTTTAAAGCAAGTATCCGGTGAGTTATCGTGATTGATTATTTGGGTCATTATGCCGTGTTGCTTTTTCTTCTTCTTTGATCAACGTTTGAGACAGCCTTGCAGTGTAGATCATCAAGGCAGATAATATACATATAATCAAACACGATAATACTTTTTGCGGGAAAATCTCATATCATGTATCGTCTGGTCAGTTGTCTTTATTTACTTATAATATTATGAAAAACCTTAAAAATAAGGGCACTTGAGGATACGCAATGGATAAGCGACATGTGTTTCTTTTTTAAAATGAAGTTCTAAGTCTAATCAATTTAAGAGTAGGTACCTACTCGACACTGGGCATAAGGATTTATTTAAATGTCACAATTCACAAAAAAGGAGCAAACTTGCCATTTCCTGACCTATCTTACACAGTTTAGCAAGTGAATAATAAACAATGATATTGACATTTTTAATGTAACGAATTCTGACGCTGCGCCTTGAGCAAACCGTTTTCAAACGTGGAGTTTGTTACAAATCAAGTTTTGTAATAGAACCGATTTAAGTCAGTGCCAAAAGGTGGCACCACTAGTGTTAACAGCTAGCTTGAGGAGCGACAGCTGGCAGGCGTAAGTACCTACTATTAAATTCGTACTTTTCTCGATCTCTCCGGGTATGAAGAGGTCGATGGTATGATGTATGGTATAATTATTATTGTAACAGGCAAAATGAATAATAACCTACGTTGTGATTTATACGACGCGTCTATGTATTAGGGGTGGGTTAAGTCATAAATTAACCATGATTAATGTCCCAAATTAATATGACAGTACATCAAACTACAAGAGATGTCGAATTTTTTATAGTATTTCACACGTTCAAGGGGTATTTCCATAATCGAGGGATTCTGTTGAAAATGTACGGAATATTTAAAGATCATTTTTCTGATTTTATTAATAATACTAAAAATGTTAGTTTTTAATATTTTCATTCAATATTATTGACTTTAAAAATGATCTAAAATCGACAAAATCAAAACGGCCCGTAGTTGGCAAATGGGATTGTGACGTCACAAGCTACGCCCAGCTGAACCAGCATAAATAAACACTGTCAGGGAGCGTCCGTACTCATGACGTCACTCGATAACCACGCACCAAAATATCGTTTTAGCGGTAATTCAAAAACGGGAAATTTTAAATCGCTGTAGAAAATGTATTCGTCGACATAAAAATAAAATAAAAATGCTGTAATGATCGCATGTTTTTTATTATTTTTTTAAGCAATAAAAAAACGTGGAAATACCCCATTGGTAAAAAAAGTACCCGGAAAGAAGAGCTTTCTCTTTTCGGAATTATCTTTTACAATGACCAGGAAGTACCTACCCAGCTGATAAAACGCTTACCTTTCTCAGAAAATAATATTTCGTGATTCTTACATTGCTGGCAACACCGGAGCATCCGATATCGTTTGATTTATGCAACGGCCGCTAGGGTGATACGGGGCGCTCTATTTATATCACTTACCTACTACTAACAAATAAATATCTTTCTGAATTAAAAGAAAAATAAAATCTCCTTCGCGACATCTCTGAAATGCAGATTAAAGCGTTTGATAAAGCCATACTTTATGTTTGAGTGTTGCGATTAGGACAAAGATAAGATCGCCAGAAAAAGAGGATATGTCATAAAAAATGGGTTCCATACCAACTCAGAATCAAGTCAACTCAACACCTCTTTGAAAAGTTATTAAAAGCAATGAAAAAAATCATTTTAAAATAGCACATAACCCTAACCTAACGTAGCCCATTTCAGATTTTTTTAAATATTTTTTATCATCATTTTGACTGAAGAGGTTCTGAGATGTCCGGTCACCAAAAAATGATATTAAAAATAATTATCTTGTTGGTGTGTAACTCGGATTCTTTGGAATTTAGAACTAGGATTTACTTTTATTTTTAAAATTATAAAAAATTTGTGGGAACGATTGAGATAAGCGATAAATTAGTTTACAAAATTATTTTATTTTTACTAATTGATAAATAATTATAATAATATGTATTTTATAAATACTTTCAATTATCTTTGGAGACCAGAGATAACTAACACCCATGCCATAGGTCACCTCAGGTGGTTCGCTACGTTTGGTGACTTTGCAGAGGTGCTCGGGTTTATAGGGTGAGGTTTATCTTGATTCTTGGCGGCGAATGCGTTTGTCCACCTACTACGTGGCTGGCCGGATCGGAAGAGACTGGACACTGGTTGAGGGTGATCTAACCTAGACCTCTCCGGCCGGAATCTCTCGGCACATCGATTTGCACCGCAGTGAGAGGGTTGGATTCATACGTCCTTCACTTTTAGACACATGGATCCCCAGAATTCTACCCACCCCTCATATATTTTTCCTTCTTGGAAGTTCCTTTCCCTAATAAGACCCTTAACACATCATCCATAAAGATGATATACGCCCTGAGGGATTTGTTCCTCAGTGTGGAACTAATGTTAAAAATGCTTCACAAATACATCAATTCTTAAAAGAGTTCAAATGATGGCTAAACAAAACAGATATTTATTTAATTTATATTACTTTATGTTTCTCACGACCTATGTATACACGTATATTTTTTTTATTTTATTTAATAACAATATAAGATAAAGTAAAATTACAAAATAAGTACAAATACAGAGTAAAATGGTTTATTCACAGTCCTCCTCACTAGGTAGGTATTCCTATTCCGAGGCGGACTGTATGTTGTTGTAGATATGGGTGTTGAATTTTATTTCCTCATCTTCTATTGTTGATTTATTACACTATTGCACTACTGTAGGTACATATTACACTATTGCACAGCGCCCTTGAGGTGATTTTTCACCTAAACGGCGCTCTATAAATTATCCAATTATTATTATTGTGTACACTTTTTGCACCAACTTTACTTATGTTTGTACTTTATATGCAATACAAAAATAAAATTTATATATTATATAACTAGTTTACCCACACATAGGCTTTCCACTACTCTTATGTATTGTATTTATCAAATGTAAAAATTGGGAAAAATAAAAAGGAAAAACAAAAAAAACATTTTAATATACCGTGATTTTTCACGGGTCTGTGCTAGTAAGTTTGAAATAATTCAAGATTTTTTTTTCAAATAATTAAACTTTTATAAAACCCAAAGTTTGGAAGAACTAAATCAACAGCAACAGTAATATTTTTGTTAGAAGTCCCCACGAAAATTGAGATTAAAAAGTATCTCCCAATCTCAAAAGGTTGGGAATCCTCGAATATCATAACACCATGATAGATGAACCGCGTCCTATTTGATACAGTTATATGGTCCGAGGATAGAACTGGAGAGATATTAGAGAGCGGAGATTGTAGGTAATAAAATAAAAGCGAGTATTTATTTTAACGATGTCGGAATTAGATTCAAACGACGCATATTTGAAGCAGATCTCTACTGAAAGGAACTCATTCTATACCAAGTGTATTATGCAATCACGAAAAGGTATCTATATTTTTTAAGCTTTCATGATACATTTTTTTCTGCCATGTAAAACTGGAAAATATTACTTTTTGTTGTTATTTTCTGGACTGATAGTTCATTGGATACTTTAAAGCTCGATAGCGCATTATGGAATCGATTAAATATGTGCAAATCTCGCGAAGTTAGAGCTCACCGTTCGAGATTATTTGTAGCTTCAAAAAAAATCGTATAATTTCTACTTTACAGTTTATAGTAGATAATATTGGATTTTTTTTTATTAGCTCCACACCGGGAGCTCTGAGAAAAACAATTTCCATCAGGGCTTATGTAAGCTTAAGGGATGCTACGTGGAGGGTCTTTTTAGCGAAAGGAAGGAGAGGAAGTTCTGGGAAGGAAAGATAGACGAGGCGTAGGTAGGAATCTTGGGGTCAATGTGTCCAGGTGTGACGGATGTATGAATCCATCTCTCTAACTGCGAAGCAAGGTGATGGGCCGAGAAAGAGTCCGGCTGGAAAGGTCAAAAAGCCTCTCTCAACCAGTCTCTCTCGATCGGGCCCGCCACACAATGGACAAAGGCATCCGCCGCCAAGACCTGGACAAACCTCACCCCTTGAACCCGGGCACCCCTGCTAAGTCACCAAAGGTAGCACACCACTTCAGGTGATCTATGGCAGAGGTGTGGGTTATCCAATAAATGGTTCCCGGGGTGGTGGTACCCATACACGCCTCCGAAATTAGATTAATAAATTTGCTTACTTCTTAGATTATTTCTAAAAACCAAGAAGTGCACCTAATACTAACCAATTCGTAAAAACACTACTCGTTAAAAATGTCTAAAATAGTATTTAATTAAACACTTTCATACATAAAATATAATCTATTACTAAATATTCTAAAAATACACACACTAGAAGACAGACGTAAAATAAACGACTTGACATTTTTATTCAAAATACTTAACTCTAAATTCGACTGTTGCGAACTCCTACAACTCATAAACTTACGAATACCGACAGTAACCACACGACAAAACACACTATTCTACTGCAGCATTCATAAGCGGAACTACATTGCCCACTCTCCGATACAAAGATTTCACACTATGGGAAATCAGTACTTAAGTGATGTTGACATATTCAACATCAACTTGGCGAATTTTGTGGATCTTGTAAAAAACTTGTTCCAAAACTATTCCTAAACATATATGTATGTATTTTTGTAAACTTATCAAATCGGTGTATTTTTGTATTTTTGTGACTTGTGTGCATTTTTATCTAATTTTATTCTTATCATTTCTCTATCTGTTTAAAAATCATCTGTTATATCTATATTACTGTAAAAGCCCTCTGGGCGTTGAATAAATAAATAAATAATATAACTTGTGAAATAACAGAAAAAAACGTTTTTTAATAATTTTTGGAGCATACTTGCTTATGCGATTCTTTCTATCTATATTTTCAAATAATTGCCGTTTCGGCGTGGGGAATTTATAGATATTATCTTCAAGAACGACATATCTTTTTAAGAGCTTTGTAACAAGTCTAAAGAAAATATGTAATAAATCGGTGGAAATTGCGGGAAGCCGGGCCTTAAAATTGTGATTTTTTTTTTTTAAATTTACATTAACTCCACACAGGAGACCCCAAGAAAAAAAAAATTCTGGGCCTATGTCATCTGAGGTGCTGTGTGGAGGGTCTTTTTGAGGAGAGGAAGGAATGAACATTGGTATTGAAGAGACCCATGTTGTAGGAAGGAGGAAACACAGAGGCCGGCAAATCGTTCCACAGCCGAGCTGATGAACACAAGAACGAGTCGAAGAAACGACCCGTCTCATGTGACAAATGTCAACCGTGTACATATGTTGGGCACGTGTTTGGCGTGTTTCCCGACTATGCACCGGTGCCAACGGGATCAATGACGCTAGTTCCTCGGAGCATCTTCCATTGTAATACCGGTAGAACAAGGACAGCATTCCCTCCTGACGCCTGTGCTCTAAAGATTGCAATCCGTCTGTTAAGATGGGATATCTATCAAACGGACCGCCCGTTTTTGCACAGAGTCGAGGTTATTTTTCAGGTATTTTGGAGCTCCACACCAGAGAGGCTGCCAAATGAGGTGGTGCATTGATTTAATTATCCCTTTAAAACACCGCATTTTACACCAAACGAAGAAGTGTATTTGGTTTTTCACAACGCTTTAAAATGGGCTGACCCATAATAATAATAATTTAATAAACCTAGTTATACATATAGATAATATCTCGTCTTGGAGAAAAATGCCTCTACAAAATGTTCTGGCAGAGAATCGTCGCATCAGAAGTTTGGTGAGATAATCTTTTGGACACCAGACAAAACAAGCCATCCGTCTTGTCCCATAGGCAATAATTTATGTCGAGAAGAGCGGAAGGGAACGGCGAATTTTACGAATGGATTAGTGTTTAGAATTTCAGATTCGTAAAGAAAATATACAACTTTAAAAAATATCTTCATTATTTTGCTTTCAAGTGAGGATGAAGTAATAAAAAACAAAGGTGGCTTATTGCGGTGTATACGTTTCTATAATATGTGAATGAGTACTTGTACTGCATAAGAGTTTCCAATTGCTCCTAACTGTTCGGAGCCAGTGGGATTATGTCATCCCCTCTTTGGGGTATATTGTAACGCTGAAGGAAGTGGGGATGGAGATGGGGAAGAGAAAGGTTGCGAAGTACCTATTCTCTATCCTGAATGGTAGTCTTTAATTCAATTTGGGAGGCGGATATGGGTACAGCCGCCCAAGGAATCGTTCATTAGATAACCGACAACTCTGCCATAGGTCAACCACCCCAAGTAGTTTGCTCAGTTTGGTGACTTAGTAGGGGTGCACGGGTTCAAGCGGGTGGGATTTGTCCTGATCTCGGAGGCAGATGCGTCTGCCCACCTACTGTGTGTCGTGTCATTGATTTGAAAAGCCTGATCGAGGGAGACCTTTTTGCCTATGCAGCAGGACTCTATCAACCCATTACCTTGCATCGCAGTGGGAGGGATAGATTCATACTTCCGTTACTCCTGGATTCACTGACCCGAAGATACCCACCCACCCTCATACCTTTTTCCTTCCCAGAACTTCCTCTACTTCCTTTCTTTAAAAGAATCATCCACACAGCATCCTTAAAGATGACATAGACCCTAGGGAAAATATTGTCCTCGGGGCCTCCTGTGTGGAGCTAACATAAAAAAGGGCGATACTGATAGAATTTACCTATCTATACCACTCTGGTACGTGTCGTAGTGAAAGGTAGGTTCCTGTCTCTCAAAATAATTACTGCATTATGTTTATTTTTTTTTTTATATTGATATCTATGATTTATAAAAAAATCTTTTGTTTATTGTAACCTAAGTTTCAATACTAAATTCAAGAGCAAACTTATTTAATTCTGGAACATCCTATCAACAACAAAAAAAACGTATGCCTTTGTAAAATAAGTAAAAGAACAAACCGAGCTCTAGTTTCAATTATTATTATTTAATTGATAGACTAATGCTTAAGACAAGATTTTTTATGCATAGCAGAAAGAGTATCAATTATGGCGGCATGTATCTTTTCTCGGGAGATTTTTTCAATGTACATAGTTGAGTGTTTCAGGCTAATAATTATTGCTTATAATAATTGTTACCCTTTGTGGTATGCATATAAAATCATGTTTTAAACATTAGTTTATCAATTAAAAAATAATCATTAATATTTGACGAGTTAAAATATTTCACCAATAAATGTAGACATAATTTGTCTCGACACCACCTACTGAGATATTTAGCACTTACAATGCCTTTCTCATACAAATAGGAAAAATGTAATAAGCAGTAATTGTTGAATGAAACACTAGTATATATTGAATTATTTGGCGGGTAGGAGATAAGCCGACGTAGCTCAGTGGTCAAAGAATTTGACCGGAAATCAGAAGGACGCGGGTTCATGTCCCGTCGGCGGCATGTATCTTTTCTCAGGAGATTTTTTCAATGTTGATGAGTGTTTCAGGCTAATAATTATTGCTTAAAATAATTGTCACTCTATTTTATATTTCATAGGATGGAAAAACTTCGGAAAATTTAGAATTAACGAACGTTTTCAATGATTTCACATTATGTTTGCTTCCAGTGGTGACAAAATAATGTTATATTAAATTCAGAAAGAAAAATGGCATTTTAAATACGTCGCGATAGCTAATGTAAACATCCTTTCATTTATCAAAATCATTAGATTTATTAACCAATGTGTCAATACACACACTCCCCACAAAAACATTCATCACAACAACCTGTTTATTACGCATTCAAAAATAACCTAAAAAAACGGGAATAGAGAAATAGAAAATATCTGAAATAGAGAAATAAAATAAATTGGGAAACCGGGGCTTGACATTTAGATTTATCTTCTGAGTGGTGGCAACACTTAAAATATGTATTTTTCAAATTTTATTTGGAACATAAAAATGGCGACCTCTGTTTATAGAATAAGATGGAGTTGTACGCGCCTAATTGGCTATTAAACGTTTTATTTTCGTTCATCTGACGCGTCCGGAAATACTTACAAGTTTTGTGATAATGAAATAATGTAAATATGAAAATTTCATCTGGTTTATTTTGTCTAGGGTTGGAAATAGAGCAAAAGGAATATCATGTCTTCTCAAATTTCTTGAGTTTATCTTGCTTTTTCTACTAACTACTGGGTTTCATCATCAGAATATGTAAGCAATTTGATGACCCAGATGCAATGATAGCCATGTTCGATGGCGTCATGAGAAGTAAGCTGGAGTATGCTAGTGGTGTGTGGACTCCGCACCAAACTGAATATATTAGGTAATATGCTGGAACAATCCAGAAAAAAATACTTTGGTATATATATTAAATGCGGATGCATGGAACTTATCCGAGGTTCATGCACCATATTGAATTACTTAAATGAAATAATTTACTATATTAAATGTAATTTGACGTATGTGGATGAATTTTACTATCAAACTCGTTAGGTTTCTACAAATGAATATTTAAATCGTATTTAATTTGATATTGTATCAAAATATCATTTTTTTAAATGACCTCCCACTTCTGGACCCCTAAAGCCGCCTATAGTTTTGCTTTTTTGATAAGTTACTTCTTATAGGAGTTAGGACCCTCCAATCAAATTGCCTAGTTTGAAGTGTTTGAACGCCATCGACAGACGTTCAGTATACAAACAAGACAATGTTTTTTAAAGCAAAGCGTACAGACATACAGGTAGTATTTTATTCTAATACAGTAGTAAAACAATCTTAAAAATCTGTCTGGTTTTGGAGGAGAAAAATGGGAAATACAAAACCTCGATTTTTATGATTTTATGTAGGTATTATCACCCTGAGGTGCAGTTATCCCTTTCGCTCGGTGTTTGCAGCGACAGCGACAGCAACAGTTTGTTAAAATATTTTTTGTTCAAATTTCTAGCGCGTTTTCGTCCCGCGACAAAATATCCTACGGACAAAACATCCCCCAGCAAAATTTCTACTAAAACCTAACCTAACCTAACAAAAATATGTGATAAAAATATTACAGACATCTTATAAAGACAATAATTTATTGTTCAAAAATAGAAAAATAATACAGGCATCCTGTAAAGACAGTAAATTATTGTTCAAAAATAGTAAAATGGGACAAAAAATAATACAGACATCCTGTAAAGTTCGGTTAGGTTAGGTTTTAGTAGATATTTTGTTGGAGGATGTTTTGTCCGTATGATATTTTGACTTGAATATTTTGTCGCGGGATGATAACGTACATTACCCCTCTTAAGAGAAATATAAACGCTACAAATATTTCGATTCTCACACTTTCAAAATTAAGCGCCAAAGTAGTTTTTATTTATTTTGTGCATAATTTTATAAGAATGAAAATAGTAAGATCGTACAAAATGTCAAAAATAATCTTCGCCATAAAGGGGTATTTTTTTAACTTCATAGTTAAGTCATGAAAAAACATTTTATTTAGTAGTTTACGATTATATTTTTTGTTACGTAAAAAATAATTTTATTGTAATTCCAATACATACAAAAGGTAGCAAAAGCTTCAATTTATCCATAGCATATTTTTTTATGTTCATAAAATAAACCGTTTCGTACAAAGATTAATCTAAATAAGATTTCACGTACAGTTTCATCTTAATATCTAATCATTATTGTTTATTCAAATCATCGATACAAGTGTTTGATAAATAGAGGGCTAAATGCGTTTACACCTTGCATAGTGTCGAGTTGTATTATAAGTAGACGATAGTTAGTTATGCGTGTAGTATGTCTGCTGGCTTTATGCCAAGGTTCTGGGTTCAATCCCGGAGCGCGACGCATGCTTGGCCTATTGTTCTTCTTCCTTTTCTTTTTACACTTGATTGGATTAGGGCTAGAGGATTGATTGTATCGGTGAGATGAGTAGGAATAGTCTAGATGTCTAGAATGTGCTGTGATGTCTGGGCGTTTTTAAGTGGGTGAAAATACAATGTTGTTCTTTTCCTCTGTTGTGATAATTTTATGGATTTCTTTTTATACCTAAAACTTAGGCATAGTTAAAACTATTTGTTATAATTTTATGGATTTCTTTTAATACCTAAAACTTAGGCATAGTTAAAACAGTATTTCTAACAATTCTTAACGTTCTTAATATATCTTAATATATAAAACAAAGTCGGGTTAGTTACACTATTTATAACTCGAGAATGGCTTCACCGATTTTGATGATCTTTAATTTGTTGGATTTGTCTCCGCCCCGGATAGGATAATAACTATTAAAACATCACAAAAATTAACGAAAAATATAGTTATTAAGAAAATTCTTTTCCCCATACATTTTGTATGGAACGAATTCTCATATTTGAAAGAGCTGCGGGCATTTTGTGATAAGTACCTACAATATTGAACTGTGCGTGAATTCCAAAAATTCAAAATCGTCAAATGTCAATGCGCTAATTGTTTTGCTTTTGTTCTTAATCGTGTAATGCTGCCCCTCTTTCTCACACACTAAGTATCAATAGCCGAAAATGAGACAAGCGGTGAACGTATTTCTGCACCCAGCCTCGAACCAAGAATTAGACCGTTTAAAAGAAACTTAATAGAAAATATTTAATGGGAGGCAAAATTAAACTTCCTATGCGAGTTTATAGGGAGAAATTACTGAGAATAGTTCCGTTTAAAATGTTTACGATTTTATATACAATAACAATAAAAGTAGTGTATTGTGGTAAAAACAACTAAAAAAACACTCGTTTACATTTACATTTTACATTTCGTTGGCAGTTTGTTTAATATTAACTTTAATCTCGCTGACACTCAATAGTGAATTGGCGTAGGTGTAAAGTGTTTGACTCCCGTATCTCCGGAGAAGGGTTCAATCCTCGAACAAACCATATATTTTTTAATTTTATTATTATATTTTTAAAATAACTGTTCGTAGATGGCGCTAAATACACAGAATAAACCAAAAATCATTTTAACGAAATACCCTACCAGTCAATAGGTGGCACTAACATATCCTAGATAGCCCATACAAAACAATGGTGGATCACGTGCACAATACTAGGCTTACACAAAATGAAGGTATGATAGTACCTAGATTTTCTAATAAACATGGCCAGCGAACTTTTGAATACATTGTACCATTTATATTTAATATGCTGCCATATGATTTGAAAAAATGTTGCTCGACACCTAAATTTGCACTATTGTTAAAAACATGGCTGTTGGAATCAGATTTTCTATATTAACTGACTCCTCGTGCATTTTTAATTTTTTTTTAGACGTTGTCTTCATATTTTTATTTTTTTTTTATACTTATTTATACCATCTATTATTATCTATTATTATTTATCTATTATGTACTCGTATTTTATCAAATTGCATCTATTATTATCTATTATTATTTATCTATTATGTACTCGTATTTTATCAAATTGCAATATTTTTTTCTTCTTTTGTAAGACTTTATACTGTACTATATTTTTGTCCACACTATTTTCCTGCCGACAAGCTACTTGCAGTAGCTTTGCAGATTGTATTGTAAACAAGAAAAAAACCTTTTTTCTGTAATAAATGCGTAATCTGAAAATTAATTAAAACTGCAAACAGGCGTAAGTACGGAAAGTTCTTACGGGTGTGCCGAAATTTTGCCCAATAACAGGCGCTAATATAAATAAATCAAATCACCCCATCTGAACAATTGTATAGAACATAAATCATAAATGCATGCGCGTAAAAAAGGAGTCTTGGACAAAGTAATGTCTCCTAATTCTGAGAAGAATAGTGGAAGGTATGGTGCCGATGAATCTGAGGATGAAGATGCCTCAGATGAGGTATCTCAATGCTTAGAAGGGACAGAGGTGGAGTATCCCTGCGTTTCTGGAGTGGATGTTCTAAATGAAGCCCAATCTCATTTGATTGCCTTGCAAGACGTCCTAGCTGAGAAGCAGACCAAGGTTTCAAAGGACCAGCAGCTGAGGGTTTCAAGGAGCATTTCTGAAGTCTTTAGATCCGTTTCCCAACTTCTTCTAGAGCGTGAGGCCTCGCGTGCTGACTTCGCAACTATCACTGCCCAACTAAGAGTCGCGGAAAGTAGGCTACGGCAGGAAACACGAGAAAAAAAAATGTTGAAACAGAAAATTATTCAACTAGAGACCGACCTCGGCCCTGTTATGCGTCGAGTAGCAGTGGCAACGGAGGCTAGCCTCTCCTTTGCGGACATCGTTCGTAATCAACAAATGAACTCTCAGGAACAACCGCCTATAACGATAAAATCTGGACATCGCGTTGGAGAACCAAGGCCCGCCATCTGCGTCTTCCCAGTAAACGCTGAAGCCACCATGGACAGCGATGCCACAAAAAAAATGGTCCAAGATGTCATCCGACCGTCCGAAATAGGCGTTCGGATCACGGGCATGCGCAAAATAAGGAACAAGGGCGTGTTGCTCAACACGGCAACTGCAGGTGAGCAGGAAAAATTATTAAATGCCACTTGTCTTAATAATTCGAGCATACTTAAGGCCCGGTTACCCACCAAACGACTCCCGAGGCTGATATTTTTTAACGTGCCGAGGGCTTTAACTGATGCTGAATTTTTGAGGATCGCTCTAACGGGTATTCCCAATGTTCAAGACGTCGAGGGAACACTGGCAAGCTGCAAGCTTAGTCACTTGGCTGGCGCTCGTACAGGAGATACCTGCCATCGAGTATATGAGATGCCTGCTGCTGTGCGCAAAACACTCGTGGAACAGGAGAAAGTGTTTGTTGATTGGACTGTGTGTCGCGTCCGAGACTTTTTTGGACTTACCGTCTGCACTAAGTGCCATGGGATTGGACACTCCTTCAAATATTGCCGAGATGAAACTTGGTGTGGGCACTGTGGCCAAAAAAATCACACCCGCGAATCCTGCCCAAATGCCGCTTCCGATCCAGTTTGCGCTACATGTACCAGATTTGGCAAGCCTGCTGCTCATTCCACTGGAGACAGGGACAACTGCCCGGCCTATCAAGCTGCACTTAAAAAGGATCTTGCTACAATCGATTATGGAGTGTAACATACATGAGCATAAGTGCCTCACCATCGAGGATTATAATCCCGTGATGAACTGTCTACGAATAATGTACTTGAACGCGAGAAGCATCCGTAATAAGTTTGATGAGATCGAAGAAAAAGTTATAAATTCGCTGTATATTGTGCACGTCCTCGTCATCACTGAAACGTGGCTCAACGTTGGAGAGGAAGAGTTTTACTCCCTGAGTGGTTATAAAAGTGTTTTTGCTTCTCGCCCCAATGAAGGAGGAGGCGGCGTAGCAATATACGTGATTGATACTATGAAGTGTGCAATTATTGAAAAATTCTCAAATGAAAATTCCTTTTTAGGTATAAGTCTATGTAGCAGTGATAGGAAACCAGTCAACATTTATGCTATCTATCGTAAACCTAACACAAACATGCAGGATTTTTTAATACACCTAGAAAACATACTGAACGAAAGTAGACAAGATACATTATTATTCGGAGACTTTAACATTGACGTATCCATATCCACACACTCTTCATTAAATTTTTGCAACATCTTAGAATCTTACAATTTCTCAATACACAACAAAACATTTCCCACGAGAGTTACTGATACAAGCAGCACCATTATAGATCACTTCATATCAAATAGGCAAAACATTCAGACTACTATATCGAATATTGATGATCCACTTAGTGACCATAACATACTTATTGTTGACTATAAGAACAACTTAAAAAAATGTTTTAATAATAGAACTAAATCCCGGATTACGAGACCTACCATCAACAGTATGTCAGTAAAATCCTATCTTCTTGATAACAAATTCACGATTGACTTAAGCAACTCAGAAGACCCCTTTAAAAGTTTCAATTATCACATTAAAAAGGCAATAGAATCAGGTACAACCAAACCAAAAACAAGATTAGGAAGACGGGAACAACTGAATACTCCATGGTTTGATTCCAAATTAAATTCCTTAATCAAAGAACGAAACCAGATTCACAAACAGTGGAAACAAGACCCTGGTAATATTACTCTTGTAACACTTAAAAAGAGATTGAGAAAAACCATTACTAATTATAGGCGAAGTCTAAAACACAAATATTATGCGGACAGCTTTCAACAAAACCAAAATAACCCTACTAAAACTTGGAAAATCATTAACTCTATTCTATCAAACCGAGCACATAAACCAACCAACGAAATAGAATCCCTCATCGTAAATGACTGCGAAATTAAGGATCCGGATCAAATAGCATCAGCATTTAATGAGTTTTTCCTCTCAATAGGAGAAAAGTTAGCAGCTACCATTCCGTCATTTCCGGATGACTGTAATACCGTCCTTGTGGAACCGAAGGCTTGCCAATCCTTATACATGGCTAGGACAAACAAAGATGAGGTAATGAGGATCATCTCTAAAACAAAGCTGAAAGCAGCACCGGGACTCGATGGAGTAACACCATCAGTTCTTAAGGCTTGTAAAGAAGAATTAGCGGGTCACCTAGCAGAACTTTTTAATTGGTCTCTGTCCTCGGGAAAGTTTCCAAATGAATTAAAGCTTGCGAAAATAATACCTATACACAAAGGAGACTGTAAAACATGTATTTCTAACTATCGTCCTATATCACTTCTATCGGTATTTTCAAAAGTATTTGAGACCATAATCAAAAATAGACTCCTAAAATACATATCTGCGAATAATATCCTTACACCACAACAATATGGCTTTCGGAAAAATTCTAGTACTCAATGTGCCGCCTTTGATTTTATCTCTACCCTTCAACAGTATATAGACCAGGGTGAATATGTGGCAGCCATATTTATAGATCTCAAAAAAGCCTTTGATACGGTCAATCATGAAATACTCTTAAAGAAATTGGAATATTTGGGAATTGTTGGGAAGCCCCTAAATCTCCTCCGAAGCTACTTAGATGATAGATTTTGTCTTGTTGAAGTCAAAGGGGTCTCGAGTGGCTTAGGTAGAATCACATGTGGAGTGCCACAGGGATCAATTCTTGGCCCTCTGCTATTCTTGCTATATGTCAATGACATAACTAAATGTGGTATCTCTGGAAAACTCCAACTTTATGCGGATGATACTGTAATCTACTATCACAGTAAAAGCCTGAGTGACCTTGAGTCTCTAATGAATGCAGATGTCTCAATTTTAGCTAATTGGCTCCGTATTAATAAATTGAGCCTCAACATAAAAAAAACGCACTACCTAACATTCGGTAATAAGGATTATGTGTCCATGAATATCTCACTTGGAACTGATAAACTCCAAAATATGGAAGTTACGAAATATTTAGGGCTGTTAATAGACTCTAAACTCTCGTGGAATTCCCATGTTGAGCATGTAAAATCGAAAATTTCCCCAATTACCGGTGTACTGTACCGACTCCAAGGTCTTCTCTCCATATCTCTACTACGTGCCACTTACTATGCGATGATTCACTCCCATCTGAGTTATTTAGTTAGTATCTGGGGCACTATTACTAAAAAACAAATATCAGAGATACAGGTGATTCAAAATCGAGCTTTAAGGAATATCTACCATCTACCGTGGGATACACATATCAAACATATATATTCAAAGACAAACATACTTCCTTTTACGGTTCTACCTAAATACAATATCACTAGTGCAATATTACAAATCATACATAGATCCTCACACGCCAACATCAGACCAGCCTTTAATACAGACATACACCAGCACAAAACACGATCCCAAAATCAAATACACTTAGCATCATCTACCCGCACAACCAAATTTGGTATTAACTCATTACAATATATTGCATATAGACAATACAATGCATTACCTAATGAAATTAAGCAATCAGTACCTTACAAAAAAATATTAGTGAAAACGCTTAAAGAATATTTCCTGAAAATGTTTTTAAACCAGTAAATATTGGCTCGCCTTCATACATTTGTTTTTTTTTATGTTTAATGTGTATGGATGTCTCTCAGTATTTTTAAAATCTCTATTCTTGACAATGCATTTTTTTTCCTTTCCAATATGTTGTATTTTTTAAACGTGTAATATCCGTGTAAAATGTACTTATTGTCTATCTGTCCTTCCCGTAATGAGTTTTTTTTCTCAACTCATTGGGAATAATGTGTTACTTGCCATGTTTTTGTAATACATTATAATTAAATAAATAAATAAAATAATATTTTTTCAATAAATTCTAGGAATATGTTATAGTCAACCAAAGATAGGTGAATTCATTGACTATAGTATATATAACTATGATCAGTTTGTAAACCATATTAAAATTCGAAGGTACGATTTTTTTAAGGTGGGCGAAAAATATTCAAAACGGTCACCAAAATATCACGAGCAATCCGAGGAAAAAAATAAAAATCGCGCCGTCGCTCCAGTGGACAGTGGTTAGGATACGTTCATAGATCAACTTAGGATGTGTTCAAAAATCAACTGGGCGTTTTAAAATCAAATGAATAATCGATAGAACAAGGTGCGCTGGATGCCAGGCGCTTTGTGAATCAAGTTTTTTTTTTCGAATGTAAATTACCGTTTTGGCGCCCACTAAGACTGCCGCCCGGGGCAGGCGCTCCGGTTTGCCTCCCCCCCCCCCTAGATCCGACCCTGTCTGCACCCTTAGAAAGGAAAAATACAATAATTATAATAAATCTCTGAAATGAAATGTAGTTTAACGCACAGGAGGCCCTATGGAAAATGATTTCTCTCAGGACTGACTGACTGAATGTCATTTATTTATTTATTGTTTGAAACATTTACAGGGTG
Source organism: Limnephilus lunatus (assembly GCA_917563855.2). NCBI lineage: Eukaryota > Metazoa > Arthropoda > Insecta > Trichoptera > Limnephilidae > Limnephilus > Limnephilus lunatus. Next base: position 18,741,643 of record OU830596.1, on the reverse strand, counting down.
TTAACAAATTATTGCATTAATATTATTACGTTGGAATATGAGCTGATATTAACACTCCAATTAGAAATGTTCACAGCATGCGTAATTAAGGTTTAGTTGTTGCTAGACGGAGATGCTAGTAGTGAAAAGAAAACAGAAATAATAATAATAATAAAAAAGAAATATAAGACAAGAAATTTAAAACATGGTAAGTGTACAGAGAAAGAAACGTTTCTGGAAAGGATAATAAAGTTAAAATAAAGAAAAGACATAATAATAAAGCAATTAACAATCGTAGCAAATCATCAATCATGACATATCATCAATTAACAATAATTAAAAATCTTCTTCCATGACATATCATGGTAGAAGATTTTTAATTTGTTTTTTAAAATATTCTAGACTGTTTGCGAAGATATCAATAAGGTCACATTCAATTGTGTTGTACAAACGACACATTCGAGACAGTGGATTGAAGTATGCAATATTGTTATTAAATATTTCAATATGGAATATATTTTGACTTCTTAAGTTACGTCTATTAGGAACTTTAATATGTATGTTGCTCAGACAATGAGTGGTTAAAAGTTTATCATGAATAATTTTATATAAACATATTAAGTCAGCAAATTGTCTTCTTTTTTCCAATGTTGTAAAATTAAAGTGTTGTAATCGTTCCTCATAGGATTAGAGTATGGCATTAAATCCAAGTTTAAATGATAGCAGTCTTAGGAATTTTTTTTGCACAGATTCAATTGTTTTAGAATATTTTAAATAATGTGGATTCCAGATAACACTCCCATATTCCAAATTGCTTCTGACCAACGAGTTGTACAAGGTTATAATGGATTGGGGGTATTTAAATGGTTTTGATATTCTATGGATGAATCCAATCATTTTCAATGATTTACTTATAATTTTACTGATGTGTACATCAAACATAAACTTTGAATCAAGAGTGATTCCTAGATCTCTTATAGTGGTGACTGCATTTAATAGAACATTATTAATGGAATATGCATAATCCTTTCGTCTTCTGTTACGAGTAAAAGTAATAATGTAACATTTTTCAATATTTAAAAACATATCGTTTTGAATGCACCAGTTATTTAGTGTGTAAAGGTCTTCTTGAAGCTTAACATGATCAGAATCAGTGGAAATTTTACGGTAAATCTTGAGATCATCGGCAAATAGAACAAAATCACAGCATAACATGGGGCCAAGGTCATTAATAAAGATTAAGAATAGCAGAGGGCCAAGGTTAGACCCCTGGGGTACGCCTGATGTTACAATTACGGGAGGTGATTCATACCCATTAATAAGTACTAATTGTGTTCTATGTTCCAAGTAAGACTTAAACCATCTAAATAGATCACCGTGAATACCTAATCGATCAAGTTTCTGTAGTAAAATAGAATGGTTAACTTTATCAAACGCCTTTTGAAAATCTGCGTAAATGGCATCTACTTGAGTTCTTTCATTAAAAGCATTACAAACGTAATAACAAAAGTCGAGAAGATTTGAGGTTGTGGATTTGTTGGGAACAAATCCATGTTGATTAATGCATAATTGGGGTTTAAAGTGTGAAAATACAGAAATATAAATTATAGATTCAAAGGCTTTTGCAAAACACGATAAAATGCTGATAGGTCGATAATTTTTCACAAAAGATTGATCACCAGATTTATGTATTGGAACAATATTTGCATTTTTCCATAAATCTGGGAAAGTTCCTGTAGTTAATGATTCATTATAAATTATAAAAAGTGGCTTAATCAGCGCGCTGGAACAACATCTTACAAACAAGGGAGGTATTTTGTCAGGTCCTGGACCTTTGGATGTATCAATTTTTTCTAAACAAGATTTGATGGTTTCCATGCTAACGTTGATTTTGCCAAGATTAAATTGGTTGTTTTGTATAACTTTCGGCGTGGCAGTATATAATGAGGGATTAGATTGGGTATAAACGGATGCAAAATAATTAGAGAACAGATTGGCAATCTGTTGTCCATTATCTGCAGATATAGAGTCCAGGTGCATTAATTTGGGAATGCAATTTGTACTAGACGTTTGTACATAAATTGCAAAATAGGGAGCTGGACACAACTTGGCACGCCAATGTCTTTTACTTCTGGATTAATGACTCTAAGTTAAATTAGCAAAACTGAATCTATTACTGTTGTAAAACATTGAAAATTGATTCTAGTTATAATGGCCAAAACTGAATTTAGTTACTTAATTTAATATTGATTTGCACTTTGGAGACTTTTGGAGACTGTTGGGGTCAGGATAATGGGATACTGGGAGAAAGGTAGAACAGAATTTAATACTGATTAAAAACACTTTTTAAGTAGGTTAGAACTTGGAGACTTCAGTTTCTTGGAGACTTGTTACTTCTTGGCTGGTAGTTTTTGAACTGATTTCCTACCGGTTTGCCGTTTGTTTTATAGGGCAAATCCGGGTTGGACTTTTGGAACACAGAACCTCCCTGTTTCTGAAGGGTGCTTGCGTTTACGTATTTTTCCCAATCGCTGGCATATCTCGTTGCGAACTCGTTAGTAAACGGGCCGGTTGGTGCCTGGACTTGAATTACTGCCTGACTGAGGTTGGCTCGCAGGGTCGGGCTGGTTGGTGCTGGCTCCTGGGCAGGTTGGCTGACTGCTTGGCGTGTCGCAGCGTTCAGGGCTGCGAGCAGATTGGCTGTCTGCTTGGCGTGACGTCTGTCCCGAATGCGCATCTCTCGGCGCAGTAATCGCAGGGAGTCTTCAGTTGATTCAGAAGTTGTTTCGCTGCTTTTACTGTTGGATTCGTGGAGGCTCTCGGAGACAGATTCTGGAGCAGGTCGGTCAAGCGTGATGAGATCAGAGTTCCTGGCTGGGCTCGCACTAGATAGATCGTGGACCTGGCGGGGTCCTCTAGATGGCGTCTCATCGGTGTCTACGGTGTGTGGGCCCGGGGTCCGTCGGGGCGCCACTGGCATATTTCGGCTTGTCCCCGGGGCGTCAGGTGTAGATTTAGACAGCGATGTATCAGAAGATGTCGGGGTCTTACGGCCACTGCGAAGAGACGGCATGGGTAAGACTGAAGGCGTGTTATGTGTAGATCCGGCACGAAGGACCAAATGTACTAGACGTTTGTACATAAATTGCAAAATAGGGAGCTGGACACAACTTGGCACGCCAATGTCTTTTACTTCTGGATTAATGACTCTAAGTTAAATTAGCAAAACTGAATCTATTACTGTTGTAAAACATTGAAAATTGATTCTAGTTATAATGGCCAAAACTGAATTTAGTTACTTAATTTAATATTGATTTGCACTTTGGAGACTTTTGGAGACTGTTGGGGTCAGGATAATGGGATACTGGGAGAAAGGTAGAACAAAATTTAATACTGATTAAAAACACTTTTTAAGTAGGTTAGAACTTGGAGACTTCAGTTTCTTGGAGACTTGTTACTTCTTGGCTGGTAGTTTTTGAACTGATTTCCTACCGGTTTGCCGTTTGTTTTATAGGGCAAATCCGGGTTGGACTTTTGGAACACAGAACCTCCCTGTTTCTGAAGGGTGCTTGCGTTTACGTATTTTTCCCAATCGCTATGATTTTCGAGCAGATGTGTTAAAAATCCGTGTGATAACCTTTGCCAAGACAGTCCTGTTCCAATAAACCGAAGTCTCACATAATTTTTATTGTTTCAACAAGAAAAGGTACAAGTTTACAAATGTGATACAAGATACAATATCTAGAAGTAAATATTTTCTTAAAGTGCAATAATCACTGGTAGACGACAGTTTTTTGAGGTTTTATTGTAGTATATACCTATTTTTAGGTGATGATATATACTTCTTGATTCAAATTATTCCCGATTTCCCGAAATTTAGCTCCGAGTTTTTCGGAATGTAAATTGGCTGTCGTAAATATTTACGATTCAAACATTTCCTTTGTTCAGCATTGACCAATGGCGCCGCGTCTGGTAGCAGGGTGGGGATAACGTAAATACTCAATCATTTCCTTGATTTTGATCATTGCTGTCTGGGGTCCCTGGTGGAAGTATTACGTGGTTATTCAGATGTGTTTTCGAGTCCAATGATGCTGCAGCATGTATTTATTATCAATTGCGTTTATGTTGTTACGATACGCCCTTGAAGCGAGTAGTTTCGAGAACGCAGCTGTCCTCACGGCTCGGCCGCCGCCTCCCCGCGCCGTATCCTGTTTCTCCTTGCCTCGCCCCGTACCCTGCCACTCTCGGCATCCCGCGGCCACTCCGCTCGACAGAAGAAATCCGATCGCCTTTGCGAACACACGCTAGCGGCCCGCTCTCGGGCGGCGGACCAATTCAATGGGCCGCGAGTTATTATTGAAATACCTTTGAGTATAATAGGCCTTTGGCCGCACTATAGTTCGGTCTATTTAGACTACAAAAGTGCCTGATGAAGCTGCCACATGAGACGAGGTTCCTGTCCACCTACATGTAAGCTGTATCATGATTTCCCCTTTAAATGTTGTCCGTAATTCAGTGAAATGTAGGGCCCCCGCGGAAACCACGACTCGGAGAGTTTCGTTTTGAGAGAAATTCAGAGAGAGTTAAACACTTTAGCTAGGTTTGTGTAATTTGCATTTCTTGTAATTGAATTGTACTGTAGAAACCTATGTATGTGTTTGAGTTTACAATACATGTCTAAATGATTTAACTTGTTATTATTCTGCTTCGGCGGGAGGATTTGTTGGCCGGTGTGGATCCCGTGGGACGCCGGAGGACGGAGAGGAATTCCATAGCTTTGAGCGGCTCACCCCTGAATAGAGAGTACCCTTGTCCCGCTGAGAGCTAGCCTGGGACGAGTTGGTGTGCTGATGTTGGTTTAAAAGCCGACATCGGGGTACCCTAACAATTGTCGCCCGATCGTGGGGCTGGAATTTTTTTCTCTCTAACCCGGTCGCTTTGCGGGACCCTTGTTTGTCGAAATCCTCCCCGCATAACAACTGTTTTGTAAACATTAATTATGCCTTGTTATTCTACAGTGAATCCTGTGAAAAACCACAGAAACCAATATGTAAATTAGATCCATAACGGATCTGACTGGAATTATAAATTGCATCGCAAGTTGAAACAACGGCCATTTTGAGCACCCGAAGCGCCGCGAATCTGATTGCGCACGCGTCTCCAAACGGCGGGCGCACAGCAACAGTTATTCGCGCCCAAAATCCAACGGCTTTTGTTTCACGCGATATTCCGGATTGCGCGCAAATGCTTTGTTCCCGCCTAACCGACTGTTGCTAGGCTGCGTTTTAAATCCAAACCGTTTTTTATGACTGAACTGGGTTACCAACGGAAATCATCATTATGAATTTGATTCTGGAACCCCAGTTATTTTGCGAATTCCTTAATGAAAATTTCGGACTTACGTATTTTTATTATTTCTGCACAATATACCAATTGGCCCACTTGTGTCTGTCAAATTAGTACAATTTAATGTTTCTCCAAATGGACAAAATAATGACTTTCTTTCCCCATTGTACATTATAGGTACTGTTTTTTTTTCAGCATAAGTGAAAGTGAATTGTGTTTTTTCCTTACATAAGTGAAAAGTGGAATAATAATAAAACCAATGACTGATTCCATGAATAAATAAAATAATTTTAATATGGTTGGATGCAATAAACCCCATATTCAGTCATTTTCATTCGGAAGTTTGTCCTTTATTTGCCAGAAATGTGCCGTTTGTGAACTTTAGTGCCTTTCTCAGTGCAAAGTGTTTTGTAAAAAATAAAAAACCTGTTTTCTAAAGGTCAGCCCTGGAAAAATTTTTCTAAAATAAATAAATACTTGTGAATTTCACAGTTTTCTCAAAAGTGGTCAGTGAAATACAAAAACCTTTACCACTAAGGTCTTTCCACGCAAAATTTTTTCTCGCCTGCCTCTCTTTGACAAGAATTCTGGTGTCATGTACACAAAACACATTTGGAAGTGCCAACAGTGATCACCAAGTGAAAAGTGCCTCACAAAAATTAATTTTTGCGCTTTCTAAAGGAAACCCCTGGCCAATTTTTTTTTCTTCTCCTCACCACCCAGGAAACTCACAATGGAGGACAAGCAAACTATTACATCATCCAACTTGGGTACCATTCCCAATGTGCATAGTTTATCCAAAGCCCACTTACAAGCTGCTTTAAGGGATAGAGGACTCTCGCCATCAAGCAAATCTAAATCTACATTGAAGGCATATGCACTTTTATTCAACAAAAAGTACATTAGGAGAATAAATCTCGCCCCCTCCAACGAAAATAATTCATGTTCGGCTACGCAAGTTTTGGATAATCTTGACAAAGAACCTACGCCGCATGTAATGATAAAACAGGACGTCGCACCCATCTTGACACAAGATAAAACTTACGATTTATCCTCTTGGAAAGTCAAATATAATGGCGTCTCCGATGTGCTGGATTTCATTGACCGTATTGAAGAAACGGCTATAATCAAAAATATCCCATTCGAGATTCTACGGAGAAACTTTATAGAACTCATCTCCCCAGAATTAATTCCGTGGCACCGCATCCAAAAGACTAAATGCAAAGATTGGAGTAAACTCAGAGCTGCCCTAATCTCTAGCTTTGGAAAAAAGGAGGCCCAGCACCGGATCAAACTATCTCTACTATCTATTAAACAACTAGTAGATGAACCTGTGGCTACATTCATAGAAAGGGCTGAATCCATCAACATCAAGCTTTCACATCCTGTTCCGGAAGCTGAACTATTACCAGTCATAACTGATGGCCTTTTAAGCAAATACGAGAACATCATCACCTCACAGAAAATTGCATCCCTGGCCCAGCTAAACGAAGTCTGCCTCCTCCTGGAATCGTACCAGGATAGGAAAAACATAAAGAATGTGTCGAATAATGTGGTTGTGCCAAGCCGTTCGTCTGGTTTAAAGCCAGAATTCGACAACAAAAAAGTGTGCTCCTTTTGCAAAAAAGTAGGCCACCTGGCCGCTACTTGTTTCAAGCAAGCAAGACTTCTGGAATCCAAGGAACCCCGAACCTCCAAGAGACACCACTCTAGGGACCGCTCTCCTCCACGCGACGAACTGCGCAACATTTTCAAGAGATCAAGGCACAATGCAGAAAGGTTACAAAACCCAAGCGATGTCAGACCTCAGGTGGATTTCTCCAAGCCCCCACCAAATTTCTACATGAAGAGGCCAAAAAACTAAATAATAACCTCTCAGGTACCCATTCTGAACCAAGGTCTAAAGAATGGACTGATTGGTTATCACACATTAAGTATTTTAACCAGACCTTAAATGTTTCCTCGGTTTGTTGCAAACAAGCTAAAGATGGGAGACCCTATGCTCTTTTCTCTGTTAACAATGTGCCCTTTTCCGGATTACTTGATAGCGGTGCATCTGTCAGCTGTCTTGGCAACAATGCTCACCTGCCTTTTGTTAACAGTGATTTTAAAATTTCGCCACAAACAACACACCTGACGACTGCGGATAATGTTTCCCAGCCGGTCATCGGTACCCTTGCACTGCCAATTAATTGTAACAATAAAATAATTACAATCAATTTTCTAATAGTGCCCTCTATATCCCAGAATTTCATCCTTGGCGTTGACTTCTGGAAGGCTTTTAACGTTGCTCCCCAAGTATTTAATACTCTTGGCGAAACCTCCACTGCTGCTCAAATTAGTGAGATCCGCACAATAATACCTCACGAAAATTTAAGCACGGACCAAGCTCTCCAACTAAAGGAAATGGTCAATAAATTCGAATCAATATCTTTCGAAAAATGTGGATTGGGTTTGACAAATTTGGTAGAACACCACATTAAAACCAATGGCCCACCCATAAAGCAACGTTATTACAACTTAGCCCCCCAAAAGCTTAAACTTTTGAAAAAAGAACTTGATGAAATGTTAAAAATGGGTGTGGTGGTTCCCAGCAGAAGTGCATGGACCAACCCAACTCTTTTGGTTTCTAAAAAAGATGGCTCCGCACGTTTCTGTCTTGACAGTAGACGTTTAAATTCTTGTACGGAAGCTGACGCATACCCCTTACCTTACGTCCACGCGACCTTAGACAAACTGCGCAACGCCAAGTTCATCTCCTCTGTTGATCTAAGCAAAGCTTTTTGGCAAATACCTTTGGACGCAGAATCGTGTGAAAAAACTGCTTTCGTTGTACCTGGTAGGGGAATGTTCCATTTTAAAAGATTACCCTTTGGTCTAAAGAACAGCCCCGCCGAATTACAAAGACTGATGGACAAACTCTTCGGTCCTGAAGTCGATAACAGCCTGTTTTGTTACCTTGACGACCTCATCATCGTCAGCGACACCTTTGAAAAACACCTATTAATGTTGGAAAAGGTTTTTCAACAACTCAAGTTCGCTGGTTTAACCATCAACTTGAAGAAGTCTGAATTCTGTAAGTCCCGTTTACGTTATTTGGGATTCATTGTCGACGAAAAAGGTCTAAGAACAGACCCCGCTAAGGTGGAAGCCATGGCAAATTTCCCCGACCCAAAAACGCGAAGGAAGTCAAAGGTTTCCTTGGACTTGCAGGTTACTACAGAAGATTCATCAAAGACTTTTCCACAATTGCAGCCCCCTTAAATAAAATCACCGGCACCCGTAAAGGTGTCAGCAACTTCCGATGGTCTGCTGAAACTGAAGAAGCGTTTACAACTTTAAAAAATGCCCTTCAAAAAGCCCCCGTTCTGAATTGCCCGGATTTTGCACTCTCTTTTACCCTCCACACGGATGCCTCCAACGTAGGAATCGGTGGAGTCCTAACTCAAGAGTTCCCAGATGGCGAACACCCTGTAGCGTATTTTTCCCGTACATTAAATAAACACGAGAAAAACTACGGAATTACCGAAAAGGAGTTACTGGCTGTATTGGATTCTGTTCACCATTTCCGCGGTTACATAGACGGTAGCAAATTTACTGTAGTCACAGACCATAGTAGTTTGAAATGGCTGATCTCTTTAAGTAATCCCTCCGGTAGACTCGCTCGTTGGGCCTCCCGTTTGTCTCAATTCAATTTTGATGTTGTACACCGTAAAGGCGCGGACAATATTGTTCCTGACGCTCTTTCAAGAATTGAATTGGCTTCATTAAATGTTGACACAATTGCCCCCCCTCCACCCACAAAAGATGAATGGTACTTGAAAATCTTCGAAGGTTGTAAAAATAATCAACAAAAGTTTCCTAATTTTATCATAAAAGAAGGACAACTATACCGTAATTGCAAGGCACCACTATCCATCCTCGAAGATTACTCTTGGAAACTTGTCGTTCCCCTCGAAGGAAGAGAACAAATAATAATTGACAATCATAGTGCTCCCGACTCTATACACCCAGGAACTTTCAAGACGTATAAAAAGATTTCCTTGAAGTATTACTGGCCTGGTCTCTTCAAACAAATTCGCAATTACATCTCTAAATGTGAAACTTGTAAAGCTTATAAACATAGCACGGCAGCACCTGCCGGCCTAATGGGTAACCCCAAACGTGCCGACAGACCCCTACAGTCATTGTCAATGGACCTCGTCGGACCTTTTCCTCGAAGTTATGCCGGACACATGCACATACTTAGTGTAGTGGATGTTTTCACCAAATTCTGTTGGATCTTCCCTTTAAAAAGAGCCAATGCGTCCGCCATCATCAAACTTCTGGAAAAACACATTTTTATACCTTACGGAACACCCAGAACCGTAATTGTTGATAACGGAAAACAATTTATTGCCCAAGAATTCAAAGAATTTCTTGCCAAATACGGAATCAAGGACATTTATTATAACACCTTGTACACTCCCCAAAATAACACTGTCGAACGTTACAACCAAACAATCAACACAGCTCTAGCTATTCTAGTTGATAAAGACCAACGCACTTGGTGTAAAAACCTAGATAAAATTCAGGCCGCTATGAACAACACTGTTAATCTGGCCACTGGTTACACACCTTTCTTCTTAAAACACGGTATGGAACAAGTCGTCCATGGTTCTCTACATAGGGACACAAACTTTCCTACGTCATCTGCCACCACAAGCAACCCTACCGCAGATTATGCCCATCGCTTGGAAGAACTGTCGGCCATTTACAGTGAAGTCACTGATGCTTTGCTCCTGGCTCACCAAAAGAGTGCGGACAGATATAACTTACGTAGAAAACATGTCACCTTCAATACAGGAGACATAGTTTGGAGAAAGAACAACACACTTTCCCAAGGAGCCATGTACTTCTCTGCTAAGCTGGCACCACGTTTCGTGAAGGCCAAAGTCCTAAGGAAAATATCAGACCTAGTGTACTCCTTGTCTGACTCATCTGGAAAGCACATTGGTAATTACCACATTAAGGACATTGTAAAGTCTGGAAGTGAGGAGTCAAGTAAAACTGCCCCCACTATCTCAGCAAACGTAAAATGATCCAGTTTGTATCACATTTTTTTTGTAAGCTTACAGAGTCTTACTACGTCAGGCGTGTATTGTGTCAATCACATGCCCATCGTTTCGTAAATGAAACAAGTTGTAAATTATTTTGTAAATTAATGTGTACTCTCTTTGAAGTTACTTTCAAATGTTGTTTTGCACTGTTTTTTCTTTCCCTCACGACAATTTTTTTTCTTTTATTTTTTTTTTTCACCTGTTCTAAAACTGATCACTTTGGAACGGAGACACATTTCGAGTTTCAATGTTTGGGAAGTCGCGAGCCCATTTATTGTTTCAACACATACACTATGCAATGTTCATGCCACGTCATACCCTGCCTTGTCATGTAATTTTGTAATTTTTTTTATTTTTTTGTTGCATTTTTGTCGTGTGGAAAGGAACTTTCTCACCTGTTTATTTTGTTCATGTAAAGTAGTTGACAATTGCCCATCGGCGTGTCGTTCTAGAAGTCGGGTTTTGTAAATTCCAAAGTGTTAAATTCCGACTCAGAACCAGTTAACTATTTTTACAATTTTTCCTTTTATCTTGTTCATCATGAGTTGTAAAACCTTCCGAGGTATCTCTAGCATGAAAATCAAACAGTGGTTACTTACATAGTCGCCCCTCGTGTATATAAGTTTTTTTCAATTTTTTCCTCTTAAATTAAAAATTGATGGCGTCCTACCCAAATTCATGCTCTTGTACCAAATTGGATATCGACACGTCCATTTTGGAACTTGTATTTATAAAACCAATGATTGGTCTTTATAACCCTGTATATAAATCAATTTGGCTCGTTTCAACTAAAGTACGTAAAACCGAATCATCCGGTCTTTGGTTGTTATAACAAAGCCACTGCTTTATTGTTATTTTGTTTTTTGCTTGTACGTTACGTATGTCTTATATGACACGTTTCAACCCTACGAGACAGGTTAATAAAACCTTATGGTCATCCTGATTTTGGAATTCACAACTTTTAGGTGTCCATTTAACCAAGTATTTGCAACCCAAATTGCACATAACCTGGTATGTTTGTAACTGCACAAAGGGTATGTAAAACCGTAATTGGTCCCTTTTCTTTGGTCTTCCTCACTGCAGGTTGCCACAACAGACAGTATGTAAAACCATTATAGGTCTGTCTTTGTTTTAAATACTTGGTGTAAGTAGAATTATACTCTGCCATCACCCTTGTATTTTGTAACACATGAAGTGACATCAAATTGTCTATCTTCTCTATCGTACGCTCTTGGGCTACGGAGTTAGTTAATCTAACGAATCTTTATAAAATGTGTTAAAATCAAGCATCGTTAACGTTTATTGTGTTGTATTTAAACGTAACCCTGTTACATTATAGGAGAGATCCTTAGAACATCCACCGTCATAGGAGAGATCCTTAGAACATCCACCGTTATAGGAGGGATCCTTAAAATACCTGCCACGATACGAGAAGTTCGTCATAATCACTTTTGCTCATAGCTAAATATTATTGAGTTGGTCGTGTGACATATTTGTCATGAGTACCACCCTTTCTGTACAATCTATTTTGGTCGTGTGTCATTCATTTGTCATGAGTACCGCTTTTGTATTTTGGTCGTGTGTCATTCATTTGTCATGAGTACCGCTTTTGTATTTTGGTCGTGTGTCATTCATTTGTCATGAGTACCGCTTTTGTATTTTGGTCGTGTGTCATTAATTTGTCATGAGTACCACTTGTATGTATAATGGTGTACAACCCTTGTACACGAGACGTGGAGACGTAATAACAATACTTACCGTGATTCGTGCGAACGACATAATATCGGCCTTGCCATCTTCTTTAAGAGGCATTGTATAAACTCTTGACTTCTGTCTATAATTGAGTTTTATCTTGTATGTACTTACATGTTTTTGTACACTATACGTGGAGACGTTAAAACACTTACCGTGATTCGTGCGAACGACATAATATCGGCCTTGCCATCTTCTTTAAGAGGCATTGTATAAACTCTTGACTTCTGTCTATAATTGAGTTTTATCTTGTATGTACTTACATGTTTTTATACACTATACGTGGAGACGTTAAAACACTTACCATGAGTCGTGCGAACGAAATAATATCAAACCTTTTGTGTGCGATCTACGAAATGTAGTCCACAACCCTTTGTTGTCATTCAACGCCAATGCCCGTGGACCTCCTGTTTTTTACTTCTTTGCAAAAAGGAAAGAAGCCCAGGAGTATCTACTATCCCAAAAGGACTAGTTTGTAGCTTCACTGCTAACTATGGGGCATAGTGCTGTGGGAGTTAATCGATTGAGCACAAAAACCACCCAACTCGTTGTCTGGGGAACGGATAAGAAAACCCCCCAGGTTTGTGAAATTGGAGCAAGGGTCTGTCTTTTCTCACAATCACGCAGGAGTTTTTAAAATGACCCCTAATCTTTTGCCCAATACACGAAAAAGATTAGTCTCTTTGTTAATGTGTATTCAAATTTCTCCTCATCCTTTTAACAATTGTAAAGAGTCAGGAAATCTGCTGGTTGATCATGTTTCATTCTCACATGGAGTTTGAAGTGGAAATTAGTCCAGTCTCTAGCAAGTTTCGTCACTCAACTCCTTTCCTTTTCCTTTCCTTTCTCCTCACCATCATGTTCTCAGGTATATGTTATGAAGAGGAAAATCTGTTGTTAACCATAATTCGCCCTCACTGGGAGTGCGAATCGGTAAATTAACCAATTATCAGCAGGCTTTCTCCCTCACTCTCTGCATATGTCTCACCTTTTGTTCTTTTTCTCAATTTTACGAAACACATTCATGAATGTTGGATATGTACGATATGCACTTGGCGTACCGTCTGTCTCCTTTTGACAACCTTTATTCATGAATTGGTTTCTCTGCTTTTACCGTGACTCATTCACGACTTCTTTGTCTTGTTCTTTGAAATTCTACAAAAAATGTTACCACCTTTATGTTAACATAGGCCATGGAAGGCCGGTTGTTTTTTAACCAAGACATATTGTCACTCGGCAAATGCCAAGTCATCCTGGTAAAGGAAAATGTTCATGTAATCACAATTTAGTTAGAAAACTCTCTCTTCGTCACTCTCTGGGTCGGTGGTTAAAACTTCGTTTATTTCATAATCTGGACACATTTTGTTTCTCTCCAAACCTTTTCTTCATTGGTCCCTAGGCAGGTAAACTTCAAGAATTTTGCTCTAATAATAATTTCTCCCGGATTAAAAAGAAGCCCAGGCGGATGTCATCACCAACAGCCAAGCTGAGCTCCACTTCCTGACAGCACGCGCTGTGGTTACTAGGTCCCTCCTGCTGCCATTTTTCTACGCATTTGTTCCTGAAAGCACAGACCATACCGCCCATATGTATGTTGTTTTGTCGTGCCACAGCAAGTTGAGTTGTCCCACTATACATTATGACACTCTGAACCACCTTTTGGGCACGCTAGCTCCTAGGTTTGTTCTTACTCTTGCTATCAATGCCAACCATGTCGTCTCTTGCGCTGTCATGCAGTGACGCATATATCGTCATGTGTAAACCATCATTACCTTGACTTCCAGTATTCGCTGAATGCGTACCAATACAAGTTATGATTGAGCTACATTATGCCTCAATAACCATTATATACGATCCGTGTTTACCTTAATAACACTTTAGGATTCGTACTGGCATGTCTGCAGACACTGGATTCTCCTCTTCAATGACCTCTGTAACCATAGTCGCGGCACAGCAACCACAGTCTCCACTTCATGAACTTCGACGTCTTCGACAAAACCAAGTGTTTTCTAAGGCCCAAGTGTACTTTTGAGTGTTATCTCAAAGGGGTCTGATTACAGTGATAATGTAATCCTTAGAATCTGTGAAACCACGTCCTCCTCTTCGAAATTCTCCGAAACCAAACAAATCCACGCTTCGCAAACTTAGCTCCCAGACCAATGAAACCTTAGAATCACACAGGCATTTTTTGTTCTTGTTTTTTTGTTCTTCGATTGTACAAATATGAATTGTTATTTTTCAATTGCATAACCATGTATTGTTATTTTGTTCAATTGCATAACCATGTATTGTCATCTTTCAATTGCATAATCTTGTATGTTGTTTCACACCATGTACTTTCACCAAAACTGTTCTTCTCCAAACATTGTATGTACCCCTCACCCATTCCCTACAAACATTGTGACCTAAACTATAACATAAATTGCATGTTCTAGCTAGGCATCTCTCAAGCAACGAATCTCTCAAAAAACCCCAATGGAAGTTTAAGAGGATTTTTTTATCCTACAGCTCCATTGCCACGTCGCTTTTTTTCCAAGCGCGGGGGGAAGTGTTACGATACGCCCTTGAAGCGAGTAGTTTCGAGAACGCAGCTGTCCTCACGGCTCGGCCGCCGCCTCCCCGCGCCGTATCCTGTTTCTCCTTGCCTCGCCCCGTACCCTGCCACTCTCGGCATCCCGCGGCCACTCCGCTCGACAGAAGAAATCCGATCGCCTTTGCGAACACACGCTAGCGGCCCGCTCTCGGGCGGCGGACCAATTCAATGGGCCGCGAGTTATTATTGAAATACCTTTGAGTATAATAGGCCTTTGGCCGCACTATAGTTCGGTCTATTTAGACTACAAAAGTGCCTGATGAAGCTGCCACATGAGACGAGGTTCCTGTCCACCTACATGTAAGCTGTATCATGATTTCCCCTTTAAATGTTGTCCGTAATTCAGTGAAATGTAGGGCCCCCGCGGAAACCACGACTCGGAGAGTTTCGTTTTGAGAGAAATTCAGAGAGAGTTAAACACTTTAGCTAGGTTTGTGTAATTTGCATTTCTTGTAATTGAATTGTACTGTAGAAACCTATGTATGTGTTTGAGTTTACAATACATGTCTAAATGATTTAACTTGTTATTATTCTGCTTCGGCGGGAGGATTTGTTGGCCGGTGTGGATCCCGTGGGACGCCGGAGGACGGAGAGGAATTCCATAGCTTTGAGCGGCTCACCCCTGAATAGAGAGTACCCTTGTCCCGCTGAGAGCTAGCCTGGGACGAGTTGGTGTGCTGATGTTGGTTTAAAAGCCGACATCGGGGTACCCTAACAATGTTTTCAATTGATAAGTTAATTGTAGAATGTAATAGCATTGTAGACATCATTCCAAATGCACAGTGTTTCGTTGGCCAATGAGAGCACTCCCTTTGTTTCGTAGGTTATTGGAAGGGGTAACGCGCAGCGGCACGGTATTATGTGGAAGCGTAAATTCCATTCTTGAATTCTCAGGGTTGTCATACGCTTTCGTCGACACGTTCGATACACTCCCCCCAGTGCAGTCTCGACTGTGCTCAGCTACTTCGTCGGGCGTGTCCTTTTCCGATGTCTGAGTTCTGAATCGGGTGTCTTCGCAACTGGTACAGTTTCGTTAGTTGTTGGTGTGGCAGGCAGGATGACGGCGATTTTGACTGCCGGCCTTACGTATATCCCAGTACTGGTTTGGATCCGAGCAGTTCTGACCTGTCCATCAGCTGCAGGTGTTGCTTCGAGGATACGGCCACGTGGCCAACTGTTTCGAGGCAGTGCTGGGTCCATGATGATCACTAGGTCATCCTTCTTAATTGGTGTAGTTGGATGGTGCCATTTTTGTCGGGCAGCCATGGTAGGTAGGTATTCGTGCAGCCATCGCCTCCAGAAGGTGTCTGCAAGTTGTTGTCCGATGCGCCACTGGCGGCGTAGGCATACTTCCTCTTCTTTTTTGTCGTAGAAGGATAATTGGGGGCGCTTCCCAGCCGATCCCAGCAAAAAGTGGTTGGGTGTTAGAGGTTCTTCATCACGCGGGTCAACTGAAATATGGGTGAGTGGTCGGTTATTTACCACAAACTCGGCTTCTGCAAGTGCTGTGCGTAGAGTTTCTTCTTTTGGTGCTCTTTCTTTGAGTGTTGCGCTTAGGGCTTTCTTTACTGATCGTACTAGTCTCTCCCAAGCTCCCCCCATGTGGGGACTCAGCGGTGGTATAAAGTGCCACTCGATGCCCTGGGTAGCTATTGCGTCAATCATTCTGGCGTCTTGACTTATTGACAGCAGGGCGTCCCTCATCTCGGTGTCAGCTCCGTGAAAATTTGTTCCGTTATCCGAGTACATGGCTGTGGGTTGTCCTCTGCGGGCGGTCATTCTTTGAAGGGCCATGATGGCCGAGTCGGCAGTCAGTGAAGCGGCTAGTTCTAGGTGAATGGCGCGCGTTGAGAGGCAGGTGAAGATGGCTCCGTATCGTTTTTCTCGATGCCTACCGACCGTGATAGCCATAGGGCCGAAATAGTCAAGCCCGCAGTGTGTGAATGGACGGACGTGATGCATCAGGCGGGGTGGTGGTAATGCGCCCATCAGAGGTGGAGTCGGTTTGCTGCGTCGTATGAAGCAAGTGGGGCAGACGTGCGTTAGTTTCCTGATTGTTGTGCGTATTCGTATTATGAAGAAATGATTGCGTATTTCTGCAATTGTTTTCTCAGTACTAGGATGATCCGCCTTTTTGTGGTAGTGGCTGATTAGGAGCCGAGTGTAGGGTTCGTCGCCGTCCAGTATTATGGGGGTTCGGGCCACACTCTTTGTTCTTTCCAAGGCTCGTAGTCGGGTCCCCATTCGTAGAAGGTCGTCTGGTCCAAAGAAGGGGTTCAGCGAGTTGAGGCGACTGCCAGTAGGTAGTTTTTGACCTTGTCGGATGGTGTGTAGATCAGTTGTGAAAGCGTTTTCCTGGGACCTTTTTATCCATTTTTGTTCTGCTGCTTTTATCTCCTCGGCTAGTAGTGGGCCTTCTAATGGTTTGTTGGGCCCCATCTTGCATCGTCTGATAAAACGGAGGATCCAAGCTGTGGAGCGGATTAAGCGGTGCCATGAGGAGAACCGCTCTACTGATGGGAGTGCTTCGCCCTTGGTGGACACAAGGCCAACGTAGTGAGGTTTGACTTCTAGTGTTAGGTCGTCAGGCTTGTGGGCGGGTGCCCGTTCTTTCGGCCATGCACCCTCCGGGGAAGTGAGAAAGGCTGGGCCGGTAAACCACCTTCCTTCTGGTGTTAGGTCTGGCACCTCTAAGTCTCGTGTTCCTATATCAGCTGGATTGAGTTTTGTGGGTACCCATTTCCAGTCGGGTATGTTGGTTAGTTCGTCTATTTCGCCCAATCGGTTTGCCACAAAGGTTGAGTAGGCGCGTGGGTCGGTGCGTAACCAGCATAGTACAGTTGTGGAGTCTGTCCAGAAGCAGGTGCGGGATATCAGGGCTTTGCTTTCCTTTTGGATCGTCTGGGCTAGTCTCGCTGCTATGAGGGCGGCTTGAAGCTCGAGGCGTGGAATGGAGAGAGGCTTCAGTGGTGCTACCTTGCATTTACTTGCAAGGAATGTTACTCGTAAGGATCCATTTATTTCTTCGGTGAAGTAGGCCACGGCACAGCAAGCTTGCTCCGATGCGTCGCAGAAGAGGTGTAGAGTTACGTTGTTCTGTTTGTTTGAGAGGCAACGTCTCGGGATTGAGATGCTGTTTGTGTGCAGCAGGCTCAGCCAGTCTGTCCATCTCTGGGCGTGTTCGGGGGTAATGGGTTCGTCCCAGCCGACGCTTGAGCGCCACACTGCTTGCAGTAGCATCTTAGATCTGATGGTAAGGCAGGCAACGAAGCCGACTGGGTCAAAGATCTTCATTACTATGGATAATAGTTGCCGCTTGGTAGGTTGTGTGGCCGTGTCGGGGGAGATCGCCTCGCGAAATGAGTACAGGAAGCGGTCTGTGGTGGGGTCCCAGATCAAACCAAGCACTCGTTCTGTCTCTGGACCTCCACTGCTGATCTGTATCGCGGAGCTGGCACGGTCTTCTATGGGTACGCCAGCTAGGGCCACCGGGCTATTAGACGCCCAATTTGTCAAGTGGAACCCTCCTTTCGCGAGGAGGGCACTTACACTTTGGGCTAGTGTAGCAGCTTCATTGGGTGTGTCTGTTGCATCTAGGTAGTCGTCCATGTAGAACTTGGTGCGTACGGCTTTTGCGGCGGCCGGGTACTCGTGCTCGAATGTTTCGGCCACTTTATTTCGGACGAATTGGGCACTGCTTGGGGAGCAGGTGGCTCCGAACATCATTGATGACATTTGATAGGTGTCTGGTTCATGATGGGGTGATGTCCTCCACAGGAAAAGCTGGGACGGCTGGTCTTCTCGCCTTATTTTTATTTGCAGGAACATTTCTTTGATGTCTGCAGCAATGACGATGTTTCCTTCCCGGAAGCGTATTATATTCCCCAGGAGGGAGGACAGCAGGTCAGGACCAGTAAGCAGCTGATCATTGAGGGAGGTTCCTCGGCATCGGCTTGCAGCATCGAATACCACTCTGATTTTTCCTGGCTTATTTGGGTTGATTACTGCGAAGTGAGGCAGGTACCATTTGCGAGGTGTGGTGGTGGAAGCTTCATGGCCTGATAGCTTCTTGGCATAGCCTTTGTTGAGAAGTTGACTTATTTTGTCATTGTAGGCCACTGCTAGATTTTTGTCTTTTGCTAGCTTTTTCTCCAGAGACAGAAGTCGCTTCAGCACACACTGCCGATTGTCAGGTAGCGAGACTTCTGGATTGCGCCATAGTAGACCAGTTTCCCACTTCCCTGTAGGAAGAGGACGGGTAGTTGCATTCATAAGTGCAATGGCCTGTTGTTCGCTTGCATTGACTCTGGTGGCTGATGTTACTCCGAGCGAGTCGATGGCGAAGTTGGTTTTTACTAGCTCCCTCAATTGTATGTCTGCGGCCGTTTCTGATTGTAGTGCCAAAGTGGTAGTCGTGTTATTATCTCTGGGGTTGACTCCCCCATGAGCGATCCATCCTAGTGCGGTGCGTGATGCTATTCGCGTAGTATCATTGCATTCACGAACTTCCCTTGACACAATTAGGTGAGCGTTGTCTTGGCCTATTAGCAGCTTCGGGACGACAGACCTTCCTTGGATCTGTTGCTCCGGCAGGTTGAGGTTGCTTATTGTGCTGGCAGAGATGTGGTATGTATTACTGTTGCCCGCACCTCGTATTCTTAGTCTCACTCGTTGGGAGAGATTGTCAGAGGTGCACATTCCTTTGGCACCGTGGATTCGCAGTCCGTGAACTGGGCCGTTTGCTCCGACTTGTATTGCGGTGTCAGTGTCAACAAGTGTTACTGTGGATCCTTCGTCCAGGAGAGCAAACACTGACACTTCTTCTTTGTTGGGAGCGCTTAATATTACTGGCGCAATTTTTAACAGTACTCTCTGTCCGGAGTCCTGGCGTCACAAGTTGACATTTTCCACGGTGCTTTTTCGTACGAACTCGGGATTATGTAGCAGGGGGTGGTGTGGGGATCGGCAATCCCCTACTTTGCACCATTGGTTTATTTTGCAGCTTCGTGAGTGGTGTTTTTCTAAGCACTTGCGGCATAACCTTCCCATGCGTACAGTTTCCCATCGAAGTTCAACATCTTTGGCTGCGAATTCTTTGCATTCGCGGGTTTTATGATCGCCGCCACATTGGGCGCAGCTTTCGTCGGCTGTTTTTCTTTTTCGGCTTGGTCCAGGGTAAGTATGTGCCTCATTCATTTTGCGTTTCATCGGGGCGATCTTTTCTTTTGGGCCGTCCCCGATTTCTTCTTGATGTCCGGCATGTATTTGCTCATGGCTCGGTAGAAGTCGCATGCGATCACTATCTTCTTCCTCCTGGTACCCGGCATGTATTTGTTCACGGCGTGGTCGGGATCGTATGTGGTCCACCATCCCGCTGTTTGGAATTGCGTTTGATACCTCTTTCAGAAAGGCAGCGAGCTGGGTTATGGTGGCCGGGGCATGTTGTTTGCGGATCTCGATTAGCCATGCCAGCCGCAGGGAACTCGGCATTTTGTCAGTGACGTCGTTCAGTAATGCAGGATTGGTGAGATAACCTTCGGTTTTTAAGATCCGGAGGGATGCCACCAGGTTTTGCACCGTCCCGGAGAAATCTGCCAGGTCCTCGAGTGATACCTCGGTCGTGAGGTAAGGTAGCTTTTTAACCTTGTCTAGCATAAATTTTGCTATGGAGTTAGCGCTGCCGTATCGCTGCTCGAGGACGCTGATGATCTCTGGGACTTGCGCAGGATCCATTAGTAGGGGACCCACGGTATCTCGCGCCTTGCCTTTGAGGGCACGCTGCAGCCGGATGAGATTTTCGCTCGGAGTCAATTGGCAGGTGGCGGTGGATTGAGCGTACTGTGCCTTCCAGGTAGGCCACTCGAGGGGGTCTCCGGAGAAGGTAGGCAAATCTTTTGCTGTGGATTGCCTGGCGATTAGGGCTGCCATTCTTGAGTCATCTTCTAATGTGCGAGGGCTATCTTGCGTTCTGGAGGAGCGGAGCGCCTCTGCCATCACAGAGGCGATCTGGGCCAGTGGGTCGTTGCCGTGCTGCAACCATTCTCGGGTGTGCCGTGCTGTCTCGTTGGCTGTATGCGGTGGTGTAAACAATGGGGAATCCTGGCCGGAGGAGGCTGGCTGTTGCTGGTACCCCGTTGTATTGTAAAGTGGGCGCTCGGGTCCGAGATGGCTGTATTCGGCCGTAGGGATGTTCTTTGCAGGGCCCGTCAGTAGTGTGTAGCCTTGGGTGGCGGCATATCCAGTTGGATCGGTTACTGTAAATTCATTGGTAGGCTGACCGACTGGTGTGTGCATTTGAGTAGTTGCATATCTCGTTGCAAACTCTCCGGCTGGCCTTTTTACTTGAGTGGCATATCTCGTTGCGAACTCATTAGTAGAAGGGCCGGTCGGTGCGTGCACTTGAGTTGTTGCATATCTCGTTGCAAACTCTCCGGCTGGCTTGTTTACTTGAGTGGCATATCTCGTTGCGAACTCATTAGCAGAAGGGCCGGTTGGTGCGGGCACTTGAGTTGTTGCATATCTAGTTGCAAACTCTCCGGTTGACGGGCCGTCTGACGTGTGTACTTGAGTGGCATATCTCGTTGCGAACTCATTAGCAGAAGGGCCGGTTGGTGCGGGCACTTGAGTTGTTGCATATCTAGTTGCAAACTCTCCGGTTGACGGACCGTCTGACGTGTGTACTTGAGTGGCATATCTCGTTGCGAACTCGTTAGTAAACGGGCCGGTTGGTGCCTGGACTTGAATTACTGCCTGACTGAGGTTGGCTCGCAGGGTCGGGCTGGTTGGTGCTGGCTCCTGGGCAGGTTGGCTGACTGCTTGGCGTGTCGCAGCGTTCAGGGCTGCGAGCAGATTGGCTGTCTGCTTGGCGTGACGTCTGTCCCGAATGCGCATCTCTCGGCGCAGTAATCGCAGGGAGTCTTCAGTTGATTCAGAAGTTGTTTCGCTGCTTTTACTGTTGGATTCGTGGAGGCTCTCGGAGACAGATTCTGGAGCAGGTCGGTCAAGCGTGATGAGATCAGAGTTCCTGGCTGGGCTCGCACTAGATAGATCGTGGACCTGGCGGGGTCCTCTAGATGGCGTCTCATCGGTGTCTACGGTGTGTGGGCCCGGGGTCCGTCGGGGCGCCACTGGCATATTTCGGCTTGTCCCCGGGGCGTCAGGTGTAGATTTAGACAGCGATGTATCAGAAGATGTCGGGGTCTTACGGCCACTGCGAAGAGACGGCATGGGTAAGACTGAAGGCGTGTTATGTGTAGATCCGGCACGAAGGACCAAATGTACTAGACGTTTGTACATAAATTGCAAAATAGGGAGCTGGACACAACTTGGCACGCCAATGTCTTTTACTTCTGGATTAATGACTCTAAGTTAAATTAGCAAAACTGAATCTATTACTGTTGTAAAACATTGAAAATTGATTCTAGTTATAATGGCCAAAACTGAATTTAGTTACTTAATTTAATATTGATTTGCACTTTGGAGACTTTTGGAGACTGTTGGGGTCAGGATAATGGGATACTGGGAGAAAGGTAGAACAGAATTTAATACTGATTAAAAACACTTTTTAAGTAGGTTAGAACTTGGAGACTTCAGTTTCTTGGAGACTTGTTACTTCTTGGCTGGTAGTTTTTGAACTGATTTCCTACCGGTTTGCCGTTTGTTTTATAGGGCAAATCCGGGTTGGACTTTTGGAACACAGAACCTCCCTGTTTCTGAAGGGTGCTTGCGTTTACGTATTTTTCCCAATCGCTATGATTTTCGAGCAGATGTGTTAAAAATCCGTGTGATAACCTTTGCCAAGACAGTCCTGTTCCAATAAACCGAAGTCTCACATAATTTTTATTGTTTCAACAAGAAAAGGTACAAGTTTACAAATGTGATACAAGATACAATATCTAGAAGTAAATATTTTCTTAAAGTGCAATAATCACTGGTAGACGACAGTTTTTTGAGGTTTTATTGTAGTATATACCTATTTTTAGGTGATGATATATACTTCTTGATTCAAATTATTCCCGATTTCCCGAAATTTAGCTCCGAGTTTTTCGGAATGTAAATTGGCTGTCGTAAATATTTACGATTCAAACATTTCCTTTGTTCAGCATTGACCAATGGCGCCGCGTCTGGTAGCAGGGTGGGGATAACGTAAATACTCAATCATTTCCTTGATTTTGATCATTGCTGTCTGGGGTCCCTGGTGGAAGTATTACGTGGTTATTCAGATGTGTTTTCGAGTCCAATGATGCTGCAGCATGTATTTATTATCAATTGCGTTTATGTTTTCAATTGATAAGTTAATTGTAGAATGTAATAGCATTGTAGACATCATTCCAAATGCACAGTGTTTCGTTGGCCAATGAGAGCACTCCCTTTGTTTCGTAGGTTATTGGAAGGGGTAACGCGCAGCGGCACGGTATTATGTGGAAGCGTAAATTCCATTCTTGAATTCTCAGGGTTGTCATACGCTTTCGTCGACACGTTCGATACACAATTAGTAGTGCGCATTGATTTTGAGTATGCCCAGAAAGCTTTTACATTTTCCTTTATGCCTTGTTCAACAGAGTTAATGTATGATAAATAGCATTCTTTTTGCATTTTTTTCGATCTTTTTCTTAGAATAGCAAACTCAGTATAGTCTAGTGGGTTTTTATATTTATTAGCCCGCAGTCTTACCTTATTTTTCTCTTTGAGGAGCTTAATAAGAGACTGACTAAACCATCTGGGGTAGTGATTTCCAATTTGTGTCTTTTTTTTTTGGAATATGTTTATCAATAATATCCCATAAAGTATCGTAGAATAATTGTACCTTATTGTTGACATTTGAGTTACTGAAAAGTGAGATCCAGTTAACATTTGACAGGTCCAGACGACATCCTTCATAATTTCCTTTCTTAAAATTGTATTTAAAAGGGCAGTGATTATCTTTTAAGTATTTAAATTTTTCATGTTTTAAAATGATTTCAAAAGGGGGATGATGAATGTCGACATTAGATAACCCTGTTGTTCTGGACAGGTTAATATTACAATGATCGCAAAAAATCAGGTCAAGAATATTAGAATTTCCATTAAGAACATAATTAAATTGGTGAAGGTTACACACCGAGGCCAAATTGACAACACAGTGAGCTTTATGGCTAATGTAGTTTGACGGAGCAAGAATTTTGTTGTTAAATGCTATGTCAGGTGTCCATTTAATCTCAGGTAAGTTAAAATCACCAATAATTAAAAATTTAGATTTGGGATTACTATGTTGTAAATAAACATCCTGAATATTCTTGATTCTTTTAGAGTATTCATCAACAGACAAATTGGGGGGAATATAAAGTATACATATGTAAATAAATGAGTTCGAATATTCATGCAGTTTTATCGATAACCATAGATCCTCACCATCACTTTCCCAAGATGATTTGTTTGTTGTTATTAGTTTTTTATCGACTGCTGCTAAAACTCCACCGCCTTCTTTGGATGTAGAATTAGTGGATTCACGATCTCTTCGAAAAACTAGATAACGCTCGTCAAACAATTCATTGCTAAATATTGATGAATTTAACCAAGTTTCAGTGAAGCAGATAACATCGTAATTGTTGATCATAATTTCATTTTTTATGTCATTTGTTTTTGTTCTAACTCCCCTTACATTTTGATAGAAAATTTTAATATCCATTTTGTTGTGAATTTGACATACATATTATACATTATATAGTTATATAACAATAGATAAATTAGGTAAGAGAAGCCAAGGAGTCATGATTACGGATTAACACCACGCGCGCGGAGTTTTCATCCTTTCGAACGAAGATACGCCCATTTCTGATCCACACAAATTTATGATTAGTTTCTTTGGCTCTGATCCTTGTAGCTGCGTGCAGGGCCTTGTGTGCGGGAGAGAGGTGTTCGCTTACGTATATTGGTGATTTCGTGCCGTCAATGCCTAGGTGCGCAGAGTTTAGCTTGTTTGTCGTATTTTTCTTATTGAAGTTAGCCACTGCAGCCAGGACTTCATCCTTTACCCTCACGCTTGGGAGCTTTACTATGATTGCCTTGGGTCGGTTGGACTCTGGTTTGAACTTGGCAACACGGTGTATGTTTAGTATTTCCGACTCAGCAATGGGGCGCGTAATTAAGGTTCCAAGCCGTTGGACGATAGCTACCAAGTTCTCGGATCTATGCTCAGGTACACATTGAATCTCTACGTTAGTCTCTCTGGCCATCTGTTCCATGTGGGACACGCGTGTGTTAAGATCGTGTATTTGTGTGTGAAGTTTGGTGTTATCGGCTTGCAAACTTTTGATAGTAGTCAGCGATTCCGAGAACATTTTCTTCAGGTCCTCGTACTCAGCCGAGATGTAGTTTACGGATTCTTTTAGCTCCGGCAGAATGTTGAGTTTTGCGTGGAAGGCCTCGAACTCCGATGCGATACACCGTCGAACTACTTGCATAATTTGCTCGACATCCAGATTCTGTAGTGACTTCGTACCGCAGGCAGGGGAGGCAGTCGAAGCTCTGTTGGCGCTTGCTTGGTTGGCGCTCTGTTGGTTCCCCTTTGGATCATCTTTGCAGGCAGAACAGGTCCAGATATCACGCTTGGCTCCCATCTTCCGAAAGTTAGTTTCTTTCATATTCACACAGAAGAAGTGGAAATTTTGCAGGCATGTTGAGCATTTAATGCCATCACCGGAGAGTATTTCACTCTGACAATGTTTACAAGACATATTTATATTAAATATTAATTAAATAGTTGATGTGGGATGTTTAATTTTTTTTTTTTTTTTTTGCGCCTGTTGGTTGGCAAATTTCACAACACTTTTGCTAACTGGTACAAACGCCTGTTGGCAGGCAATCTGATAGGCACTGAGAGGTAAAAATGTTATTTACCCACAAACGAATCACCGCTTCAAGTTTTTAAATGGTGGAATCGCTGTTAAAAACATAGATTTGGGCACGGTTTTTGATGACTGTCGCATAAGCACTTTTGTATTGTTATTATACACTGTTATCTTTTAATATGATTTACTGTAAGAAGATATTTAGGTAGAATAACGATAATCACTTTGGAGTTCAGTGTTATTTTTTAAATTGCACAAAAAACTGACACAGATGTCGATGATGAGTATAAAAATACGCTCATGCGGTACGCGGTAGTCACTTTATCCTTCTCTGACACTTTTTAACTTGTGCTGATTGGTATTTTGATTGTAAATTTCAAAAATACTACCGTAAACACTATTAAACACCACTGTCAGCTGACACCATAGACTATTAGGGGATGTTGTGTGGAGGGTCTTTTTAAGGAAGGGGAGGATAGGAAGTTCTGGGAAGGAAAAAGGTATGAGGGGTGGGTAGGAATCTGGGGGTCAGTGTGTCTGGAAGTGACGGACGTATGAATCCATCCAATCCATCGCTCCAACTACGGTGAAAGGCAATGGGTCAAGAGAGTCCGGCTGGAAAGGTCAAAAATCTTCCCTCAGCCAGTCTCTCTCGATCCGGCCCGCCACGCAGCAGGTGGGCAGACGCATCCGCCGCCAAGAACCGGACAAACGTCACCCCATGAACCCGGGCACCCCTGCTAAATCACTAAACGTAGCGAACCACTTGGAATGACCTATTGCAGAGGTGTTGGTTATCCAATAAATGATTTCCGGGGCGGTGGCACCCGTACCTGCCTCCCAAATTCCTTTAAGTAAGTGGAAAAGTAAGAAAATCATAAAATATATAAATCGGTATACAACGCCATCTCTGATACTGACAAAAACAAAAAACGGACTGTTGTGCATCGATAATTGCTTCATTGTGTAATTTTTAACTTAATGAAAAATTTGAATTTAATTCAACAGTTATTGATTCTGAGGCGGTACGAAGTTCGTCGGGTCAGCTAGTATAGATATATATTTTTATTTATTCCAGGATGTGGGGAGGATAGTGCAATCCCACACGTCCCAAATATTTATACATATTTACACAACAGTTTTTTAAAATCAAGTACATAGAATAAGAAAAAAAACAAATAACAAAAAAAAAATTAAAAATAAATGAATAAATAAATAAAATAATCAATTGTATGTAGGGCGTGGTCTGGGGTGAGCTTGGGCCCAGCGCCCACTCGGGAGTGTTGTTTGGTGCAGGAATGCTGCGGACACCACTGTATTGTTATGTTATTAATAGACATCGGATTATATGCATTTGCATATTTGCATTTGCAAATGCATATAACTCTCTAATTACGGCGTTAATGCATATGTTAGCCTTTTTTTCCCAATCGTGCATATTTAGCATTAGAAGACGCATCCATTAAGCAGAATATCGCCCTCATCTCAACACATTTCCACAAATTACCAGATGCCATAGAAAAATTGGAAACAAAAAACCTTCCTCTATTTAAATCAATAGAAATACTGGAAACAATGATTGAACTCGCCAACGCCCTTACCAATTCAATATCAGAAAAGATTCGTGAAAAGTTAGACGCTATTTTGTTTAAAAATCCGAGTTTTGAAGACATGAAGAACTTTAATGCCTACATCAACGGCACAGGTAAAACATACCCTGCCTCAACAGGTATCTCCAGAAATGGCGCCAATTTTTTTTAAATTTTAAAGAGAGACGTAGAGAAGTCGTTTTCGGCATTTTGAGTGACAAACATCAAAAATTTTTGCCCGAAAATTTGGAAAAATACTTAATTATATATTGTCACAAAAATAATTCATAACTTTAAGAATATTTCGCTGTTTTTGTATCGTCTTTAATTAAAATATACAAAAATAAAAATGGTATTTTGATTTTGCATTGTGCATATTTTAGGCATATCAAGAGTTTTTAGTGCATATTTCGGCATTTTTAGTGCATATTTGCATGCATATTTTGTAACTTTGTTAGTGCATATAATCCGATGTCTAGTAACTCATATTGCTTAAATTTAATATAATAATTATAGTAAAATAATTTTGTTCGAATAACATTTTATTATTATTTTTATTTTTTTATTTATTTATTTTATTTTTTTATTTATTTATTTGCAAAAACAGCATAAAACCAATACATTGCAAGAGCGGTAATAAAAGATACATAATAAATACATTTACAGTTAAAGTAATACATTTAGTTAAAACATAACTGCTATTTCACGCTTAAAATCGTTGTAGGAAATGTGGAATATATCTACATTTCCTGCGAGGCAGTTAATTAACCTAGTGAGTCGTCTCAAGGGCATCACTATTGGTAAGTTAGTTCTGCACCTAGGAAGAATCAAAAGCCTGTGTTGGCGGCCTCGCGTGAAATTATCCGGGACAAAAAATCCTATTTCAGCCAGAATATCTGGTACCGATACAAAACCATTTAGAAGCTTATAAGCCATCAGCAGTAATGCGACATCTCTTCTGGAACTAAGGCTGCAGATACCCAGCATTCCCGAGATAAATGCTGTTGGAAACAGCCATGGGTAAAAACCAAACTCTCTCATATAGAGGTAAAACAAAGATAGACAAACTTTTCGGAGTTACGAATAACCTGACAATATTTGAAAATCTCCCACTACCACCACAGTAAGCTGAAAATTTTACTTGGGGCGTGATGGAGGACTTAGCCAGCCGAGTAATCGAACACCCGATTCCTGGGTGACGACAAGAAACGCGATGCTAACTCAGCCATTGACCGGTCTGATTATGTAACTTTAATATATTAAGCAACCGGTTTCGGGTCAACCTGAACCTTTATCAGGGGTGTATACAAACATATTGAATAACTTAGAGTTTTTAAAAGTAAAATAGAAGAAGGAGAGAGAACATCAAATTTTGAGGGAGACGAGGGGGAGGTAGGTAAGAGAGAGGGGGTAAAAGTTTTTTTTTTAATTATATGAATACATCACAAGAGTCCCAGATGCTCCCATCTAAAGCCAGTGAGATTATGGCATCCCAAATTGGGGTATGTTGTGAGGCTGAAGGTAATAGGAGGGGAATGATATGGGGGAGAAGACGGGGGGAAAGTACCTGGCTATTCAGATCTGGTGACCAAATACGGCTAAAGCCAATTCAAGCAACGTTTCAATTCTGAATGGTGGTCTTACACCAGTGCGATACAGAGAGTATCTTCCACTCTGGAACGTACTAAAAAATATACTATTTAAAATTTTTAGATAAATTAATTGTGAAATAACACAAATAAAATGTATTTTCCCATGCCGGGATTCGATCCCGCGACCTTCGAATTGCGAGTCAAGAGTCTTACCGTCTGTCAAAAAATATTATTTTTAGGTACTTGTTTTTTAATATCTTGTCCAGTTTGAATACTGAACGTCTGTTAATGGCATTCAAACCAGGCAATTTTTTATGATTTTCGGAAGTTCCTGACTCCTATGACGTAAGTTATCATAAAAGCGACACGATAGTGGTCGATATCTGTAATAATTTTTTTTTTTTAAATTGCACTAGTATCAAAATCCAGAGAGGTAATTGGGGAATAGGTACGCTTGAATGAACAAAACACCGCCCGGTTTCCTCTTAATAACGATGATAATAAATTTTAAAAATCATGTGTGCAGTTCACACGCGGTAGAAGCGAAACCTCCAGAAAACTAAACTTCTAGAGAAAAAGACAGAGTATTAGGAGTAGGTCGTAGGACAATTGTAGGGTTTATTTATTATAATATTGTTAGTTGTTAACAAGTTGTTAAAAATTATTTTACATTTTATTCTACGAAGCACCGCACAAAGAGAACACCGATTAGTCTATCTCATTCTCTCGCAGGCTAGATCCTATAGAAGTTATTGTTTGTCTCTTTTAAGTGTCGGACGTTTCCGTTTCATTGCGTTTCAAATCACAACGGTGCCAAAGAAGTTTTCACTTCAATAATGTTTGTTTTAAATAAATTATCCGTTTCATACAAATTACACAAACTCCTCGTATAACTATTGTTATTTTCTTAAAAGTTTATGTGAATAATGTTTATTTTCTTTCACAGGGCGATTCCAATACTCCATCATACGTATCCAGTTTGGATAGCAAATCAGGACTGCAAGAGGGAAATGCATTAGACAGCCATGATCGCAGCCAGTTCCAGCCTATCAATGATAAAAGTAAGTACTTAATACTCGACTAGAACAGAAATATTAAACGAAAATATTCACGTTTTGGTGCCGCTGCCGCGACCCCTAAACATAAATCACAAATCTCACACTTGTAACAATAATTCAACATTATGTAGTGATTACTTTAATTGCCGCCGGAGCGGGAAAACTGTAGAAAAAAATAAATAGTTTGAAATTAAAAATAGAGCGTATAAAAGCAAGATGGCGGCGAGGTGCCGCGCGCCAAATGGCGCGAATCTTCCTTTCATGTCCGCCGGCTAATTATATTAATTGCCGTCATACTTCCGGCGACACGCGCTGCCATCTTGTTTGTTTTTTCTTTTGCATTTTAACAGAAAATTGTTTTTTTTGTTTACGTAACTGAACATGTATGACGCTCTCGAATTGTGTGTTGAGATCTTCAAACCTTATCTATAGGCACATTTGAATATCTTTGGTAGGTACACTGTACGGGCAGCTATATAAAATTTATATAGCTTTTAAATATGAACTAATATCATCAGATAACGACAGTAGATCCCCGATAGTTGACCTCCCGAAATGATATTTGTTATAAAATTACAACTTTTTATGCATTATTTACCAATTTCAAACATAAAATCGACTTGAAAAATACTTTTTAATTATAAGTTGGTAGGTACAGATATGAAACGAATTTAATTGTCGAATTTGCGTAAGTACCTACTTATTCACTGGTAGTTTTTTCTTTGATGCGTTGAATGAAAATATGAATTATGCTTTTGTAATTCGGCGGTACCTACATCCTCTCTGCACACCCCTTCGGGACACTTAGTTATATGTAGGTATACAGTATTTTTCCTAAACCGACTGCATATTATAAAAGTACTGCATACAATGACGTAGTACTGCATACAATCACTAATAATGTCTTTGACTGCATAGTATAAAAGTATGCCGGGGAGCCAACTGTCAGATAAACTGTTATGAAACCTTGTATTGAGAATTTGCCTTGTGCATTTTGAATAGAAGTGGTCCAAATCTTTTTAATAAACTGTGTAAATATCGTTTTTATTTGATACATTATATTCTAAAGCCGCGCCTCCTATGACACTGTTTGCACAAACATTGAACCAAACATTGCGTCTGCAAACAAAAATGCCTACAGCTACTCTCCTGTTTTGCACGTACGCGCAAACATTTGGTTCAATGTTTGTGCAAATAGGGTCGCAATAAATCTGGCATAAAGGCTATCTCCTGTGGAAAAATGTTTTGAAAACTGAAAACATTGGGGCAGGGCCACAATGTTTTTGTTTTCCGTGGCCGATGGAAAACAAAAAACCTTGTAGTCCCTACACTCCCTACCCAATGTTTTTTTTTTTAATTTTTGTTGAATGTTTTGAAAATATTTTGGCCCTGGAGACCCGACTTATGTGAAATTTCTTAATATTTCCGTTTTTTTTAGGATACTCTTCTGCTGGGGGATCCAGTTTGGACTGCCTCAGTCTCATTGTAGAAGGGCTAACAGATCGAGCTAATGGGAAGAGGGAAGAAACCTGAACATATACTTGTAATTAAAATAAAATAATAATTTTATCTTATGGGTAATTAAAACTTATGAGTTTCACCTTTACGAAGCGTTGGAATGCCTTACGATAGTGATATTTCGCAAAAGAATCGTGTTACCTATTTTGAACAAATAATATTATTTGTTAAAACTAAATATAACAAATTAGGCAATGTAAAATATTATGTTTGTTAATTAATTAATTGTGTGAGATGAGAATGTTTTTGTAAACTTTAAACCAAAGAAATTAAAATAATGTGCAATATTTGTAATAAATTTACCAACTCGCGACATTGTTTTTAATATTTTTCTGTCGGAGGAAGTATATC
Organism: Limnephilus lunatus; assembly: GCA_917563855.2. Classification (NCBI taxonomy): domain Eukaryota; kingdom Metazoa; phylum Arthropoda; class Insecta; order Trichoptera; family Limnephilidae; genus Limnephilus; species Limnephilus lunatus. The sequence continues at coordinate 18,709,937 of OU830596.1, read as the reverse complement.
GTCGCCTTAGTTCTTAATTGTCCGAATGACCATTTTAAAATCAATCAATATCCACTTTAAAATGAAAAATAAAATATAAAAATTGATAGTTAATCACTTAACTAAGAATTATTTAAACTAATGAGAGCGTTACCTATATTGAAATAGCTTTATCGAAAACACCATCATAATTTTTCATTGAAATAATGAAAGAAAACCTTATCCTCCTGTAAAAAATTTTAATGGTCGTTTGGATAATTAAGAACTAAAGCGACGATATACAATACGTACCTTACTCCAAGTTTCCAAAGTCATGATTACTGAATCAGTGCATAGCAGTAGGGAATAAAGGACTGTTGGACGCTAAGGAGGGGGGGATTCTGTCTTGAAGAGGGGGGGGGGGAGCGGGCAAGCGAGAAAAATGTGGGGGGTTGAAAATGATTTGCAAACAAACAATTCATCTTAATATTTTAAAGCATAACTTAAAAAATTGTATTTTTCTAAAATATTCAAATTAACGCCATCTATGAATAAGCAGATTATGAATTGTTTTTAACGAAAAAACAACCACAGCGCCATATTGTTTACATATTGTCATTGAATGGACAGGGGGAGAGCAGAATCAGTTTAAAATAGTTCATGAAAATGAGTATCATGAGCCAACACTTTCCGCTTCCTTTATGAAATTATTGCAAACTTCATTGTTAGTTTGAAATCTCACAAGAGTTTCTTCTTTCTATCTGAAATGACAGTATAACTGCCACAACAAGTTACCTCCCATTTCTGAGATGACCAATGGCATTTTTGCATTGTGGTGGACATGTGCCAGTTTTAAGTTTACATCCTCTCCATCCACCAATCCTAACAGCTTCTAGTTGTACAAATCATTTGTAGATATAATTATTTTAATTGGATCATAGAAATGTCAAGAAGTCAACGTAATGATGGTGTTATAGAAAACTTTCATTGGTGTTATCCAAGATGGCTACATTGAATAATGAAAAATTGGCAGAGGAGCAATTGAGTGTGAGGAAAGTGGGATAACCTGAAAAAGGCCATATAATGTGATATTAGATTAAAATTCGTCTAGGTCTTGATGGTGAATGCGTTTGCCCACCTACTGCGTGGCGGGCCGGATCAGGAGAGACTGGTCGTTGGAGACATTTTACCTCTCTAGCCAGACTCTCCCGACCCGCCTAGCAGTGGAAGGGATGGATTCATACTTCCGTCTCTCCTGAACACACTGACCCCCAGATTCCTACCCACCCCAGATACCTTTTTCTTTCCCAGAAGTTCCTCTCCTTCATTTCCTAAAAATAACCTCCACACAGCAGCCCCTAAGATGACATAGGCCCTGAAGGTAATTATTTTCCTCAGGGCCTTCTGTGTGGAACTGTGTAAAAAAAAAAAGATGCTGCTCACTGTTATCTCACTGACAAAAAGTGTTTTTGAATTAAAATACGCATTTTAACCATATACCACTTATCTGTACATTTACCCAAAAAAATATTTAGGATACTACTTAAATAATAGATTTCAAGTTGTTACACTGATACATAATATACAGGGTGTCCGGGGGTAAAGTGCATTAACTTCGGGAGGTGATTCCACATGATAGTAGGAGTAAAAAATATTAACAACTTTTTCCAAAATTACAACATCTTTTTCCCCATACAAAAAGACGTACCTAATACAAATCCTTAGTGTGAGGTACGATCTTACTCGCTAAGAGCCTGCCAGGCACGACTGTGGCAACATTTCATGGTTGTGACTGGCCCGTATCATAAGAGCGGAAAATAATAAGCTGGCCGCACACGCCAGTATAATTTTATCTTTTTGCCACAAAATTATCCCTAAAAGTTCGAATTTCGAAAAGTTATACACATATCTTTTTTACTTATAATAATCGAGTAGAATCACCTCCCGAAATTAATGCATTTTATCCCCGGACACCCTGTATATAATGTACTTTTAAGCACCACATTAAAGATTTTTTTTATTAAATTGAATAGTTTGGCAGCCATCTCAAAAGCTTTACTTGTATTATACATATACTAATAAAATAGAGTTCAGTAATTGATCAAAGTGAAATATTCTCCGTATCTCTTCCATCCCAGAAATGATCCTTTCGCCAGCCATGTCTTGGATTGATTCCAACAGATTTTGATCTGAAATCTATTTCGAATGTGAATTTTGATGTTTCTCCGAGATACGGGACTAGATTCGTATTTAAATAATATTCAAGAAGGACAGTTTTGCGTTTTTTTTTTTAACCCGTCAGGACCTCGGGCATATTCTGTCGGAAGGTCAGAAAATTTTCACTTAGCAATGAAATCCAAATAAATGAAATTTTTCTTAATGTTTCCGAAAACTAAAAATTGTTTTCGTAAAGTGATGAAATAAGCTTTCAAATAATGTTATTAGTAGAAATAAACATATACATAGGTAATTTTTGAAATACGAAAATGATACATGCAAAAAGTTTTTAAAATGGCTCATTTTACGTTTTATCTACGTAACAAAAGTTACTGATACTGGAAAAAGAAAAAAAAACACACACACATATTTTATTTGACAAATCTATATACATAAAAATCTAAAAATGTATGTCCGCTATGCGTTGCTAAACCATTCATCCAATTGCGATGAAATTTTGGTGATTTGTTGAGAGCGCGTCAACGAAGATTTCTGTATATTACAGGTGAGCTCTGGCATTATGAAATTTGTATAAAAAAATTGCAATAGGTGGCAAGCGAGCCGTTTGAAAACTAAATGCATAGGGACTGAATGTGTGGAATGCGAAAGGTGGGAGGAAAAATCAGTAGGGGGGTTCGTGGGACGAGGGAAGCGAGAGAGGGGAGTGGGGAGAGGTAAAGCGGAGAAGACAGAGTGGGAACACTTGAGGGGAAGAGGATGCGGAAGAGGAATAGGAGGCGGAAGAAGAATGGGACGAAGAGAAAGGACACGCAGGGAGAAATAATATCTTTATTAAGTGGCATAGCAACACATGCCGGGAAATACAAACCCAGAAGCTAGCATATTTTGATTTTTATGTATATAGATTTCCCCCTAAAGCCATGCGAGCGAGAAGCCGCGGGTAAAAGCTAGTGTATTATAAATGTTATTGTCACCTCACTATTTTGTCGTTTAATTTTTCATTTTTCAATAAAAATTCCCAAAGTTTCATAAGTTACTTTCAAAATGGGATCCAAATCTTTGGTTTTATAAAGGTATACATTTTACTTATTTAATGGTTAATTTTTAGATTTCAATATAAAGTGTTGTGTTTTCTCTTACTAACACTGTTTATATCACATTTCTCACCATGATAGTAAGGGAGACAGAACGATTTCTATGAGACCTATATTAGTAGTCCCCAAAAGCGAAACAATTAGTCTGAGGGGTTAAACAAATGATATTTGAAGCAATTCTTCGAGTGTGAATAAGTGAGGCGATAAAGTGTCATCTGAAAAATTAACAAAATGCAAAATTATTAAAAACAATCATCAAATGATTAATAAAAAAATTAAGAAAAAAATTACTGAAGAAGACAAGGTTGTCAATTTTATTCACTCTCAATTATTTTATAAATAATTAGAAATAAACAATAATTTACTCAGATTATAATATTATTACAAAATAAAGTTGGAAGTACAGATCTAAAGAAAAATTATTATTTATTAGTAAAATATAAATTACTTCAATTTAAATTCCGTCCTTATAAAACGCTTCATTGTACAATACAAGATATGCAAAAATAAAGTCTTTGACAAGGTATAAGTATATTTTTATGAGAATGGGAAATAAGACAGAATTATTTATTATATTTTTAATGCGAATACCTTACAAGAGCCCCAACTGCACCCATATGGAGCCAGTGAGACTGTGGCATCTCCATTAGGGTATGTTGTGAAACAGAAGGTAAGGAGACGGGGAAGAGGAAGATGTGGAAGTACCTGGCTATTCAGATCTAGTCACTAATACTGAATGGTGGTCTACTACCAGGGCGATACTGAGAGTATCTTCCACTCTGGAACGTGCCGCAAATTTACCATATATTAAAAATATTTCATCTTGCCAGAACCAGTGGGACCATAGCCTACCCAATTTGATGAATATTGAAGGAAATGTGGAAGAAGGAAAAGAATAAGATTGGAAAGTCCCAAGAGATCAGATCAGGTTACTAAACCCAGCTAAAGCAATTTAAGTAATATTTCTTAATGTTAGTTCACACAATCTAGTAATCGAATTCTGCGCGTCTGGTAAAACTGATTTGTTACTATATACTAACAACATCTATTAACGAAATTCAGAATCTACGGTATCATTGAAATGTTACTAATAATACTAACGCCATCTGTTAGTAAAATTCCGAACAGAAGTTATCACTGAAATTTTTAACGCGTTGGTATGCTATCTATGAATCAATAAATAAAGTATCACAGAGAAGAGATTATGTTATGCGATAGATTCAATGGAGAGGTGTCTCTCAAGGGGCGGGCAGAGGCAGTGGCGGAGGTCGCGGGGCATGAACATGTCGCACTGGTCGGCCGCGGTCTCGCGCACGTAACGGAGCACCTCCTCCATCATGGCGGGGGGCACGCAAGCGCCAATGCCTGGCTTACCGGAGACCACTACGATCTGGAAAGAATAAGTTACATTTTTCAATTACACGGTAGGTTGCAAGGGGTGCACCGACTATGTGCCAAAAGTAATACATAGTTGGTTTTTAAAATGCATATGGTCTTGGTGTCATTAACCGCTTCTGTGCCAAGAGCGAGATTTCTCGCATCCTTGGTAGTGTCCAGCAGGCCGGCCATAGAAAAATAGCGAGTTTACTCGCTCTTTTTGAGCCTCTGTATCATACATATGTCCCGTTTTTTATTAATTTAAAATATGGAACACACAGAGACGACATTGGGATGATTTTGGTTTTTTTTTTTTTTTTTTTTTGATTTTGATTTTTTTTTTTTTAAATAAGATGTAAAAATGATTTATTTTGATTAAAAGTTCACGGCCTGCTGTACACAGCTACACTTCTACCTACTGGCATTTAAAAGGTTAATATACGTAGATGGAATCTATCTAAATTTCTTTAAATAGACAATAAACAGTGTTAATTTCAAGCGACCATTCATTTTTAGGCAGCATCGCGTTCATTGGTCAAAACATTGTACATAATTCGTATCGGTGATCAATGAACCCGTGTATGCAATTTTTAGCCATAAGTTGTTTTAATTGTTTATCTAACTTGTAGTTTTTCTAGATGTAAGACATGTTTTATAAGTTTGTACAACGCCCTTGAGGTGATTTTTCACAAAAAGGGCGCTATATAAATCGTCCAAATATTATTATTATTTATGGATGGTAAAGTAGTGACAAGATTTCAAGAGAGTGTAAAAAACATCAAGCAGACTAACATCAATGGAGAGTTACACGTATACTAGCAATTAAAAAGCCGTTCCGCAGATGGCGGGCGACACTATAGTAGCTTTGTAACAAACTTCACGTACGAAGGTGAAGGTTTTGCATAAGGCGCAGTGTCAGCGATGTACTTGAAGTTGAGTTCTTAAATTTCAACCCCACAGACACTACAATAGCTCCTTTTTTACATATGCTCCAGGAGGTTTTTTTACAATAGCTACAGGAGGCCCTAAATAAAAAGGGGATGCTGGGTGGAGGGTCTTTTAAAGGAAAGGTAGGTATGAAGAGTGGGTAGGAATCTAAGTCCAGTATGGATGGACGGATGTATGCATCCATCCCCCCACCGCAGTGCAAGGTGTTGGGTCGAGAAAGTCCTGCTGTAGTGGCCTCCCTCAACCAGTCTCTCCCGATCTGGCCTGCCACGTAGTAAGTAAGCAGACGCATCTGCCGCCAATATCCGGACAACTCGCCCCATGAGCCCGAGCATCCCTTCTAAATCACCAAACTTAGCGAACCACTTGGGGTGACCTATGGCAGACGTGACCTACGGTTATCCAAAAAATGTTGGTTCCCGGAGTGGTGGTACCCATAACCGCCTCCCAAATTGCACGTATATAGTGTAATAGAGACTATCTGCATAACTCCCTAAGGTGGACCAATGTTTCACCTTCTTACCTTGACAGTTAAGAAACAATACAATGAATTCTTTCAAGAAAGGCATACAAACACAATATTTTAGTACAAGCCAAACTTTAATTGGAATCAACTAGCTATTGCATGCTCATATGAGCATACTCAATACTCTTGCTCATTAGTAGCATGCTTTTGTGCTACTAATGAGTATGTCCACATCATTTTATGAAAGGACCAAGTCTATCATAGTTGTAATTGCAAAGCTGGATGCTATAACAACTTAAACACGCACAAGTGTTTCTACTCCCATCTTCTTTTTGGTATGTATCTCCAATCCCATAGTTATCTGCTGTGAAGATATTACTTCTGTAGGTTTTACACAGACGGAGATAAACGCAAATGTTTGAACGCTTATTACAAGCGAAATACAACACGCAAACTTTGAACGAATTTTACCCAAAACTACAACTTTCATTATAAGTTGTTATTGCATCCATCTCTTCAATTATTAATGTTGCTAACATTTGTTGTCGATTTCTAAAACAAAAATGCTTTACCCGTGATGCACGGCATGCATCTCCAAAGATTGTTTCATTGGGTAGTCAGTTTAGAAAGAAAATATCCTAGATCCATACCTTACCAGAAAAGTCGTAATACTTACATCAGGAATGTGGAGGTCCTTCACTTCACCGACAATCTCAAAGAACTCGTGAAAAAATTCTCCCAGGACGGGATAAACGATCCCCTTAGCTTCGGCGTGCGGCTGGAAAGAATAAATTTGTTTTAGTCGGTAAACATTTCAAAACTGGTGATGGCCATAATCCTTAAATCCCTTTAGGTCGTACAAGATCACTAGAAATTATTTTTAAATGTATCGTAATGTAAATGTAATATCGCACATCCCATGGAAAAGGGTCGTAAGTCAAAAAGTTAATTTTACAGGAGAACAAAAACAAATGAATGAATGATAAACAAGCGGTCCCGTCGAGAAGAGACTGGCGACATCTTGCGGAGAGGGAGTGATCCAACTTAAATATGGTTTTCATGTGGCATAGGGGTCGTCCATTAATCACCTGATGTTTTTTGCAACTTTTTAACCCCCCCCCCCATCCCCCCACCCAAAATCACTATTTTTTTTTACTGGCATTTGGTTTAGAAATTGCACGTTCAACGAAAAATAAATACACGTGATATCTCAGTATATCCCCCCCCTTGTAATATTTCGTGATTTTTACCGACCCCCCCCCCCCCCCGCCTATCGAGCCTCACGTGATTAATGGACGACCCCATAGGTAAACACAATTATTTTACTTTTTAGAGATAAAACGTAGAATAGAAATTTTGACATATGACACTTTTCTATCAGATGTGCGATATATATTTCCAAATTTATGAGTCTCTGTGTCTGTGTATATATATATGAATATTTTTTAAATCCAAATATTGCACAAGAGTCCCAACTGCACTCAACCATCCGGAGCCAGTGAGACTATGGAATCCCCTATTGGGGTAGGTATATTGTGAGGCTGAAAGTAATATAGAGGGAAAGGAGATGGGGAGGTGGAAGATGGGTAAGTAAGTACCTGCTATTTATTTACACGCCTAGGGCCACTTCAAGCAACGTTTCAATTCTGAATGGTGGTCTTTCACCAGAGCGATACTGAGAGCATATTGTGCCGCAATATACAATTTTTAATTAATAAATTTTTTAAATAACATTTGGACCGGGATTTTAACCTGCAAGCTCCAGATTGCTAGTCGAAAGCTTACCCATCGACAATGGAGGCGATCAGTGTGTCTTTGTATATGTTTTGGGCGTCTGTTTGTATGCATAGTTAAATTCGATTGTGTCCATCACTTGAATAAATTCACATAAAACAAATAAATGTCTAAAAGATTTGCACAACTACATTTTGAAGCATCCACTACACTGCAAGGTCAATAGTTTATTTGTTTTTTTAACATTTAGTGAAAACTTTAATTTAAATCGGGAAACAGTGGAGTAACACCATTCAGCTGATAAATATAGAGATATATTATTTACCTTAAATCCCCAAAACACAGAGTCGTGCCGTTCCTAACAAAATCATACTGATTATTAAAAAAGTTACAGAACCCAATAGTTGTGCAAGATAGTGACTTGGGCTAGGCATACGCTGAGACGCAGGTCGCACAGAGCAGAAATGTGGACGAATGATGCAGAAATCGGTGACCAGCAAATGCTGCGACGCAGGTGACACAGCTTGGTTCAGCTTGTACCTGCTTGGGCACTGATCGTTTGTGCAAATGTCGAGTTTCAAGCCCGATTTTGACTTAGAAATTAATAACTTAGCATTGATTTAAAGTCTTTCAAAGCGTAAAAACTATTTGGCAAAGTGATTACTTGAAAAAGCGACATTCTCATAGAAAAATACGAGAAATACTGCCCGCCGTGCCGTGTAGAATCTTCGCCGCGGCCACAACGCGTGACTTGCAGTGTGTGTCAATTCAAACACGTTCACACATTACAAAACCTGCCCTGCCCTTCTCTACACTGCTCTGAGCAGCCTGCATCTCAGTAAATGCCCAGCCTTATCATTTAACTTGATTCAGTAAGCAACATAAAAAGTGCGAAATTGTTTTTAATTTAATTTGTGATGTATAACCTTTTTATTTTGCATGGTAAGAAAAAAGAGTTTCTCGAAATATTGTGATATGACCTAGTATTTGGCTGGCGATGCAAAAATATCGGGAATGTATGGCGATATGCTGAAATAGGCCAAAATCAAATGATCTCTTATCTTTTATAGCTCAGTCTGTTAGCCCCATACAACAAATTTGACCGGTTAAATAACTATAATTTAATTGTTTTATAATAATAAATAACTATAATTTTCAAATTTTACGTCATTTTAAAATGACTCTGGTTGAGAAAGGGTTAATAATGAGCGGCTCTGGAATTTTCGTTTTGCCACCGCCAGCCGCATACTAAGACTAATAATAATTGTAATGAACAGTAATGATTAGCAGAGTTCTTACATCTTGTTTGTCAGGCCTCTCCACCCGGCCCAGAAGCTCCCTCTCTACTGTTTGCGCCACTATCTCCCCGCTCTTCACTGCCAACTCACGACCCCCCAGTTTATCTGCAACACAAGTTTCAGCACCATTAAACATAACCTCAAAATTGGAAAAGAAATATGTATGCATAACTTAATAAAAATATGCATCTAGGTAAGGATATAAGTAAAGATATATCTAGGTAAGGATAGAGGTGATAGCATCTAGGTAAGGATAGAGGCGATAGCAAATAGGTGAGGATAGAGGCGAGATATGCTCGTCTTTCCCCTATCAGCATCGGATTCTAAATATGCCGAACAGAAGGAATTAAAAATGTGTCAAATATACAATTTGATGAATTCGAAGGTTCGTGCCTATCTGTTTGACAGACTGCAGTGGTACCGTGACTCTCATGCACACAGTACACGCCAAAGAGACCATTTCTCCCCAGACATAAAACTGCTGTGTTTGAGGTAGATTCATCTACTCATCATCAAAACTTTGGAATGAAACACCACTGTCTATTTGAATATCGACATCTTTGTAATGCAGCAGACCAAGGAAGATATGGATTGACTGCATAGAAGAATGATTGCCTGACCCCACTGAGACACAGCCTGGGTTCTCATTGCTTCTTAAACTATGATCTTCCATCAATAGGATAAGGTGCTCATATACATAGGTGGGGCCTTAAAGAGACGGCGATGTATGAATGAATATGTGGTCAAAAAATGCATACTCCATGCATTCCCGGGCGGGATTGTTGAGGTCCACAGGACGACGCCTGAGGCCCAGACCTAGATGTCCCCTCTAACCCCCCCACCGTAATAAAAGAAGACTGCGTGAAAGAAGATTGGAGCAGGAAGGGAAGGTCTGAGGACTAGAAAAGAACGGCTAGGTGCCACTCTAAAATGAAGTTTGTTGGCAAATATATGATGCATGCATTACCTGCGTCATAAGTCAGCATTTTAGTCTTCTCAGCCAAGTTCTCGATGGAGTCGATGACATCCAAAAAGTCATTCACTTTCTTTTCTTGGGTCTTCTCAATCTATGAAATAAAAATATAAAATGAAAAAAAAAAGAAAAGTGGTTTAAAACAAACATAATAAATATATTGATTACTAGCAGACACGGCCACTCGTTGCTGTGGCTAACGAAACCTTTATAACCAACGCCATCTGTTAAATCAAATCCACACCACGCTGCCCGCTGCCGCTTGGCCAGAATTATTATGTATTTCAACTAATTTACACAAAACCTTGACAAGCTGTATAACTAAAAACCTTCCTCATGAATCACTCCATCTTTTGGTGAAAACCGTATGAAAATCCGTTGCATAGTTTAAAAGATCTAAACGCACATACAGCATAAGCGACTTCATTTTATACTTAGTATAAGTAATAATAATAATAATAAAGATAAAGATTATTAAAAACACTAATTTCGGTCGGTAACTCGAGTTCAATGAACTATAGAACTCGGATTTGCTTTGAATTTAAGTGTCATGTTCAAAATTGGAAGCGTTTTTTTTTTTCGAGAAATCAGACAAGTGATAACGTTCCTACCTACCTACATATAATATAATATTTTGAACAGAAAATTATTTTAAATGCTATTTCAAAATTGGAACTGATTTGTAGAGAATTCAAACTTTCCGAATGAATTAATTAAATAAGAAATCCAATCCATGATTTTTCATGGGTCGGCGCTATACTAGTCCCAGAGAGAGCTCGTACGCATGTCTTCGACGGTCATCCTCTTCATTCTCACACGTCTGCACTTAACCTCCGGACACCCTTTATATTGTACAAAAATTAATTAATTACCTAAATTACGACAATAACAACACCAGACATAAATAGCATGATACTTATTTAGCAATCTAACAAAATAAGTTATTAAATTATATTTCATATTTTCTTCTCACCAATTCTATTATCTCCGCCCTCTCTTTTACTGATACGTCTTTAGCCTTCTTTCCCTTTCCTTCTCTTTTGCCTTTCTTTTCTTTTTTCTTATCGGGGGAACCTTCCGATCCTTCTTCAGACCCCTCCTCTTCTTCAGATTCTTCTTCCGACCCGGCTTCTTTAGTATCTCCTTCTTCTTCTTCTGGTATAGCATCTACTTTATCTTCTGCTCCGCCTTCTTCTTCTGCTTGTTCTTCACTACCAGCCTCTGAAAAGACAGTTTCATATATAAAATTAATAAAACCATACACCTACAAACCTACAAAATCATGAGTTTAGAATTGGCACAGATGTTTACCAGATCCCTTTTCCTCCTCAAGTTCTATGACACTGACAGACTCAATCTTCTCCCCGTCTTCCGAGTATACTCTCAGTATCACCCCGTGGTCCCTGCCTAGTTTTTTTTCTGGAAGGAGATAAACACAAAACATTAATTTCAAATTTATATGTAGCAAAGTAGTACTTAGGTCACTCTTACAAAATTCATATTGTTAACCTTAAGAGGGAATAACCAGACAAAACCGGAAATATGTAATTTTTAAATCAAATTTTAAGCGTATCGACGCTTTTCCAAATAAAATTATGAATTGATTTCGAAATACTGTTATTTCTTCTAGTAAAGCTATGTTTTAAACTTTGATAAAATATGTTTATTTTGAGTACAATAAGGTTTTACCGTAGGTCGTTGGCAGATTTGTTAAATTTTCTAACAAAATTTTGTATTATACAACACACATTTCAAATCATATAATCATGCAGTAAAATAAATCAATAAATTATCTGGGAAAGCCATGTTTCAGAAATTTAATTTTAGTTTAAATAAAATCATTTTAAAAAAGATCCGCACATGTGTTTTGTGATGAAAATACTTCAGTTTGTCTATTTATTTACGGTTTTACAAACAAATAAATTTAAGATTTTTTTAACATTTATATTTTGCTTAAACATTATTGAAAAATTATAAATACTTATGATCAAAAAATAATTACAAAAATAACATAATTTAAATAGTTTTATCATCACGCCTTTCAGCAATTTTTAATGTAGGTATAAATTAAAGCATATTTTGAATGAAATAAAATCGATGTTGAGTTATTATTTAAAAAAGCTGGTACGGAGAATAATTAATCTTTCTTATTGAAACGGCCCTGTACGATCATAAGAACATCTTTCGACGAAATATGAATTCTCGGCTGCTGGCTGGTTAATGGCCCTTAACCACTCCGATACATCGCGAATATGCACTTTTTACGTCTTAAACGACATGTCAGATTTACGAAAACTTTATGTTATTTCCGCTTCACAATTAAAGCTCTATAAATGAAACATTTCCGAACTTAGCCGAATACTAAAAACTGTTTTTGAAAGGATATGAAATAAGCTTTCAAATTGTTATGTTACAAATAAATATTAACATTTGTAAACATTAAAATTTAGAATGCAAACATAAAAAAATGAAAAAATGACTCACGTGATGTTTTTATGTGAAAACGGTACTAAAATCACGGATTATATTAAAGACAATATTTATTCTATCTTATAAATGTATAATAAACAATTTGGTCAACTCGTTTTTTTATCATTTCATACAAGAATATTTAATAAAAAAATAACGATGTCGAACAGTGGATAGGCAATTTGGCGGTCTGTCATGTATCTGACAGAAAAGATTTTTTTAATCTATTTCTATGGACATCTTGAATAGTGATGGGTAGCTTGATTGATTATGGAGGTTCTCCTTTTTGTTTTAGGGATGTCACTAGAAAAATAACGGAGTTATGACGATTTCTGTATAAACATACGCGTTGACGTGTAAACACGCTTATTGTACTTAACTGATGTCGGCATATTAACGTGTATATCTGCTTATGTTGCTGAGTGGTTAAGCAAAAACAACAAAAAATTTCTAAATAAATTAAAATATACAGGTGGATACATAAATTATCCTTTCATATTAAATACTTTAAAAATTCATACATTAGAGCAGGGGTCTCCAAACTACGGCCAGCCAGTGTCGTCAATCCGGCCTGCGACGGCTAATGACCAGTGTCAATAATCAGGCCCGCGACAGCTAATGTCTTATATTGTTGTAATTATTGTTGTTGTGAAGTTGGATAAAAAGCACAGGCTGATAGTATTTCGATTTTATTTACTTGCTAGGTAAAGCTTAGTCTGACGTTATTATTAGGCTAGCGACTGTACAGTTGAAATTTAAGAACCCGACTTCGAATACATCTCCGCGCCTTATGCAAAACCATCTTCGTACTTGAAGTTTGTTAAAAAGTTACTTTTGTAATAGAACCGAATTCAAGCAAAGTAGCCAATAATGCCAAGAGATGGCCTCACTTAGGTACGTTAACCTGAGGAGCGTTGGCTGGCAGGCGTAAGTACTAATGGATTTGTAATTTCATGAATCTCTCCGGGTATAAAGAGATTGATGCTAATATGATTATTATTATTGTAATTGGCAGTTGTAAATAATAATACCACGCGTCTATATATTATGTATGATGTTATTGCCTGTCGCGGTTACTTTGTCGCAGTGACTAGCTTTAATTAATTACTTATAGATAATAGCAGGAAAATTAAAACGGTTTTGGCCCTTGCAACTTGGAGTAAAAATTGAAGTCATCAGTATTGAAATAAATTCCTGAAACTTATAAACCTACACATACCCACAAGAACAAAACCACACAATATTTCTACTTCAGTATACATAAGCGCAATTACATTGCTCATTCCCCGATAGAGTGGTTTCACACTGTGGGAAACCAATATTTATGTGAAACTAGCTGGTACCCGGCATGCGTTGCTATGCCATTTAATAAAGAATTTTTTTCTCCCTGCGTGTCCTTTCCCATTCGTCCCGTTCCCCTTCCGCCCCCCCCCATTCCTCTCCCGCATCCTCTTCCCCTCTCACGTTTCCACTCCGCCTCGTCCACGTTCCCTCTCCCCACTCCACTCTCCCACTTCCCCCGTCCCGCAAACCCCCCTCCCGAGTTCCCCTTCCCCTCCCAGGTTCCCCTCCCCCCTCCCGCGTTCCATAAATTAATTTCCGGTACATTTAGTTTTCAAACAGCTCGCGTACCATCTATTGCAATTTTTTTATACAAATTTCATAATGCCAAAGCTCACCAGACAATAACGAACACAACAAAAAAAGAATTATTCAATTTGGTGCAGTCGTTCGGAAGTTATGCGTGTAGATACATTTCGGCGATTCATTTTCCTTCTCAAATTTATTTTATTTATTTATTTTATTTATTTTATTTATTTATTTATTGTTTGAAAATATTACATAATACAATATAGTGAACTTAAAATGTCCAACTAGGCAATTGCCCGTTTTAGGACATTCCAGTATGATAATGTTTGACATGTAAATTATAGTAAATTATAGTGTTGACTATTCTGTTGGTAAAATAATACATATGTATATTCATATTCTAGAATACTTTCAGTTATACCACGACATTTTTTACTATTGTTTAGCTGACATAATAAACTAAAGAAATATTAATAGATAAAACAAGAAAAATGAATTTGAAAATGAAAATGAATGAAGAAATTCTGTTGTAAAATAATACATATATGTATATATTCATAATCTAGTAGGTATACTTTCAGTTATATCACGACATTTTTTTGCTATTGTTTAGCTGACATAATAAACTAAAGAGATGTTAATAGATAACACAAGAAAATGAAAAATAAAAATGAAAGTAAAGAAGGAACTTTTCCAAGAGCATATTATAGGGGCAGAATTGTAATTTGCTGAAAAACGGCTCTCTAAAACGGCTTAATACTACCTTTCGTGTGTCATTCTCAGACTTGATATTTTTTGTTACCAAATAATGGACTTTTATTTTTCAATCTGCTTATTTTTTTTTGTAATTGATGTAGGCATTCGACCATGAAAAATAAAAACATTGATACACCATACAACCCGCTTTTAAAACTTCAGTCTATGTTTATCGCCTTAATAATGATTTTATACAATATTTTTAATTTAAAATATATACATAATACATACATCTATAAAAGTACGGCCTCTTATTCTCGTTATGATATCTGTGGATTTAACAATTAAATAAATACTTCCTTTTTTACCAAATTCTAACACATTTCACAGCTCGTCATTCATTCCGGGCTAGAATCTCCCGTCGGCAAGTAACGAAACTATACGCTCCTTGTTTGTTAGCGTATATATTTAAAAAATGCCATCAAAACGCATTGTTAATGGCTCTAAAAATAGAATACCCAATCACTTGAAGCACTGCAATAATCTCAGGAAGCTACAAAAACAGTAAGTACTCGAAAATTCTCTTTTTTGGTGTAAATTTGACAAACTGCCTTTTTTCAACTGCCATTTTGTTCCAGACACTTAAAATATAACATTTAACTTGCGTATGCATTCCAATTCCGAAACCGTTAGCGCAAACTTCATGTGGCAGGTGCACGTTTTGCAAGTATGTGTGAGAATTCATTGTCTTTAAGCTGTGTACACACACATAGCTACAATATACGTGGCGTGGGGTATTTCGGCATATCGCTCGCCGTACATTCCTTATTGGAATATATGGCGAGCAATAGGCAGAAATACGTCAAGCCACATATATTATAACTGTGTTTGTACAAATCAACGCTAATCTGAGAGTGAACGGTTTTTATGTACACAGTGTTTGGTAATTAATACAATAATTACCCTACATTGCTAAAGGGGAGTTATGGGGTAGAATTATGTAAAAATACAGAATTTTGGTTTTAATTTCTTGAGTTCTGATTGGCCATGGCAATACATTTCTTAATTAATGGGATGTTTTTTTACTTAGTTTTTTTTTGTTTTACTTTTTTTACATATTAGAAATTAGTTACATTATTATCAGTATAAGGATCATACGATACGATACGATACGATTGTACCACCCCAGCCAGAAGCACTCCTGTCCCGGTGAGACCGGTACACCAGGGGGCACTGTTTGTTAGGAGTGGAACACGTGCTCTGAGGATAGGATTAGTAT
Source organism: Limnephilus lunatus (assembly GCA_917563855.2). Lineage (NCBI taxonomy): Eukaryota > Metazoa > Arthropoda > Insecta > Trichoptera > Limnephilidae > Limnephilus > Limnephilus lunatus. The sequence goes on along the minus strand of OU830596.1, from coordinate 18,693,877 downwards.
AAGGATCATGTATAAAAAGTTTATTGCCGTTTATATATTTTTATCTAAAATTTCAAATGAAGTCAATAATGTGTAAATGGTGTTGGAGAAACGGACAAAAAAAACTTTGAAAGGAAATTAACAAAAATATCGCCTTTCTGCGTACACGTAATCATTCACACATTGTCAAATCAAAGATATTCTATATTTATTTATTTAAGGAACATAAACAGTCTTAGTAATAAAATATACATAAGAGGATGGCAAAAAAACAGACCAATTATTAATGTTCACAGATAGGTATTTAGAAACATAAAAGTATCTGAATGTAAACTAGAAAATTTAAGAAAAACAGAAAAAATAAAAACAGAACTAAGCAGCAATTTAAAATTCATTTTGGTTGGAATTAGTGTTGCATCTATCAATGTAGAAAAGGGTATTTTGTCTGCTATATCGAGTCGGCGTGTGGAAATTTATTTTATTTAGCAGCTCCGGGCAGTCAACTTTTGAGTTAATAATTTTGTACAGGAGCATCTGATCAGCGACAAGCCTCCTATTGAGCAGTTTCGAGATTCGAAAATGTTTCTCGATTTCGTCGTAAGAATTGTATATGTTGAATGATTTAAAATTGAGGAATTTGAGAAATCGCTTCTGAACTCTTTCTAACCTGTTAAAATAAACAATATAGCGCGGGTTCTAAACCTGTGAACAGTATTCCAGGTGAGGACGAACATGTGAATTGTACAGAATCAGATAAGTCTTAGTGTTTTTGAAAAATTTGCATGTTCTCAGTACAAAGCCTAGACTCTTTGTTGCTTTGGTGACAATATTATCAACGTGTTTATCAAAGGTAAGTTTAGAGTCCAAAATAACCCCGAGGTCACGTATATAATCTTTATTTGTTAACAGCGATCCAGAAATGGTGTATTCATGCAGTATTTTTATATGGTTACGTGTGAATGTGACTTTGCAACATTTGGAAATATTGATAAAAAGCTTATTTCTGAGACGGTAATCCGTCAGTCGGTCAAGATCTTCTTGCAAACGCACAGAACAGTCATGGGAGCTTATAGGAAGGTATATCTTCATATCGTCGGCAAATAGTAAAATTTGAGCGTTGTGAAAACATGTCGTAATATCATTTATATAGATAGAGAAAAGCAAAGGACCCAAAATGGACCCCTGAGGCACACCAGAAGTAATGATTTTCCAGATGGAAGAATATATGTGTTGTGTTGTAAAGTTCCAAATAATAATATTATTTTTCTCTTCGTAGATCAAAACATGATTTATCTATGGCAGCCGGAAAAAATACTCCAAACAAGGTATGCTTCAAGTAACGAATGAATTTGAGTGCGTCGGAGTCCCGGGAGGGGGGGGGGGATTTTTCATCTTTATTCCTTAATGTTTTTTTTTGCTTTTTTATTTAGGAAAAAATACAGCAACATACGATAGAACCAAATGAGCCTACCGTAAATATTGCACACAGAGGACCAAACTTGGAAGATTTAGAGCACGAGGATATTCTTATTGGTACATCAGCCACTACTGTCGAAAAGGTACTTTTATACTTATTGCACTTCAAATATCTCGCATTTACTATTTGTCACCTCATTTGGATAGGGTTCTAACTTCACTTAACTTGTTCTGTGATATGAGGTGTCAAAGTTTGAAAAGACGATTTATCATAACCTATTTACGTATATTCATAACAATAACATATCGGAACACTTTTTTCATGCACCTGCGTCAGCCCTTATAAAATATATTGTCGAAGGGCGAGATTTTTTTTGCCTTTTTATGATTTTGATGACACGTGTTCCCAACATCGTGATAGTAGGTTCGTATTTTACTAAAATTTATACTAATAATCTCAAAATCAGATTGAATAACATGGTAATCAGTTTTTTATTTCTACATTGTTTAGGAGCAAAAAAACAGCAATTCTTTGGCCAAATTACCTGTGACCGAAGACCAAGGATGGAGCTGTGAAGAATCGGAGCAGGAGCTTATTATTGAAGAGGCGATAGAAGAAAGCGATGATATTTGCGTAGAAGGGCGGAGAGTAGTACAATTTGATTATTTTTTTAAACAACTCCAATGTATAAGTCAACATGATTCCCTTTTTAACTGCAATTTAAAGCATTTGCGAATTAACTCCGAAAATAGAAATGGTTTGAACTCTACTTTTAATTTAAAATGCGTGCTATGTGGTAAAACTTTTAAACTAAAAACGTCCGAAAGCCTACAAGAAGGCATTGGCATCAACGAATCTTTTGTATCGGGATTAATGAGCATAGGATCGGGTTATTCGGGCATGGAAGAGCTATGTGCTACCCTTGAAGTTCCGTCCTTATCTATTGCTGGATATGGAAAATGCCATAAGAAGGTTTGTGAATGGTGGGAGAAAACCAAATTTACCAGTATGGCTGCGGCAGCTGACGAAGAAAAAAAACTGGCTATTCAAAGCGGCGATGTTGACGAAAACGGGACGCCGATGATCACTGTAGTAGCTGATGCGTGTTGGTCCAAGCGATCTTATAAAACCAACTATTCTGCCCTCTCAGGAGCTGCTACGATTATCGGTTACCGCACAAAAAAAATTATTTACATGGCAGTTAAAAACAAGTATTGTACAACCTGCGCAAGAGCTATAAATTTGAAAATTCCTATACCCGAGCACATGTGCTTTAAAAATTATGTTGGTTCTTCAAGCGGAATGGAAGCTGAAGCAATTTTAGACGGCTTCCAACAATCGATGAGTATGTACGGTCTTATATATTCAACCCTCATTGCCGATGGAGACTCCAGTACTTATTCCAGAATTAGAAACAGTCACCCGTATCCTAATATTACAGTACAGAAAATTGAATGCTCTAACCACTTAATTCGAAACTACAGCAATCAAATTGAAAAAATTACAAAAGATACCGGCTTTCCTTTGGAGTTTAGAAAAATTATTTCAACCAACAAACTTCGTCTTAGGAAGGCGGTAGTCGGAGCTGCAAATTACAGGATGCAATCAAATAGTACTTTGGACCAAAAAATTATCGATTTAAGGAAAGATTTATTAAATGGACCCAAACATGTTTTCGGTGAACATAAAGATTGTTTACCATACTTCTGCAAATTTAAACTTGATCCGAATAAAATATTAGACTACAATCACGTTCCACAGTTACAAAGCAATATTATATTTTCAAAAATTATGGATGCTAATTCTCGACTTGTCAGTAATGCCCGAAGTCTAGTATATTGTTTAGACAGTAATATTGTTGAGAGTTTTAATGGAGTTATTGCAAAATTTATTGGCGGAAAAAGAATTAATTATTCTTTTAAACAATCCTATATGGGTCGTTGTGCAGCTGCAGTAGTTTCTTTCAATTCCAAGCGACCTTATTATTCTTTACATAAGCAGATTTTCAACAGGAGTCCTAGTAATTTTTTAAAACGGTTAGAATTGAAAAGAACAAAAAGAAGAATGGCTTCTAAAACGAACGATAAAAGATCTTTAAGAAAAAAACAAGGGAAAAATTTACTTACAAAATCAAGAGCACCTGATAACCATTATGGCGAATTGTGTGAAAAAACGGATATGGAACAAGATGCATATGAATGTGCTAAGGCAGAATTCTTAAAGCTACTCGACATTTCACAAAGTGAAAAGAAGGCAGTCGAAAGACGAACTGTCTTACAGTCAGATAGCGGAGAGTGGCTGGAACGCAGAAGAAACATGTTAACAGCTTCTTTATTTGGTAATATCTGTAAACGAAGTCAATCCATAAGTTGTGCTAATTTAGTAAAAACAATATTATACGGCCGCTCTCTAGATAATATAAAATCTATTCAATACGGTAGGGACCATGAGCAAGTTGCAAAAAGGCAACTTTGCATTCAAGAAAATATTGTCGTCGATGACTGTGGATTATTTATTGATGACATTTTCCCATTCTTAGGAGCCACCCCAGATGGTTTGGTAAATGACAGTACAATATTAGAAATTAAATGTCCGATTTCTGCTAGTGGGATGCTATTTGAAGAAGCAATAGCAAAAAAAAAAATAACGTTCTGGAAGCAAGATAAAAAACAAAAAAAAATTTTTACAAATACAAATCACAACTGGTATTATCAAGTACAGGGTCAACTTCACATTTCCAATAAGACTGTATGTATTTTTGCCGTCTGGTTTGGTGAAGCAATTCCATTAAAAATAGAATTAATAAAAAGGGACGACAAATTTTGGGGAGAAAAAATGGAAAGCAGATTAAGTACTTTCTTTATGGATTGTTTATTACCAGAAATTATAGATCCAAGATTTAAAAGATCTATGCCCATTCGTGACCCACAATATATTATAACCGCCTTGGAGAAAAAACGAAAAGCAGCGACACTAATTCGAACAGAAAAAATTAAGAAATGCAAGAAAAATCTATTACGGGATATTGAAACTAATATATGAATGCATTGTTATTTTGTCCATTTTTGTACTATTTCGTAATACGGAATGTATTGCATTGCACTACATCCGATTGTTCTGGCATCATGAAATTATGCGTTGCTAACTGTTCATCCGATTGCGATGATGCTTTGCGGAATTTATGTGTGCATGCCCGCGATGGTTTCTATTTATAATAGCGAGCTCTGGCATCATGAAAATGCTTTACTAAACCGTTCATCCGATTGCGAGGAAACTTTGGTGAGTTGTTGTGTGCATGCCCGCGATGTTTTCTATATGTATATGTAGTGATTTCTGGCATCATGAAATTATGCGTTGCTAACCGTTCATCTGATTGCAATGACACTTTGGGTATTTTATATGTGCATGCCCGCGATGGTTTCTATATATAATAGCGAGCTCTGGCGTCATGAAAATGCGTTAATGAACCGTTCATCCGATTTCGAGGAAACTTTGGTAAGTTGTTGTGTGCATGCCCGCGATGATTTCTATATATATAGTGAGTTCTGGCATCATGAAAATATGCGTTGCTAACCGTTCATCCGATTGCGATGACACTTTGGTGATTTTATGTGTGCATGCCCGCGATGGTTTCTATATGTATATAATAGCGAGCTCTGCCGGGAACTCTCTAGTTCTGGAATAAATGATTTTTATTATATTTCTTTTTTATTAAAATAGAGTGAGTGTCGCTGCAGTTTTGTCATGGTTTTCTGCAGCCTTGCACGACAACTACTGCCATGTTAAAAAAGATTATTGTTTAGTTTACTAAATAACACAGAAAAATTTAATAAATATATAAATAAAAAAGAATCTTTCTTTTATTTCTGGTAGTCAATATTATTAATGATGTTATTAATGTATATATTCTATGCAATATACGTTTCCAAATAATTTGGGGATAGTAATAATAATGATGAATTCTAGAAAATTTAATATTGTTTAAAAAACAATAAACTACTGAATATTTAGAAGTAAAGAAAAAAAAAATCGACTCCAAATGTGAACCACGAGATTCCAATCGCCGTTTATAATGGAAGCCTGTGGGAAAGGACCATGAACAAGCAAATTATGAAACATTTATAAAAAAGGATCATGCTAAGTATTCTACCAACATAATAAGTTCCATAAACAAACCACACTTTGCTATTAGTTTGTTTTTTTTACTTCGATATATTTTTAAAATACTGTGCTTGTCTGTTCATAACGCAATATGTGTTTATAATGGAAGCATATGGGAAAGGACCATGAACAAGCAAATGATGAAACATTTATAAAAAGGATCATACTAAATATTCTACTAACATAATAAGTTCCATAAATAAACCACACTTTGTTATTAGTTTGTTTTTTACTTTGACATTTAAAAATACTGTGCTCTTCTGTTTATAACGCAAGTATAATGTTGATCTTTTAAAATTCGGGAAGACACTCCTACCGCCATCTAGCGATGTGAAAAATAACTAATTTTGACAGCTTACGGATTTCTCCACGGGTATAATATCCCTTTAAGGAAAAATATCACGAAGAATTGAGCAATTTTCGAAGTTACTTTATGTAAAAATACAGTTACTGTAATGCTAATATAATACCAATATAAATTAAAATGTAAAGAAAAACAAAAATTACAATTCAATTACTGTTGTTTAGCATATTCTCGCATTCAGCTCTCCCCAAGACCAGAAGCCAATTAGTAACCTGCATACGCAGAATATTAGTACTCATTGCCTTCCATGCATCAGGTATGAGATTGAGCAATTTAGGGCCTAGGTATGAGAATTGTCTCTGTGCTAAAGATGAGGAGGTGGTGGGCGGAACTATTGGGTTTTTTTTTGCATGTCTTGTATTATGACAGTGGTTTACGGAAGCGTAGTGGTGCCTCTGTTTTTGAGTGTGTAATATGATTTTCCTTATGTATAATTGTCTTACATCAAGAACACGAAACTCTGCGAACAATGAATCGCTGGGGTACCTGAAAGGTTTTTTCAGTATGACTCTTATAAGCGATTTCTGGGATTTAGCTAAGGGATCGAGTATAGTTTTAGGACAACCGCCCCAACCTAAGGAAGCATAGTCTAATATGGAATTACACATTGCAAAGTAAATTCGTTTCAAATCATTTACGCATAGAATATTTCTTATTGCTATGAACAGATGTGTAAGTTTCCTGACCTTTGTGGAAGTTAAGGCTATATATTTGTCCCATCTCAGAAATTTATCAATGATAATTCCTAGGTATCTTATATTGTCCACACATTCTAAGGTATTGCATTTACATGTAATAATGTCGTTGCAATGGTGTATTCTAATGTTAAGGATTTCTTGTGGTTGACCCGCTTGAGTTGAACTGAAGCAGATGAATTTCGTTTTATCCGAGTTTAGAGTGAGGAGATTACTATCTAGCCACTGTTTAACTTTGTTTATGCCGAAATTGAAAAGCTATTTTTTTTTTTTAAATGAAAGGCAAACATTCCCGGGTTACGAATAACCCAACAATGTTTGAAAATCTCCTACTACCACCTCACTAAGTGGAAAATATTGCTTGTATCGTGATGGAGGACTTAGCCAGCCGAGGAATCGAACACGCGACGCCCGAGTGGGACCAAAACGCGATACCTACTCTGCCACCGGCCGGTCAATTATATTTACTGACCACTGACCTCTAGGTGTAAAATAAGTATAAAGTAAAATAAAGAAAGAAAAACCAGTTAATTGGATGGGTAAGATAAGCTGGATCAGAAAATAACCGGTAGCAACTACCACAATAACAACCGGTTCGCCTCCTGTCAAATCTATTGTTTATTAAGTTTAAAAACATCAAATTAACTAACCAACAAGCGAAAAAATATAACCATTTTACAAATTGTGAGATAATTATTCTGTGAGAGTGTTATTTGCGTAAAACTTGGAAGTTTAGAAACGATTTCTGACAAAAGTGACATTGACAATAACAAAACACCTCAGCCTTTATAAGGACGTAAAAAATTAAACAAAATAACTTTAAAAAGTGCAGTGAGACATGTGCAAGTCATAATCCCTGATAAAGTGTAAAGTGCCCGTCCAACAGGACTAATCTCAACTCGAGTAGCACCCTTTTAGTGAACATTTGTGCATTAAAAAAACATTTTCAAAACATACAAATAACCTCTCTCATCGTCTTGATTAAAAATTAACTCTGCGGGAAAAAAAAATAGTGTACATAATAAATACAATCCCAGTGAATAATTATATACAATTACCTGCGTTGAATTTACCCTAATAATCAAAATAATAGTAAAATAAAACTCGACACGATTGTGTTTTGATTACAAATCGAGACGTGCTAGTCCGATTGCCCACACACGAATTTTCAGGCGCAAAGTGGATCAATAAAACCAGTTGAATTGGTGAACCGTTGTAGGTACGTCAATTATTCTAGAACAGATCGCCTAACAAAGACATCAGAACCAAAATTTAGCACTCGTGTTACGAATTTTGCCTACCAACAGGCGCAAGGACAACTCTACTACCTAACTAACATAATAATATTCCGCAACATGAATAATTGCAATGCCTGTTCAGAACCCACTCTCTCTGACGAGTCCGTATTTACCTGGGCCGTGTGCAAGGGAATATTCCATTTGCACTGCGGCGGAGTGGCAGAGAGCTCATACCGTCGACTCACTAAGGAGCGACGCGCCCAAATTAAATGCAAGAAATGCCTATCTGACACTATCGGCTTTCAACGTCACTGCCAGCGGTGCCTCAACTTTGGACAACGAACTACTATTAAAACAAAACACAATATTCGACTAAAACACCCAAATTCTCGCCACAATCTCAGCAATGAGTAAACAATATGCGGATATCCTACTTCGAGTCCACGAACTTGAGAATATAAACAAAAAACTTGAAAAAAAAAACTGTGATCTTGAAGCGCGCTTAGAGCAAATAGAAGGACAATTTGAAAATGTAGACAGGGAAAACAGGTCGAAAAACGCGGAAATACGAGGAATCCCGGAAATAAGCGGAGAAGACTTAAAAAATGTTGTTTTCAATATCCAAAAAATTACAAACTCCGGAACAGAACTGAAAAACGTGGAAGCAGCCTACCGTACTGGACAAAAAACCAACAAAGATTTACAACGGCCGATAATCCTCAGATTCAAAACAAACGATGACCGTGACATCTTCTTGAATGCCATAAAAACATTTAACAAGCGATCTGCAAATCGGAAGGATAAACTAAACACAAATATCATAGGAATGGCAGGAAAGAGCTCCCAGATTTATATTAGTGAACACTTGACATTTCGAGCTAAACATCATTGGTTTCTTGCACGTAAGGCTGCACGAGACAATATTTTTAAGTTTGCCTGGATCAGAGGGGGACAAATATATGTACGCAAAGAAGTTAGGACACCCGTTATACTTGTCAATGAAAAAACAAAAAACCTTTTATCTCCCTCACCGAATAACTTATAATCAATTTTCGTCCTTTGGTATACTTTTATTTTACTTGATTCTCTTGTATATTGTTGTATATTCATTTATATGTTACTTGATACTCTCTGTTACAAAAAACATATTATTGGATTTTTCTAGCCCAAAGACATTTAACAAAAGCATATACCCCATTATCGTTTTCAATCGATCAAATAACTTAATACAATCACCTCTTTCCAGTAATCTAGTTTTCTTATTATGTAAAAAATGTGTTATTGTGATTGCATCAAAACCATTACAACTTACTATGCTTTATACAAATATTAAAAATGGTAGATATAACTGATCAATTGGACAATTTGTCTATAATTCCATGTACAGAGACAAACAGTCCTCTCGAAGTCCAAAAAATATTAACTCAACCTGCCCTAAAAATGTTCTCAATGAATGTCAGAAGCATAAACCGTAATTTCAACGAACTATTGTTAGTTCTCACAGATCTGAATTCAGACTTTGACATAATCATTTTAACTGAATGCTGGATCAATGAAAACTACATTCCAAAAAACATAACAAACTACACCCACTACAACACACAGAATAACCGAACACAGAACGAGGGAGTTATCGTATTCATCAAAAATCATATATCTCACTCAGTGAACGAAATCATAATCAACGACTCAAATTGTCTCAAAATTGAAATAGAAAACCATGTAACCATATTTTCTATATATCGATCACCAAGCACATCTAACATAACCCCATTTCTAAATTCACTTAATCAATCTCTATCATGTGTGAAAAATTGTGATAATATCCTTATTATCGGTGATCTCAATATAAATATAATTAATTCCACACATCCTCAAGTCAATGAATATATAAACCTACTAACACTACAAGGTTTCGTCCCAGCCATTACAGCACCCACCAGGATATCTGGCTCGTCTGTGAATTGTATTGATCATGTATTTTCAAAATGTAAATTAATAACCATATCTCTTGTATACCAATGCACTGTCACAGACCACTACGCTACCATAACATCTCTGTCTCATAAAATACATAAACCACCGCAACACGTAATCACACAAAAGAAAATATCTTACAATACACTTTTTGACTTGGTCTCTCAAGAAAATTGGTTAAATGTTTACAAACAAACTGATCCCAGTCTGGCCTGCAAATCTCTTGTTGACACACTACATATCCATCTAACCAACGCTACATCAGACACAACTCACAAAACTAAACGCCATGATTCTAAACTTAAGCCTTGGATAACTGTTGGTATCCTACACTCTATTTGTAAGCGCGATAAACTCCACGCACTCTGTAAAAAAAATCCCAACGACCATGAATCTCACCTGTTTTACAAGAAATACAGAAATGTGTGCAAAAAAATTACTTTAAAGGCCAGAGAAGATTACTATAAAAAACAAATAAATAACGCAGAGAATGACAAAAAAAAATTATGGAATATCATTAAAGACATATCTTACACTAAAGTAACGACAACACCCATAAACAAGATTAACGTTGATGGTCATTTACTAACAAACACAGGTAATGAATCTGAAAAAATCGCAGATCATTTCAATGAGTTTTTCACCACAATTGGTTCTAACCTTTCCAATCATATTTTGACAAGAAATTGTGTTTCGGAACATGAACTTGCAAACGAAATATCCCTGACTCACCTGAGGTATAGTCCCTTCCTTTTCACCCCCACTACAGAATTAGAAATTATAGAAATCATATCAACTTTGAAAAATACTCACTCAACAGGAATAGATGAAATCTCTACTAAACTTACAAAACATTTAAAAATACTTATAGCCAAGCCTCTAGAGCATATTATAAATCTTAGCCTCCAATCCGGTATATTCCCAAACTCTCTTAAACATGCCTCAATCATCCCTATTTACAAATCAGGTGACAGATCTTCCCTAAATAGTTACAGGCCAATATCTCTACTGAGTACAATCTCCAAAATCATTGAAAAAGTAGTAAAACTAAAACTGATTAAGTTCCTTGAGGAAAATAAAATCCTTTCAAATAACCAGTATGGCTTTCGCAAAAACCGTAGTACTGATGATGCAATTGCAACCTTCACGAAACTGATATCCGATAACCTTGATAAGGGTAATAAACCTCTTGCAGTCTTTCTAGACTTATCTAAAGCTTTTGATACTATTTCACATCACATTCTCCTAAAAAAACTGCAACAGATTGGGATAGAAGGTACTGCCCTAAAATGGTTTAAAAGCTACCTTACACAAAGATCGCAAACAACTGTCCTTCACTCAAATCAAGCATATAGAAGTAAATGTCTATCTATTTCCTACGGTGTGCCCCAAGGAAGTGTTCTAGGTCCGCTCCTATTTCTCATATATATGAACTCCCTATTGAAACTGGACATTGATGGCAATATAATATCTTTCGCCGATGACATGGTTATCATATTCACTAGCAAAACATGGAAGACATCAATAGAGAAGGCAAATTATGGTCTTAACAAAATTAAAAAATGGCTAGACTCCAACCTCCTCACCCTAAATGTACAAAAAACACAATGCATACACTTTTCAATCCGTAAATTCACACTCCCAGAAAACCTTCCTAAATTAATCATTCACACTTGCTCACAAAATCTAGACACATCTCCACTATCACCCAATAATAGCTGCTCATGCCCAAATCTTAAACCATCAAATGAAATAAAATACCTAGGTGTCATTATAGATAACCAATTACGCTGGGAGGCCCATATTAACTCCATAACTAAGAGACTTCATAAGTTATGCCATATTTTTTATTTTCTACGATCAATCCTTGATATAAACACTCTAAGAACTGTACATTTTGCTCTATTTCAATCGATAGCAACGTATGGCATTATAGGATGGGGAGGTTGTGCAGCATCCATCCTCTACCCTCTAGTGACCGTTCAAAAACTTTTGCTAAGGGTCATCTTCAAATGTTCTCCCTCTCATCCATCAGAGCCACTTTTCAAGAAACTCACAGTCCTTGACATTCGCCAACTGTATATCAAGATAGCTCTTATCTATATCTGGAAAAATGGATTGATAAACTCTACGCAAACGGACATACATACATGCTACTCAAAGCATGGAAAATGCATAATTCCTGTAACAAAAACCACTTTTTCACAAAGGCAGTTCTCATACATCGCACCCAAAATATTCAACACGTTAAATAACGACATCAAAACATCAAAAACACTTACTCACTTTGCAACCGGTGTGCATAAATGGATATCTGAAAAGGGGCGAAATTTCTTTAAGGAACATATGAACCTATACCACCAGTAAATAATTTAAATAACTTGTATATTACAGAACAATATATTCCTCTTTCATATTCATCATTAAAAAATGTTTAACACCTGACATGTTTCTTATACTCAAGTATTTATTACGAAAAATATTGTGACAATAATTCCATATTTGAGTACATATTTTTAGCCTTAGCTCAAACGAGGATTTACACAAAAATTGCTGATATATATCTATATACCTATGTTACCATAACACGCACATGCAAATCACTCATCAAGATATAACTTATCCATACTTTCTTACCAAATAGTACTTTCTTTGATTTTATATTATATTTCTATTTTTTTTACAAATACACTTGTACTTAATGTACTTGTATTTTTATTATATTTTAATTGTATTTTAATTACACAAATGTACTTGTATTTTTTTATTTATTTTTTTTTTTTTTATACATGCTCCTTGTATTATTTTTAATTCAATAATACGTATCTTCTTTCATATACTTTTCATATTATTTTAATTTTTCTGTTTTCCATACTTATTTTTGTATTCATATATCTTAAACGTATGTAGATATTTTGTATTATTTTTAAATTCCTTTATACTTCATACTTGTTTTAGATGTATAAATTATTTTATTTTATTTTTATATTATTTTGTTTTTCATTCAACTTATTTTATACTTAACATAAAATTGGCCACTATAACACGGGCATGTGCCTAGTGTCATGGCCAAAAAATTACCCATTTTCTGTAATATATAAACTTTACTGAATAAAGAACATTAAAAAAAAAAAAAAAAAAAAAAAAAGCTACCAGGAATCGGTAAAACTGGACACATTTGAAGCTTTTGTCCAAATCCAGACACCATAAGAAGAGGCAGGCTCCAGGGGTCCAAAAGTGGAAAGTCATTCGAAAAAAAATATGTGCGACAAATCTTTTTTTGATATTGTGATACATGCTGATGTTATCTATATTAATTTGTGGGTATCTCATAAATTCGAGAGTCAAATTACATGCATAGTTGTTTCATGTGCAAACATGCAATATGGAAAACCAACCTACGTTTACAAAACTGTCTCTTGCAAACACATAACGATGCGAGAGCATTTTGACTAGATGACATAGTTCCATCTCGTTTATTGTAAGGCGCATAAAGAGATAGTAGATATCATAGCGGGACATTTGATAAATTGACCCAGTAGGTGCTTGGGAAAGGGAGCTTCCGTTAGAGTCATTAGATGTCACTACTTGCCGCTGCCGCTGTCCTTTATTTCACGGTACAATTTCAAATAAATTAGAATAAGACCAGTGAGATTAGCGTCTCAGATTTTATGTCCGGGTTAAATCTTCCCCACAGGAAAAACTAAACCCTTCCACATACTTTTTCACAAATGATCATATAGTCAATCCACGCTATGTAAGTGCACTACATAAGTATAATAAATACCAAACAATACAAGAACAATATGTCAATCTACCAGAGACCAAATGGGAAAATGATTCACCGACTCCAGATATTTTCACATCAGAGGGTTCGGCTCGGTAGAACTCCTAACTGGACCGATAAATCCTACTGATCCCTCAATATAAATATGTGGCGACCAGAACGGTCGCCCTCTTTAGCCACAATCCTTGCGCCGCCACTGATATAGCAAGCACATTCTCGAAAGGAACATCTTACCTGCATTGTATTGTATCATGCCTCACACGGCTACACATTTCGGGAAGCGCATCGAAAGGCCTCGACTCGACAGCCGTCAGATACGTGTTACGGCCACGGAATGTTCCAGAGTCTTCTCAGCTTTGCGCGGGCGCTCGACATTACTTGGCGTTCCGGGTAGCTACTCACACGGTCGGCTATTTAAGCGCAGCGACACAGCGCTAGTCAGTCAGTACACCAACACATAGACAGTGCATCATAACGTTCCAATGCGGTAACCGCCAGGTCCACGGCGACATGTCGGACCTGTGCCGGTGCATCATCAACCTTCGAGGACACATCAACTCGCAGCTTATATGGTCCATCGCACCATCAGCTCAAGAGACACAATTGCCCATGACAAGTCTCACGGCGGGCCTTCTTGTCACGCAGGCAGCAACTTCTCAGGCATACCGAAGCCCATCGCGCTTCGCTGCCACTGAGACCAATTCTCCTCACAAGGTTCACCGCAGCTCATCTCCGCGACTCACTACGTCGAGCATCCATCCTGGACGTCAAGGTCTTCTCCACCACCACGGTGCAGAACTACATGCTGGCGACATGCAGACCCGAGGACTGCTACACCACTGCATCACCGACCTTCATCACTCACCTACGAGCCTGATCATCAACGCTCCTGTCTAGCACCCTGTTACTTTACACCAAACTTACCATCGCTACGTAGCAGCAATAAAGACTGACTCAATACATTGACTGACGCCTTTCATTTAAACGTCCCCCCGTCTCTGCCGATCCGCGCGTCCGCTCCCTCAAATATATAAAAAATCTTTCTTAAAGTTATGATTTATTGTCATCTTATAATTTTGGGAGGTCATTGACTTAGTGACCCGAGAGACAGGCCGCCGCTATATGCTATAAAGGAGAAAAATGTTAAAAGTGTTGAATTAAAAATTTAAATCGTACATACCTCCTTCTTCTTCAACAACCTCCACTTGTTCTCCTCCCTCTTCTTCGGATTCCTCATCACTTTCCTCATCATCTTGTTTCTTTTCTGTTTTAGTTTCTTCTTCGGTTGTTACATCTTTAACTTCCTCGGTTGTTGGTTCTGCTTCTGTTTTTTCAGCTATTTCTGATTTATCTCCTTCGGTTCCCTGGTCTCCCGCCGCACCTTCTGCGGTCTCTTCCGTAGCTTCCTCTTTCTTTTCATCTTCTTCTTCTTCAGATTCTTGGTCTCCTTCTCCTCCTTTGGTCTCTTGATCTTTTTTTTCTGGCTTTTTAGCTTCCGTCTCTTCTACCAATTCGGTTATAGCTTCCTGTTCAACCGCTTCTTCTTCTTCTTCCTGTAATAAACCTCATTTTATAGTTAGAAATAACTACATTCGTTCTAAGATAGGAAACAAAGTAAGTACATACATATTTAATTTAGCAATCATTAAACAGAAAACACATTGTGTTAATATAATATTTGGGTATGAAAAAAATAAATAATGGAAAACAATTTTGTATCACTAACATGGTCACCCTTTTCCTCTTCTAAACCTGGACAAAAGAAAAACATATTAAAAAGCCAATAAACAATAGAGATAAAACTAAATCGATAAATATGTAACCATACTAGAATTTTTTTAAATAGGTTACACGGGGAAGGAAGTTAGTACGAAATAGAAAAAAATGTTTTAGATAAGTTTATGTTAAGTTGGGTCAGATTAGATTTTTATGTCAAGGATGTTGAGATTAGGTTAGGTATATATTGTTAAAATTTGAAAAAGAGTAATGTATCTACCACACGCGCAGATAAAAGCGCAAGCAGATATCTGCTAAACCGCGAGCGCTTATGTGTTGTACCGTCACACAATGCTATCAAATATTTCTTCCTATGGTAAGAGAGGGGGTCAGTTGAATTAGAGAATCTATCAGCTTGACAGCTGTCATCTGCCCATTTAGGCAGCTCCGTAATTAAAATGAAACCCTCTCCTATTTTCGGCGGAGAAGAGGTTGCATAACTTTTCGTATATCGCCTCAGGAGCGGTTACGGCGTACGATCTGTATTTTCTATGTTTGATCTGCCCATAAACCGCTATAGTAGTATGGAGAGCGTTATTTGGCATGCGATGATTTTTTATCTTTTATTTATGATTTTTTATGAACAATGCAAGGAAAGATTATTTTTGAGATCTGGTGGAATAGATTATGTAATTTTAGGTTAGGTTATATACAGTTAGGTTAAGTTAGGAAGGTACTGTTGATTAGGGTTATTTGTGAGGTTCAGTGAGGTAAGGTTAGTAAGATTAGCATAGGTTAGGTTAGGTAAGATTGAAAGAGATTGTCTCCTATATGTTTTTATTTGAAGAGTTAATAATGACAAAAATTAATTTCTCGATCTATCCAAAAATGATGAAGTTATGAACTTTCAAAGTGAACTTGGGTAAAAGGTATGCAATTTTTTTTTTTAAAGAAAGACAAACATTCCCGGGTCACGAATAACCCAACAATGTTTGAAAATCTTCTACTACCACCACAGAAAGCCGAAAATGTTGCTTGTGTTATGATGAAGGACTTAGGGAGCCGAGAATCGAACATGCGACGCCCCAATAAATTTGCAAAAAAATTTTTTAACTTCGTTGTAGGCGATATCTTCATCTTGTTGTATGTGAGATGTACAGGGCTCTTGAGGTGATTTCTCAAAAAAACGGCGCTCTACAAATTAACGAATTATTATTATTATTGGGTTAGGAAAGGCCTGTAAGATTAGGTTTGTTTAGGTATGGTTAAAGAGCAGGGTATTGGATATGTACTGCTCCTGTGCGGGTCGTTGAACTTCTCCCTGGGGGGCCTGTTGAGGTCGGCTAGGTTCCGGGAGATACTGCCCCCCTCGGCTGGCACCACCTCGTCCAGGATGTTGTTCCTCACGCACACTACGGACCCGTGTGGTACTCCGCACCAGCGATTTAGTTTCGGGATCCAGCGCTGGAATAAAGGGTGCAAGAGTGCAATGGATTACAATAGAGTGCAAGGGATTGAAGGGACGCAATGAAATGCGATGAATTGCGATGGAATGCAGTGCAATATGAAGGGATGCGATGAAATACGATGTAATGCAATGGAATATGATGGAATGTGATGAAATGCGATAGAATTTTTGAAGTAAAACTTCTTTACGCACGCTCGACTTGGGGGGTAAGCTAGTGAATGCGTTACGAAAAGTGTGATGTTACGAAAGTGTGATGCGAACAGTAATCGATGCAAAACGGTAATCGGGCGAGGCGAACAGTCGGGCCTTTACGCACGCTTGACTTGGGGAGTAAGCTGGTGAATGTGTTAGGAAAAGTTTTATGGAGGTGCGAGCACAAGGAATCATTTGTTGAATAACCATGCCATAGGTCACCCCAAGGTCGTAGGTCACCCCAAGGTCGTAGGTCACCCCAAGGTCGTTGGTCACCCCAAGGTCGTAGGTCACCCCGAGTTCGTAGGTCACCCCATGGTAATATGTCACCTCAATGTCATATGTCATGTCAATGTCAATGTCACCCCAATGTCATATGCTTTTTTATAAGTTAGTGAAGTTTTACTTCAGTCATGTGGTCTAAAACACACTCGTTTTTTTTAAACATTATATCTACACAGGAGGCCCCTGAGAAAAACAATTTCTTTGGGGCATATATCACCTTTGGGGATGCTGTGTGGAGGGTATTTTAAAGGAAAGGAAGGAGAAGTTCTGGGAAGGAAAAAGGTATGAGGGGTGGATAGGAATCTGGATCTCAATGTGTCCAGGAGTGACAGACGTGTGAATCTATCCCTCCTACTGCGGTGCAAGGCGATGGATTGAGAGTGTTCGGCTGAAGAGATAAAAAGATCTCCCTCAACCGATCTTTCCCTATCCGGCCCATCACGCAGTAGGGGTTCAAACTCATGTCGCTAAGACCTATCAAGGCATCCCTACCTAGTCACCAAACATAGCGAACCACTTAGGGTGATCTTTGGCAGAGGTATTGGTTATCCAATAAATGGTTCCCGGGGCGGCAGTACTCATTCCCACCTCCCTAATTGAAAAAATGTGAATGGAATGTGATGGAATTTGTTGAAATGCGATGAAATGAGATGAAATGAGATGAAATGCGACGGGATGCGATGATATGCAATTAAATGCGATTGCAAAGGAGTGCAAGAAAATGTTTTAAAGGTATTTGAAGTGAGAGATAAAAACAATTATGGAAGATAAGTAAAGTTGTCTATCCTTACTTCAGGTTCTTTGGGAGCAAGAATAATTTCTTCCGGAGGTTCCTCCACAAGAACAACAATGTCCTTTTTAGTTGCTTCATTGGCCATGTAGATTTCTGTAAAATAAGATAAATCATTTAAATTCTACAACACTTTTAAAAAACTACATTATGTTATAAAATTTTACACTGCAGTCGGTGGACTAACAGTGGGGAGGAGAATGAGATAGGGTATGGGGAAGATAAGTTTCAATTCTGAATGGTTGTCTTTCAACCATGAGATTGTGAGAGTATTAAACACTCAGATATTTTGCGAATATGCGACTCTTTCGTCTTAAATTAAATGTCAGATGTACAAAAACTTTGTGCTATTTCCGCTTCACAATTAAAGATCTATAAATGAAACATTTCTGAACGTAGCCGAATACTAAAAACTGTTATTGAAAGGTTATAAAATAAGCTTTCAAATTGTTATATTACAAATAAACATTAACAATTGTAAATATTAAAATTTAGAATGCAAACATAAAAAAAAATGACTCACGTGATGTTTTTATGTGAAAACGTTACTAAAATCACGGATTATGTAAAAAAACAATACTTATTCCATCGTATAAATATATAATAAACAATTTGTCACCTCACTTTTTTATCATTTCATACATTTTAGAATATTTAATAAAAAAATAACAAAGTCTTACGGCGATTTTTCGGTCTACCATGTATCTGACAGAATAGGTCTTTTTATGTATTTCTATGGACAACTTGAATAGGGATGTGTTAGTTTGATTTATTATCGACCTTCTACTTTTTGTTTTAAGGATCACTAGAACAATAACGGAAGGTTAACTATTTCTGTGGAAACATACATGTTGACGTGAAAACACGCTTATTGTACTTGACTGCTATTGTTATATTAACGAGTATATCCGCTTACGTATCGGAGTGGTTAAAGCACTCTGAAACCATATGTGAACAGTACCAACCTTCACGGTACCCATCATAATAGGTGACCTCGTTAAGGGCATCTATGACGGCCAGGAAGGAGTACAGGTCCACGAAGAAGTCGGCCGAGATGGCGGCGCTGCCCCCGTCCGGTTCATCCGTAAAGATCTCGCACAGCATTATCATGGTCTGCGTCAGGCTCTGAAATACCATCACAAAAGACATTAGAACTTTGAAATCATTTTTTACTCCTGCCAAACACTTTGCCAGTGGTATTGCAACGCATGCCGGGTACCAGCTTTTTGTATATGTGATAGGATTTACTGCATGGTACAGATTAAACAAGGGTTTATAAAGTGTAGATAACAAATTTTGTCATGGTGAACAGTATAACAAGTCATGGTGAAAAATATGATTTAAACGGTATTAGAAATAGAAAACACCACACTTCATAGTCAAATCTACAAAAATCAAATCTAAACCACCAAAACGAGTGCCCTTTAGACCACATGACTGAAGTAAAACTTCACTAACTTATGAAAGAATATATGACACTGGGGTGACATTGACATTGGGGTAACATATGACATTGGGGTGACATATAACCATGAGGTAACCTACGACCTTGGGGTGACCTATGACCTTGGGGTGACCTACAACCTTGGAGTGACCTACGATCTTAAGGTGACCTACGACCTTGGAGTGACTTACGATCTTAAGGTGACCTACGACCTTGGAGTGACCTATGATATGGCTATTCAACAAATGATTCCTTGTGCTAGCACTTCTCCAAAACACCTTTTGCAACACATTCACCAGCTTACTCCCCAAGTCATGCGTGCGTAAAGGCCCGACCGTTCGCCTCGCCCCATCACCGTTCGCATCGATTACCATTCGCATCACGCTTTTTGTAACATCACACTTTTCGTAATGCATTCACCAGCTTACCCCCCAAGTAGGTGTGCGTAAAGAAATTTTGCTTAAAAAAATAAACAAAAATTGAATGTACACCTCTATGAAATCAAAGTTTTCAACTGCAATTTGAAAAAAAATTATGAATCCATGTGAATATTTTAAATAATAATTTTTACAGCAAATTTTATAATTACATAATTATTTTTATGACAAAAAATTGAAATAACAGTAACGTTTATAATACATTTGTCTAATAAAATATGAAAGTGTTTTTATTTTTTTCGTTATCAGTAATTTTAATTTGAAAAAAGGTAAGGTGAACCATATTCCCATTTAGGACCAGTACTGTTTATTTTATTTATTAATGACATTGTAGACGTTTTTTCCGATGTTGATATCCTGTTATTTGCTAATGATTTAAAATTATATAAAAAAATTAAAAATACTTCTGATTGCATAATTTTATAAAAAAATTTAAACAACTTGTTTAATTGGTGTATAAGCAATAAACTGGCACTTAACATAAGTAAATGTCAAATAATAAGATTTTATAAAATAAAGAAACCGACCATTTATGAATACAATCTTGACAAAATTATATTAAACTCAGTAGAAACAATAAATGATCTAGGTATTATTTTTAACTCAAAACTTACATTTATTAGCCATATAACTAATATTATTAATAGAGCAATGAAGATTTTATTATTAGAATAACCAAACAATTTTGTAACATTGATACTATTCGCATTTTATACATAACGCTAGTGAGAAGCATTATGGAATATAATTCTACGATTTGGGCTCCACATTACAATATCCATATTCAAGCGATTGAAAAAGTCCAGCATAGATTGTAACTTAAAAAAAAAAAAAATGTAACTTTATATACGCAATATGGACATGTTGAAATGAAATTATCATATTTCTCATTGTTCTTTTTTGTTATTTTTTGTTGTGATATACAAAATGATTGTATGTTATTTTAAAATTTAAAACTACTATTATGAAATAATATTATTTTTCTTACTTTTGTACTCTATTATATGTTTATTTATAAAAGGCAGTATAGCCATTTATGTATTTAAAATAAAATAAAATATTTATAACAACTGTGTTTGCGTTGAAAAATTTAATATATAAAAAACTATTTAATTATTATTTCAATAAAATTTTGAAATGTATTTCATCACCTTTTAAAAACAGTTTTTAGTTTTCGGATATGTTCGGATATTCGGATTCCATTTATTTGGATTTTATTGCAAAGCGAAAATAATCGGACTATCTGACGCTTGAGGCCTGAGGGGCTAAAACAAATGCATACCTTGCAAAGGAATCCAGCGGCAACGGCAGCAAACTTGTACAAAGGGAAGCTTTCAGTCATATATACTCCGGCCGTGCAAAGGATCTCCTTCAACTCCTTCTCCTGCAGGCAAATCCCCAGCCAGCGCTTCGTAAGGGTCTCCGTGTAGATGTCCTCACTGTTTGACATCTGGAACACAATTTTTAGGTTAGGTTAGCTCAAACTTATTTCTATCCTTTTAGAGTCGTTCCCTCAGGGACTCCAGATACTAATATCTACAGCCTGTATGTCGGACGAATATCTACAGCTCATATGTTGGACAAATATCTATGAACTTCAGAGTGAAGACTAATATCTACAGAGCTAAGGTCGGATAAATATCTATGACGGTCCCAGTGGTGACGAATATCATCTATGGAGCGTAGGTGGGACTAATATCTACAGAGGGCAGCTGTGCAAGAGGTTGTACGGAAAAGCATAAATTACTTCAATTACGTAATACTAACCTAACCTAACCTAACTTAACATAAATTAAGTTTTTTAAACTGTATACGCAATATCATGTTATGCCAATATGCTATACATAATTGCAAATCCAACCTCTGCCAGTGTTGTAGATATTCGTCGACATCACCTGTTCCATAGATATTAGTCAGCTGTTTGAGCTGTAGATATTCGTCCTCACTTTGGCTCTCATAGATATTAGTCGATTTGTTCAGTTTTTGGAATTCCTGTAGATATTAGTAGACTCCTCCTCCCTCAGGCAGTGGTAGTTCTTCACAGGGGGACAATGGGGACAGTCCCCACCAGTTACACTCAAAACCTACTAAGTATAGAAAATAACAGTCGATGCTTTGTCTTCACCAAAATGAATGAATTCTTAAAAATTGAAAGTAATTATCATTTGCAGAAATGAAAATACAAACAATTATTTCGGATGATTTTTATAAGACCCTAAGCGCGTACAGCGAACAATGTACGGCGCAAAAAACAGCGGGTGTATTTCTCAGTGCGCAGAATTTACTGCGCACTTGGGGGACAATCCGAACTATCCCCATACTTTCCTTGCTTTGTTTCGTGATCGTATGCAATTGCGCATGCACAGTAGTATGTGAATTCAAATACCATGGGGACAATTCTTTGGATCCCCACTGAACCATTTGTTTGCACAGTTACGGGCGGGAATCGCTCGCGTTCAAATTAGGTCGATAATAATCTTGCAAGTTAAAGCTTTATTTTTATTATACTAGATTGTAAATTGGTATTTATCTACAGATATTTCATATTATTTTGCGTTTAGATATCCAACTAGCATGATTAGACCATCAAATTTTTTTTTCAGATATTTTATATTATATTCTATGGGTGGTGAGATTACAGTACAGTAGGTAAAAAAAGTCGATCCCCACCACCAAAGAAGTGCTCGAGCCGCCTCTGCCCTCAGGTCAAAATAGTTCCCTCGTTCCAATAATAGCTAAGTAAATGGATAGTAAATTTAGGCAGGACAGAAACAGAAAAAATGTTTAAAAATGTCATCTAATAACTTATTATGTGTTAACCAGTTTTCTCTTCGCTTTTATATCTTTTTTCTTTTCACATTTTTTTCGTTTACTAATCTTCTTAATATATAAAAAGGAATGTTGCAGGATGGGAGGACGCAAGAGGGGGAAAGGTGGAGGGGGAACGCATGAGGAGAAAGGGGGCGGGAGTGGCTTTGAAATGCATGTCATTCATAATCACACTGTGTTTGTACAGGAAATTCGTCTTAATATTTTGAAAAGTGTTTTTTTTTCTAAAATAATTATATTAACACCATCTACAAACTAACAGTTTATGAATAATTTTAATTTAACCCTTAAGGAACTGAGCATTGGAAAAATTCATCCCACATCATTAAGACAGTAGCTGTATTTTATTACGTTGATTAATTACTTCTGAGGTCTTTGAATCTCCGAATGGAATAATTAGATAAATGGTCTCTATAACCCCACAATCTTACCTGTCTGATGAGTATCTTCAAATACTGCGGGCTGAGCCCTCCCTCGGAGCGGATGAGGGGGTACTCCAGTCTCTCTTTCACTGGGGGCACCCTGTCTTCAGATAAGGCCCGGAAATAGGCTGCAGACCACAGCAGCAGGTCGTAGGGCTGGGTCCTTATAGCAGCTGGAATAAAAATAACTATTATTAAGGCCCATTAACCAGCAGAATTGAACTGTACAGGGCGCTTCCTATGAGAAAGGTTGATTATTCTCCGTACCAGCATTTTTAACTAATAATAACTAAATTTCGATTTTATTTCATTCAAAATTTGCTTTAATATACACCTATATTCAAGCAGTAAAAATGCTCAAACGTGGATGATAAAATTATTAAAATTATGTGCTGTTTGTAATTATTTTTTGATCATAAGTATTTATAATTTTTCAATAATGTCTAAGCAAAAATTAGTGTTAAAAAAATCTGAAAAAAATTACTTTTGTAAGACTGTAAATAAATAGACAAACTGAAGTATTTTCGTCACAATTCGATTTTATTTATTTGAACTAAAATTAAAATTCTGAAACTTAGCTTTCCTAGATAGTTTATTAATTTATTTTACTGTATGATTATTTGATTTGAAATGTGTGTTGTACAATACAACATTTTGTTTGAAAATTTAACAAATCTCCCAATGACCAACGGCATTTTTTTTTACATGAGCTTCACACAGGAGGCCCTGATGAAAATAATTTCCCTCAGGGCCTATGTCACCTTTGGGTATGCTGTGTGGGGGGTTAATAACATTATTATCTAAATATATAAATAGGAATAATTATTATAACGAAAACTTTTTCAAAATTTAAAATATAACCAAGATTTATTATAACTGTTTAAAAATCATCTGTCATGAATTAATTGTAGGTACATACTACCAAACATGTAAAAGCCCTCTGGGCATTGAATAGATAAATAAATAATTCACCAAATTTCAAAGTTAATTTTCAAGTATAGTGAAAGTTCCCATCATTTCAGTTATGTTAAAACTGGCCAGTAAGGTTATCATCACTGGAATAGAATATTTACAGAACATGACCATTTACTTTGAAATTTGAACAATTGATCAAAAATTTCCTAAGTTTAAATTCAAGTTCTGTTATTATTTTATCATGATCCAGTTATTTAACAGTACTTAGACAATAACAGAACTTGAATACTTTGAAATTTAATGAATTGTTCCAAATCTGTGAAATAACCCGTTCTTAGAAAGAATATTAGGGAAGGATTGTTTCACAGAATTTGAAGAATTCATCAATTTCAAAGTTAAAAATCAAGTTCTGTGAAAGTTCTATTCAAGATCTAGTCACCATAGTTCGTATTTGTCCAATAGACCATTAGAAAATTTTACAGGAGGAGAAGTTTTATTTCATATTTCAATGAAGCATTATGAAAGGTGTTTAAGATAAAGCTATTTCCGTAAAGTTAGGGGTCTCATTAGTTTAAATAATTCTAAGTTAAGTGATTTAATCATTTTTTATACATTTTTATTTTTTTTATTTTAAAGTGGAGATAGAACAAAAACTAAAATGGTCTACTGAACAAATAAGAACTGAGGCGACGATCTGTTATTGTTTTATCATGAGCCTGTTGTTTTACAGTACTTGGATTATAAAAGAATTTGAATAGGACTTCCACAGAACTTGAGTAATAACTTTGAAATTTTAACAATTAATTAAATTTCACCACCGACCGACCACCATAAAATGAGCATGAGCCTAGCATGGTGGTCGAAAAATCCACAAATGATGGAACAATAATATAATTATGCAATGAATAAAGAAAATTAAAAAAAAATAATAATAATAATTTACATGTTCCGCAAATATTCCTTTCAAGTTCTGTTATTACATTATTGGCCAGTTGTTTCAGATAAGTGAAATAAAAACAAAACTTACAAAATTAACTTTGATATTTGATGAAAATTCATTTCCATAAATTCTGCAAAACAATCCGTCGTTGGAGATTTATCGGAAGTGAAAATTATGATTTTATATTGTTCAGGAGAGAGGAAAATATTCAAAATCGAAGTGTATTACTTTTATTGGGATCAAGTTGTACTAATTTTACATTTTGTGGCTTTTTATTTTATTGAATTTTTTTTTTATTTTACAAAAATAAATTGGACGTATTATTTAAGAGCTCTATGTAAAATGCTGTCGTAGGAAGTAGTCCACGATTATACACTTGGAAAATAACAAAAAATACATCATTTGAATATCTTATTTCCAAAAGAAACTAAGAATAATATAATTATTATTCTTTTGGGATAGAAAAATATATTTTATGAACTTTAGGTCTCTTACCTTTGGCAAATAACTTCAATACATGTGGAAAAGTCGGTGGAATCACAATTTGTTGTGAACAATATATGGGTTCAGCTATTGTGCCCGACATTCCGCAATTAAATTGAAATCACTGAAAAATACGAAAATCTAACTCGAATCTCGACTTCCAAACTGTTTAGGGACACTCGAGTGACTGGATAGTTTTCGCAATTTAAGAAAACGTATGGTATTGACCTTGAATTGATGGAAATACGAAGAGTGAACTCATTTGAACCGTGCATGAAAAAGTTATTTAGATTTTCGTTGTCATGGTTACCGCCATGACAGTTTTCAAACACAAACAAGCCTAGAACGTGATCAGTGATGCCATGTCCAAAAAATTAAAAACCATTTTTTAGGGATAAAAAGAACCGTGTTTTGGATGATTAAAAAAACATGTTTTTCGTAAGTTTTTCATTGAGAATTCACCGAAGTAAAGAATCTGTAATGCTTTATTAAAAACAATCGTATTGTAATTTTTATTTGAATAATAGGAAAAAATAATGCTTTGAAAAAAAAACACCAGAAAAATAATTTTTTTAATGAAAGAGTTTTTACTTTAAGTAAAAATTTTTTAACGTTGTCAAGTTTAATTTATAGTACCTATTTATTAGAGGTTGATAACCTTTGTTAATTTAAAAAATAAGTTTTTCATGTCAAAGAGATGAGGGAGAAAAAATTCCCCCCAAAACTTCAAAGAATTTTTTTTCAACATTTTACAGTAGTTAGTGTAAGTACCTAATCAAAGTTACTAACATGTTTGTTTATTATATTTTTTCTATAATTGTATGAATATTAGTTATTGACCAAATTAAATTAGATAAAGAAGTTCAAGAACTGCATTCCTGATTTCAGGATTTCCTCATGCGACCCATGCGAAATAAACGTACCTAAAAACCATGAAAGCATGGTAAAAACCATGCACATGGCAGCACTTGGTAAATGGTATATCTATCTGTGCCTAGTACCTATACATATCTACCTACCAACGTTTACGTCATAGAATAAAATAATAATATTCATAATTCAATAACCCTAGATTCCTTGTCGAGATATAAAAGCTGTGATTCATTATTTGAATCACAAGCCAAAATGCTAGGTTAATAAATATTTTTCGTTTGAATGAATAAAAAACACCTGATTGTGTAACACTAATCCTGTTATACGTTTATTAATTGGAAAAATATCGGAACTCAGTAGATGTACTTATAATACTGTGCTTTTCCAAATAAAACACTTTTGATAAGTAAAATAATAATTTAAAAGTATTTATGTATACGCTTACCACTGAATTAGAAACAAAAAATCAACCGCAATCACCAGAACTGAAAAAAAATTCTTGTAATAAACATTGATTAAAAACAACATTGCTTGATTTCTGTGTAGGTACAATATTATTGTTGATGTATGTAAAAAAAAATAGCGACTAGCAATACCAGTAATATTGTCATATGTAAAAAAAATTTGCTAGAGTTCGAAATTTCTCTAGATTTTGTGCTGATTTCTCTTTTCCCTTAAAAATATTTTTCTCCCCTAGATCTAGGGTAATTTCCCTGGGCACTATCACTGATTGAACATGATGAATAAACAATAAACAGGGTTGACAATGCTTACTTTCTAAAATACCTGCAATAAATGTTAAAATTCCTCAAATTGGGAAGAACAAAATAACAAATTCCCCGCAAATTCCTGTATAATTCTACCTCCAAAATAAAATAAAATTCTATTAAAATAAACATTAGCGGATTTGTGACGACGAACAATGTCGGTTGTGGGTTGTATTTTTTTATGACAGTGTTCTGCGAAGATTTTGTCACAACCGACATTTGCTTGCTTCAATCACTTTAATAAAAACAAGATAACAAAATTCCGAAAACGTAGACTTTTAAATCATCAAAGGGAATTTAAAATAATAAAAAAAAACGATTTTTAATTTTTTGCAGATCCATTGTTCTTGGGGACCGTCGATATGTTTTAAAAACCCTGAAGAGCTCAGGGTGGTTGAAATGGGAACTGTTTTGGGTCGATTCATTGTAAAATTATATCAAAAATTCATATTTTTTCTGTACGTGAAATTAAAATTCGCGTTTTATGAATGTGTCGATATTTTGTATAATAATTAGCGAAATATTTAAACAATCTTATTGTATCACAAACCCAAATCAAAAGTGTTGTATGGGAAATACATATTCTAGGAACCTTGCGTTACAATGATAGGTAATAATTGAGTTCTGATAGGACGGGTGTCACACGCAAAGATAAAAGATCAATTGGCTTGGCGTATTTCGGCATATCGCTCGCTGTACATTCCCAATGGGAATAGCGATATGCTGAAATAGGCCAAGCCAAATTATCTTTTATAGCTACGTGTGAAACCATCTCAGAAAGGTCATTAAGAGTGATGATAAAAAAATGGTTAAGAGCTTATAACCAGAGAAAACCAGAAATAGGTACCTATTTCATTTTTAAATCAGTGTTTAGACGTATTGACTCTTTTCCACAAAAAAAATATAAATTGATTTCGAAAGATTGTTCTTTTATCTAGTAAACGTATGTTTTAAATTTTGAGAAAAAAATGTTTATTTTTATTATAATAAGGTTATATATAGGTACCATAGGTCGTTGGCAGATTTGTTAAATTTTCAAAAAAAAATTGTATTATACAACACCCATTTCAAATCGTATAAATCATGCCGTAAAATAAATCAATATATTATCTTGTAAACGCATTTCTCAGAATTTTAATTTTAGTTTAAATAAAATCATTAAAAAAATTATAGGAACATGTGTTTCTTGACAAAAATTAGTCCGTTTGTGCAATTATTTGCGCACTTACAAACTAATATATTTCAAATTTTTTTACATTCTTATTTTGCTGAGACATCATTGAAAAATGATAAATACTTATGATCAAAAAATAATTACAAAAAAGTACATAATTTTAATAGTTTTATCATCACACCTTTCTGCATTTTTGGATGTAGGTATAAATTAAACATTTGGAATGAAATAAAATCGATATTGAGTTATAATTTTAAAAAGCTGGTACGTTGAATAATTAATTTTTCTCATTGGAACCGCCCTGTACGATCGTAAGAACACCTTTCGACGAAATATGGATTTTCGGCCGCTGGCTGGTTAAACGCAAGTTAGGTCAGGGTTACCGGCTATTTTAAAATTATTTTTTCATAGCTTTTAGTGACCTTTCTAAGGTGGTTCTGAGTTAGCATGGAACCGTGTGATACAAGTCTCAAAGCAAGAATCATCCGATGTAAATTTAAAGATAAATGGGGATTAATATATGTATTTATAGATAAATGGTTACTAGCTGTCAAACGCGATTATTGCATGATGCATTGCTTATTTCACAATAGGTGTTTTTGTACATTCCATCAGTTTCGTTATATCAGTGCCATATCTACCTACTTACGATTATTATCACTAGGTAGTAGCGAAGGTAAATTGTTCATCCTTTCGTGAAGCTACGGTGCTCGTTCAAATAAATTTTTCATAAAAAAATTTTGTTTATAACAACGAGATTTATTAATTAATGAACCGACCGGTTTCGCTTTACTCAAGCATCATCAGGGTACAAATTAATACTCTTATTAATTAAGTATAAATTAATACTTAATTAATAAGAGTATTAATTTGTACCCTGATGATGCTTGAGTAAAGCGAAACCGGTCGGTTCATAAATTAATAAATCTCGTAGTATAAATATATAGTATCCCAAAAAACAACAGGGCTATAGAAGTTTTACTTCAATAAAAAAATGTTAATGAAATATATAATACTCACGTCGCTAGTCACTCATGATCCAGCAATGAATGAAACTTTCTTAGAATTGTCACATCACATCGCCCACGGACTTCTCTCAATCATTCTCACTGAAAATTAGTCATAAACAATCTAAGCGCAAAACAGAATACGGACAATTCTTGCAATGATCTACAGAAGGTGTTGCCAGTCGCTACAGTGATCGAGATGATATTATCATACATTCATTTAAAGATGGGGAATTCCCCGGTTTCGTCACAGAATAAGTAATGAAAAATTCCGTGCTCATTTCAATCGGTCCGAATCGTAGGTGCGACAAAAATATGAAATGATATTATTAAAATTTTTAAAAGATATTATTATTTCTTACCAGCTGGTTCCCAGCATGCGTTGCAATGCCATATTAAAAAAATACATCGTTTTCCCTGCATGTCCTTTCCCGTGCTATCCCGTTCCCTTCCCGCATTCCCCTTCCACCTTCTCCGCCCACCCTTTCCTCTCTTCCGCTCCCCCGTCCCGCAAACCTCCCTCCCGCATTCCATATATTCAGTCCCAGTACATTCAGTTTTCAAACAGCTCGCGTGCCACCTATTACAATTTTATTTAAATTTTCATTTTTCCTAAATTAAAAATATTGATTTTTGTATATTATGAGAACAATAAATCAAATTTTGGTAACTAACATAGGTACCTATTTAAAATATCTATTATTTATAAAATCAATAGACATTTTTTTAAATACGAAAAAAACAGCTGCCTGTTTAATTCAATTTCATCAAACGCGCGAACTTTCAAATTTGCGAAGTTAAAATAGTTGTTAAGTTTTCTGAAATTCTCATTTGTTTAATTTTTCTTTTCGTAAGAATCTTTCTAAAAATTATTAGAAAACTTTAAAAAAAAGATGAATGAAATAGGTAAAGTCGGTGTGAAGTTATTGCGTGACCAAGGGAAACAGGGATTAATTTTTATGTATATAAATTGCGAAAATTTGCAGCCCCCCTTAAAAGTGCCGCCGGGGTGCCCCCCCCCCCCCCCCACCCTACGCCACTGACTATATTATACAAATGACAGAAATAGAAGCAGTTTAAGCAAATGTTTTAGCTGAAAATGTAAATTTATGTTAAGTTAGGTTAATTTATGTAAAGTTCAGTCAAGTTAAGTGAATTAAGTTAACTTAGGTAATTAAGTTAATTCAAGTATCAAGTTGACTCAATTAATGGTATCAGGCATTCCTTAAACTAGTTCCTTCCCTTTACAACTAACCAGTTCTAAACACTTGTGATGTATCGAACGTCAGTTTTCGATTTCCTGGTATCAATACTCAGCGAATTGAACATTTTGGGTGCAATGTAAGAGAACTGGCGCTGTGTGAAGGCTGTTTTGGTTGGAGGAATTATTCGTTTTAGTTGGGATGTGTATCGGGTGTTAATTTTTTGTTGTGTTTTTTTCATCAAATCCCTTTTCCATATCTTCGAAGATCGAAGAATCGATTCGATTCGAGAATCGTCTTTATGTATAATCGTCGAATGTGTATTTGTGTGTATTACTGTGTATTTTTTTAAAAGTGGTTCTGATGGGTGTGATGGGTTACATTAATTTGAATACTATCCTTAGCAATAGTTTTTGTATTGAGACCTAGGGATGAAGAATTGATATTGCACAGCCTCCCCATCCTAAAATACCATATGTAGCAATTAATTGTAAAAGTGCAAAGTAAACACATCTTAATGTTTGTAGGTTAAATATAGATCTAAGAGAGTAGAAAATGTAACATAATTTGCGAAGCTTTTTTGTTGCAGAATTTATGTGTGCCTCCCATCGTAGTTGATCATCTATGATAACTTCCAAGTACTTAATTTCTGTAACAGACGTGTGCTACAAGACTGTAGAAAAGGGCACCGGTGGCTGTGCACGTGGATGTCGACTATTGTAATATCGTTTGAAATGCAGTACTGGCTGGCCTTCCTTGAAGGTGACAGCCCTGCTGTACTGGAGGGTGGTAACCCTGGATCTGCCTCCCTGCACCCAGAGCTGGTGAGTGGTAGCCCTGGATGTCCTTGGTCTCTGCCTGAGCCTGGCGCCTTGCGGTGTCCAGTAGTTGGGCCGGCTAGTCTTGAGGAGGTAGGCACCAGACTTGTTGTTCAGGCAGAGCTTCAGCAGGGGGCAGGTCGGAGAGAGGTTTCTTCCAGAGGAAGGAGTAAAACACGAAGATTTAAAGAAAACGTTGAACTGATTTATTGTTTTTTTTTTTTTTTGATTCTACGGATTCTTTCGTAATCCTCTAACTAGCTAGGGCTTTGCAATACCCTTCATGTTTCTAGCTACTATTACCTTTTTGGCCTTTTTACTATTACCTTCTGAAGGTCGTATTTAATTGACTGAATTTAAGTTACAATTAGTGTCATCGTGAGGAAAAAGTCTTTACTGGATAAAAAACCTCACGCAAGTTGCAAAGCAATAGGGAACATAAGTTCTGAACTTTTTCTCAAAATTTTACATTTACTTTTACTGAATGTAAGTATTTTATTTCTTCAGGTCTGCGTCTCGTCCTTGGAGCGGGTTCTGGTGCCTATGTCTAGTGGAGGAAAGAGGGAAGAAAAACATCATTAATTTCGGCCCGATCTGCGTTGGTTTTTACGCCAACGCCCATTGAGCACAAAAAATCCGAGTAAACTCGCCCACTCCACGCCACTGGATGCGCAGATGGTATGCGCGTAATTTTGGTCGGCTCAGGGTACCTTGCCTAAGCTTCTACGAGCGGGAATGTGGAATGTTGTGGTAGGTCGGTTATGTTGGTGTAGGTCAGGTATGTCGGTAGGTATTTCCGTAAAAATGGCGTCTGTCAGTTGTCATCTGTTGTTTCTTCATCGCTGTCTTCGTTCTCAGGAATTTTTAATATGAGGTGTTTTGGAATCCTATGTTTTTAGCGGAAAAGAAGATCATCTGGTGACTTGTAATTGCCCAGCCCTTTGATAAGTGGATTATCCTTGTTCAGAGTTCTATAGAATTGTGTAGTCAGTTGGAAAGCATATTCTTGAAGAGTCGGGATTTCTTTCCTATCGTGCAGTTTTTGTAGATTGGTGTACCTCGGGGTATTATAAATGATTTTAATACATTTATTCTGGAGGACTTGAAGTCTCCTGTAGGTTGAATTTGCTATATTGCTCCACACGGGAGTGCTTATGTCAGGGCTGGGCGAATCAGATACAGTAGTAGTTTTTTCTTCTCAGCGAGAGGGCTTTTTCTGTTGAAGATCAGCCCTACCGAGCCTGCTGCTTGTAGCATTTTGGTTTTTGCATTCTGCAGGTGTGATTTCCAGTTTAGTCGGGTGTCCAGGGTTAGGCCAAGGTACTTTACTTCCGGTTTACACTCGAGCGCAAATCCACTCATGATTATTTTCTTTGGCGGTATTCTGTTTTTAATCCGTCGAGTGAACATGATGGCTTCTGTTTTGGCCTCATTCAGCTTCAGGCACCATTTTTTATAATAGGCTGATGTTTCGTCGAGGCCTTTTTGTAGGTTTTTAATGGCAATTGCGGCCTTGGCAGATGTGGCATACAGGCTCATGTAATCGGCGTAGGTTGCCTTTTCGCATTTCACGAGTGGAGGGATGTCGTAGGTGTATAAGTTGAAAAGGTGCGGACCGAGTAAACTTCCTTGTGGCACGCC
This sequence comes from Limnephilus lunatus, assembly GCA_917563855.2. NCBI lineage: Eukaryota > Metazoa > Arthropoda > Insecta > Trichoptera > Limnephilidae > Limnephilus > Limnephilus lunatus. Next base: position 18,660,856 of record OU830596.1, on the reverse strand, counting down.
CTTTGGCACACCCCTGGATGATGATTTCGCATCTCCCACCTTAACGGTGAACGTTCGGTTTTTCAGGTATTGACGTATTATTCTTATAATGTATAAGGGCGTGTTGGTGATATACAGTTTGTATATGAGCCCGCCCATCCATACTGTGTCGAAAGCTTTTTCGAGATCAAGTAGTGCCATGGCAACGTATCTCTTGGTGTTGAAAGCTCTTGAAATGTCTTCTGTGACACGTGTCAGTTGGTGGACCGTCGAGTGGTTACATCTGAAACCGAATTGCTCGTTCGGCAGGGTCTTGTTTTCGTTATGATGTGGGAGGTATCGATTGAGGATGATTTGTTCCAAAACTTTGCTCATTGTGGGCAGCAGGCTGATAGGGCGGTAACATGGCGGATTCGAGCGGTCTTTTTTTGCTTTGTGAAACGGTAGAACGCACGCATTTTTCCAGGATGACGGGAAGTGGCCCAGCAATAGGCAGGCGTTGAATATTTTCGTTATGAAAATAATCGCTCTCTGCGGTAGGTGTTTTAGCAGGGCATTGGTAATTTGGTCTTCGCCTGGGGTCTTTTTCTGTTTGAGGCGCTTTATAATGCTGGCCACTTCCTTCGGAGTGCAAAGATGTACATCCTCCGTATCCGTTTGATTGAGGAGTTCAAGTTCTTCAAGTGCTCTGTTCACCGTTTCAATTACAACCGGGTCCTCCATCCCATTGGTGGTTTGATATGCTTTCTCGAATCCGTCGGCCAGGGCGTTTGCCTTTTCTTCGTCCGAGAGTGCCAGGGTTGTCGAGTTGGGCCACTTGAGAGGCGGGATGCTGTTATCCTGATAGCGCAGGGCCTTTGACATTTTCCATATCGAGTTATCCTGCGTACTTAGGGATGTTACTTTCTCTGACCACAGAGTATTTTTCAGGGTCGCTATTTCGTCTTTTATTTCCCTTCCCAGAGAGTTTACCGCTGTCTTGAAGCACCTCTCATGGGTATTGTGATGGATTCGGCGAAGTCTATTTTTTTCTGTGATCAGGAATTTTAAGTGCGGTGTTAGCTTCACAGTAAAGGGCTGGATTTTTTTCTTGGGGATACAATCGTCTCGTGCTCTTTGTATGATATCAGTCAGCGATTCGACGGCTTCGTCGATTTCGGCTGTCGTGGTTAGAGTCTCGGATGTTAGATATATTTGAGCGTTTTTTTTTTTTTTTTTTAAGTTTTCTTTATTCATTAGATTTTTCATTACATACATTGGGGATTTTTCGACCACCATGCTAGGCACATGCCCGTGTTGTGGTGGTCGATATATCGTTGATCTCCTCTTTGAATCTTTTCCAGTCGGCTTTTTTAAAATCAAGTTGAGTCCTCGTTATTCTCGTGATTTTGCCGCCCACTGTGAAGCTAACAGGCAGATGGTCGGATGGAAGTTCGTCCAGTATCATCAGGGGAGATGTCGTTGTTATGTTTTTTACCAACGCAATATCAAGAGTGCTTGGGTATTTCATTCGCTGTCTGTAATATGTCGGCTTGTCCGGTGCAAGTACTGATAGTCGTGGCTTTCCAGGTGTTTAAACAGGATATTTCCGTTTTTATTGGCTCTGTAGTTATTCCAATACCTGTGTTTGGAATTTAGGTCTCCAGCTATGAGTACTTTTGTACCGAGCGCGAACAGCTTGTCAAGATTGCCTCTCACGATATTATTTGCGTTTGACGGGCAATATGCAGCGATGATGGTGTGCATTTCGTTTTTTATCTCCATCCTGATGACAGTGGCTTCCATATTTTGCAGTACAGGCGTAGGGAGTCTCGTTGTCAGAAGGCCCTGGCGGGTTAGAATCGCCGTGCCACCCGAGGTTCGTGATCTTCTATCCCCTGCGGGTGGTCTATCATTTATGTATGTCAAATCCTGGCACTCTCAATCTGGTTTGATCATTAAGCTGCGTCTCGCTGAGAAGAATAATGTCAATTTGTTGTCTATTGACCAGGTCAAGTAATTCTTCGACTTTCTGTCGAATGCTACAAGCATTCCACATAAGGAGCTTAACCTCTGGGGCCGAGCTAGCCATCGATGGTTATTCTTATTACAGAGACCTATTTGAGACCTGACACACCCCTGAGAGTGCCCGGCTTCGAAGTACATCGAGACGACCGACCGGAGGGCGCAGGTGGAGGTACCGCCATATTCGTTCGTCAAACCAGCACATCTACAAGAATCCCTACTCCGAAGCTGAAGCATACTGAAGCCACAATTATCGAAGTCACCATAGAGGATAGAGCGCATACCATCATCGCCGCCTACTGCCCCAAACTTCTGGTAAGAGAAGATTTGGATAAATTACTTAATTTGCGCCCCATTGTTGTTTTAGGAGGAGACCTCAATGCCAAGCACAATTATTGGAACAACTACCGAGGCAACGCGAATGGGAAAACGCTCTTTTCACATATGCAGACGCACAACTACACGATTATGGCTCCGGACAAACCGACTCACTATCCAGCATACGCAAAGTATCCAAGTACTCTAGATATCGTACTTGAGAAAAACGCCAAGACCATCTCGCCACTGCGTACGCTGGATGAGTTATCATCAGATCACCTGCCCGTGAGCTTCAGTATTGGAGGGACGACTTCAAGGAGCCCCAGAAAACGGCGAAATTACAAGGAGGCCGACTGGGAAGGATTCAAGAAAGAGATAAACGAACGAATATACCTATCGTCGGCAACCCTGCGCTCGAAGGAAGAAATCGACGAAGCCGCAAGCACTCTGACCGAAATCATCCAACTTGCACAAGACAACTACATACCATACAAAGACGAACAGACTTTTACGATCAAGCTTCCCGAGTATGTCCTATCGCTCATTGTTATATCTGCCCTTTCCTCGGCAGATATTAATTATTACAAGGTTCTTTCATATAATGGTGTTTATTACTTTTAATAACCTAGCTGGATAGCTACGACTGTTTACTATTCGGGGGTAGGTCAATCTCTGCCCTCCCACCTCGGGAGCTGGTAATGTCTATCTCTAGTACCACTTCTTGTACACTAATGCCATCTGGCGAGCTATGGCGCAAGCTAAATGCCTACCGCCATCTATCGTATTATTTCCATATTTAATACCTATTTACTATACATTACACCCTCCCCGACCTAATCTCAAGCCCCTGGCTACAATAAATACAAGTCATGTTCTTTACAAATGATGCTATACAATTGACAAAAATGGGATTTTAAATATTTCATTTTTACACGATTTTATACACTAAATTCAACCAAACATAGTCATGATTTTAAATACTTAATCTTAAGTACTTCTGTTTCTCTGGGAGGGACCTCTATGAACGCCTTGAGCGGAGCCTCCCGTCCCAAGGTCTTGGTTGAGTAGTTTGCCCTCGATCATCCGCTGGTAATCTGAAATCAAGAGAACACCCCGTTAGCCCCTTCAACAAAGCTGAGGTCCCCAATTAACTATTTTTCTTTATACCTACTCACTTAATAATTTAATATAGATCAGTGAAAACCTGTTATTGGTTAAATTTTCATACATATGTATTTCATCAAACATTATTTTTATAAACTGTTGGTTTTCCAAATAAAATAAAATCATTAACTCATTCTTCATGCATACTTCGTTCATCCTAGACACGAGATGTAGATCTTCCATACTGTTAGATATCAGCACCGCATCATAAACATACAATAGGCAACATTCTTTCAGATTACTCAAGTAAAAGTACTTTATAGTACTTTTTCCCGAGATTATTTGGAGAAAACAAATTTAAAGTCATTTTTTTTTTTCATTAAAACATTTAAAATATTATTCCATCACACGCCGCAACTGATAATTCAATAGAGAACGGGTTTATGGCCTAGCGGTCATTTGACAAGCGTTGCGTCTCGTTCTAGCGGTACTTTAAGCAAACGAAACAGAGCTAGTTTACTCAAACCCATCCCATCGTGATGGGATCAGTAGCGTCATGTGATCGAAAAACATATTTTTTTTTGTTTTTAATAGAAAAAATATATCATTTTTTGCTCAATAATTTCTTTTACGAATCGGATTATTATTGTCTGTTGTCAATAAAGCCAACGCTAGTCCAATAGGTTGAAATTTCGAAAGTGACGAAGCCATGACACGTTTGCGCACAGCGCGGGCGCTCCGAACACGTCTGCACAGCGCAAAAACTAAGACCTTTCTGCAAATGGAATGGTGTAGTGGCAACCGCCAATCTGCTGGCCTGCCTGCAGAACAGCAAGAAGTGACTAGAAATCGGATCGTGAGGAAGCCACTTAATAACAATACCGAAGGCGTTCCGCCTACTAACGGCCCAATTTTAAGGACTGGGGGGGCCTGGCAGAAGGGAAATAATAATACGGCTGGTGAATAATAACAATACGGCTGGCGGTTTTGACTACAGACCATCCGATTTTTAGTGAGTTCTGCGGCAGAAGGTTCTGCGGCAGAAGGTTCTGCGGCAGTGCCGTGTGGAGACCCCATTTTACAATCGTATGTTTTCAACAGTAACTGTTTGTCTCTGTTTCTCGTACGTTCATGGAACCGAGCGTAAAGGGAAAGCTATATTTTGCGAATATGTCGACGATTTGTACAAGTATTAAGGGGTCTCCACACGGTGCTGCCGCAGTACGTTCTGCCGCAGAACTGACTAAAAATCGCATGGTCTGTAGTCAAAACCGCCGTATTGTTATTATTCACCAACCGTATTATTATTTCCCTTCTGCCGGGCCCCCCCACTCCTTAAAATTGGGGCGTAAGTGGGCGGAACGCCTTCGGTATTGTTATTATTCACCAGCCGTATTATTATTTACCTGCTGCGAATTCGCTGTTGTTGCAGCTGCTGAAGGTCCGCCCTAAACTTGACATGTTAGGACACGTCATTTCTTCATTTCTCGTCGGATAGCGTTTCGCGCGGTCCTTGACATCGCCTTGTACGAAGTAAATATTATTATTTAACTTATCGCGCCTGAAGAGGAAAAATAAGTTTGGGTAGGAATTTTTGATTTATACAAGACTTGTAAAAGGACCTTCGATGCTTGTGGGATATTTCCGACAAAAAATATTTGCGGTGAGATATTGGTAATAAAGCCATGGAGTTGTTGATAATAACGTTTATAATAAAATATGAAGGTATGGGTTTTTATTTTTTTAATATAAAATCCGGCTAATTTGTTCGGCTTTTGAAACAACTCATATAGGTCTCATCGCTGTGTCTCCCTTACTACCATAATTATATATATGATCTAAACGGTGCTGTGTTAGAAAGATAAATCACCACGTTTTATTTTCGAATCTAAAAGTTAACCCCAAAATAACAGAAAACGTACTTACACCTTTATGAAACTAAAGTTTCCAACCAAAATCTGAAAAAAATTTGTGAAATTGTGGGAATTTTTTAATTAATTTTATTTTTACAAGAAACGACAAAGATGTGAGTGGTTGATAGTGTTTATAATAAATTTGCCTAATAAAATATGCGTGTGTTTTTATTTTTTTTTTTTTATCAGTAATTTTTGTTAGAAAAATACCAGGACGTAAAGTGGGACATTTTTAAAACTTTTTTATTTTGCGTATAAAAAATTTTATATTTCGAAAATTATACAGGGTGTAAAAGCACGTACCCGAGAGATTTTAACCAGCGATTAACAGCTTAACTAACTAACTAACCGTCACGCCGCCGTTTCCGAAGACGGACCGCCAAACAACTCGGTCTTGGCACACATTCCTTGCCTCGTTTACATTCATACAACGTTTCATACATGCTCTTCTATTATTCTGGGTCTTGACATGGCCCGACTCAAGTATCTGATTCACTTGATCATGCCATGTCTTTCTCGGGCGTCCTCGACTTCTTCTACCATTCACATTTGCGTCATATATTCTACTTACACTACTTTCCTGGTTCATTCGCTCTACATGCCTAAACCATCGGAGCGTCCCTTTCTTAACCTTACACATCACACTTACATCAGCCTTGCATTCTTTGCGTATCTCCACGTTTCTCACACGATCGTACATGGTTTTACCACAAATTCACCCCAGGGATCTCATTTCTACAGCATTCAGTCTACTTTCATCCTTCCTCTGCCAGTTCCATGCCTCACTGACATACATCAGGGTAGGTACCAGCACTCCATTATGGACAGTTTTTTGTTGGTGCCAACGGCGTTCAGTCCTCCATTCATAGAGTTAACAGCATTCATCCTTCTTTCAATATCTCTATCAGCCATTCCATCTCTCGTAAACTTACTTCCCAAATAAAAGAACTCATCCACCTGCTTCAAGTATTCATCATTTACAACTATGTTGCACATTGTTTTCGTACTCTCTCTTTCATATACCATGACTTTAGACTTACTTACATTCACGATATCGTCTTTTGAAAGTGGAAGAAATTTGGCAGACGTACTATTTCTACGAAAAATATCTACCTCTATTATATCTACCATAGAGGTAGCTATTTAATTAACTAATAGTGAATTACTAGAAAGAATTTAACTAAGTGTGCCTATCAGACAAACCAGACAAAACCACGCATTATACATTCCTCAATGCAACACAACTCTAAACAAAATACAATCATTCACCGCGCTTCACTCATCTTTAACATGACATACAGTGAATTCGACTTATTTAACACAGTACCTAACATTTTCAAATCTAAAATGAATAAATAACATTTAAAAATACATACTACTATTTACACAGAATAAATCCATCCCTTTCCCCTCCCTTTCACCATCCCATCCACATAACCTAATTTAACTCTTTTTCTTTATACCTACTCACTTATTAATTTAATATACATCAGTGAAAACCTGTTATTGGTAAAATTTTTATACATATGTATTTCATCAAACATTATTTTTATAAACTGTTGATTTTCCAAATAAAATAAAATTATTAACTCATTCTTCATGCATACTTCGTTCATCCTGGACACGAGAGACTGTAGACTGTAGATCTTCCATACTGTTAGATATCAGCACCGCATCATCAGCATGCAATAGGCAACATTCTTTCAGATTACTAAAGTTAAAGTACTTTATAGTACTTAAGTACTTTTTCCCGAGATTATTTGGAGTAAAAAAATTTAAAATCATTTTGTGTTTTCATTAATATATTTAAAATATTATTCCATCACACGCCGCAACTGATAATTCAATAGAGAACGCGTTTATGGCCTAGCGGTCATTTGACAAGCGTTGCGTCTCGTTCTAGCGGTACTTTAAGCAAAACGAGACAGCGCTAGTTTACTTAAACCCATCCCATCGTGATGGGATCAGTAGCGTCATGTGATCGAAAAACACAAATATTTTTGTTTTTAATAAAAAAATATATCATTTTTTGCTCAATAATTTCTTTTACGAATCGGATTATTATTTTCTGTTGTCAATAAAGCCAACGCTAGTCCGATACGTTGAAATTTCGAAAGTATTGATCGATGTGACGGAGCCATGACACGTTTGCGCACAGCGCGGGCGCTCCGAACACGTCTGCACAGCGCAAAAACTAATTGAATGGTGTAGTGGCAACCGTCAATCTGCTGTACTGCCTGCAGCACAGCAAGAGGTGACTAGAAATCGCATGGTGAGGAGGCCACTTTAGTCATCCCTCTTTATGTTAAGGGGTCTCCACACGGTACTGCCGCAGTACGTACTGCCGCAGAACTGTAGTCAAAAGCGCCAGCCGTATTATTATTATAATAACAATACGGCTGGCGCTTTTGACTAGAGACCATACGATTTTTAGTCAGTTCTGCGGCAGTACCGTGTGGAGACCCCTTTACTCTGAGTGGTCAATGCAGAATCGGCAGTTGAATCGCTCTAGTTTATTGGCGCGTTTTGCAAAAAATCTGCTTGGGATCTCCCACGGGTTTACTTAAGGCAATATACCATATATGTTAACCTCTTTCAAAATTGGCGGATTGAGTATAGTACAAAAGATTAACAAAAAATTTATGTGATTGCGATCGATGGTGCACCAAGTATAGTGGGAAGGAATAATCGTTCGTTCAGAGACTCGCGGGCCGCCAATTGCCGATCGCTGTTCTGAATCACAGAAAGATAACAAAACTCCCTCCTCTGCGTCTGTTATCTGCCTACCTGGTCACCAAGAAATAGTATAAATTAAGATCACTAGAAGATCAGGTACACCTCAGTACGAAAGCTTGGTAACGTCGCTTTGACGTCACCTAGACGTTAAAGCGACGTTATCAATACGAAGCTTATCAGATAAGCTAAGCTTATCTTGTAAAAATCATACAATAAAAAAAGTTTTTTTTTCCTTAGTTTTCCAATTTTTAATAATTGTAAATATAAGTGAAAACATAAAGTGATATATGTGTATTAAATATAAAAGAAAGTCCAAAAAAGTGCATCCCGCAAAAACTCAGAAACGAGTCCCGGTATATGGTGTGGTTTATATTTATCCCCCCTTCAGCACAATCCTGTCACTTGTAAAAATGTTACCATAAAAAAGGTTTTTTATTCCTTATTTTAAATTTTTTTATAATTGTAAAGGTTCCAGAACGTTAGGTTCGTAGATGGTTCGCTATGCTATTGGAAATGCAAGGAGAAAGTTCTACATTTTTTCATAGTAGCGGAGTGTGTCGGTGAGGCTAGAAGGTTCCGGAAAGTTCTAGAAGGTTGTTGCCTTCCGATTGCCGGGCACCCCAGCTAGTGTATAACAAATAAATATAAAATATTATTTTCATACGGTTATTCAATCAATCTAAGCAATATGCATTTAATAACTTCCAGTCCAGCCATCTTGACTGGTATCGGGGAACATAGTACTCGACGGCAACGGCCCTTTGGCAGACGGGGTAGGAAATGCACCCCTCCCGGCAAAAGTGCCCGAGAGCAACGGCAACAGCGGAGGCGCTTTAAAAAGGTTAGGAAAAGCACACTTCTCGGCAAGAGTGCCAAACAACAACGGCGCCAGCGATGGCGCTTTGACAACCCAGACAGGAACTCTACAAGTCCCGGTCTGAACCACCCAATACTCCGGCACCAGCGGGAGAATTCAACATTGGTGACTGGAAACTTCTGGCTAGAGTCGCCCGTACCTGTGCGGGGGTACTTAACAGTACGATTCGGACCTGATGCACCGGCTGTTCACACTTCACCTTGTGAGAAGCCAGGATGCTCATCGGAGTCAGTACAATCTGAGTCGCCTGCACCTCAGCAGCAGAAACCTATGCAGAGGGAGTACCCAACAACAGATATGCCTTTAGTACTCTCCGAGCCTGAGCCGCCGGCACATCACCCAAGATTTTCGAAGATTATAAATTTTGCTTGCAAATATTTGGGCCCCGCTTGTTGGCGCATAGTCGAAATATCATGTATTGAATATCTCCGAAGCATCTTTGCCTCGAAAAAGTAGATTATTTGGATTCTCTGTCATATTTTTTTCAACGCTTTATATCCCATGTGTCGTTTGTATGACAATTTTTTTTTTTTCTTTATTCATTATATGTATAAATTGTGTACAGTTTTACAAGTGATTCGACTACCACGCTAGGCACATGCCCGTATTATGGTAGTCGAAGTGGCAGAAGCGATCTTTTTTAAAATTATTTGATTAACTTTTTTGCATGATGTTTTTATTTTATGTTTTCATTGGCAATAAAGCAATGTAATATAGAATTTGTGTGTGTTATTTATCTTTCCTGATGTACTTTATATATATGTAACTTGCTGAAGTCTCCGAAGTTGCCCAGAGTTTTTCAAAATCAGATGTAGGTGTAGGTAGTCATTTTTCTCTTTTACCTAATACCAAAACTATGCAGTCGATTTATGGTGAGCGTCCATCTGTCCGCGCCGGCCGCAACGCACCCACGGCACAAAACGGATTTTTCTATATCTTTATAGAAAAATCCGGCCCGCACCGACCACCGGTATTTGCCGTAGTGGACGCAGTGCTGTACCAATTCATATAAAGATATAGAAAAATCCGTTGCGTGCGTTGCGGCCGGTGCGGGCAGATGGGCGCTCACCATTATAAGTGTATGAAACTGATATTTTAAATTGTCACAGAAAAAGTATTTTTAAATTATCTGTCTGGTATGTTATCTGCTCGGTAAGTACATGAATGTACCGACCAGATAAAATACCTTACGAGCACCTCCGAGCTATTCCCTATTTTTGTGAGATCTCGGGATGTACATTATGTGCTGTCAGATGATTTGGGTGATTTTCTATGGCTGTTATTTGCTTTTTCTATGGGCCAATGGCCAATGCCACATGTGAGCAGTCACCATGCAGTCACTGATGTGATTTCTAGGGAAATTTACCTAGATCTAGGGGAGAAAAATATTTTTTAGGGAAAAGGGAAATCAGCACAAAATCTAGGGAGATTTCAAACTCTGGCATTTTTTTTTTTAATATGACAATATTACTGGTATTGCTAGTCGTATTTTTTTTGGAATTTCCATGAATCAAGCAATGTTGTTTTAAAAACACTGACAAATCATAATGATATTATGTACCTAAAAAGATAAACGGGGACTAGGTTTCAAGTACGTTTTTTTTATCTATGTTTATTACTAGAAATTTTCTTTAGTTTCAGTGATTGCATGGTGATTGCGTTTGATTTTTATTTTGCAAAGTGATTTTTATTAGGAATTCCGTTTCTAATTCAGTGGCAAAGTCATAGAGATATACTATATCAATGGGCAAAGTACATACTTTTAAATTATGGTAAATTTTCGATCGAACTGGCCATATACGAATATTTACGATACTCCAGATTTTATGTCCGGGTTGAATCTTTCCCAAATGAAAGACTAAACCCTTCCACACACTTTTCCACAAATGAATATTTAGTAAATTCACGCAATGTAAGTGCACTATATAAGTATAATAAATACAAAACAATACAAGAACATTACGTCAATCCACCAGAAACATAATGAGAAAATATTTCACCGACTCCAGATATTTTCATATCAGAGGGTTCGGCTCTGATGAAATCCTAACTGATCCGATAAATCCTACTGATCCCACAATATAAATATTTAAAAAATCTTTCGTAATCCTACATGTATTTAAAATGACCGACTTTTGCATTTTTATTTACAAATTTTTTGACAAATCTAATACACATTTTTACATTGAAAATAATTTTTTTTAGTAAAAAAAAATAAACATCGCGTTTTTTTTTTTACTTAAAATTATTTTCAATGTAAAAATAAAATTTTCAATGTAAAAAAATTTTTTTCAATGTAAAATTTTTTTTAAAATTACAAATAATAGTAAACATGCATGGGAAGGGGGCCAGACTGATCAGGCGACTGGCGGCAGGTAGCGCCTGGCCGAGCCTAATGGTGTGCAGGTCGGTGGAGAAGGCGTCTTCTTGGGACCTCCTCATCCATCTGCGCTCGGCCTACCTCAGCTCCTCCACGCGTAGCGTGAACTCGGCGGGTCGGTTCGGGCCCATCCGACAGCGCCTGATAAACCGCAGCATCCACGCTGTAGCGCGGATCAGCCGATACCAGGAAGAGAACCTTTCGACCAGAGGCAGCGCCTCTCCGGCCGTGGTGATGTGGCCGACGTAGTGCTGAGGTCTGGTCTCGAGTGTCTGGTAATCTGGCTTGGTGAGGGTCCGCTCCTTAGGCCAGTCGCTCTCCGGTGTGGTGAGGAAAGCGGGGCCGCAAAACCATATTCCCTGGAGTGACAGGTCGGGCAGCTCCAAGTCCCGGGTGCCGATGTCGGCCGGGTTCTGCTTGGTGGGAACCCACCTCCAATTGGCTATGGAGGTGAGTTCGTCTATCTCGCCCAACCTGTTGGACACGAACGCAGAGTAGGTGCGCGGGTCCATGCGCAACCAGCACAGCACCGTGGTCGAGTCCGTCCAGAAAATGGTTGCAGCTATCCTCGCTTGGCTCTCCAACCGGATGGTTCTGGCCAGCCTAGCCGCCATGAGTGCGGATTGCAGCTCAAGGCGGGGTATGGATAGAGGTTTTAGCGGCGCCACCTTGCATTTACTCGCAATGAATCTGGCTTGTAGAGCGCCCTGCACTTCTTCCACGAAGTAAGCGATGGCACAGCAGGCTTGCTCCGAGGCGTCACAGAAGAGATGCAGGGTCACGCTGCTCGTCTTCCGCTGCAGAGACTGTCGCGGGACGGAGACGCTGCTCTCCTGTAGCAGGCTCATCCAGTCCCTCCAGCGTTCGGCGTGCTCCGGAGTGATGAGGTCGTCCCATCCAACGGTTGAACGCCACACGGCTTGCAGCAGGATCTTCGACCGTATAGTGAGGCAGGACACGAAGCCCACCGGGTCGAAGATCTTCATTACAATGGAGAGGAGCTGCCGCTTTGTGGGCCGCGTGGCTTCTTCGGGGCTGACCGCTTCAAGGAAGGTGTAGATGAAGCGGTCGGTGGATGGGTCCCACACCAACCCTAGGACCCTCTCAGTCTCGCTGCACCCGCTGTTTATCGCTACCGTGGAGGTGGTGCGGTCATCAGGGGGTACTCCAGCTAGCGCGTCCTGGCTGTTTGAGGCCCAGTTTGTAAGGTGGAACCCTCCCTTTGCAAGGAGGGTCCTTACGTCGCGGACTAGGGCAGCAGCTTCGTCAGGGTGTTCCACCGCGTCCAGGTAATCGTCCATGTAAAACCGTGAACGAATGGCTGCTGCGGCGGCCGGATACTGGTCTTCGTACTGCCCGGCCACCCTGTCCCGCACGTACTGGGCACTGCTAGGTGAGCAGGTCGCCCCAAACATCATGGACGCCAGCTGGTAAGTGTGGGGTTCCCTTTGGTTGGGTGCCCTCCATAAGTAGAGCTGGGAGGGCTGGTCCTCTCTCCGGATTTGGATCCGCAGGAACATCTCCTGGATATCGGCAGCAATGGCTATGCTGCCTTCCCGGAATCGGAGGATGTTTCCCAGGAGAGAGGACAACAGGTCGGGGCCGGTCAGGAGCTGGTCATTCAGCGAAGTCCCTCTGCATCGGCTGGCGGCGTCGAACACAACCCTTATCTTCCCTGGTTTGTTCGGGTTGGTGACAGCGAAGTAGGGAAGATACCACTTTCGCGGGGCAGGGAGTGACGCCTCATGTGGAGAGAGGCGTCTGGCGTACCCTTTGGCGACAAGTTGGGCCATCTTGTCGGTGTACGCCGCTGCCAGGTTGGTGTCCGCAGCCAGCTTCTTCTCGAGGGACTGGAGCCGCTTTTTGCGATGTTTTCTTTTCACTGTGATGGCTCTTTCCCGCCGGTGGTGGTGGGCGGTTGGCCGCTCCACCTGATGGCGCGTCCGCCGTAGTGACTTGTATATGCTCCCGGCGCCCTCTGCTGGACCGTAGTGGATCCACCATCCCGCTGACCGGGATCATGCCAGCGACACTCCTCAGGAACGCTGCCAGCTGTATAATTGTAGACTGCGTCGTCTGGCCCAGGTGACGTAGCTCCAGCAGCCAAGCCATCCTGAGGGTGCAAGGCATCTTGGCGGTGATGTCAGCCAGCAGGGTGGGGTTGGTGAGGTTAGCCCCCAGTCCTCAGTTCCCGCAGGGAAGTCACCAGATTTTGTACCGTCCCGGAGAAGTCCGCAATATCCTCCAGGGTGGCTTCCGCGGGCAGGAAGGGCAGCTTTTTCACCTTATCCAGCATGAGGTTGGCGATTGACCCAGAACATAGGTATTCACGGTGATCTATTTAGATGGTTTAAGTCTTACTTGGAATGTACTAGACGTTTGTACATAAATTGCAAAATAGGGAGCTGGACACAACTTGGCACGCCAATGTCTTTTACTTCTGGATTAATGACTCTAAGTTAAATTAGCAAAACTGAATCTATTACTGTTGTAAAACATTGAAAATTGATTCTAGTTATAATGGCCAAAACTGAATTTAGTTACTTAATTTAATATTGATTTGCACTTTGGAGACTTTTGGAGACTGTTGGGGTCAGGATAATGGGATACTGGGAGAAAGGTAGAACAGAATTTAATACTGATTAAAAACACTTTTTAAGTAGGTTAGAACTTGGAGACTTCAGTTTCTTGGAGACTTGTTACTTCTTGGCTGGTAGTTTTTGAACTGATTTCCTACCGGTTTGCCGTTTGTTTTATAGGGCAAATCCGGGTTGGACTTTTGGAACACAGAACCTCCCTGTTTCTGAAGGGTGCTTGCGTTTACGTATTTTTCCCAATCGCTATGATTTTCGAGCAGATGTGTTAAAAATCCGTGTGATAACCTTTGCCAAGACAGTCCTGTTCCAATAAACCGAAGTCTCACATAATTTTTATTGTTTCAACAAGAAAAGGTACAAGTTTACAAATGTGATACAAGATACAATATCTAGAAGTAAATATTTTCTTAAAGTGCAATAATCACTGGTAGACGACAGTTTTTTGAGGTTTTATTGTAGTATATACCTATTTTTAGGTGATGATATATATTTCTTGATTCAAATTATTCCCGATTTCCCGAAATTTAGCTCCGAGTTTTTTGGAATGTAAATTGGCTGTCGTAAATATTTACGATTCAAACATTTCCTTTGTTCAGCATTGACCAATGGCGCCGCGTCTGGTAGCAGGGTGGGGATAACGTAAATACTCAATCATTTCCTTGATTTTGATCATTGCTGTCTGGGGTCCCTGGTGGAAGTATTACGTGGTTATTCAGATGTGTTTTCGAGTCCAATGATGCTGCAGCATGTATTTATTATCAATTGCGTTTATGTTTTCAATTGATAAGTTAATTGTAGAATGTAATAGCATTGTAGACATCATTCCAAATGCACAGTGTTTCGTTGGCCAATGAGAGCACTCCCTTTGTTTCGTAGGTTATTGGAAGGGGTAACGCGCAGCGGCACGGTATTATGTGGAAGCGTAAATTCCATTCTTGAATTCTCAGGGTTGTCATACGCTTTCGTTGACACGTTCGATACACTCCCCCCAGTGCAGTCTCGACTGTGCTCAGCTACTTCGTCGGGCGTGTCCTTTTCCGATGTCTGAGTTCTGAATCGGGTGTCTTCGCAACTGGTACAGTTTCGTTAGTTGTTGGTGTGGCAGGCAGGATGACGGCGATTTTGACTGCCGGCCTTACGTATATCCCAGTACTGGTTTGGATCCGAGCAGTTCTGACCTGTCCATCAGCTGCAGGTGTTGCTTCGAGGATACGGCCACGTGGCCAACTGTTTCGAGGCAGTGCTGGGTCCATGATGATCACTAGGTCATCCTTCTTAATTGGTGTAGTTGGATGGTGCCATTTTTGTCGGGCAGCCATGGTAGGTAGGTATTCGTGCAGCCATCGCCTCCAGAAGGTGTCTGCAAGTTGTTGTCCGATGCGCCACTGGCGGCGTAGGCATACTTCCT
This sequence comes from Limnephilus lunatus, assembly GCA_917563855.2. Taxonomy (NCBI): domain Eukaryota; kingdom Metazoa; phylum Arthropoda; class Insecta; order Trichoptera; family Limnephilidae; genus Limnephilus; species Limnephilus lunatus. The sequence continues at coordinate 18,645,540 of OU830596.1, read as the reverse complement.
CTTCTTTTTTGTCGTAGAAGGATAATTGGGGGCGCTTCCCAGCCGATCCCAGCAAAAAGTGGTTGGGTGTTAGAGGTTCTTCATCACGCGGGTCGACTGAAATATGGGTGAGTGGTCGGTTATTTACCACAAACTCGGCTTCTGCAAGTGCTGTGCGTAGAGTTTCTTCTTTTGGTGCTCTTTCTTTGAGTGTTGCGCTTAGGGCTTTCTTTACTGATCGTACTAGTCTCTCCCAAGCTCCCCCCATGTGGGGACTCAGCGGTGGTATAAAGTGCCACTCGATGCCCTGGGTAGCTATTGCGTCAATCATTCTGGCGTCTTGACTTATTGACAGCAGGGCGTCCCTCATCTCGGTGTCAGCTCCGTGAAAATTTGTTCCGTTATCCGAGTACATGGCTGTGGGTTGTCCTCTGCGGGCGGTCATTCTTTGAAGGGCCATGATGGCCGAGTCGGCAGTCAGTGAAGTGGCTAGTTCTAGGTGAATGGCGCGCGTTGAGAGGCAGGTGAAGATGGCTCCGTATCGTTTTTCTCGATGCCTCCCGACCGTGATAGCCATAGGGCCGAAATAGTCAAGCCCGCAGTGTGTGAATGGACGGACGTGATGCATCAGGCGGGGTGGTGGTAATGCGCCCATCAGAGGTGGAGTCGGTTTGCTGCGTCGTATGAAGCAAGTGGGGCAGACGTGCGTTAGTTTCCTGATTGTTGTGCGTATTCGTATTATGAAGAAATGATTGCGTATTTCTGCAATTGTTTTCTCAGTACTAGGATGATCCGCCTTTTTGTGGTAGTGGCTGATTAGGAGCCGAGTGTAGGGTTCGTCGCCGTCCAGTATTATGGGGGTTCGGGCCACACTCTTTGTTCTTTCCAAGGCTCGTAGTCGGGTCCCCATTCGTAGAAGGTCGTCTGGTCCAAAGAAGGGGTTCAGCGAGTTGAGGCGACTGCCAGTAGGTAGTTTTTGACCTTGTCGGATGGTGTGTAGATCAGTTGTGAAAGCGTTTTCCTGGGACCTTTTGATCCATTTTTGTTCTGCTGCTTTTATCTCCTCGGCTAGTAGTGGGCCTTCTAATGGTTTGTTGGGCCCCATCTTGCATCGTCTGATAAAACGGAGGATCCAAGCTGTGGAGCGGATTAGCCGGTGCCATGAGGAGAACCGCTCTACTGATGGGAGTGCTTCGCCCTTGGTGGACACAAGGCCAACGTAGTGAGGTTTGACTTCTAGTGTTAGGTCGTCAGGCCTGTGGGCGGGTGCCCGTTCTTTCGGCCATGCACCCTCCGGGGAAGTGAGAAAGGCTGGGCCGGTAAACCACCTTCCTTCTGGTGTTAGGTCTGGCACCTCTAAGTCTCGTGTTCCTATATCAGCTGGATTGAGTTTTGTGGGTACCCATTTCCAGTCGGGTATGTTGGTTAGTTCGTCTATTTCGCCCAATCGGTTTGCCACAAAGGTTGAGTAGGCGCGTGGGTCGGTGCGTAACCAGCATAGTACAGTTGTGGAGTCTGTCCAGAAGCAGGTGCGGGATATCAGGGCTTTGCTTTCCTTTTGGATCGTCTGGGCTAGTCTCGCTGCTATGAGGGCGGCTTGAAGCTCGAGGCGTGGAATGGAGAGAGGCTTCAGTGGTGCTACCTTGCATTTACTTGCAAGGAATGTTACTCGTAAGGATCCATTTATTTCTTCGGTGAAGTAGGCCACGGCACAGCAAGCTTGCTCCGATGCGTCGCAGAAGAGGTGTAGAGTTACGTTGTTCTGTTTGTTTGAGAGGCAACGTCTCGGGATTGAGATGCTGTTTGTGTGCAGCAGGCTCAGCCAGTCTGTCCATCTCTGGGCGTGTTCGGGGGTAATGGGTTCGTCCCAGCCGACGCTTGAGCGCCACACTGCTTGCAGTAGCATCTTAGATCTGATGGTAAGGCAGGCAACGAAGCCGACTGGGTCAAAGATCTTCATTACTATGGATAATAGTTGCCGCTTGGTAGGTTGTGTGGCCGTGTCGGGGGAGATCGCCTCGCGAAATGAGTACAGGAAGCGGTCTGTGGTGGGGTCCCAGATCAAACCAAGCACTCGTTCTGTCTCTGGACCTCCACTGCTGATCTGTATCGCGGAGCTGGCACGGTCTTCTATGGGTACGCCAGCTAGGGCCACCGGGCTATTAGACGCCCAATTTGTCAAGTGGAACCCTCCTTTCGCGAGGAGGGCACTTACACTTTGGGCTAGTGTAGCAGCTTCATTGGGTGTGTCTGTTGCATCTAGGTAGTCGTCCATGTAGAACTTGGTGCGTACGGCTTTTGCGGCGGCCGGGTACTCGTGCTCGAATGTTTCGGCCACTTTATTTCGGACGAATTGGGCACTGCTTGGGGAGCAGGTGGCTCCGAACATCATTGATGACATTTGATAGGTGTCTGGTTCATGATGGGGTGATGTCCTCCACAGGAAAAGCTGGGACGGCTGGTCTTCTCGCCTTATTTTTATTTGCAGGAACATTTCTTTGATGTCTGCAGCAATGGCGATGTTTCCTTCCCGGAAGCGTATTATATTCCCCAGGAGGGAGGACAGCAGGTCAGGACCAGTAAGCAGCTGATCATTGAGGGAGGTTCCTCGGCATCGGCTTGCAGCATCGAATACCACTCTGATTTTTCCTGGCTTATTTGGGTTGATTACTGCGAAGTGAGGCAGGTACCATTTGCGAGGTGTGGTGGTGGAAGCTTCATGGCCTGATAGCTTCTTGGCATAGCCTTTGTTGAGAAGTTGACTTATTTTGTCATTGTAGGCCACTGCTAGATTTTTGTCTTTTGCTAGCTTTTTCTCCAGAGACAGAAGTCGCTTCAGCACACACTGCCGATTGTCAGGTAGCGAGACTTCTGGATTGCGCCATAGTAGACCAGTTTCCCACTTCCCTGTAGGAAGAGGACGGGTAGTTGCATTCATAAGTTCAATGGCCTGTTGTTCGCTTGCATTGACTCTGGTGGCTGATGTTACTCCGAGCGAGTCGATGGCGAAGTTGGTTTTTACTAGCTCCCTCAATTGTATGTCTGCGGCCGTTTCTGATTGTAGTGCCAAAGTGGTAGTCGTGTTATTATCTCTGGGGTTGACTCCCCCATGAGCGATCCATCCTAGTGCGGTGCGTGATGCTATTCGCGTAGTATCATTGCATTCACGAACTTCCCTTGACACAATTAGGTGAGCGTTGTCTTGGCCTATTAGCAGCTTCGGGACGACAGACCTTCCTTGGATCTGTTGCTCCGGCAGGTTGAGGTTGCTTATTGTGCTGGCAGAGATGTGGTATGTATTACTGTTGCCCGCACCTCGTATTCTTAGTCTCACTCGTTGGGAGAGATTGTCAGAGGTGCACATTCCTTTGGCACCGTGGATTCGCAGTCCGTGAACTGGGCCGTTTGCTCCGACTTGTATTGCGGTGTCAGTGTCAACAAGTGTTACTGTGGATCCTTCGTCCAGGAGAGCAAACACTGACACTTCTTCTTTGTTGGGAGCGCTTAATATTACTGGCGCAATTTTTAACAGTACTCTCTGTCCGGAGTCCTGGCGTCACAAGTTGACATTTTCCACGGTGCTTTTTCGTACGAACTCGGGATTATGTAGCAGGGGGTGGTGTGGGGATCGGCAATCCCCTACTTTGCACCATTGGTTTATTTTGCAGCTTCGTGAGTGGTGTTTTTCTAAGCACTTGCGGCATAACCTTCCCATGCGTACAGTTTCCCATCGAAGTTCAACATCTTTGGCTGCGAATTCTTTGCATTCGCGGGTTTTATGATCGCCGCCACATTGGGCGCAGCTTTCGTCGGCTGTTTTTCTTTTTCGGCTTGGTCCAGGGTAAGTATGTGCCTCATTCATTTTGCGTTTCATCGGGGCGATCTTTTCTTTTGGGCCGTCCCCGATTTCTTCTTGATGTCCGGCATGTATTTGCTCATGGCTCGGTAGAAGTCGCATGCGATCACTATCTTCTTCCTCCTGGTACCCGGCATGTATTTGTTCACGGCGTGGTCGGGATCGTATGTGGTCCACCATCCCGCTGTTTGGAATTGCGTTTGATACCTCTTTCAGAAAGGCAGCGAGCTGGGTTATGGTGGCCGGGGCATGTTGTTTGCGGATCTCGATTAGCCATGCCAGCCGCAGGGAACTCGGCATTTTGTCAGTGACGTCGTTCAGTAATGCAGGATTGGTGAGATAACCTTCGGTTTTTAAGATCCGGAGGGATGCCACCAAGTTTTGCACCGTCCCGGAGAAATCTGCCAGGTCCTCGAGTGATACCTCGGTCGTGAGGTAAGGTAGCTTTTTAACCTTGTCTAGCATAAATTTTGCTATGGAGTTAGCGCTGCCGTATCGCTGCTCGAGGACGCTGATGATCTCTGGGACTTGCGCAGGATCCATTAGTAGGGGACCCACGGTATCTCGCGCCTTGCCTTTGAGGGCACGCTGCAGCCGGATGAGATTTTCGCTCGGAGTCAATTGGCAGGTGGCGGTGGATTGAGCGTACTGTGCCTTCCAGGTAGGCCACTCGAGGGGGTCTCCGGAGAAGGTAGGCAAATCTTTTGCTGTGGATTGCCTGGCGATTAGGGCTGCCATTCTTGAGTCATCTTCTAATGTGCGAGGGCTATCTTGCGTTCTGGAGGAGCGGAGCGCCTCTGCCATCACAGAGGCGATCTGGGCCAGTGGGTCGTTGCCGTGCTGCAACCATTCTCGGGTGTGCCGTGCTGTCTCGTTGGCTGTATGCGGTGGTGTAAACAATGGGGAATCCTGGCCGGAGGAGGCTGGCTGTTGCTGGTACCCCGTTGTATTGTAAAGTGGGCGCTCGGGTCCGAGATGGCTGTATTTGGCCGTAGGGATGTTCTTTGCAGGGCCCGTCAGTAGTGTGTAGCCTTGGGTGGCGGCATATCCAGTTGGATCGGTTACTGTAAATTCATTGGTAGGCTGACCGACTGGTGTGTGCATTTGAGTAGTTGCATATCTCGTTGCAAACTCTCCGGCTGGCCTTTTTACTTGAGTGGCATATCTCGTTGCGAACTCATTAGTAGAAGGGCCGGTCGGTGCGTGCACTTGAGTTGTTGCATATCTCGTTGCAAACTCTCCGGCTGGCTTGTTTACTTGAGTGGCATATCTCGTTGCGAACTCATTTGCAGAAGGGCCGGTTGGTGCGGGCACTTGAGTTGTTGCATATCTAGTTGCAAACTCTCCGGTTGACGGGCCGTCTGACGTGTGTACTTGAGTGGCATATCTCGTTGCGAACTCATTAGCAGAAGGGCCGGTTGGTGCGGGCACTTGAGTTGTTGCATATCTAGTTGCAAACTCTCCGGTTGACGGACCGTCTGACGTGTGTACTTGAGTGGCATATCTCGTTGCGAACTCGTTAGTAAACGGGCCGGTTGGTGCCTGGACTTGAATTACTGCCTGACTGAGGTTGGCTCGCAGGGTCGGGCTGGTTGGTGCTGGCTCCTGGGCAGGTTGGCTGACTGCTTGGCGTGTCGCAGCGTTCAGGGCTGCGAGCAGATTGGCTGTCTGCTTGGCGTGACGTCTGTCCCGAATGCGCATCTCTCGGCGCAGTAATCGCAGGGAGTCTTCAGTTGATTCAGAAGTTGTTTCGCTGCTTTTACTGTTGGATTCGTGGAGGCTCTCGGAGACAGATTCTGGAGCAGGTCGGTCAAGCGTGATGAGATCAGAGTTCCTGGCTGGGCTCGCACTAGATAGATCGTGGACCTGGCGGGGTCCTCTAGATGGCGTCTCATCGGTGTCTACGGTGTGTGGGCCCGGGGTCCGTCGGGGCGCCACTGGCATATTTCGGCTTGTCCCCGGGGCGTCAGGTTTAGATTTAGACAGCGATGTATCAGAAGATGTCGGGGTCTTACGGCCACTGCGAAGAGACGGCATTTCCACTGGGTAAGACTGAAGGCGTGTTATGTGTAGATCCGGCACGAAGGACCAAATGTACTAGACGTTTGTACATAAATTGCAAAATAGGGAGCTGGACACAACTTGGCACGCCAATGTCTTTTACTTCTGGATTAATGACTCTAAGTTAAATTAGCAAAACTGAATCTATTACTGTTGTAAAACATTGAAAATTGATTCTAGTTATAATGGCCAAAACTGAATTTAGTTACTTAATTTAATATTGATTTGCACTTTGGAGACTTTTGGAGACTGTTGGGGTCAGGATAATGGGATACTGGGAGAAAGGTAGAACAGAATTTAATACTGATTAAAAACACTTTTTAAGTAGGTTAGAACTTGGAGACTTCAGTTTCTTGGAGACTTGTTACTTCTTGGCTGGTAGTTTTTGAACTGATTTCCTACCGGTTTGCCGTTTGTTTTATAGGGCAAATCCGGGTTGGACTTTTGGAACACAGAACCTCCCTGTTTCTGAAGGGTGCTTGCGTTTACGTATTTTTCCCAATCGCTATGATTTTCGAGCAGATGTGTTAAAAATCCGTGTGATAACCTTTGCCAAGACAGTCCTGTTCCAATAAACCGAAGTCTCACATAATTTTTATTGTTTCAACAAGAAAAGGTACAAGTTTACAAATGTGATACAAGATACAATATCTAGAAGTAAATATTTTCTTAAAGTGCAATAATCACTGGTAGACGACAGTTTTTTGAGGTTTTATTGTAGTATATACCTATTTTTAGGTGATGATATATATTTCTTGATTCAAATTATTCCCGATTTCCCGAAATTTAGCTCCGAGTTTTTTGGAATGTAAATTGGCTGTCGTAAATATTTACGATTCAAACATTTCCTTTGTTCAGCATTGACCAATGGCGCCGCGTCTGGTAGCAGGGTGGGGATAACGTAAATACTCAATCATTTCCTTGATTTTGATCATTGCTGTCTGGGGTCCCTGGTGGAAGTATTACGTGGTTATTCAGATGTGTTTTCGAGTCCAATGATGCTGCAGCATGTATTTATTATCAATTGCGTTTATGTTTTCAATTGATAAGTTAATTGTAGAATGTAATAGCATTGTAGACATCATTCCAAATGCACAGTGTTTCGTTGGCCAATGAGAGCACTCCCTTTGTTTCGTAGGTTATTGGAAGGGGTAACGCGCAGCGGCACGGTATTATGTGGAAGCGTAAATTCCATTCTTGAATTCTCAGGGTTGTCATACGCTTTCGTTGACACGTTCGATACATGGAACATAGAACACAATTAGTACTTATTAATGGGTATGAATCACCTCCCGTAATTGTAACATCGGGCGTACCCCAGGGGTCTAACCTTGGCCCTCTGCTATTCTTAATCTTTATTAATGACCTTGGCCCCATGTTACGCTGTGATTTTGTTCTATTTGCCGATGATCTCAAGATTTACCGTAAAATTTCCACTGATTCTGATCATGTTAAGCTTCAAGAAGACCTTTACACACTAAATAACTGGTGCATTCAAAACGATATGTTTTTAAATATTGAAAAATGTTACATTATTACTTTTACTCGTAACAGAAGACGAAAGGATTATGCATATTCCATTAATAATGTTCTATTAAATGCAGTCACCACTATAAGAGATCTAGGAATCACTCTTGATTCAAAGTTTATGTTTGATGTACACATCAGTAAAATTATAAGTAAATCATTGAAAATGATTGGATTCATCCATAGAATATCAAAACCATTTAAATACCCCCAATCCATTATAACCTTGTACAACTCGTTGGTCAGAAGCAATTTGGAATATGGGAGTGTTATCTGGAACCCACATTATTTAAAATATTCTAAAACAATTGAATCTGTGCAAAAAAAATTCCTAAGACTGCTATCATTTAAACTTGGATTTAATGCCATACTCCAATCCTATGAGGAACGATTACAACACTTTAATTTTACAACATTGGAAAAAAGAAGACAATTTGCTGACTTAATATGTTTATATAAAATTATTCATGATATACTTTTAACCACTCATTGTCTGAGCAACATACATATTAAAGTTCCTAATAGACGTAACTTAAGAAGTCAAAATATATTCCATATTGAAATATTTAATAACAATATTGCATACTTCAATCCACTGTCTCGAATGTGTCGTTTGTACAACACAATTGAATGTGACCTTATTGATATCTTCGCAAACAGTCTCGAATATTTTAAAAAACAAATTAAAAATCTTCTACCATGATATGTCATGGAAGAAGATTTTTAATTATTGTTAATTGATGATATGTCATGATTGATGATATGCTACGATTGTTAATTGCTTTATTATTATGTCTTTTCTTTATTTTAACTTTATTATCCTTTCCAGAAACGTTTCTTTCACTGTACACTAACCATGTTTTAAATTTCTTGTCTTATATTTCTTTTTTATTATTATTATTATTTCTGTTTTCTTTTCACTACTAGCATCTCCGTCTAGCAACAACTAAACCTTAATTACGCATGCTGTGAAAATTTCTAATTGGAGTGTTAATATCAGTTCATATTCCAACGTAATAATATTAATGCAATAATTTGTTAACACTCTGTAAATGTTTCAAACAATAAATAAATAAATAAAACCTCCGTACCGCTCCTCCAAGGTTGCCACGATCTGGGGAACGCACTCCGGGTTCAGCAGGAGGGAGTAAACGTTTTCCCTGGCTTTCCCTTTCAGCGCCCGCTGCAACCTGATAAGGTTCTCGCTGGAGGTTAGTTTGCAGGTTGCGGTGGATTGCTCATACTGAGCAATCCAGGCTGGCCATTCGAGGGGGTCCCCGGAGAATGTGGGGAGGTCCTTGGCGGTGGACTGCCGGGCGACGAGAGCGGTCAACCGGATGTTGTCGTCTATCGTGGGACGGGGGCTGTCTTGGTCCCGCGCGGAGCGGATGGCGTCAGCCATAATGGTGCCAAGTTGCGTCAGGAGAGGGTTGACGCCTTGACGGACCCACTCGTCCGTATGTCGGGCAGTCTCGTCGGCGGTCGGCTGCGGAGGGTACAGCGGTGAGAAACCCTTAGGGGTAGCGCCGGGCTGGTGCGTGGGGTAGGCGCCCTCGTAAGCGCCAGGCTGCACCGGTGGTTGCGCCGCAGGGTGGGCGCCAGGATGTGTCCCAGGGTAGGCGCTAGGGAGCGCCTCTGGGTAGGCGCCAGCATGGGCACCAGGGAGCGCGCCAGGGTGCGCGCCAGGAAGGGCGCCAGAGGGCGCGCCAATAAAAGCGCCTGGGTACGCGCCAAGGTGTGCAGCAGGGAGCACCCCAGGATGAGGACCAGGAGCCGCGCCAGGGTGTGCAGCAGGAGGCGCGCCAAGGTAGGCACCAGGGGGCGCACCAGCGTATGCACCAGGAGGCGCGGCATCATGGGCACCAGGGGGCGTAGCAGCAGGCGCACCAGGAGGCGCACTGGGGTAGGCGCCAGGGGGCGCACCAGCATGGGCACCAGGAGGCGCACCGGGGTAGGCGCCAGGAGGCGCAGCAGCATGGGCACCAGGAGGCGCACCGGGGTAGGCGCCAGGAGGCGCAGCAGCATGGGCACCAGGAGGCGCACCGGGGTAGGCGCCAGGAGGCGCAGCAGCATGGGCACCAGGGGGCGCACCGAGGTAGGCGCCAGGGGCCGCACCAGCATGGGCACCAGGGTAGGCGCCAGGGGGCGCACCAGCGTGGGCACCAGGGGGCGCACCAGGGTAGGCGCCAGGGGGCGCAGCAGCATGGCCACCAGGGTAGGCGCCAGGGGGCGCACCAGCGTGGGCACCAGGGGGCGCACCAGGGTAGGCGCCAGGGGGCGCAGCAGCATGGCCACCAGGGGGCGCACCAGGGTAGGCGCCAGGGGGCGCACCAGCATGGGAACCAGGGGGCGCAGCAGCATGGGCACCAGGGTAAAATAAAATAATAAAATAAAAAATAAAATAAAATAAAAAAATAAAAAGTAGGCGCCAGGGGGCGCACCAGCATGGGCACCAGGAGGCGCACCGGGGTAGGCGCCAGGTGGCGCAGCAGCATGGGCACCGGGGTAGGCACCAGGGTAGGGGGCGCAGCAGCATGGGCACCAGGAGGCGCACCGGGGTAGGCGCCAGGGGGCGCACCAGCATGGGCACCAGGGGGCGCAGCAGCATGGGCACCAGGAGGCGCACCGGGGTAGACGTCAGGGGGCGCACCAGCATGGGCACCAGGGTAGGCGCCAGGGGGCGCACCAGCATGGGCACCAGGGGGCGCAGCAGCATGGGCACCAGGAGGCGCACCGGGGTAGGCGCCAGGGGGTGCACCAGCATGGGCACCAGGAGGCGCACCGGGGTAGGCGCCAGGGGGCGCACCAGCATGGGCACCAGGGTAGGCGCCAGGGGGCGCACCAGCATGGGCACCAGGGGGCGCAGCAGCATGGGCACCAGGAGGCGCACCGGAGTAGGCGCCAGGGGGCGCACCAGCATGGGCACCAGGGTAGGCACCAGGGGGCGCACCAGGGAGGTGCTGCGTTGCGGTGGGGATGGATGCGAGCAGTGCATCGAGATGTCTGCTCATCGCTCGGTTGTCCCTCCGGAGCTGCCTGACGGTGTCCTCTGTGGTGGTGGAGTCGTCCTCTGCATCCGAGGACAGTGCGCTGTTAGGGCCGGCATGTGAGTCGGCAGGGCTGTCAGCGTGTGGGTCGTCAGGGGCAGGGCTCGCAGCGTGTGGGTCGGCGGGGGCAGCCCTGGCAGCAGGGCTGGCAGCACCGGCAGGGTGAGGGCCCACAGGGCCGGCAGCGTGTAGATCGACAGGGGCAGCCCTGGCAGCAGGGCTGGCAGCACCGGCAGGGGGTAGGGGCAGCCCTGGCTCCACGTCGGGTTGTGAGTCCGAGCTCGAAGCTCGGCGACCGCTTCGCAGGGACGGCATCTCGGGACGTCACTGGACGGCGTGAAGACGTGAAGGCGTGAAGGCGTGAAGACGGCGATCCGGCTCGAAGGACCATGTACGGGACAGGCACTGTAGTCGCCAGCCGCACAGACGATGAAGTGGGAAGTTGCCGGATGGCCGCTTCGACACCTAGGGAGAAAGTGAGGAAAAATGTAGGGAGAGGGAAGAGTGGGGAGATTTCAGGAAAGTTGGGTAAATGTAGGGAGAAAGGTAGAAGGCAAGGGGGGCGTAAGGGGGGTAGAGGTAGAGGGGAAACCTTCGCCTTGAAAAAGGCGATCGACCAATTGTATGTTTCGAAGTCTTCAGGGAGGGCGGTTCGGCCAGGGCCAAGAAGTAGTCCAAATTGTCCAGGGGTCGATCGGAGAAGGCAGAAGAGAAGGCGAGATGCTGTTGTGGTGATGAGATCTGGAACTCTACCGATCTGGCAGTCTAACAGCCGTATTTAAAGGGCTCAGAGACGGGAGTCTGCCCATCTCAGTCCTTTGTTCATCTCAATTCTACGAACTGAGATGAAATTCTTAGAATTTTGGCTGTTAGAGTTGTAAAACGCCACCGCGTTCGTTCCGCTATTGCGCAACGAAGCTGAGAACGCCACAGAGTTTTATCTCGACCTACTCTCGATGCCTCTCCGATCATTCGTTTATTTTGTGAGTTTGCACATTTTACATACATTTACATTGGGTATGAACAGTCTGCACAAATTGGAATGATTTTATATTTGTGCAAAACTGTTATACTGATAAAAACACATAGGTTGCACAAATTCGAATTTGTGCAAGTGTTATAAAGATACAAATACATAGGTTGCACAAATTTGAATTTGTGCAAGTGTAAATAATAGAGATTTGCACAAATTGGACCCGTGTGAAGGTTTGTATAGGAACGGCTTCGCACAGATCGAATTTGTGCAAAGAAAAAGTAAATCAAATCTAAGTAAGTGTGTAGGTATTTACACAGAGGGTTGGGGAGGGGGGGGGGTCAAGCTTTGTTTTTTGTCGTATAGGGACCGCTTGACCCCGCGAATTAATTTATTGTACATTAATTTTATTACATAAATTAAGCACAAAATTACGTCCGATACAACACTGTTTTTAAAAGGTGTAGGTTGAGGAAATTACGTGTTTGTTTGAAAAAGTATATGGATTTGCGGATTTTTTTTGTAGTGTTAAGTATATATTGCTTCCAATTTAGGTGTGTATCAAAGGTTATTCCTAAATATTTGATAATGTTTACTTGTTCAAGGCATGGGCAGTTACAATTCAGGTTCGGAGATGAGTTTTTACATTCGTGTATTTTCAATTGGGGGTGGAGGTTTGGTTTTGTGATATTGGTGAGACTAAACAGTAAGTATTTTGTTTTCTGTACATTGAGAGTTAGTGTGTTTGAGTCAAGCCAGTATTTAACCTTTTGAATTCCTTCCTCCGCTTGCGAATAAACGGTAGGCCAGTCTTTCGCTTGGAATAGCAGGACAGTGTCGTCAGCGAAGCTGACAATAGTGGCATCGATTTCTAGGTTACACAACTCGTTAATGTATATTAGGAAGAGCGTTGGACCTATGACACTGCCTTGTGGGACACCGTAACTAATGGGCAAATTCTGACTCTTTGTAGCTCTGAGTTCAAGGCATTGGGATCTGTCAGATAAGAAGCTGGAGAGTAGGCTTAATTCATTATTCCTAATACCTATATTGAACATTTTGCGTTCTAATTTGGCGTGTGATATTGTATCAAACGCTTTACATAGGTCGAGAAATACCGATAGACATTTTGAGCCCTTATCAAGGTGGCCAGCCTGGCCAGAGATATAGTCAGAGACGGTGGCTATGGCATCGTTTGTGCTTTTATGGTTTCTGAAGCCAAATTGCCGCGGCGAAAGTAAGTTGTTGGTTTCCAGGTATTCCATAAGACTATTGTTGACGATCTTTTCAAATACTTTGGACAGGGAATTGAGTAGCGTAAATAGGAAGATAATTACTAATGTCAAGTTTGGAGCCTGTTTTGAAAATAGGGGTAGTAAGACCTTGTTTTAGAATGGTTGGAAATAATCCTTGACGGATGCTAATGTTCAGCAGATGAGTTAATGGTTGAATTATAACAGGTGTAATTTTTTTAAGAACACTGTTAGATAATGGATATTTCATCAATGCCGGTGGATGAAGAGTTTTTTAAAGAGTTTATTACCATAGAAACATCTTTCTCTGTAACCGTTTTAAGAACAAAGCGGGATGTGAATTCATTATTGGGGGTGTAGTGCTCGTATCTATGAAATAGATATAGTACATTGTCTCACGTACACTTAGTGGGGTGGCAACACTGTCAGAGTGACAGGAAGGACCGAAGGACCGCGTGTGATAATACAGCGGGTGCGACGATTGCCTACGCCGGGCTAAGTGTAGTAATGAGCCAGTGATTAGATGTGATAAGATAAATACAGCCTACTACAAGTGGCGACGAGGATAAAGGTCAGTAAAAGTGTTATGCATTGGAAATTTTTAGTTCGCGTGCAATCAATTTCACAATAAAACGGATCTGCTCATGTAATTTTGTGGAGATCTTTTTATCTCCCTTGCTCTAATGACGAGAAGGGTGATTTGGACGGTGTGGGAAAGAGAAGGCACTACGCTGCGAAACAAACTGCTGTCCAGAAACAATTATTTTTAATAGTTTTTATAATTGCGTAGCAATAATAACTCTTCGTCTATTTCGATAACTGAAAGGAATTGTGATTCTTTTTATTTCTCTTCAGTTTCCATTGTGTTTTTTTCAAGAGAGTCATTGGGTGAAATGCAGAATACGCCAATGTCAGGGAATTTAATAAAAATGCACTTTCTAGATGAGAAAAGTGTGTAGAAACTCATTAAAAAAAGAATTAATGTGCGGAAAGCAAAATTGAGGGAGATACAGCCGATCAAAGTTTTATAAAATTTCACTTCGCGAACTGATACTATGACAGCCCGCCCGCCATCCGCCCGCCATCGTTGTCACTGTTATGTTGGTATCCCAGACCTGATACAAACAAGAGCCTAGATACGATTGTAGCCGACTTCGTGGGGTAAATTATAAGGCGCGTAATTATGAAAAACAGAATTAATAATATAATGTAAATAGGCACTGGAATGGAGAATCCCGCCAGACAAACCATTTAAAAACGTAGGCTGTTTTTTAATGTAAAGATAACATACACAAGCCCGCTTGAAAGGTTAGGTTAGGTTCGGTTAGGTTAGCTTAGGTTATGGGGGGGGGGGGGGGCGGGCAGATCCGGCGCTGGGTTAACATACACAAGCCCGCTAGAAAGGTTAGGTTAGGTTCGGTTAGGTTAGGTTAGGTTAGGTTAGGTTACGGGGGGGGGGGCGGGCGGGCAGATCCGGCGCTGGGTTAACATACACAAGCCCGCTAGAAAGGTTATGTTAGGTTATGGTGGGGGGGGGGGCAGATCCGGCGCTGGGTTAACATACACAAGCCCGCTAGAAAGGTTAGGTTAGGTTATGGGGGGGGGGGGGGGGGCAGATCCGGCACTATACACAAGCCCGCTAGACAAATTTCATAATTACGCGCCTCCTGTATCCCACGAAGTCGGCTACAATCGTATCTAGGCTCTTGTTTGTATCAGGTCTGGGATACCAACATAACAGTGACAACGATGGCGGGCGGGCTGTCATAGTATCAGTTCGCGAAGTGAAATTTTATAAAACTTTGATCGGCTGTATCTCCCTCAATTTTGCTTTCCGCACATTAATTCTTTTTTTACTTTGATTATATAATGTTATATAATGTCTAGATAGAGTGTTGCGCTGTAATTCCGACAAAAACAACAGGCCAGATTTGAAACACTAGTGTGTGTGATACGCACACTAGTATGCGTAACTTCTATAGTTTTACAGGCGCTGCGGTCGCGCTGAGTGATACCAGCTCCCGAGTATTTCCCATAAAAGTGGGTAAAAAATATGTTTCGATTTAGCGGGACCTATATTTGTTTAATTTTGAATTCATTTAAGTAAGATAGTTTTCTATATACATATTTATTTGATTATTTTTAACAAATGAAGATAACGAAAAGCATTAGAAACGGTTTAATTTAGTTATATAAAAAAGACAAAATACATTTAAAAAAAATTAAGTTAAACAGTTGTTTTGATCAGAGCAAATAACAGTTGTTAAGGCTGGTTGCCAAACATCCTCTCCGCGGCTATTTCTTATTATTTCTATCCACTTACTTCTTAATATAGAATCATTAGGTATTCTGTAAAATATGTATGAATAAAATTAAAAGTTTACTTGATACTTCACCAAACAAACCTGTCACATTTTTTGTAATTTTAATAGATAAACAAATTTCGTATTCATAACTTTTTTAAATATAGTGTCAACGCGAAGAATTTACAAACAAGAAGATTTTTTCAATGTAGATGAGTGTTTCAGGTTCATAATTATTGCTTATAATAATTGTTACCCTTTGTGCTATGCATAATAATCTTGTCTTAAAAAAACGTTAGTTTATCAATTAAAAATAATAATTAATATTTTAAGTTAAGTTACATAATTTTTCACATAATTTTTCTCAACGCTACCTAGCGAGAGATTTATTATTAACAGTACCTCTCTCACAAAAAAATAAATTTGGTTGTTTTCAGTTGGAAAAATGTAATAAGAAAGTAATTGTTTAATGAAACACTAGTATATATTGAATTATTAGGCGGGTATTAGATAAGCCGCCATAGCTCAGTGGTCAAGAGCACCTAACCGGCAATGAGAAGGACACGGTTTCAAGTCCCGTTGGCGGCAATTATCTTTTCTCGGAAGATTTTTTCAATGTAGATGAGTGTTTCAGGCTGATAATTATTGCTTATAATAATTTACAAACGCTTAAACACAAAGACAAACTTTCACATTTATAATATTATTACTGTTAAAAAAGTGAAGGCTACCGACATCTGTGGTCGATTAATTCAGCTTACTATATTTCACCCAAATGGTGTGAGTCCTTGCTTATGGATGATTATCAGGATATTGATCGATATTGTAGATTTTCGTTTTATCTTCTAGTCTCCCACTCCTGTAAATGAATTGCAGTTTTGAAGGATGGGATTTACTCTTTAAAAAGGCTCGCATCATGTGTTTTATGTTCTTTTCTCTGCAATAAACGCAATATAAGGCAGCTCATAAGTCGGAGCTAGTGTAGCAGTAGTTATTCTTACCGTTTTGTTTCTTATAACTTATCCATGTTCAATAGTTGAAAATAAAAGTGAAAGTTTGTGAATAGAACGAGATTTTATTTAAAAGGATCACTCCAGATTTTAACAATTACACATATTATATATATACTGTACTTTTGGGTTATTATTAAAAACCTATTTTAAAATTAACAACGCACTCATGGGAAAATTTAATTTGAAGAACAGGCAACCCTGTAAACATGGCGTTGTCCTAAGACCAAACTGTCAAACCAAATTACACTATTAAAACTGAATTGTTTCTTTAACTAAATGGTTATTTAAAGGTAACTTACCGATGATAGTTAACTTTTTTAGTTGTTTTCAATCGTCCTTTGTAATTCCTGCACACTGTTATAGCGCAAATCGTCATTTTCAAATGTCACACAACACGTGTTTACCGCACAACGATAGTGTCGCCACTGAGCGGACAGGACGAGCTTATAAGCCAACAGTTGGCTGATATTTTTTTTGGCGTTTCGTCGCTCAAGCGCTCTATCTAGACATTATATAATAATCAAATAATCAAAGTTTTTTTAATGAGTTTCTACACACTTTTCTCATCTAGAAAGTGCATTTTTATTAAATTCCCAGACATTGGCGTATTCTGCATTCCTCCCGAGTCATTCGCGAGTTTTGCGACAAGCACTATAGAGTCAAAGCTGCGTTTTTCATTTTACTTTGGATATGTTCTAGAATTGGAGGCTCTGTCATATAAACTTTTGCAGTAGTAGCGGTTTCATAATTTCATTTCGAACAGTTTTTTTACTGCTGCGCTATCTGGAACCGTTGGATCTACGGCATCCTCGATTGTGGTGTGTTCTGGTTGAAGGGTGTGGGGAATGGAAGCAGATGAGGAAGATGAAGGCTTGGAAGTCTGTCTATTTGGATGTGGTCACCAAACAGGGCGGGAGTCATTTCATCACTACAAGTCTGCTTCCAACTGTTTGGAGTCTGTGGGACTATGGCATCCCAATTCTGGTTTGCTGTGGGGCTGAAGGGACTGCAAAAGGGAAGGAGATGGAAGGAGCATGGTTTGAAAGTGCCTTCAGGCCTGGTCGCCAACACGGCCATCCATTTCAAGTTAGTTTGTTCGATTTCACAATATTTATTGTACCTATATGACTATAACACTGTGCAATGTTTATAGTACCTACATGACAAAATTATGGTGCAATATTTATTGCGCCTGCATGACGAAAATATGGTGCAATATTTATTGTACCTACATGACGAAAATATGGTGCAATATTTATAGTACCTACATGATGAAAATATTACGAAATATTTATCGTACCTTCATGACGAAAATGTCGCGCAATATTATTTTTTTTTTTTAAATCATTTCATAGAAACCTTTCTTCTAACACAATCCTTTAGATAATATTACTTTTTTTGAAACATTTTTGAGTACGAGTCAAATCACATGTAAGTAGTTAGCTAACGAATCTATGAAGGATTGCGAGGCTTTATTAAGAGGTTTGAGTTTAAATTGTAATTTTGAGCTGAGATTGGAGCCATGTTTAAAAGATATTTTCGTTATTGGGATATTTAATGATAAATTGAAACACAAGTTGTTCATTGAAGCAATCAATACTTCTTTTTCGGATTGTTTTGAATTTGTTGGAGTGCGGAAATTCTCAGGTATTCGCCGGCCATAGACAAACTCCTTGGTGTTCTTTAGTGGAACTCCTGCCATCTCTACTCTCACCTGATGTTGCGTTCGGCCTACAGTCAGCAGCTTTGTTTTGTCTTTATTTATCTATCTTCATGTTGTAGTTGTTTTGAAGAATGCTTTGCATGGTTGTTAAGGCCTCTTGCAATTCTTCTTCGCTTTCAGCAACCAAAGCAATATCGTCAGCAAACCTTATCATATCCACCTTTTGCCCGTGTATCTTTACACCTTTTCTGTGACTCATTCTCTCTCCAATTTAGAGGGATTAAATTGGATATATGGGTTGATTTTCAAAATTAAAAACCTTGACGCTGATTAAATTCGGTGTACCCTGACGCTGATTAAATTCGGTGTACCTTGACGCTGATTCAATTCGGTGTACTCTGACGCTGATTTAATTCGGTGTACACTGACGCTGATTAAATTCGGTGTACCTTGACGCCGATTAAATTCGGTGTACCCTGACGCTGATTAAATTCGGTGTACCTTGACGCTGATTCAATTCGGTGTACCCTGACGCTGATTAAATTCGGTGTACCTTGACGCTGATTCAATTCGGTGTACCCTGACGCTGATTAAATTCGGTGTACCTTGACGCTGATTCAATTCGGTGTACCCTGACGCTGATTAAATTCGGTGTACCTTGACGCTGATTAAATTCGGTGTACGATGCTGATTAAATTCGGTGTACAAAAAAAAAATAAAAAAGAAAAAATAGGGAAAAAAAAATTAAATTAAATAAAAAAAATAAAAATAAAACTCCGTCGGAAACGGAAAATGACACTGAAGTTAGTGACAGAGACAAAGTTCAAAAAAGAAAAGGGAGAAGAGTATGAGACCGTAAAAGAAGAGCGGAAAATCCAGAATTGATGGAAGGGGAGAAGGTGTACGTTAAAGAAATGGAGAAGGCTAATAAGCTATCAACTAATTTCAATCCTACACCACATGTAGTAGAACAATCAGTAGGAGGGGATGTTACAATAAGAAATACATAAACTGGTCAAAGATTACGCAGGAATGTGATTCATCTTAAGCGTGTGGAAGGCCAATGGAAATCGGTGGACGAGACTAAAGAAAAGGAATGTCAAACAATCGAAGATAATGAAACAACATAATGGGAAATATATTAATTTCATCATATTATATGAAAAGTTAATTAAATTGTTGAAAAAGGAAGGGATGTAGTGTTCCTAAGACATAGATATAGTACATTGTCTCACGTACACTTAGTGGGGTGGCAACACTGTCAGAGTGACAGGAAGGACCGAAGGACCGCGTGTGATAATACAGCGGGTGCGACGATTGCCTACGCCGGGCTAAGTGTAGTAATGAGCCAGTGATTAGATGTGATAAAATAAATACAGGCCACTACAGGGGGGGTGGTCGCTAGGGCCTAGCATATGGTTATTTGGATGGATATTAGCGGAGACGGTTTACATATAGTTCCCGTGAGCACTTAGGCCATAGGCCCATTGTGCTATCTCCTATTTTACCTCATTCCTTTGACAGTAACCCGTCCCTTTTGGAAATGAAGCCATATCCTCTGGTTTCACAATGTGTCTTCCCAGATCTCATTTCTCCTCTTCACTCCTCTTTGGTTCCCTAAAGGCCCCATGTGGGAAAAGGGTCTCATCTCTCTTCCCCACTACTCCTTGGTTTCCTGAAGGCCCCACGAGGGAAGAAAGTTTCATCTCTCCTCTCCGCTCCTTAGTTCCCCGAAGGCTCCACGACGGAGAGTTCACCTCCCTTTGGTTCCCTGAAGGCCACACAAGGGAAGAGTCCACCCCACCTTGGTTCCCCGAGGGCCACAGGAAGGAAGAGGACATCTCTCCTCTTCACTCCTCTGTGGTTCCCTGAAGACCCCACAAGGGAAGAGTTCACAGAGATGGTCTCATTTCTCCTCTTCACTCCTACATGGTTTCCTAAGGGCCCCACATGGGAAGACGACATCATTTCTCTACTTCACTCCTCCTTGGTTCCCCGAAGGCCCGACACGCACTTCCCCTTGCTTCCCTGAAGGCCCCACAAGGGAAGACTTCATGCAGGTGGCCTCAGCTCTCTCCATGGCTTCTCCTCTTGGTTTCTTCTGCAGGCCCCATGAGGAAGTCCACAGAGGTGGCCTCAGCACTCCTAGGTTCCCCAAAGGCCCCTAGTTTTCGAATGGTCCAATTTTTTTTTCCCACGAGTGACCAGGGAAATAGAAGGTCCACTCCTGGAGTAAGGTCTAAATATCCGTGAATTGATCTATGTTTTCAATATAATATGTAATGTACTTATACTCTCTATGGGATGTGTGGGATTGCACTCACCTACCAACATCCTGGAATAAAGACTTTATTATTGTTATTAAAATACTCCGAGATGCGACCTTGTTTCTCGGAGGCACCTTTCGTAACACTGTTCCCCAGGACATTCAGCCTGAGCACGGTAGCTCACACCTTGGCTTGGAATGGCTATTGCAGGTTTGTGTTTCCACTCTCTGAGCGATAGGTTCGCCACACTCCCTAGGCTATTAATAGTTCACAGATCATAATATTATGATGGATGTGTTTGTGAGAATCGGAATGATCTGTGACTCGTAGATTGAGGAATGATCTATAATCTAAACAAAGCGCTTCAAATGTAAACGACACATAGCTTTGACCGGTCAGTGGTTGAGTGGGCATAGCGCTTGGGTCCCACCCGGGCGTCGAATGTTCGATTCCTCTGCTGGCTAAGTCCTCCATCACAACACAAGCAACATTTTCGGTTTTCTGTGGTGGTAGTAGGAGATTTTCAAACATTGTTGGGTTATTCGTAACCCGGGAATGTTTGTCTATCTTTTAAAATTTTTAATTAAAAAATTTAAAAAATAGCTATGATACACAATTATTTTATTTTTTGTTCCTCATGAACAAATTTTACAATTGTTTTTTTTTTAAATGAAAACTTCTTTAGCACCGTTGTAATTTTAAACTCGATGAAACGGAAACGAGTGACACTAAAAAGAGACAAACACATACAACTATACGATTTATCCTGCGAGAGAATGAGACAAAATGAAACCTTACAACGTACAGTACCTACGAAGCGTCGCACTCTGTCAAGTCTCTGAGGAAAATATTTCCCATCAGGGCTTTTGTCATCTTTGGAGGGTCTTTTTAGGAAAGGAAGGAAGTCCTGGGGAGGAAAAAGGTATGGGGGGTGGGTGGGAATCTGGGGGTCAGTGTGTCCAGAAGTGACGGATATATGAATCTATCCCTCCTATTGTGGTGCAAGGCAATGTTCCTAGATAGTCCTGTCGAAGAGGTCAAAAAGTCTTCCTCAACCAGTCTCTCCTGATCTGGCCTGCCAAGCAGTGTGTGTGTTTCATAACGCTGATGGGTTTCATTAGTATTTGTGTTCCGATCAGCCTATAGGATCGGAAGGAATCCAGATTTTGGTATTCCGCACATTAAGGGTACCTAACTACATGGTAGCAACAGGAGTCAAGAACCGCAATATCGCCAGTCTGTCAACAACCATCGCTCGTATCGTAACGTAACATTTCGCTCTTATCGTAAAGTATCGTTGAAATGTTATTTATCAATTGAAAGTGTGTAATATAAAGTATAATCTATATCGCCATCGTTCATTGTATGCTTTATGTGAACCGCTTATGTTAATCTGACTTATTTATCGTGGTTTAATAACCAACTAGAACAATCATATCGCACGCTTATGGATATATCTGTGACTGTCACCGATAGAAGATCAAGCCAAGAGACACAACAGCAGTGAGTATTACTTATTGTGAATACCATATCTTATTTGGTAGTCGGGCACAATTCGTATCGAGGTCCATAAGCGTTTATAGCAAAGAGTGGCTGCAAGGTTATTCTGACCCCCGTGCATGGTCACGAAACAGTGTGGGTAAATGCATCTGCCGCCAAGAGGCAGACAAACCTCGCTCCATGAACCCGGGCACCCCTGCTAAGTCACCAAATGTAGCGACCACTTCTATAAGTTACCCCAACCACTTGGGGTAACTTATGACAGAGGTGTTGGTTACTCAATGAATGATTCCCGGGGTACCCGAAACCCACCTCCCAATTAGGTATAGGTATTTTTCATTTTTAATTTTCTATGACCAGTCTGAGTAATTTGAGGATAAATACAAAATATTACCAGGACTTTCTGACTTTACATTAACTGGTGAATCCTGACCGTATTCATAGAAAAAAAAATTAGATGGCATTTAGTAACTTTTAACTTTTTCTTTCACCAGAAATCATAAGAAATCACCGTTTAGGGTAGGGGTCAGTTACCCGGCTGAGAGACCAGTGGCATGTGAAAGATTTTTTCGTTTGTTTGGGAAAACAACAAAAAAATGTCACTGGTGACCAAAATTTCATTTGCCTTCATTTTTACTCCAAATGAGGTCAGGAATCACTGATTAAAGTAAGTCGGGTATATCTCTTGCCACCATACATATTATAATACATAGTCATATTTAAAACAAAAAAATTAAACAACATCTTTTCATTTTAACAAAAATGTTTAATTTCCAATTTTAATAATACAAATACAAAAAATACAAAAATATATTTACAGACTTATTCTAAGGATAAATTAAATGTTTTTTTTTTCACCTGGAATGTAAACTTCGTAATAAATCTTAACAATAATTTATATTTTTTGTTTTTAATACACAATTCGTTTTTTTTTCTTTCTCGGACCAACATGTCAAATGCCCTGATGGTGGTCACAAGGCTATCTGAAACGTTAGCTCAATATGGGGGAAGTAGCATAGCAAGAAATGGCTTATCTCTTTCAGAAACAATTAACATTGTAAAGCTGTGGCTACTGATACTAATAAAAACTATGTAGGTCTGTGAACTTTCGCCAGTTGTAACGTAACGTTCGCCATGCTCAGTCACTAAGTAAACCATGGTTTGCATACTTAATGAATTCCTGATGCGTTTCAACTAAGCCAACAGGTCGTTTCTACGACTTGTTCTTGAGTTCAACAGCTCGGCTGTGGAATGATTTGCCAGCCTCTGTGTCTCCTCCCTCCTACAACAAGAGTTTCTTCAAGACCCAGGCACGTTCCTTCCTTGCCACAAAAGACCCTCCACACATCCTCATCCCCAAAGATGACGCAGGAGGTCCGGAGAAAATAATTTCCCTCGGGGCTTATGTCATCTTTGGAGATGCTGTGTGGAGGTCTGTTTAATGAAAGAATAGAGAGGAAGTTCTGGGAAGGAAAAGTTATGAACGATGGGTAGTAATCTAGGGATCGTTGTATTCAGGAGTGACGGATAAATGACTCTCCCACTCCCACTGTGGTGCAAGGTGATGGGTCGAGAGAGTCCGGTTAAATAAATAAAATTAAATCAATAAAAATGTGAAGTTAATGTTAAAAAAAAGTCTTGAGAGCAGTCAAAATGTGAATGACTTTGCATTAAAACATGTATGTATTTACAAGCGCTAAAAGTACCCATTGGATATGAAAAATTGAATGCTGGCGTAATCGAAATAAATGGTGCCGGCATAATAAAAGCCGGAGTGCAAATGAATCTGATAAATACATTTTTCCCCCCGGAACACTACAGAAGAGGTACACAGATCGCGGTAACTTAGCATTCCAAAGGTTAAAAACCTCTAATTTCAAGTAGTCTTCTCTATTCATATATAAAAAAGATGGAGTATAACATAAATCTGATCTGATACACTCTTCTTGTTTCAAGCACATTCATACATATGCTCCTACACACTCTTGTGCTATTCAAACATTTTATATCTATTTTGAAATGTCTCCAACATCTTCTTTCATTCATTTGTTAATTGTAACATTAGCTCTGTCGTTATTATCTAAGTAGTTTAAGTATATACTTAAATTAATTCATAATCTGATATAGTTTTCCATATACAAACACAATTCTTTCAAGAACGGCATACAAATTATCCAATATTGTATTTGTTTGCCTTTCTTGAATGAATTGAGTTTGTAAAAGGACAAAACCTTATATTCGTATTCATACTGCATATGTACGGACGCAAACGAATAATTTAAAATTGTTTTATTCTTAAAATAATTAAATTAGCGCTATCTATCAACACCCACATTGTAACGAATGTTCCGTTTAACCTTAAAAAATTATATATTTAAGCACCCTTGAGGTGATTTTAAAAACGAATTGATAAAAATTATCCAATTATTATTATTACTACAAATAATAACTACACACAACAAATTAAAGACAAAATACAAAAATAATTACAATGTTGTTGTCTATTAAATTTATGAGAAATTCAGCTTCTAAGGTTATTCAACTGTTAAATAATTTCTAGTACTTAATAATTTCTTTTATGAATAATTATAATTAAAAATGGCGACCATTGGTGCCATTTGATTTCACTGGATCGATAATATTTTCTTATATATTCAATAATTAATCTTATATTAATAAAGCGTGAACAAAATTTATCTTCAACACCAAGTGTCTACACATGCGCGAAGACGGCCTCAGTGGTCGAGGGGAAAGGCTCTCGGCTATCAATCCAAAGTATAATAACACAAATCAATCAAGTATATTTTTTTTGATTGATTTGTGTTATTTCACAATTTAATCATTTCAAATAATATAAAGTATATTTGCAGCATGTTCCATAGTGGAAGATTTTCTCAGTATCGCCCTGGTGGCAGACCACCATTCAGAATTGAAATGTTGCTTGAAAAGCGTATTTGGTGAACAGATCTGAATAGCCAGGTACTTCCCAAACTTCCTCTTCCCATCTCCTTCCCCTCCCCACTACCATCAGCCTCACAACATCCCACAATTGGGGATGCCATAGTATCACTAGACATCCTTCAATTATTGTTGTAAAATATGTGTAAATTGAGGCTACCTTCATTCAGCGGGGAATAAACTTTAGCTGATGATGAAGGTGATAAAACATATATTTAAATCTGCCTTAAATTGTTTAAAAATTTATTTAAGCTTATTATTATATCTTATATTAGAACTATGTGTTTTACAAAATGCATTCATAGATTAATATATTTTTAACCATAATTTATATTTATATAACATAAAGTAGTAATAGTTTTATAATTGTCTATACATAAACAGTATCGTATACAAAAGTTTTGTACGAAAGATACAAAACATTACGAAACAAACTAATTATAATTATATAGGACGGTACTTAAAAGAAGGCAAAAAAATAATTTATTCTAACCGATCCTAACTTATTCACAGGAGCATTCAGTTATATAACTAATTTCAACATTAATTCCACTCGAGAATTTTTACACCTTCGGCTTGGAAATTCCCCCCCTTTTTCAAAAAATCATGCCTCCAAATTTTAATAGGTGACATAAACTGCTTATAGTGTGAGAAAGCCATTGAATGCACCTATATTTATGAACAGTTTATTCCATATTTTTAAGATTCATAAAAACATTATTAAAAACTCGTTATATTTATAAACGCATGAATTCTGCATTTTATTTACTTTAAAATTTCCGTACGCATTATCTATTTAGAGAATATTAAATATTATTACTTATATATGTTGTCTATAGCCTAGTTGATAATCACAGATAAAAAATTAAATTCAAACTTGCATTTTTTAATATTTAAACTCATGATTCATGATTTGTAAGAAAAAAATATTTCAATAATTTCCTTTTGCGAAATAATGTCAATAAAAAAAAATTCAGAAGTGATAAGAGACATCTCTTGTTAAAATTGAAACTACTAAGTTATCTTGGCGATTAATTGAGTATACAATAAGCGCGAACTTTTGAAATAACTCTGATAAGCGATTTAAAATATATCGTCAAATTGGCCACATTTTGGCCAGCTAACGCTCTAGGGTGTTTGCAAATTAGC
The DNA here is from genome assembly GCA_917563855.2 of Limnephilus lunatus. NCBI lineage: Eukaryota > Metazoa > Arthropoda > Insecta > Trichoptera > Limnephilidae > Limnephilus > Limnephilus lunatus. The sequence continues at coordinate 18,619,991 of OU830596.1, read as the reverse complement.
CAAAATATGCCCAAAAATGTTCCAACGGTTATAGGTGAACAAGACATAAAGAGAGCCCTGACTATAATTTTTATTTACATATTGCATTATTTGCATATTATAAAAAGGCAACACTTTTATTTTAGGTTTCTGTCTACAGTTATGACATATGAGATTCAAATTTTGTCTGACCTCCGTAAAATTAATAAATTTCAGTAAGCATGTGTTTGCAAGTAGAGTTCAAAACCTGCAGCTGGTACCAACGCAGAGTGTCCCCCTTTCTAGAACAAATTATTTGATACAGTTTTGCAATGTATTTTGCTTAATCTATAAATAATATCCTTTTCCATGGAAAAGCTATTTTTGTATGGCTCAAACCTTCACGACAACCAGATCAAAATATTTAGATTGAGCTGACCACTAACTGAAGTGCAAAATATAACAGGAAATTTTTCTGTCAACTTCAGTCCCAAAGTCAAGTGATTGTCAGGGCCTTAGCTAAATATAAAAGATAAAAGATCATCACACGCAAAATATCGCTCGCCATACAATCCCATATAGACCCGCGACACCTTAGCAGATGACGCGCTCTAAGCTCAACGTTATACGCTGTAACCGCTGATCACGTGATATTAGAAAAGTTATGCGACCCCCTCTCCACCGTTAACAGGAGAGGGGGTCATTTTAATTACTGAGCTGCGTAAACGTGCGGATGACAGCTGTCAAGTTGACAGATCCAGTACAAAGAAATGATATTTCGCGGAAGCTCTCTAATTCAACTGACTCCCACTCCTGCCATAGGAAGAAATCTTTTATAGCGTAGTATGTACACATAAGTGCTCGCGGTACAGCAGATAAGTGCTCACGCTTTTAACGCTACGTGTGGCCGATGATTTAATAATACAAAAAAGTATTTGGATGATTTGTCCAGGGCCGTTTTTGTAAAAAATCACCTCAAGGGCGCTTATTTAATTGGCGCAATTTAACTACAAGTGGTAAAAGTTTTTACTCTCGCCGGAGTTTGCAGATTCAAAACCTGATAAAATGCATAATTATAGTTATTAAACGGTTTATTATATATTATTTTACTAATTACAGAGCAGACGATAGCACCAGTATTGCCTTGTTGTGAGAGACCGTATATCGAAATGAATAGTCTTAGCGATGTTTAGAAACTTAATCTGTATTAACAAGGTTTTTCCTAATATTCCTCTTCAGCCTGACAACATTCACTAATAAGGGTTTCCTTAGTCCCATTGGCTCCAGAAAGTGGGACTTTAATGTTGTCCTACAAAAAATAAAAATTCTTACGCTCCCCTATAAAAATAATGGTTCATTTTGTGCTTTTATCACATTGACTTAAAATATCTTAAATCAACAAAAACTTATACAATACAAACTTAAATATATATATTTACATAAGAACACTAAAACTAGGTACAATTTTTAAAAATAATGAATAATGATTAAGTAATATTAGTATTACAAAATAAAAAAGTATTACATAAGCAGGAATATAATATGTGTATGTATATTATAAATAGTACTAAGCTCTCTAGAAATGGATATAACCTAAAACTGTGAATTAATAAATAATGTTAATTTAGCTCATCTTTTCAGAAGGATGATTCTGCATCTTTTTCGACAGCCAACGTGTGTTAAATCAGCCGCATACGATACAATTTGACATTTTTCTTAAATGCGGTATTCTAACGAGCTAAATACTGCGCTTGTGTTAAGACATCAACTCTTAAAAGTAGTTATGCTAACGCCAGAGATGATGGCGTGCTTGCCGCGTAATTCTTATTAAGATATGTCAGGTGCAGGAAAATTTGTGAATCAAATGTCATCGCGCACAAACATCAAAATAATACGACAAACTAATTTATGAATGCCTATTAGGCTTATAATATGTAAGTATGTAGTTATTATAACTAATAAATAAAATTATTAATTAAAATTTGTATTGTTAAGTTCGTAATTAATCCATATCAACTGACAGCAACACACGACAGGCATAGAAAAGCCATTGAAAGCCATAAAAATCACAGAAAAATGACAGCTGATAACACACGATGGATGCCTTCCGACATTTGGCAGATTTTGCCTTTTTGTCATAATTTTCTTGAAATGCTGGCTTACCACAAGATGCAGAATCACCCTTCAGATGCCTTTAAGGAAAACGAAAAAGATGGAAAATAGCAGAATATCTCATATTTCCATAGAGTAAGTAATAGAAAGAGTTGCCCGTAACTGCGAGGGGAACAAACCAACTTGAAAGGTGTCGGGAAAGTGTCATGGGCATTTCCTTATGAGTGATTTGGCAATAAATTAATCTGGCAGTCCTTAAGCAACTTGCATTGTAGAATTACTATTTAAGTGGTATTTCACCATCCTCTTGATAACTTATCCATGATTAACATATACGTATTAATAAATTGACAAATAAATACTCACAATAGGTAGAAAACTCGGCTAACTTATCGGATAGATAGCCACTATTCAAAGATTCTAGTTTTGAGTAGTAAACAAGGACTTTGTAAATAAATACATAAATTGTATATCGTAAATCAAAAATATATGTTATCTTATGGACAAGTTATCGTAAGCATAATTGATAAAGAAATCGCGATTTTATCAGATCCGTTTACCAGTTTATCGTACTGATTGTGCGATTAGTAATTTGAGGTTATGTTTAAGCTAGTCTCACACGAGAGCTATTTTATTCTCATGTGAGACTAGCATTAACGTCACAAAACTTTTGATTTTGTGGTTATGTGATTGGCCAATGAATTGAAATATTGAATAATTAAGAAGTTTATAGTTTATACAGTCTTTCCATCAAAGTCTAGAATAAATTTAATCGCACTGCAACTATTTGACGTTATGTACCAGTGTTGCTTGGGTTACCGAACTTATTGGTGTGTAAGTATAATAACTTTACTGAATTCTAGTATAGGTTAATGCTCTCCATATCCATAATAATTGCACTGCAACCTTTGAGGTTAGGTTTAGTGTCGCCGTGTTCACTTCGCCTTTGTGACAAAAGGCAGCGGGAGCATAATATCTGAATTAATCTAAGTTAATGCATTAAATAACTAGAATAATTGTGATACAACTATTCGATGATGTGAGATAGCGTTTAGTCACTTTGTTCAGTTCATTTATGACTTGGTGGTGACGACGGGCAGGGGTGTGCGCTTGCTGCGTTTGTTTTCCTGTATCCTGCCGCGCGCCGTGACGATGAGCAGGTAGCCGGAGATGAGCATGGTGATGGCGCAGCCCCACGTCAGGGTTAAGCGCACAGCATTAGCGCTGTACGTGCCGTGGTACACTAGAGTCTTTATCTCTTGAGGCAGTTCTTCAACAGTCTGGAAAAAAACAAATTTCCATGATAAATATATATATTTTCTATAATAAGAACTTTTTTGAACAAAAATTCCACAGAGAAGAAACTAAAATTTCCCTCAAGGCATGTTATCATTTGGGGATGCTGTGTGGAGGGTCTTCTGAATGAGAGGAAAGAGTAGAGCATCTTGTAGTAGTAAAGAGAGAGGATCTTGAAGAGCCCCATGCTATAAAATAACACGAGACCTGCAAATCGTTCCACAGCCGAGCTGTTGTCACATCCCGAAGGGATCAATGACGCTAATTCCTTGGTACATCTTCCATTGAAATACTGGTAGACAAGGACAGCATTCCCACCAGTATCCTGTGCTCTAAATATTGCAATACGTTTTTTTAACATTTTTTTATATGAATACCGCACAAGAGTCCCAACTGCTCCCGTCTGAAGCCAGTGAGACTATGGCATCCCCAATTGGGGTATGTTGTGAGGCTGAAGGTAGTGGGGAGGGAAAGGAGATAGGGAAGAGGAAGGTGGGGAAGTACCTGGCTATTCAGATCTGGTCACCAAACACGGCTAATGCCATTTCAAGCAACGTTTCAATTCTGAATGGTGGTCTTACACCAGGGCGATACTGAGAGTATCTTCCACTCTGTGTTTTTTTAATTTTTTTTATATGTCGTCGTTTTATCAAATTAATTACTATTAGCAGTTAAAAACCCACTCCGCAGGTTTTTGCTGCTAGACTGCTAGGCCTTGCGGGCGTCTTTTGCTTTGGCTTCTCCCGGTTAGTGTTGGTGACCATTGACTATTTTATAAATCCAGTAGGAACTGGTTAAGATAGGGAATCTATCAAACAGACTTTCTGTACTTTTTGAAATTAAACGGAGTTAATTAGTTAATGAGGTCTTTAGTCATATTAAAACCACTTTCATTTCTCTACAAATGAAAAGAATAGTTTGATCATGTTTTAGTTGAATTAATTACGTCTGTGGATCGTGTATACAATATCTTTCAATTCTAAGAGCTTTGTTAGTTCACCTACATTCATTAATAAACCAATTATTTTGCGTAACGAATGATATTATTTGAAAAAGTTTGGAATATTGACAGCTTATCTTACACTCGGGAGGTAACGCTAAAATTCGCGGCTTTTGTCAAACAACTGTCGAATATTTTGACCGTGTACTCAAATAATGCCAACTGACTATAGATGGCAGCTATTGTCAAACAACTGTTGAATATTTTAAATGTGTTCTTAAATAATTCCAACTGACCACAGATGACGAATTTAGTCAATATTGTATTAACATGGCTTTTTTTCGATAGACCATGCTAGACTTCCTCAGGTTTCCCTCTAATTTTTTTGGAAATGATGTGAGAACAGTCTTACTATAGACTTACTATAGACCCATGTTGAAGAAGGGAGAAATCCACAATAGTCAAAAAGTTATTCCAGAGTGGTGCTAGTTAACTACGAAAAAAATTCATAAAACAACAGAATTATTTATTGATGGGTAAGTAAATTTACCATTTCCATCCAAATTACAGGCAGAATAAGGTCATCAGGAAGAGCGTCCAGTCCTGCTCCGGATATTCCCAGGGACTTCTTTACTTGAACATTGATTTGGATCCTGCAAACATATATTTTAACAATTTATTAGAATCCATTTGAAGAAAAAAGCTGAAGTGTTCTGTCTAATGTGTTAACCTCAACACGAGTATGGGCGAAAGGGTTTGTTAGTTTGTTGAAGTTTTGGAAGACATACCTACAATACCGACTTCACAGTTTTAGTTTAAAAAATATTTTTGCGTCATTTAGCAGTCGTCAGAAGAAGGATGCGTTTTTTTGTATGGGCATGTTTTTTTTTCGATGTTGGTTAGTTTTCGTGGATTGGTGTCGATGACGTTTTAATTCAAAATATAATTATTTTTACTTAATCTATGACAATTTATAAAAAAATATTAAAAAAATGAACCAAAAAAAAAACTCATTCCTCACGTACAGTTTTGTTCGCCAAAACTCACTCGCGGAGAAGTTAAAACTTAAATGTTATGAATTAACCTCCTGAACACCAGAATTTCCTTATATCTGTCGCAAGCCCGCCGGCAGGCTTTGCTTTTAAATGTGATTTTAACCCTTATGTATAAAGGACAAGGTCAGAATGGCTTGTGCCAATATCAATCTAAAATACCATTCAAAATTCAATAGATTAAGGATACATTTGAAAAATCATTTCTCTGAATACACCCAGCTATTCTGGGGAAACTACAAATGGTAGATTATATACATTCCGACGGACTCGAAGAACAAATTTGGATTTGCTAAAAAATTGAAAACCTTTTTGTTGGCTTATTTATTGACTTATTTTGTTGATTTAAAAGTCTGTATTTTCGGAATTTTGAATAAAATGCTAAATTTAAAAAAAACGGTAAAAATGCAGAAACGAAACTATAAACAGCGTTTGGGTCCCACTAGGCGTCCCGTGTTCGATAAGTTCGATTCCCCGGCTGGATAAGTCCTCCATCACTACACAAGCAACATTTTCCGTTTACTGTGGTGGTAGTAGGAGATTTTCAAATATTGTTGGGTTATTCGTAACCTGGGAATGTTTGTCTTTCTTTAAAATAAAATAAAGTTTTTACGAAAATTAAATCCTCTGGCGCACGGCAAAAATTTTTGCATTGGCCATCAAGAAGTGTTTAGACTAAGTGTAAAACCTTAAATATTTGTACAACTAGGTCTTCTGTAAGCATTCAAGTTAATCTTATGCACACCTTCTGATGTTTTCGATATTATCAGAAGGTGTGCAGAAGATGAGGGAAGAAAGAAATGCCATGTGGGCATGTTTCGTGATTCAAAAGTCTGACCATTTTTTGCTCAAATTTCATGTACAGAACTGTGTTTCACAGTCATTACGAAATTCAAATGGGATGGCGATGCACAATGTCAGGCAAGTGTAAGAGAAACAGAGCAAATGATAATTGGGCTAAAACCGAAAGTTACCTACGAAGTCAGTGACGACATTGATGTCCATTCAAATCTAAATGGCAAATGGATCTAGTGTTCTTCTTTATTCTAGGAATATAATATAATTTGGTATATTATGAAGAGATGTCAAATTTTTCTGACTTAATTAAAAACATAAATCAAATTATCATCTCACCTGCTGCTTCCTGCCAGTGGGAATCCCAGGGTGGGGTGAAGGTCCACATACATGGCGTGCTTGTCTGCCGTGGGATCCAGTCCATCGATGGCGGCCACCAGGGCTGGATCTCCCAGGTAGAAGTGGGGGAATGAAGCCAGGGCTGGGGCACCTGAACATACACAATTTGTTAAATCATTCATACTAGTAGTTTTATGAACAGTAGAATTTTAGGGTATGGGTACCGCCACCCCGGGAACTGTTTATTGGATAATCATCACCCCTGCCATAGGTGTACCCAAGAGGTTCGCTATATTTACATAAAATTGCCGTAGGTAGAACCTATTTGGAGATTATTAAATTGTATGACTTCTCTAAATATATTGTCTATAGCCTAGTTGACAATCACAGTTATAAATTTAAATTTGAACATGCATTATTCAATTTGTGGTCACAATGATTTGTAAGAAATTATATTTCAATAACTTTGGTTCACGAAATGTCAAAAACAAATAATTCAGAAGAGATGCGAGACATCTCTTATTAAAAAGTGAAACTAATCAATGACATTAATACTGAACGCGGGGTAGAAATCTCAAAGTGGGAAGCCAAACACAAGACGATTGTAGCTGTCTCTATTTCTAGTACTTTAGTACTAAACTGCTACACGTCGAGTGAGGTCGTGTCTTACCAGTAAGTAAATTGCATTGCAAAGCGCCAAAATGCCCTCCTGTGTGATAAGAAAATGCTTCAATTACACAGCAAATAGTCGTAAAGGCGAAGGAATAACACTTCATTTGTAAGTACACGCAAATTACTTATTATTATCAATTATAATTAATTTTCATTCATTCCTTCCCTGTCCATTGTGTAACCGAGTAAGAGTATCTTGTTATCTCAGTCACACCCTTAGGTCACACCCGTGATGTGAAAGCAGTATTCGGCGCTAACAAGCCGCCCTACCATATATCTATGACATTCACACATGTACATTCTTTAATTGTCTGTCTTTATCACACAGGAATAAACTTTTGAATTTAGAAATTATACTGAAAACCGCTGAAAACAAAAGAGTGTTGCTTGCTTTCCACATTATATTGTGAGTATGTGAGACTATGGCGAGTCTATTTATAATATATAACGTCATTGAAACTAATAAGTTAATAATCGAAGTATACAACATGCGGGAACTTTTTAAATAATTCCAATAAATGTTTTAAAATATCTCTTGAAATTGACCACAATTAGGCCAGTGAACGCTCAAGCGTGTTTGCAAATTGCCCAAAATGTGGCCGAAACCGCTCCAGTGTATAACTCTCTGGCATGTTTAATTACATAATAAAAATATTAATTTATTTGTTTTCTTCAATATGAAATGAAGTTTATTTTTTAAACTCTTTCCATCAAACCAGTAGAGTTATGGTATTGGACAGTAAAAGAGAAGATAGTGTTACCATAAGCGCAGGGACTGGAGTTGGACACCCCTTTAGGCGGACAGACACCGGAGTCCATGTGGCAGTAGCACTGGTTTTCAGGGTTAGTGTCCGGGGAGTCAAACACATTATCGGGAATAGAGTAGCGGTACGCCTTGATGTTGTTGATAACCTGCAATATATTATTAATCAATATTATCTTTAAATTTCATTTAAATATAAATAATATCTTTAGTCAAACAATACACTAGCAAAAATATTTAAAAAAGATGAAGCTACTTAGCAATTTTATATTTTTACTATGGCAAACATGTGAAAAATCATAGGATGTTATAATTGCGGGATTTGTGAAACTGAAAGCATTATACAGGATGTAACAGCACGTAGCTGAAGGATTTTAACCAGCGATTTCTGAGCATATTTGGAGTACAAAAAGAATCATTTTGCTGTCTGATGATATTTTTTCTCCTGAAAACAAAAATGTATGTTTTTCAGTCATATGTCGTCACTGATCACGATATCGCAATGGATCACGATATTTCATTTGTTACCGTGCTGCTGGAATGAGACAGAGGGCTTATCACGTCACCTGCCAGGTTATACCCGAGTCAGTTGCGACGTGTGATGGAAAAATATTTTTATTGTTTATTGAAAAACAATGTCATTGAATAGTAAAATTGAGTCTACTTCTTTACTCCAAATATGATCAGGAATCACGCAAATATGTTACGGGTACACCCTGTATAAAGGCAATAAAAACATATAAATACAGGCCTATCAAAAAAATAATTAGAAACCATCAGAAATTTACCATTCGTATGGAGACCGTTGGTAAACTAAAAAATAATTATACAGATTTGGATCTGACAAAAATTTTAATAAAAGAAATGCACATTTCAAATATAGATATTTTAATTATTAAATAATTTTGGTACCTACTTTATTTGCTTGTCTGACACGATTTGATACTTTTCTGTTCCAATTTTGAAAATTAAATGTTAATTGAAGTTGATTAAATTAGGTATGCCTAATGCATTAGTATTAGTTGATTAAATTAGGTATGCAGAAATATTTCACATCAAGCATGCACGCTTGGACAAACGAAATTAGTATATGTAGTATTTGTAAATATATATTAAGTTCCAATGTCTCTCAAAAGATGTTGTTCGGATAAGTAGTTTTAAGGTGTCTCAATAGATGTCATTTTATTTTATTTTATTTTATTTATTTATTAACAGAAACAAACAGTACATTATTTACATTGGTGAAAAAAGTTTACAGTTAATAAGTGTATTTCAAGTTAGGTACCTATGATATGTTTCATTGAAGTATCTTGTTTATATTAAATTTTTACCGGGTGATGTGCGTTGTGGGAGGGGGTGTGTGTGTGAGTATGTTTGTGGATGTGAGAAGTGGTGATGTATGTATGTATGTATGCGCCTTGAATAATTTACATTACTGACATGATGCTCTTTTTAAATTTGGGAAGTGAATCGGAGAAAATGTCGATATTAGAATTTAGACAAACATTATTTAAAATATGAAGAGCACGGTTAATTGGCGAATTAGTTGCTGCATTTGTTTTATAATTAAGCGTGTGGAATAATTCTGTATGGCGTGTACGTCTTAAGGGTATGTTAAAATTAATTAGGGAAAGAAGTTCGGTACAGTTGATGTTATTATTTAAAATTCTGTGTATAAATGTTACATCAGCTATTGTTCTCCTTTGTTGCAAAGTTTGAAATGTGCATCCAAAGTTATTGTTGAATTTGAAGGCAAGATATTTTATAAATTTGTGTGTTATGTTATGTCATTGGTAGTGTTACAAGCTAGAGACAACTGTCAGACGTTTGAATCTAATATCCGAACGGTTACGAAGATATCCAATCATATCCGATTTACAGGCGGTCAACTTAAGTGAGCAATTCCCTCGCCACAGATTAACAAAGAGCGTTCTTAAAACGGACGTCAAGTCCAGTTAGACATTCATTATAAAAATGATATGTTAATAAACAAAATTCGTAATCTAGATGAACTGAAGTATTATTGAAATCATCAGAATTCTATTAACAATCAGAGGAATTAACACTACACCACAGAACTTTTAATCTACTCAATGTATGTATATAAAACTCAAAATATGCTTGGGAGTATATGAGATGCCTATGCGTTGCTAAACCATTCATCCGATTTTGATCAAACTTTGGGGATTTGATGTGTGCATGCCCGCGATGGTTTCTATAAATAATAGTGAGTTCTGGCATCATTTTTTTTTTTTTTTTTTATTTTTTATATGTAATACCGCACAAGAGTCCCAACTGCTCCCCTCTGGAGCCAGTGCGACTATGGCATCCCCAATTGGGGTATGTTGTGAGGCTGATGATAGGGGAGGGGAAGGAGATGGGGAAGAGGAAGGTGGGGAATTACCTGGCTATTCAGATCTGGTCACTAAACACGGCTTAAGCCATTTCAAGCAACGTTTCAATTCTGAATGGTGATCTTTCACCAGGGCGATGCTGAGAGTATCTTCCACTCTGGAACGTGCGCAAATATACTTAATAAATTATTTTAAATGACTTATTGTGAAAAAACACAAATTAATCAAATAAAATTTTGCGCACGCCGGGATTCGAACCCGCGGCCTCCCGTTTCATTGTCCTGAATCCTACCACTGGACTATGGAGGCCGTCAGAAATTCGCCGTCCGTCAGAGGCATCATGAAATTATGCGTTGCTATTGTTGCTAAATATTCATCCGATGCAATGAAACTTTGGGGAGAATCGATGTATGCATGCTCTAGATGGTTTCTATTTATACTGTGAGCTTTGGCATTATGAAATTTATATAAAAAAAATGTAATAGGTGGTACGCGAGCTGTTTGAAAGCTGAATGTGCCAGGACTGAATGTAAGGAATGCGGGAGGGGGGAGGGGAACTTGGGAGGGAGAAACAATTTCTTTATTAAGTGGCATAGCAACGCATGCCGGGAATCCGCTAGTTTTGATAAAAAATTGTTTTTAATTATAATAAAATATGTAGATATTCATTAAAAAAGGTTACCTCAACATCCTTCTCGTAAACGAACGGAAGCCTGCGACATAGTTCCTTGTTGAATATCCACAGCTTTTGTAACTTGTCAACCATGGTGGGGGGAAACATTGTTCCATCGGAGGCATCCACTCTGGAAATAAAAATAAATTAGCCGAATTTTCTTTATGGAAAATCAGAACAAATAAAACGTCATGCTAAGATTTCATTTGTCTATTTTCTGTAGGTTCGTACCCTAAAGTTCTAAAAACGAATATAATAAAAAACTAGTAGTAAACTAGCACTTAAAAACCCGCTCTGCAGGTTTTTGCTGGTAGGCCCTGCGGTTGACTTTTGGTTCGGTGTCGCCCAGTTTAAGTGTGGGTGACCATTGACCATTTTATAAATCTGATAGGAACTGGTTCCAAAAATAGCCGGTTCCTCGGATCCAGGCACCTGGACAAAGTAATCGCGACAGTGACCGCGACCCACAGTCGAGCTGTTGAACGAGTTGTAGAAGCGACCCATTCTCATGTGACAAATGTCAACATGTTGGGTGAATGTCAACAAGTGTATATATGTTGGGCGCGCATTTGGTGTATTTTCCGACTACGCACCAGTGCCGAGGGGATCAATGACGCTAGTTCCTCGGAGCATCTTCCATTGATATACCGGTAGAACAAGGACAGCATTCCCATCCGACGCCTGTGCTCTAAAGATCGCAACCCGTTTGTTAAATTAGGAGAATCTATCAGACAGACCGCCCGTTTCTGCACAGTCGAGAGTTTTTGGGGCTCCAGACCAGAGGTGTCTGCCAAATTCTATATTTTGCCACATTAGGCCTATCTTAGGCCACATTTTGGTAGGTGGACACTGCATTCGAAAAAATATACTTTGGGAACACTGAGTGTTGTGTGACATATTCCCCATGTATAACTAAATTTAAGTTTTTTTTTTTGTGAGTAACTAGGGTTAGGGTTACTTCAGGGGGCGCTAGAGAAAATTTGATCAAACGCAGGCCGCGAAACGGGGACCTTTTTAACCCATTGGCCACGAACCCCCGCAGCCTGCCGGGTGTGCAACTCAGGTACTTAACCACAAACTCCGGCGTGCCCCAGGGCTAGAGTAGGTCCGCTAAAAAACGGAAAACGAACTCGACAGTGACGTTTTTTAATAAAATTTTAAATGCCAAGCGCTCTGTAGGTAATTAATCATTAATTTCATAGAATTGACGATACTATGTTTCTTTGGTTTTTTCCCTGATATTTGCGTTCCAAGTTTTATATGCAGCCAGCCGCCATTAATTTATTCAAAATTGCGAGTGGTTCTAGGATTTTGGTAGTGACCCTGAACGTCCCTGATTGCTTTGAGGACTATCATACCAAATTACTTTATTAGTTATTAGTATACATATATGTAAAAAAAATATATATATTATTGTTCGATTTATGAATATTATGTTTTTTTATAACTTTTTGAATAAAAATGAGGAAAAAAACTTATAACTAATACTTAAAAAAGAGAAGGTTATTTTTGTATCCTTATTTACAAATATATGTATTTTTTTTAATTTTTAATTTTTATGTTTTTCTTTACCTTAATCCAATATGTAAACAAATTTAAAGAAATTAATTCTTTTGAATTTACGGTTCAAAAGTTACAATAGATTTAGTACACCAAAGCAGGTTTTCAATTTTTGGTACAAAAATAATTCAGTGGTGAAGGCCAATTTTTTAGCTCATTAATTCTGTGGCCAATGGGTTAACAAACAAATCAAAACAGCATAATACCCTAAAAAGAAAGCACTATAAAAAAGGACGCTGTTCATTGATTTGATCGTCAATTGTCGTTCGATGATTTGATCGTCAATACCATGTGACTTAGGAACGAAACATGTTAAACCTGGTCAGTGTGTGTGACTATAAGGATATTTGAGTAGTGTATTCAAATCCATTTAACACAACAATTCAGCACGATTAAGTAAGATTAATTTAGGTCCAAATAGATTCGGTTGCTAGGTTAAGTGAGGTTAGGTTTGGTTAGGTTAGTTTGGAAGAGAAGGGATTAGTTACCTAGTTATATTTAATTAAGTTAATTAGTTATATTTAATTAGTTAAGAGGTTAGGTTACCTGTTGCACTCGTCCGTCCCCCAATGTGGCAGTCTGTTTTGGCCATTATACCGGTCGATGATGGCAAACTTCCTCATGTCCCTCTCTCCTGTATTCATGGTCACCACATCCGCGCCGGTTCCATTGCGCTGTTGAACCAAAGAAACACACAATATTAGATAGGTTATTCTATGTACTTATATGACAAAATTAATTATATAATGATACTTTTCATGATCGAAGATGGAGAACGTTTTTTTTTACATTACCTCTACGCAGGTGGCCCTGAGAAAAATAATTTCCTTCAGGGCCTATGTCATCTTAGGGGATGCTGTGTAGAGGGTCTTTTTAAGGAAAGGGAGGAGAGGAAAGTTCTGGGAAGAATAAAGGTATGAGTGATGGGTAGGAATCTGGAGGTTAGTGTGCCCAGGGGTGACGGAAGTATAAATCTGTCCCTCCTACTGCGGTGCAAGACGATGGGTTTTGAGAATCCGGCTGGAGAGATCAAAAGGCTTTCCTCAACCAGTCTCTCTCGATCCGGTCAATCAGGGGGTCGGTGCAACCGCCGCAAAGACCTAGACCAACCTCACCACATTGCACCACTGTTATTTAGAGGTGTTGATTATCAAATAAATGGTTCCAGGGGCAGAGAAATACCCATTTCTGTCTCCCAAATTGAAAAAAAGGTAGACTTTACAACAGGTGGTCATTTCAGTTTCTTTTTTGAAAAAGCTTTTCAGTTTCCCAATAGAAAAAGTTACAAGCAACGTAAATGGCAAAGACCGAGACAAACTGAAATATCATTGAACGTAATGAACGACTCTTGTTATCAATATGTAATCGACCATTGTTCTAAATGGCTAAGACTGCAACATGCAACAGTCGCAAAGAACAATAATTTTATTTACCAGCACATGGCATGGCTAATCACTCAACCACCATCCGAAAAACACCTCTCCAATAGAAGCATCTCATCCTATGAAGAGTTTAATCTACAAGGTAATAAGGGGCCGTTCAAATACCACGTAAGCAGATTTTTTGCAATTATTAACCCCCATCCCCCTCCTCAGCAAAAGTAAACAAAGCTCTTACCCCCACCCGTGCTTACGTAAACATTGGTAAATGGATTCAATGTGATCTGGTTTCTTTGTTGATTCATGAGCAGCAGTTATACCTAAGTCTAGAAATAAGGAATAGGCTTGGTATAGAGGACTTTAAGATTTTTTTAAACTTTCTAATAATTTTTGGTATAGCTGTAGGTATTCGGATACTACGCCGGAGAGGATGGACGGCAAACTCAGCAGAAGGTTTAAATATGTTTAATGGGGAAACAAATTAAATACGTGTAAAATGCAAAGTCGATAAGATTCAGTACAGCGTGTTCGCGAGGGAGCGAGTCGGTCGTGTCGGAGCGAGTGAGTGATTGAGTAATCTTCCTCCGTTTATATAGGTGATGATCCCTTTGTTCTCGTTTCCATGGTGGGGGTAAAGCGTCTGGACCTCGAACCCGCAGGATCGCTGACGGTGTCATTTTATTTATTATTTTAGCACGAGTACAGTATTTCGTCTACCCGGTTATCATTGAATGAATATTTTGCAATGCCTTTGCCTGATCAGCGGTTTTCGTCTCGGGTGTCATTGATCGATATTTAAATTTGTGTTTCGTAATGCATTGCTGTCTGATTGTTGATTCAGCTTTCTTCGCATTCCCGCTCGTGTTGATTTTATGGTTTTGAGGTCGGCATCCTGCAAAGGTATTTAGCTGCGGTGGCAAGCTGCTACATAACTTAGATTTGTCTATTTGAAACGAAATTTTAATCCATTCAACTTTGGCAAAAGTGGATCCATGATAAACCAAACATTAACTTACAACGCGTCAAATCGTCAATCGTACCGAAACGAAACAATAGATTGGCGGCAGAAATTTAAACAAGTGAATAGCGCGCGGTAATTCTTGTACTCGGGTCTAAGCGAGTAAACGTATCCATTATTTTCAGGAATCCCCGGAAATGCATTTTGTTTTCGAGTACAGACAAGTGGGGTTGCCATATGTGTTCAAACCAAAATCGACAATATTTTGTAGAAAATCCGAAAAAGTAAAATAAAAATATTGATGCCGCTGATGTAATCACCATCCAGACTCCCCCACCCACCATGTCATCAAAAATAAGCAAAGAAAAGACCCCCCGTCCCCCGGTAGTGCTTACGTAATACTTGAATGGCCCCTAAGAATTAAGAATCCAAACTCATGTCACTTACAGTGGCCAATAACCCAAACTCCTCCATGGGCGGGATCTGGCTGGCCATCGACAGGAAGGGTTTGGCCAGGTCGACCAGGTCGTCCTTATAGCCCCAAAGGAAGCGGTGAACGGGCAGGGTACGGAAAGCCTCGGCTTGAAGTGTCTTGAAAAGGGTGGATAGTCCCACTTTTGCCATGTAGTATGAGTCCTTCACCATGGCTATCGCACTCTGGAACATAGAAACACATTAATAGTTGCAACAATCAGCTGGTTGGCGTGTGGAAAAGAAATGGGAGTTATTATATGGATACACGGGAAACATTTAATAGGCATTTTGTATTTTAAAAACACTTTGTAACTATGTATTAGATCACTATTTCAGTAACCTGAAAAGGAAAATAATGCAGTTTAATATGAAGCTATTTCGTTCAAAATATGGATAATTTGACTTATTTTCTTCTTATCATGTTTTACCAAAAAAAACATTTAAATTGGTTGGTTTTTAGGATAGTTTTTCAATAATGTTTTTGATTAGAATCTATTTTTAGGTTCTTAAGTTAATAATTTGGGTTAAATAAGAGATGAAAAAAAACTAACCTAAAAAAATAAGGTGTTGGGCGTGCTATACACAGTATATAATCCAGTAATCCGAACATTCCAATAATCCAGCACCCTCTGGTTTTTAATAGTGCCGGATTAGTGAGATTATACTGTATAATAATATAATGTGCTTATTAACTGAGTCCCATGTGTATATGCATATTTACCAAAGTGGGTGACAGACCGGAGCATGCGCAGACATGATATTGTTGATGGCGGTTGTCTTAAGATTGGAAGACTACCAAATACTGGTGTGTTATCTTTATTTGATCAAGTACAAATAAAGTTTCTTTCTAATCTACCAATTTCAGTGATAGTCTAGCAATAGTCTGTTGTTCTTACCAGCAAGGGCAGGTTAGGCACAACCACCTTATCATACTGCGCCCCCACAGAGCTGTCGGGCATCATTTGGTAGGAGTGACGGTCCTGGTAGGTCAGAGTCCCATTGGCGTTGAACACCGTGTTCACTCTGGTCAGAGTTTCTCTGAAAAAATAACATTAATTTGGTTAGCATTGTAAATGAAAAAAAATGCTCAGGATTCCATGGACAGCCAGAAGCACAAATGTGTCCATCCTGGAAGAGCTAGGCATCCACAATAGGATATCTATCTGTCTACAATGTATCTTAAGATATTTGGAAACGTTGCTCGCCATAGGACTCCAACTTGGAGATACTCATAGTCACTGACAAAGTAGAAGGCAGAAGAAGCAGAGGAAGGTCATCAATGGAAATTGAAGTAGGGGGTCAGGATCCTCAGCGATGAGGAACCTACTTGAGAAGAAGTAAGTTTATAATACAATGAGCGAAATCAGGGGAACTGTGGCATCCCCTTTTGGATTGGAACTGGTCACAAAATGAAAGGCATGAGTGGCAAATAAAGAGATATAGAACTACAGATCCAGCATCACAAACTTCCAGAACATCGGTGTTTGTGACTCTTCATGATGCAGAGGCTGGTGAAGAGTGGAAGACCTTGGTTCATCGGGTCTTTTGGAGTGTGGTTTACGATTCTCATCAACGAGGCAATGACTAAACAGGAAGTGAAATGAACACTAATACAAAAACCAACCTGTAAAGGCAAAGTTTTTTTAAACATAATACATTATTTATTTTCAATTTTTGATGTAGTTGCCCATCTGTAGCGCCGACCAGCTGCCAATTTCAAAGAAATGCTCCTGTGAGCACTTGTGTATGCGTGAGTGCGACCAAAAGCTAAATCCGAATTTTATAGGACCGAAATTAATTTCGCAATTAACTGCTGTAAATTTTTAAATAGTGTCATCTAGAAATGTGCATAGGTCCGCGTGTTTATATGTGAGTGCCACCAAAAATTGATAGAAAGAAATGCCATTAACAACGATTCTATCTGCCAAGTTTCAGCTGGATTGGATGTCGGGAAGTAGGTTAATTTCCACTTCCAAAATTTGCATTCATTCAAGAAAACAAAATCGAAATTCAAAAAGATGTATTTAACAAACAAAAATTCGAGTGCGGTTTACACGCGGTAAAAGCGAAACTTTACCAAAACAATCTCAACCAATACTAAAGCGACCAATGAGCGCAGACCTAGCGTAATTTCCGTTTCGTATCTCAACCAATAGGAGCCTTTAAAAGTGACATCATAATCAAAGCAGGTGCAGTAATCGTCATTTCCGTTTCATCCGAAATCCAAATCATAGTGGTGCTATAGAAGTTTCACTTCAAAAACATGCAGTAATACTCAATAACCTGGTAGCATAAAAACACAATTTTGACCTAGTCCAATTCAGGGTCACGTCACAGCCAATCATATCATTCACTAATCCCAACCGCCGTGCCAATAATTATCAAACAAATTAAAATAAACGTTTGGGTTATCCATGATTTGTCTATTATACTTATCAATTATTTTTCTAATTGGTATCGACAGTGTGTTTACTGTGGTAATTTATAAATCGTGTGCAACGCAATGAATGACTGGCGTCAATTATAAGTGCAATGATTCCAATTCTAACCCTCCGACACATGCACCAATGAATGAGATTCAGAAAATAGACAAAACATTTCAGAATGTTATTGACGCATTAAAAAATAATGATCCTATAATAAGATTTCTTCTTTATAAACAATATCTTTATCTTGCTTTATTTGCACTTTACTGAAATTCATAACATATCAATCAATCCATTTATTAACTTAACAAGCCTTCTGTTTTTTTTTTTTACATTAGCTCCACACAGGAGGCCTTTAGGAAAATAATTTTCCTCAGTATGTCATCTTTGAAGATGGTGTATGGAGGGTTTTTTTGAGGAGAGGAAGGAGTGAACATGGATCTTGAAGAAACCCATGTTGTAGGAGGGAGGAAACACAGAGGCCGGCAAATCATTTCACAGCCGAGATGTTGAACTCAAGAATGAGTCGTAGAAACGTCCAATTCTCATGTGATAAATGTCAACTATGCCTGTGCTCTAATGATTGCAATCCGTTTGTTTAGTAAAATAATCTAGCGTTTTATGCGCAGAGTGGAGGGTTTTTTCAGGTATTTTTGGGCTCCAGACCAGAGGGGGCTGCCAAATTCAACCGTGGATCGCACTTGTGATTTGTATAGAGTTCGCAGTTGTGTAATATTAAAGTATCTGCGGGCCCAGTTTTTGTGAAGCTAACTTAACTCTGGCTTCGATGGAGCCCGCATATCTGAGCTGGTCACTTAGAGTTAAACCAAGCATATCAATGGAGGGCCTGTTTGGGAGATTGCTTCCATTGAAGGAGACTAGATTTTCATTTCGATCCCTTTTAGACGTAATCAAACACGATTGAGTCTATGAAACATTAAATTCAACGAGATTATTTTTAACCAAAGAGAAAACACTCTCGAGATAACCGTCCATTCTTTGTTTGTTGTTATGACTACAGCCGCCCCGGGAATCATTTATTGGATAACCAACACTCCTGCCATAGGTCACCCCAAGTGATTTAACAGGGGTGACCAGGTTAATGGAGTGAGGTTGGTATAGGTCTTGGCGGCGGATACTTTTGCCCACCTACTGTTTGACGGGTCGGATTGGGTGAGACTGGTTGAGTGAGACTTTCTGACCTCTCCAGCCAGACTCTCTCAACCCACCGCCTTGCACCGCAGTGGGAGGCATGGATTCATACATTAGTCACTCCTGAACACACTGACCTTCAGATTTCTATCCCCCCTCATACCTTTTTCCTTCCCAGAACTACCTCTCCTTCTTTCCCCTAAAAAGATCCTCCACCATTCTGAATCGAAACATTGCTTGAAATGGCATTAGACGTGTTTGGTGACAAGATTTAAATAATCCAGCACTTCCTGATCTTCTTTTTCCCCATCTTCTAAACATATACCATGATCCCACTGGTTCTGGGCAGTTAAAACTCTTGTACACTATGCACAACCAAAAGCAATGATGCACAATGATTAATGATTAAAGAAATAACAGTACAATAACGATTCTTTTCCTGTGTAACGAACGAGAACAAAATAAGTTTCAAATTCTCCAAAATAGGGCAATGAGAATTTGGCGAAATAGATTTTCAAAAGTAAATAAAATGTTAAAGGTACTAAATTGGCTAACCGTGAAACAGATAGTGACCTTGAACACGATGATATTTATCCATAAAACAGTAAAAAACCTGTTACCAAAATACTTATCAAATAAAATTATATACAACAAGGACATTCACAGACATAACACAAGGACGTTCAAGGAAATCAGGCTGCAAAAAAGGAACAATGCAAATAAGCGGAATAGTTTACTGTACAAGGGGATGAAATTTTATAACAAGCTACCAGAAACTAAGTCCACACCAATTGGAAGGTTTAAGATGTATTGAAGGAGCTACATCAAACTGGAAAAATATAGTATGCAATATGTAATGTTATAATTAATTAGCAATTTGTAACTAAAATATATTGATATAAATAAAGAAGTATGATTCTGACTCACTTGTAAACGTACGGTCCCACGTCCTCGACTCTGAGTTTCTTGTCTGTGCCTGCCATGAAGGCCTCCAAATTGGTGTAGTTGAAGACGTGAACCTTCATGATGGGATGCACGGGGGGCTTGCTCCACATCTCAAAGGCCTTAGAATTATTCACCAGTATCATGTTCTGCAAACAGACGAATTAATTATTTTAAAAGAGAATTGGCAAATTTAGGCTCACTCCTCAAAATAAATAATTTGTACACAAATGAACAGATATTTTTAATCAGAACTTACAGTTACTTTCACGGCTTATCTCAAATTTATATTCGTTTGGAGTTATACTGTCTTGAAAGCAATGAAAAAGGCTTATAAATATAATATTGGATTGAATCACCGATAAAATGTTGTATTTGTTAGCCTTTCTTGAAAGATTTGAGTTTGTTTATTTAAAAATATTTACATATTCGTATTCATATTGCGTAAAGAGAAAAACAACTACATAATTCATCACTGTCAAAAGAGATTTTCCCTCAAATAATTAAACTCGTGCCATCTATGAAAAGGAAGATTATGAATTCTTTTAAGTATCACCTTATTTTAACATTATACAAGATAACTTTCAAGGCAGTATATCTCCGAATGAACAGATAATTCGGCTGTCCCAAGGTAGAACACCAAATTAGCCATTTTAATATATTTATTTTGCATATTTGGACATTTTTTTTACATCAGCTTCCACAGTTAGACCCTTTGAAAGTGAAGACTGGGATATACTCATATAGTAGTACAATCGTTCTAGTATTTTCTGTCTTTTTCGTTTTCATACAAGATGTGTGAGAAGTGAGAAGGATAATTTTTCACCCATGACGTATTCCTCTTTCTGGGAATACTAAATAAACTGATTTGGCGGTCTGCACTGTTAAAGACAATGGCAATAAATAAATTTGATCCCACAATACAGGTTGTCCGGGGATAAAGTGCATTAACTTCGGGAGGTGATTCTACATGATGGTAGGAGTAAAAAAGATTAACAACTTTTTCCGAAATTCCAACATTTTTTTTCCCATACAAAAAGACGTACCTACTAAAAATCCTCATTGTGAGGTACGATCTTACTTGCCGAGAGCCTGCCAAGCACGATTGTGGAAACATTGCATGGTTGTGATTGGCCCGTATCGTAACAGCGGAAAATAATGAAGCTGGCTGCACACACCGGACTAATTTTATCTTTTTACAAAAAAACTACCCCATTTCGAAAAAAGTTATTTATACTATATACTATCATGCAGAATCACCTACCAAAGTACATGCACTTTACCCCCGGACACCCTCTATAAATAACACAGATTTTTCAATTTTTTTTATAGAACTTCACACAGGAGGCCCTGAAGAAAATAATTTCCCTGAGTGCCTACGTCATCTTTGAAGATGCTGTGTGGAGAGTCTTTTAGAGGAGAGGAAGGAGTGTATATGGGTCTTGAAGAGAACCCATGGGAGGAAACACAGAGGCCGGCAAATCGTTCCACAGCCGGGCTGTTGAACTCAAGACTAGTTTCCATGTGACAAATACACGTTTTCTCGATCAAAAAGATTAGGTACTTATAATTTTTTGGACTGAAAAATCAAATAAACTCATTTTTAGCACAGGACATGACAATTTTCAAAAGATTGTATTGTCGCCATATATATCTCCCTCTAGCACATGTTCCCTCATCCTACACTCATCCAACTATCCAATCACCTGTCCCTGTCTAACAGTGTATAGCCAATATACCCACATGTGTGACATTTACAGCAATAAATTATGGTACAAGTAGTCTGTAAAAGAAGCCTGTGCAATAATCAACCTTGGTGCATTTAATTCGAATACATATACCTATTATATGCTTGTGCAGTGATTACACCAGCTGTGTCCCTCGAGATCATAATATCGATTCACCATAATACAGTATCAGAAAACAGGAGGTAAATCAATCCTTTACAATTATGCATATCAACTCTCACAGAATTGTGTCAACTTGAAAAGTTTGTAATTATAGATTACAGTCCACATTAGAAATAAAAATTACAAATTGATTTGCAGAGAATATATGCAACTACAGATCGGCTTTATTTTATTTGATCTTCTGTTAGTTTGAGTCATACTTATGGCAATACCAGATAATAACAGACATATATATGTATATTTTACACGCGTCAAATCACAAGTTAATCAATAACCATATCTTGTTATTTATTATTTGCGTAAATGTTTTGATGTGTTGCAAAAATTGTTATTGTGCGTAAACGGCATGTTCATGTTATCAGAAATAATACCTGACTTGCAAATAAAGCAGATACGTAAAACACAGTTAGCTTGAGAAATTCCGAAAATGGTAATTTTAATGGAATTTTTTTGTATTTTTGTTTTTTTTTTTTTTAAATTTATTTTAAGAATCAGGCAAGGAGTGTTTGTTAAAAAAGAGTTGTATGGTATTCATTCTATTTGCGTTGGAATGCGGAAGATGGTGCGATAATAAGTAAGTAATTTAAAATTTTCAAAGGTTGGATCCGTTATAACATCTTCCAATTTCTTGAACAGCCTTCTCACCATCTGATTTGCAGAACTGCTTGCAGTACTGCATGCAGAGTCTCTGCAAATCAGATCGTTTGTAGGCAAAACTAACTAACTAACCTCGCTGATCTCAACACAGGAGTTCCTAGTGAAACAAGCGTGGCGCATCACCAATGTAATTTAATTAATAAAGATGAATAAATAAAAAAAAACATTCCGCAGGGGTAGGCAAAGAGGAAGGACCACCAAACAACTCGCTCTTAGCACACACTCCTTGCCTTATTCACATTCATGCACCGTCTCATACATTCTTCTTCTTTGTGTGCCTTATCAGATCCCCCCGACGTTGGCGATCCCTCTTGAAAAGGTCTCTCTGTCTTGCGCTGCCCGGAATAGCTCCTCCACACTTCTAATACCGGTTCACTCTCGCATATTTCGCAGCCAAGACATTTGTCTCCTACCAGGTCCTCGGGGACCACACTTCTAATGCCTTTTCTTGCCTTTCAATATTAAATGGAGCGAGTGATACTTCTCCCCTCGAAGTATATGACCCAGATATGAAATTTTCTTGATTTTAATTAATGTAAGCAGTTCTCTATCTGCTCTGAGAATTTCTGTGTTGGTGATCATGTCGTTCCATGGGACCTTGAGCATTCTCCGGTGAAGCCACATTTCGAAAACCATCCCTCATACATACTCTTCTATAATTCTCACTCTTAAAATAGCCCGAGTCAAGTATCTGATTCACTTGGTCATACCATGTCTTGCTCGGGTGTCCCCGACTTCTTCTACCATTCACATTTGCGTCATATATTCTCCTTACTCCTTTCTACGTTCATTTGCTCCACATGCCCAAATCATCTGAGCAACTGGTAGGTACCAGCACTCCGTTGCGGACTGCTAGCTTCGCTTAAAAACCACCAGCCAAATCATTAATAACAATTCGGTAATAATAACAATTCGATAATAATAACAATAACATCCTGTTGACAAACTGCTTTATTGCGGTTTAACGGGATTGTATCTTGAAACAATAAAAAATAAATTAAAAAAATTCGGTGATAATAACAATTCGCTAATAATAACAATAGGCCATTTGCATCACATTTCTTTTTAAAAAAATCGGTTTAGGCAAATATTCTAAGACATTCTGTATTTTAAAATTTTTTTTAATCGTATTTTTGAAACTCTGGCGATTTTTTGAAAATGTCAATCCGAAAAATCAGACCATTTTTTATAAACCGGAAAAACGGGACATAATTTTATGGGTGCCAAAAAACGATAATTACCTAGCCGAAAGTAATTTAAAAAAAAGAACGATTTCCACACGAATAGCAATAAATTGTAGGGGGTTCCCTTCCTAAAATCTGTAAAAACACCGCCATCTTTATCAAAAAATCAAACAAAAGGATAAGTTCGCATGGAACAAACAACAAATCTAGTGAACGTTAAACGTAAATTCAAAAATTCGCCGGAAATCAAAGTGTTGCCATATAAAAAAAAAATTAATCAGTGTGGAATTTTACAAAATAAAGTCCTTATGACATCCATGCAAGTGGCCTATTCGGTTGGTGGTTTAGCATCTGTCATGCAAGCAGTCCTACAAATCGGATGGTGAGTAGACCCTATTAAACAACATGCTTGGAACTTAAGCTCCAGTGGTAGAAACATTCTCAAATAATAGATGTTTTTAAAAACTTACTGATATTAAAGTGGTATTGAAGGCGTCTGTGAATAAGAAAGTTATGGTTCCAATAAGGCTGAGAAGGAAGATCACTACCAGGGATGTCATCACTGTGAACAAAAACAGATAAAATGTGGTGAAAAATTGGTACAAATAATGGATTGGGGCAACCGCAGACGTCATATTTTAAATCGACGAACCTTTTTAACTAGGTACCTAATTAAACTTTCAATATCTATATTTTTATATCAAAAACTGTGAAAATCATAATCACAATTAAAAATAATAATAAATAACATTTTTTGTTCAGGTGAAGCCTAATTGTGATGAGACATTATAATTTAAAATAAAAAATAATTTAGTAAACACCATTTTTTATATCATCGTTGCACGTACAAAATAGCCTACGTGAATTTTAGAACATTAGGATTATTAATAGCAGGGGTGCCCGGGTTCATGGGGTGAGGTTTGTCTAGGTCTTGGAGGCGGGTGACCAGGACACACTGAACCCCAGATTCCTACCCACCCCTTAAACCCTTTTCCTTCCCAAAACTCTCTTCTCCTTCCCTTAAATAAACCCTCCACACAACACAAACATCCCCAAAGATGACATAGGCCCTGGGGGAAATAATTTTCCTCAGGGCCTCCTGTGTGGAGCTCATGAAAAAAAAAACTTTAAAAAAATTACTGACATTTTAATTTTTTTTTTAATTTTTTTTTTATTGTAGAGTTACATTTGACACCTTGTTTATTATAAAAGTGTTTGTTAATTATATCAAATGTTCATTAAAACTGACAATTTCATGCGAACAGGATTTTTTTTGCGCACTCTTTACTCTCTTTGCTGCTCTTTAATTTCTTTGGGCAAGCTAGTGTGTTATAAATAATATATTAGGTTCTTACATATGAAATTGGCGTTTTGTATGGGAGGAACTTTGTATGGGAGCTTATGGGAGTTTTATATGGGAGCATTTTCACCTTCCTAATTTGCTTCAAGTGGATTAAAACTGTTTTATCACTAACACCGCAGCCTGCAGCTAACTCGGACGTGGTTTGCGATGGATCCGCTTCCACAATAGCCTTCAATTCTTCATTATCAACTTTGGTCTTCGGCCGTCCACGCGGCTTGTTCTGCAGGTCGAAATTTCCAGAACGAAAACGTTGGAACCAAAAACGCACTTTTTTCTTTTCATACACATCATTTATCCTTAGAGCCGTTTCTGCAGCACTGGTGCCACGGTGGAACTCGTACTCGTAAATAAAGCGATATTTCAAGTTTTCCATTTTGTAAACTAAGTGACGCAAAGAAAAAAAACAATTAAGGAAAAAACAAATGAATTATAATTTTCGAAACACAAATACATGTGTACATGAGTAAATAGCTGTATAAATTTGAATTTGGAATTCCTAGCCAAAGAGAAGATATTTGAGATCAAAGTTGCCAGTACGGCAAAACGTCAATTTCATATGTAAGGACCCAATATTATGCTTTCACAGTGGGTCGCAAACAATGGGCTGAGCTCCAATGGAGAGATGATGGAGAGGTTGGGGAAGGTGGAGGAATGGAAAGAGAGTACTCTTAATCAATGGGGAACAACCTAAGTATTGGACATTTATTTGGGCTTATTTAGTTGTTATCACTTTGCTATTAATGTTTCTATGTATTTAATCTAACTCTAAATTTTAAATATTTAATGTAACTCTTATGATTCTGCATTAGATTAATATTATTAATATCATTCTCAGTAATAATATTATTATTATCAGATGCTTCGTGTTTCTTAAAAATAAAAATAAATATTCATCCTACACATGCAGCTAAGTCAATAGATGTCGCATATTAAATTAAATTATTACATTTACGATTATTAGGTATCATTTCCAGTATTAGTAGTATGACCACACACAATAGGAGATAAATTATTTTAATAATCTGATAATGTTGTGTGTATTGCCTCATTACATCCCTATAGGACTTGTTAGAATATTTTATACATCTCGCTACAGTGAGGTGGAAAAGAGAACTGGTTTATTTCAGATGAGTATTTTTCAATTCCGATGGATCTAAAATCGATCAAAATATATAATCAGATTATCATTATGTAAGTACCTACCTCATGTATGGTTTATTTATTATATTTGGTACATTTATATTTATATCACCTAACACATATTTTACTGTGCCTGTCTCGTTAGGGATATCCTTCGTCGAGACAGGCTAGCAGATAGTTTACAAATAACATATATGAACAATAGATTCATTTGTAAGTTCATTGTTCAGTTGGAAACAAAAATATTTTACAGAAAACCAAGTTGATTGGATACAATATTAGGATTGGAGAACTATTAATTTAGATTTGGGTGACCTTTGACCTTTGTTGATGATCCATCGTTGCATCAAGATTTTAAATTTGTTTAGATTTTTTACCTGTCCTGTTTTAGGTTAGTGACCAATATGAGTGGAGATTGTGATGTGATTTTCGGCAACCATTGCGTACAAGTAAATCAATTTTAAGAAAAGTGAAATTTTGGGAATTTTTTATCCTTTATTTTTACGCGAACAACAAAAGTTGACTATAAAAATTGTAATACATTTGCGTAATGACATACATGTGTGTTTTTTTCGGTATTTTAGTTAGAAAAAATGTAAGGTGAGCCATATTTAAAACTTTTTTATGTGTAGGTACATTAAAAATATATGATTCAAAATGTATGACTGTTTCAAATTATAAAATTTGAAAACGTATTTTATCACCTTTCTAAAACAGTTTTTAGTTTTCGGATCCGTTCAGAAATATTCCATTTATTTGTATTTTATTACAAAGAGGAAATATGTTGATCTTTCGACAAAATACGAGGCCTGAGGGGTTAAGAGTTCGAGCGTGTTCAGTGAGTTTTGTGTATTTTCGTAAAATTTACTTGCATTATAAAAAGATGAGTTAAAATTGTTTTTGTGTAAATTTGTCGAAATTTGTTAAAATTGTTTTTGTTGTAGGTATCTATAAGTACATATGTTATCTTCAACGAACTAACTAACTAACCATCCGCAGGGGTAGGCAGAGAGGACGGACCGCCAAACAACTCGGTCTCAGGCACACACTCCTTGCCTCGTTCACATTCATACATCGTCTCATACATGCTCTTCTATTATTCTTGGCATGGCCCGACTCAAGTATCTGATTCACTTGGTCGTGCCATGTCTTTCTCGGGCGTCCCCGACTTCTTCTACCAGTCACATTTTCGTCATATATTCTCCTTACACTCCTTTCTTCGCTCATTCGCTCTACATGCCCAAACCATCGGAGCGTTCCTTTCTTGATCTTACTCATTACGCTTACATCAGCCTTGCATTCTTTGCGGATCTCCGCGTTTCTCACACGATTATACATAATTTTTACCACGCATACGCCTCAGGGATCTCATTTCTACAGCATTCTGTCTACTTTCACCCTTCCTCTGCCAGTTTCATGCCTCACTGCCATACATTAGGGTAGGTACCAGTATTCCATAGTGGACGGCTAATTTCGCGTCTTTGGACAGTTTTTTGTTGGTGCCAACGGCGTTCAGTCCTCCATTAATAGAGTTACCTGCATTCACCCTTCTTTCAATATCTCTATCAGCCTTCCCATCTCTCGTAAACATACTTCCCAAATAAACAAACTCATCCACCTGCTCCAAGTATTCATTGTTCACAACTATACTTATTGCATACTCTTTTCGCACTCGTCTCTTTAAAACATCATGCCTTTAGACTTACTTACATTCATCATTTACTTATTCTTCATACATACTTCGTTCATCCTATACAGGAGAGACTGTAAATCTTCCATACTGTTAGATATCAGCACCGCATCAGCATACAACAGGCAACATACTTTCAAAATACTCAATTTCGCACCCAATCTTACCGCTTTCAATTCTTGCATACAATTTATCCATGTATAGATTGAATAACCACCATAAAACGGTTATTCACTAATATACTACGGAGAACTTTACAAACATGTTTTCGTGATAAGGAGGCTATATTATAGAAATTTAAACAATTTTCAAGGTTTTAATTACTTTTTTATACGATTTTATAAATAGTAATAAATTATCTAAGAAAGCAATATGCTTGTGGCTTGACATTATAATTTAAATGAAAAATGACTTATTTTTACACCACTTTATTATACAATTTTAGTTTCGTTTATGGCCAAATAGTTACGTTTCTGAAGAAGGTTAGTTATAACCGAAACTAGTTGACTATTTGTAAAATTTTAGTTATGTATAAGAAAGAATTGAAAACTAATTAATTTTTCATTTAAATTACTCGCCAATCACATCGACTCCAGGTACTAATATCTACAGCCTGTATGTCGGACGAATATCTACAGCTCCATGTTGGACAAATATCTATGAACTTCAGAGTGAGGACTAATATCCACAGAGCTAAGGTCGGACTAATATCTATGACGGTCCCAGTGGTGACTAATATCTATGGAGCGTACGTGGGACTAATATCTACAGAGGGCAAATCCTTAATAATCAGCTAAATGTGTCCAATAGTCCGATATTAGGGATTTTTACATACATAAATAAATTAAGTTTTTCAAACTGCCTACGCAATATTACGTTATTCTAATATGCTACACATAATTGCAAATCCAACCTCTGCCAGTGCTGTAGATATTCGTCCTCACTTCGGTTCTCATAGATATTAGTCAGCAGTTTGAGCTGTAGATATTCGTCCTCACTTTGATTCTCATAGATATTAGTCCGATTTGTTCAGTTTTTGGAATTCCTGTAGATATTAGTAGACGCCTCCATCACATCGCCTAGTTATCACGAATAAACTTAGAAAACATACCTATTTATTTCTTTAAAATATTAGAAACATACACGACCATATATAGAACAAAGGTATCGATGTGTCAAGACCGAGTTATTTGGCGGTTCGCCCTATCTGCTTACCCCCACGAAAACGTCATGATGGTTAATTAGTTAGTTATCTTTCATTCAAGTTATTGTTGCATTTTGTTTGTTATATTTTAATACGCTACTGATTTTACAATCACAATAGAAGAATCGAACCATTTTCTTTAACGATTATGTAATCAATCAATAACACAGTTTCCTTATGGGGAATTAAATATCATTGAGGTTATTGGTTATCAGAAAAGTTTATCTGTAGACGAAAAGATGTTTACTAAATTGTTCTAGCGGTCGATTCATTCTTAGAATTTATCTAAAAGGTTAATAGTTGTATACTCGATTAATGATAATAAAAATGAACGATAAATACCAGGGCTGGTTGCGCCTTGTGCAATTTGTGGGATAAAAATCCTGTATTATTCACATCATGCAGAATGAACTGTATTTTGGATGAACGGTATTTTAATGATCATGTAGCCGTCTCACTTAATATATTCTTATGCGCTCATTCATCGTTGGTATAGTTAAGCCATCCTTAAGCCCGTTTCAACTATACCTACGCCTAAGTAAAACGTTAAGTTTTACACCATTCCATCTTTACGCTGACATCGCGATTGTAAGTAAGGGGACATATAACAAATAGGGGTGGTCCCGAAACAGAGCCTTGTGGAACACCAGTTTATCTTCATATTCTTCATAAATGGCATTTCAGATTTTTTTTCTTCGTATCATTATAATCATTAAACCACAGAAATTCATTGTTTAGACTCCCAGGTAAGTCAAACTGGTTTTCAATACGACTCTCTATTTCATTCTAAGAATTACATAAATATGCACTTACTCTAAAAAGTTCAGTATTCTTGATTAATGATAATTCCAGAAGAGGTTTTTCTATAATATAATAGGCCTGCAGAACTAAGAATTGTTAGGGGGTCTAACTTTAGGTGGCTAGATGCTGTGGAGGCAAGAATCGCCACCAAAAGGTATAGGGAACTGGAGGGAAACATCAGGAGAAAAGTAGTAGAAGAGGAGACGGAGACGGAGACGGAGCGACAGATGGAGAAGTAAAACTTTATTTCTGAAATCAATGTTTCGAAAACAGATCTATGCACTTCCCCAAATTAGCCATGTCACAGACCCACTTTTGCTCCTGGCAGTCTGAAAAATGATGGGGTAATCACAGAACCTAATATACTTTCAAAGCAAATAGGGTATTTCAAAGCACCTTATCCCATGATAGAAGTGATTTAAGGAATCGAAAATAGTCTAGTTCCCCTAAAAATTTCAGACAGAAGAATTCGTGTCTCACATTACGTGAAAATAAAAATAAAGCTTGAACTTTGCACTATAATTTTATAATCAGTTTGGTACAGTAAAGCACATGCTCAAATTTCCAGACATATTTAAATTCCGGGTTGCAAAAATGATAACAGTATTATGAACTTACATTGATTAGGTACCGCTAATTAATGATCGTGTTATAGTTTTTTTTTAATTAATTTATTTCCAGCAAAAAATGTAATATTATGTTTTCAATTTACACAAAGTTAGTATTTGTTGAAAAACTCTTTCATAACCGTGATTTGAAACTAAATCTAAGAATCTGAATGATTCGTTGTTAAGTTTTCTCCACTCTTAACTCTTCTCTACTCTAAACAAAGCATTTAAATAGAAGATGGAAAGCCTTTGCGAGGTGGATATAAATTGCCTGGAATCATAGGGCAACAAATTTACAATATCAAGTTGTTCGTCAATGAACAAAATTTGTGAAATTAAACTAGCTATAAAAATAAGAAAACTCTAATCTAATCTTTGTCACAATGTCATGAGGAACAAAAAATATAAAACTACCCAATTGATAATCCAGAGGGGGATTGATGGAAGACATGGTACTTTATTTCGTCGGGTCGTAAATTACGCAATGCAGGCTGCGGTCTGCAACCTGCTAAAGGAGAAGGCACCAGCATAAGGATAGCCACTGAAGCATTTTTGGCCACATTTTGGCCAATTTGAAGAGGTAATTTAAAACATTTATTGGAGTTATTTCAAAAGTTTCCGCGCGTTGGAATCTTCGATTAATCACAAAGCAAACTTGGTATAAGAGATGTCTCGCATCTGCTCTGAATTATTTGTTATTGACATTCTGCGAACCGAAACAATTTTAATATTTTTCTTACAAATCATTGCATGGTGGAAAGTTTTATATGTAAACACATCGACGGTGGTAAAGAAAAATGACTTGAGCCATATTTTTTACCGCTACACAGAAGTGATAATATTTAATATTGCTTCAAGTAAGTATAGTAAGTAAGTATACCTACTACGAACGCCAATTTTAAGGTAAATAATACGTAATTATTTTTTTTAAATGATAAACTTATGTTTAAGACAAGATTTTTATGCATAGCACAAAGGGTAACAATTATTATAAGTAATAATGATTAAATTAATAAATCTTTTCTTAAACATAAGTTTATCAATTACATTAAATTAATATTTGACGAGTTAAAGTATTTCACCCAAAAATGTAGACATAATTTGTATCGACGCCACCTAGTGGGAGATTTAGCACTTACAATGCCTTTCTCATATAAAAATAAAGTTGGTTGTTTACAGGTGGAAAAATGTAATAAGCAGTAATTGTTGATTGGAACACTAGTATATATTGAATTATTTGGCGGGCAGGAGATAATGCGACGTAGCTCAGTGGACAGAGCATTTGACCGGAAATCAGAAGGATGCGGGTTCGAGTCCCGTCGTGGTATGTATCTTTTCTCGGGAGATTTTTTTCAATGTAGATGAGTGTTTCAGGCTAATAATTATTACTTATAATAGGTAATTGTAAATAATACGCATAATTCATGCATTTATAACATTGACGTAGGGTATACTTAGTCGAAGATTTATAATTATTATGTGAATCCTAAAAAATACAGAATAAACGGTCAAAGAGGTCCATTCAATGGATCTTTAACACTATACCCCAGACCACGCCCTACATACAATTGATTATTTACTTTTTTTTTTTTTGGTTATTTGTTTTTTTTTCTATTCTATGTACTTGATTTAAAAAATCTGTTGTGTAAATATGTATAACTCTATGTGACGTGTGGGATTGCACTATCCTCCCCACATCCTGTAATAAAAACCTTATTTACGGTGCTCCAGATTTTATGTCCGGGTTAAATCTGTCCCAAATGAAAGACTAAACCCTTCCACACACTTTTCCACAAATGAATATCTAGTAAATTCACGCAATGTAAGTGCACTATATAAGTATAATAAATACAAAACAATACAAGAACAATACGTCAATCCACCAGAAACATAATGGGAAAATATTTCACCGACTCCAGATATTTTCATATCAGAGGGTTCGGCTCTGATGAAATCCTAACTGGTCCGTTAAATCCTACTGATCCCTCAATATAAATATTTAAAAAATCTTTCGTAATCCTACATGTATTTAAAATGACCGACTTTTGCATTTTTATGTACAAATTTTTTGACAAATCTAATACGCCTAAATTTTGAATGAGAGAGCTAGGTATAATGCCAGTAGTCGAAATAACAAATGGTAATATTTTTATAGTCTGAGAATGCCAAATTCTTTTAATCTCATTTCCTAAATCTGAATATTTTCTTATTTTTTCAGAAACAGTTTTCTGAATATTGCAAGAATTTGGAATAGCGACATATTATTATTATTATAAGTAGTTTATATATCTCCATATTAAAATTCTGAGGTATGATTTTTTGAAAGGGGGCATTCTTTTTGAATTTCCCAACAGAACGCTTTAAAAGTTCCGAAAGCTCAAAGCTGAAATTGATTATATAGCGGAACGCTCCATTGAATAACAATTTTTCAGTAAAAAGCAATAATTAACAAGTTACGACGATATACATAGCGTAAAAAATGTGTGGTGTAGACTGTTGACAACCCTGTTTAAGTTTACCACCTACCCTGCGAGGTTATCGGGCAACCTTTTGTTGGGAAACTGTCTGAATGATAAGTTCTATGATAAGCTGATCACGCCACTGGCACTGTATGCTACTTGTAGAAGATCGGGCTTTTAGGTTTGGATGCTGCGAACTTTTGAATTACGGCTCTGTTCTAAGAGTTCTAAAAGAAAAAGAAGATTACGATACCGAAAAGATTAGAGATACTGAAACTTGTTTGTCATGTAGACCACTTATTGATTTTTTCTGTTTTGGGTAGACCCCTTGCATTCCATTTATCAAATTAAATGTGTTTTTGAAGCTGACACTTTGATATTGTTTACTTTAGAGAGGAATGTTTAAAAAAAATGTATTAAGTACACACGCGGTACAAGGGAAATCTTCAGAAAACTAAAGAAGACAAGAGTATATGAAGCACCGCACAAAAAGGAGACCGATAGGCTACGAAGCACCACACAAGGAGGAGACCGAATATTCTCTCGCAGACTAAATCCTATAGAGCCTATAGATGTATGTGTTTGTCTATTTTTTTCGTGTCATCGAGTTTCAAATCACAACGGTGCTAAAGAAGTTTTCACTTGAAAGAAGTGTTTTTTTATTGTTACAATACACACAATACAAATCTAGTAACAATACGAACAACTCGAGTGACAGACCGATTTAAAACCTCTTCCTCCGATTACTCACGATTTTTTTGAGATTATTTTGAATATTTTCCGCCCACATTAAAAAAATCATACCTCCGAATTTTAATAAGGAGACATACAAAATGTTTTAAGTTCTATATATCCAATGAATTCCCCTATCTTTTTTTACTATCACATATTTGTAGGATTTATAAAAAAAATATTATAAAGTCGTAAACAGTGGTAAAAAATATATTTGGACCGCTGTCAATCGCAGAAAAATAAAAGCGGTCCATATTTTGACCTTAGTCGCTGCAGTGGATTTATATACCTACACAAGAACAATTTAATGAGCTGGATGAGTCTGATACTTTGACATTAAAATTTCAATGTCTGGCTTCAATTTAGTCAGGTTTAACCTTAAATCTCCTCATTGAGTAATTTCCAATCTGTTTTTTGTAAGAAAATTGGAAACTGCGTTGAACACACAAAATGCAGTATATGTAATGTGTGACCAGACGTCCCGTTTTCAGGCAGCGGTTTTCGGTGTCCCCGAACACAGATTCGGACCGCCAAAATTTCCCGTTTTCGAAAAGACAGCGCAAACATACCGGTAATCTTGAAATACCTAAATATATAAAATAGCTTACCCCTAATATGACATGAAAAATTTTTTTTTTTTTTCATTACATAAGATACATTATTTATACAGCAAAAACAACATAATATTTATATTTCAAAATAACTTTTTTTTGATACAAAATAAATTACATAATAAATTTTCACTTTTTTTAATGATATTTCTCGTCTTATATAAAAAAGGGACGAGTATCAGGATGAAAATATATTTACAAAATATATTTTGTATCTTATAATTTTATTATGGTAGATACTTTAAAAATTTTGTTTTTTTAAGTTATAAAAGTTATGAAGATAATTTTATCAATTTGTTATTTTTACTTTTAATTGCTCTTTGATTGCTTTTAGAACGCATTTATCGTCTTCGATTGTTCTTATCTTTTCAGGTAGACTATTGAAGTATTTTTTTCCTAGATATGTGTAATGATGTTGTGCAAATGAGGTGTTAAATTTTTGTGTTGGAAATATATGTTTTTGACGAGTTCGAATTTCAGTTAAAAAGCTATGGTTTTATTTTTCTTTAATTATTTGAATTATTATATTTTTTTGAACTAGATCGTTAAATTTTAATTCTTTAAATTCTTCAAAAATAAGGTGTGTTGGATAATCTCTTGGTTTTTTCAATATAATTTTTATAATTAGGCGTTGCACAATTTCAACAGGGAGTAGATTTGTTTTGTATGCAGCTCCCCAGCTTACTAGAGTGTATTGGAGATTTGACTGTACTAAAGCATGGTAGACTGATGTTAGATTTTCGAATGAGAGAAAGTTTCGGATTTTTAAAAATATCCTTATTTTGTTAACGGTAAGGTTGATTTGATCTTTCCAGTTCAGGTTTTTGTCTATTGTTATTCCTAAGTACTTAATTTTATTCGAAATTTTTATTGTAGAACAGTTGATTACATTATTACATTACTATTGGTTGGCCGTTTACACAATACATAGCTACACTTACCTACATACATCTACATTTATCAGAGACTCTGTGCTTGTAGCTTGATTATCACATATTCCTTTCCTATCCATCCCTATCATTTTCCTTTCCTACCCTCTTTATGTACCCACCTTAGTGACAAACAGTGCCGTCAATCGCAACTTGCCGCGTGAACATCTATAATATTCAGCATCCCGCATCCTCAAACTGAATCCGCATACCGCAAGTATATAAGTGCATGAATAAACCCACCCAAGATAGCAGAGAGTGTCACACGTTACGCAGTACCTAAGTCTATTCCTTCCTTTCTTTTAAGTGCATTTTTCTACTTGTACCGTGGTCTTTCACACACATATATTTCAAAACACTTACAAGGTCCTTCGACATCCGCATCCACATAATCACACATCAACTATCTTGTCAATTGTATTGTATAAAAGTATGGAAGCTCATGAAACGAATAAGGGATGGTCCGATGCTCTGTAGGGAACCCGCTTGAACAGCGCGGGTGTAAACTGTGCGCCCTAAAGTTTAAGTTTAGACTCACGGAATTCAATACTTCGTTTGTGTGAAAGCACTATGAAACAATATAATATAGATATTTAATTTAATTTATTAAAGGGCTAGAATTCCAATAAACCATGCGTTTGTAGCTACAGAACGAGTTGTGATCTAGCCTCCTAAATAGTAAAGTAAATTCGCTCGTTAAATCCAGTCCAATTTTAGTCAAAAACATTTTTACTGTAATACATATCTTTATTTCGTTTATTAGTAAAAAAATCTCTTAAAATTTTGAAATAGGGTATAGAATTACAATCATCCACGGGATTGGTAGCTGCAAGATGAATTGTAGTCTAGCCTCTTTTGTACAGCGTTCTTGAGGTGATTTTTCGCGAAAATAATAAGTTGTCAAAATTTATTGTTATTATTAAGTACCTACCTTCTTTTTCGGTGTCCCGGTTTCGGGGAAAAATAAATGGTCACGTTAAATAATAAGTATACCTAAAAAGGTACATCTCTCTGAAGTCAGAATTGCTGATTGATATACTAAATCTCATTATTTCAGAGAAACTTTTGGTTCTGATTTATTAAATAAGAGAAAATTAAAAACATACGTGTTGGATAATAAGCCTAAGAACCACTAGTTAATTATTATCACTTTATCTATTATGCTAACTATAGTAATTAAATACGTAAAAAAAACTTCAATGCCAATTTGTCCTAGGTTAGGTATAAATCCGGCAAACTTGTTGTTTTACTAATTTATTATAATCAACAAACATTAGAAGTCGTTTCTCAATGGAGTCAAATCAAACATAACCATTTGCATGTTAAATATTATGTTAATGTTCGATCGTAAGTAAGTAGGTACATGTTCTATTAAAAATAATAGTGGTGGGGAAAAACCCATAAATATGCACATAGAAAAAAAAATTTAATGTAAAAAAAAGTGTATATTTTTATCACCCTAATTATTAAAATTCAACTGAAAATGAATTAGAAAATGCATTAGAAAACCAGCCGCATTCCTGATCCGGAATTTGCAGCTGCATATTATGATGAAAGCTATGCAAAAAAACTAATAATATTTTCAAATAAATATTTCAGTATTATTATTATTTATGAAATATAATTGCAAACATAGACTTAAAAATTTCAGCTTTGATTTCTATATTGCTAATTAGCTATTTTTTAATGCATCTTACTAATATTATAAACGCGAAAGTTTGTATGGATGTATGTGTGTTTCTTACTCTTTCACGAAAAAACTTCTGAAAAATTAGCTCATACATCAGAGTAACATTTAGCTATAAATAAAGGTAAACTCTGGCGTTATGAAATTAGTATAAATGAAAATGTGTGTATTTCATATATTTTAGCGGCAGGAAGGAAGGGCAGTGAAGGTGGGGTTCGCGGAGAGGGAAGAGACGAGGGAGGGGGAGGCAAGGAAGGTGGAAGGGAACGGGGACGCACGGGAAAGAACATGCAGGGAGAATCAATTTATTTCTTTTAATGGCATTGCAACGCATGCCGGGGAAGATAAAAAAGTTTAGCGCCGAAATCCTTGGACATATCATTTAGAATAGTGATGCGATCACGAAACTTGTCGATTAAAAATATATTTAAATACTCAAATGACGTTTCGATTAAATCAGTGGTTTCATATTTTTTATATATTCACTTTAACTGGGTAAATAGGAGAAATCAATTCTTGAAGGCTGCTAAAACAATCAGAATGTGAGCTCTGTTGTAATGTAATGTGCACCCCTTTTCTCATTGGAATGTCAATTCAAATGTGATCATTTCTCAGCGTAAATTCTACCATGAGCTATGGATTTTAAGACATATTTCTTCTTATTAACGATTTTTTAATTGAAATTTACATCTAAGGGTGATCCACTAGTCCTTGAAGCATTTGAAATCAAACGGGGCGGGGCCTTTTTGGGAGGGATTACAAAAAACTTGACAAAACTTCACAAAGCTTCACAACCAATAAAAAGAAAGCACGCACCGAACCCGTAACTTCCCAGTGACGCCCACTGACGCACACTGGTAAATTTTGTTGAAAATGAAAAAAATATAATTAAATAAAATAAATATTTATGATGATCAAAATACATATTTAAACTCTTAAATGGTCTGCTTAATTCGTAGAATGCGTAACTTCCATGTCAAATTTTAATAAGACCTGCTACTCTATTTTTTATTAGCTCATAAAAAGACTTCTCGAAAATACTCGATCATTACCAAGGTCAAGATGTGTTCTACTCGCAGTATTTTATTATGGCATATATAATTTTCTAAGCCAGTGGTTCCTAAAGTGGTCCGCACGGATCCCTAGGGGTCCCCAGGATCATTCAGGGGGTCCGTGGAAAATTAAAATTGGTTTGGGGGTCCCTGAACAACGTCATGGGGTCCAAGGTTTAATATAAAATTATAAAATAAAATAAAATGTGACAATATTGTTTTAGTATGGAAGTTGTGAAGTTACTAATACTAATCAATATAATACACTCCAGGGACCCAATTTTCATTTCAGTAGATAATTGTTCGCATGCGAGGATCGCGCACGATAAATTATCTACCGTTTCGATAAATGCGTATTTTCGACCGTCGTAGATAATGTAAAACAACCGATATTAATACCAACATAAAAATGTACCAATTTTATTTTTTTATGTGGTAACCAGGTCTTTGACTCCATAGATTTGATACTATTTTTCAGTATACATCTGTCAAAATTATTTTCAATTCACTAAATTCACTTTGTTGTTCGTTGAGAAGTAGTTGTACAATAAAATAGTATGCTGATTACTCAACTTTTAAACTTAATATTGTATAGTTTAATATTTTAATGTCAAAAATTCTTATACATTGTAAAAAGGATTTTGTAATAAACATATAAAATAAATATTTCTTTTAATTATTACCAAATCTCCTAAGGTATTTGATATCAAATATTGCATTATAACACACACACACATACATGCTTACTAAAATGCATCGTACCACTATGTTGGAATGGAAGTAAAGTAAGGTGAGTAATGAAAAAGAAAGGTACTACAATTTTCAATATATTTTATTCTCGGGCAACTAATAGGCACTATGTCAAATATTGCTTTTTTTACTATTTATTTAATAACATGTATACTTACATACAAATATGTTTATTTTTTAAAATTAATTCAATATTTTTTTTAGGCATGTATTTTTTTATAATTTGCAAAAACCATTGACAGTATAAAACAATAACTTCAATATCTTTTGCTTTTAGATGGGAATCGCACCCAGTTTTAACATTTACAGGCTTGATTTTATACGGTTCTTTCATCAAAGGCGACAATAGGTCAATTAATTTGAGCACCAAATGTTTAGATAGTCGATTTTTTTTTATAAGCAGTTCATTACTCAGACTAAATGCATCATTTCTTGAAAAAGTTTTCTTGGCGGCCTTTCAGTTAAATACAGTTCCATGTCGATCACTTGTATGTACGTCAAATCTTCAAAACTCAGCATTTTTATAATAATTAACAAAAACACGACACACGCTAACCGTACAAGTAACACTTTTTGACAGTTGAACTACTGCTAAAACCAATAGTCCAATTATCTACTGCTTTGTAATAGATAATTATCTATTAGAAATTCCAAAATACGCTTTATGTCGAAAATTAGTAGATAATTACGAGATGATAGAAAAACCATAGACAACGTACATAATTATCGCATGCGAGCAATTATCTACTGAAATGAAAATTGGGTCCCAGGTGAAGTGCATACAATAAATTTTCCTAGTCTTGGACAAAAAGAAGTATAATTTTTTGTATTGTTATATTATTGTTGCACGAATAATAACATAATTAAGTGTCGTACCGGCAGTGGTAAACAAAGACGATGGAAGGCCACACTATTTTGTTTTGGCACACATTACTTGCTTCGTTCACATTCATAATCGTCTCCTACATAACTTTCCGTTGAACCGACTCAAATTTTTCATTCAGTCGATCGTATCATTTCTTCATGAGCTCCCCCGACATCTCATTCCATCTACTTACGTGTCATATTTATATTATCCTCATTAAATTCTCAATTAAGGAGGCGGACATGGGTACCGCCGCCCAATCAACATCGCTACGTTTGGTGATATAGCCAGGGTGCCCAGGTTCACAAGGCAAGGATTGTCTAGGTCTTGGCGGCGAATGCGTCTGTCCACCTACTGTGTGGCGGATTGGATTTAGAAAGTTTGGTTGAGGGAGATCTTTTTACCTCCAGCAAACTCTCTCACCCAATGGGAGGTGGGAAGTATGGATTTATACGTTCTTCACTTCTGGATACACTGACCCCAAGATTCCTACACTTCCTCTCCTTCCTTTCCTTATAAAAAAAACCATTTCCCTGAGGGAAATTATTTTCCTTAAGTGTGAAGCTAATGTAAAACAAAAATTAAGTAAAATTCAACAATTATTGAACAAAAATGAACAATAAAATCGTAGTAAGTGCTTTCGTGTTATAAATATTACGACTGCAATAAACCTAAGCAAAAAACAAAACAATTTGGAGGTCTGCGATTCGTTATAGGTATAAGTAATTATAAACGTAAAACAAAAAATAAAACGAATTAAGCCATTAAAATAATCTGGTGATTTATGTAACCTTTTATTATTGAATAATTCATTAATGACACTAGTATTTAATATGCATAATTTACCAAGGCCATTTTTTGCATCGAAGATTTGCAAAAAGAATTCAGACAAGATATAAATAACCCGCCTACAATCATAGTGCTATACAATTAGAGGCGCTATTGCGAACCGTCGCGTCGATTGGGTTGAAGATATCGAGGGGGTCCAGCATAGTCGATCGTTAAAATCCTATACAATCTCCTATCCTAAAAATTAAAATCCTATCAATACGATATTGACCAAATCCGTCATCTATGATCAGTTATCAATATTTACGATCACGGTCAACAATTGGTAAGAAATATTCCGACCGACGATTGATAAATTTTCGGATTCCATAGTACCAGGTGAGTTTCGGAAGGCGATCCGATAGTTCAGGAAAAAATCGAAATCGGAATTCACGCCCCTTTTGAGAGGAGTTTAAAAATACTTGAGCTGGAAAGATTCGAGAAGGTATCTGAGACTTTTTACAGATTGATTTCATAAAGGCCTGTGAAAAACATTAACTCCTTTTTTACAAATTGTTGAACAACGACATTTAAAATTGATTTCACGGAACCAAGCGACGCGGAGTCTGAGACGTCTATTCCCCGTTGCGGCCGGGATTTGATTTGATACATTATTTTGATGCAAAATAGGTGTGGCAAGTCTCATTTTGAAAATCCAAATTCGTCGACTGCCGGCCGTATTGTAAAATAACAACGCGAAAATGCATATTTTATTTTATTTTATGAAGTTCTGAAAAGAAACTGAATTTGCCACATTAAACAATAAAACCACATCCGAAAAGGGATTTATAAGTAGGAGAGTCTGAACTTGAAAGTGTTTTTTTTATAGACGTTACACTTTATTTTTTTTAGGCTTATTAAAATACTTTTAAGGGCCAAGATATGTTCTTCATTGAAGCATCTATAATACTTCTAAGCGATCAAATTTTCAAAACAAAAATACATGAATTTGAATGATTTTGCATTATTTCGCATGGCTTGATCTTAATGTCGTTCGCTATGCAAAATTACTGGCTTATAATGAACGTATTGAACAAACAACGCTCTTAGAAATTAAAGAAGTCGTTTACGCGATCCATAGACAAATAATTCAAGTAAGACATGCCCAATTTATTTCGATCGATCTTTGAGAAACTAAATTGGTTGAAATATGACTAAAGACCTGATTAACTAATTAACTTCCGTTTAGTGTGAAAAAGTGAACGCGAACTGTCGATGGATATTTAGGTTAGTATTTCAATTCAACATTACCGATTTATTAATATTTTTACGTAATTGCTTGGCGTTTGCATTTCGTAGTGTCAATTCATATAAAATATCTTTAGTGTTGCCAGCGTATATTGAATTCTTTTTTAATCCCTGTCAATATCGTCTCGGCTGTCAACGGTGAAACGGTGCTCGGGACATCGATATAAAATCATCGGAAATTACGCCCATCGATTCGGTATTGTAAAGATATCGATTTAATCGAGCTAGGACCCCGGGTGGGGTGAAGGGAACCCAGGAAGCTCACATTGTCTTGCAAACGCTAATAATAGCTCCGTCAACCGAAGTGTTACACTCCTAATTCTTTCCATACATATCTCGGAAGTATTAGGCTTGCCCGTTGAGTGGTCGGTGTCGGTTGTGATGGCTGATATTTCAATTAAATGTCGGGAAAAAAATAAGTTTTTTTTTGTTAATTTTAGATTGAAAATGTTACTGTGGTACACACAAAATTATATTTTTTCACTTATACCTTACGTAAATAAAAAAAAATCCTACATTATTGCTTTTAGAAAAATAAATTGTGGGTCATTTATACAAAAACTGATTTTTCAAAGGTGGAGTGGACTATGCCACGAAAGTAAAAAAAATAACTGGGAGGTCGAAATTTTTTTGAATATTATGAAATTATTTTTTGTAATTTTGTCTAACTTTGTTTCTTTTGTCTTCTAAAAAAGTATCAATATTTTGACATACATATTTTCAAAAGAATATCAAAAAATACAATCAATATGCACCCAATATCTTTTTTTTTTAATGTGATGCAATAGTTTTTTTTTATATGAATTAACATGAAACACGGCTTCCGTGATCGAGGGTCAAGGCTCTGGACTAGCGATTCAAAGGCAGCGGGTTCAAATCCAAAAGTGCGCAGATAAATTTTATTGGAATGATTTGTGGTTCCACAATTTAATCGTTTAAAATAATATAAGGTCATAGACATATAAATATATAGATTCCTTTTCGGCATGTTCCAGAGTGCAAGATACTCTCAGTATCGCCCTGGTATAAACACCACCATTCAGAATTGAAACGGTGCTTGAAATGACTTTTAGCCGTGTTTGATGACTAGATCTGAATATCCAGGTATTTTACCCATCTTCCTCTTCCCCATCTCCTTCCCCTCCTTACTTCCCTCCAGCCTCACAACATGATGCCATCCATGGCCTGACTGGCTCCGGACGGGAGCAGTTGGGACTCTTGTGAGATATTCACATAAAAAAGAAGAGACCCACTTTTAATTGATTATTTAAACTGTGAAAAAAGGTTTTCTAAAAATCTTCTTCATACATCAATTTAATGAAAACCTTCGAAAACCGTCAAACTTCTAAATTTTTTTCATATTAATAATAAATAATATGAGCTTGTAGCATTATAAATATCTCGACATGTGACACACTTCACCCCGCCGACGCCCAACGACATAATATGTCATCGAAACGTTTTCCACTATTAGAACAATGCAGCTATAAGCTGTGCGTGGTTTCCGGAATAGCGTCGGGAGCGTTGGAGGTCTATTAATTGGAGGTAAAATAAATAATGGAACCTTTTTATTTTCTTCATGTCTCATCTAAATATAATGCATACAACATTTGTTGCATTGGATGTTGTGTAGCTAACATTTATACGCCAATAGAATTGAAGTGTGTAACAACTAACAGCTACTAACTGGATGAAAAATTATTCTATTGCTAAATAAAACGTAACAAAAATCGCCTAAGGCGCGGTATACCCGCTCAAAAAGAAGAAGATGGAGAGATATGTAAATAGTAAATAAAAATACGAATGTTAGAGAGGGTGCTTTAATATTAAAAACGATAATATGTACCTAAGCGAAAATTGTGGAAAAGTTTAATAAAAAACGACTCGTTTAAAATAGAGAACAAATCTCGCGGGGATTGTCCAAACTAGAAAATAAAGAAACACTGTGAATTTTTTCATACATATAAAAATCAAATCAAAACAAAAAATATTTATTGTACAAATAAAAAT
This sequence comes from Limnephilus lunatus, assembly GCA_917563855.2. NCBI lineage: Eukaryota > Metazoa > Arthropoda > Insecta > Trichoptera > Limnephilidae > Limnephilus > Limnephilus lunatus. The sequence goes on along the minus strand of OU830596.1, from coordinate 18,576,418 downwards.
ACAAAAGGTGTAGCTTATGGGTAGACCCCAATTCTTCAAGCTAACCACATACATGTTATATTATAATGTTTATATAAAGAAGAATATTACGATGTTTATACGAATAAGAAAAATACAAATAAAAATACAAAAATAGGTGTTTCATTTGTGTGAGGTAATGACATTTGTTTAGAAGGTTAGTGACGATTTGAATTTGTATGTATCGTGTATTTGTTTAATGTTTTGTGGAAGGTTGTTGTATATACCTACTTTAACGGCCATGTAATATGGCCCTTTTTGGAATGTGGTTTGTTTGCTTTTGGTAAATAAGTTTTCTGTGAACCTTGTAGCGTATTTGTGGGTCGAGTTTTTCTATGGGAACTTGATTGTAGATGATCGCACTAACATGCATAACTCCTGATGTATATGTCACAAATTATATACATTTATGTCTGTGACTGTCAGAATTTTCAGATTTTTAAACATAGGTCTACATTCTACAATCTACATGAATCCAAACGAGCAGACTTTGTAATGAAGAAAACGTGTTTATAATAATTTTCGGAGCAACTAAGCGATTTTTTTCTATTGAGGGAATTGCATATAATTGCCGTTTTGGCGTGGGGAATGCATAGATATTATCTTCAAGAATAACATTTATTTTTTAAGAGCTTTAAACTTAAAACATTTAAGGGAAATCTTTAAAAAATCGCTAGAAATGCGGGATGCCGTGGCTTAAACAATAATGTTATTTTTTTTATGTTCTTTATTCAGTAAAGTTTATATATTACAGTAAATGGGTAATTTTTTGGCCATCACACTAGGCACATGCCCGTGTTGTAGTGGGCAATTAGTGTTGTATTGTACGAACGTTTTATTTCATTCGGCAAACCATTTGTTGCATGTTAAGTATTATGTGTATTGCAGCTCATTAACGGTCTTCGATTTTGTTTAAACGATGTCTATGTAAACAAATTAATGAATTTACTAAATAAAAACACATTTGCACGCTGAATCAGATAAATGAAAGCATTCATTTCAAATTACCTACCACCTTTTAAATAACCAACTGTCTAACGGAGTGGTAAATACTAGACATGCCACGAATCGTCATTTTGCCAGGCTCTCGGGCGAATAACGAATATTCGGCAGCCGAATATTCGGTGACACTTAGTACATTTCGCGGGTGACAGGTTCCGACTTGCATCATTGAAGTGCGTTTGGTAACTACGCATTTGTTTCATTTGCGAGCAGGTCGAGTAACAACACGGATTATTTCTTGATTGTTACATCAAATTGTGTTACTTATAGTGTGTCTTATTTGTTTGTTCGCGAAAAGCTTTACGAAATGGCACCAATTAATAAAAAAATCACTTATTTGTGAATGTTATGAAATTTGTAGTGATTTTTTTCATCATTTGGTATTCGGTATTCGGCCGAATGGTTCGCAATGTACGGCCGAATACCGTATAGTAGCCGAATATTCGTGGAATTTCCAGTAAATACTCTCATTAACGCTCCAGTGAAATATCACAATAATTTACTATCGAAACGTTTCTTGAAATGAATTTTGCCGTGTTTAATGACAGAATTTGAAAAAAGATAAGTAGTTACCAACCTTCCTCTAACTAATCTCCTCCCCCTCCCCGCTTTTTTCAGTCTCATCAACGTACACAAATAGGAAATGTAATGGTTGCCCATGATCTGAATGTTTACGACTCATGTTTTATTCACATAAAAAAATATCAGAGTGTGTAATTCACACGCAGTAGAAGTGAAACTAGAAAGTCGCTAGATGTCGTCTTCTTTTCTTTTGCTTGTTTTTTTAAAGTGGTTTGAAGATTGGATATTGATTTCACAAAATAAAAATGTTTTGTTCGCCTGATGTCTGTCTCTCTGGCCGCTGAGACATGTCAGGCACCTTGCCAACTACGCTACGGAAGGCACGCGCCGAGGTGTGAATCTACCGCGTTATATTAGAACCAAGTATTTGTGTAGAACTGAGTTGTGACGCATTTCCGTTTCACCCAAATTTCAAGTCACTAACGGCGCTAAAGAAGTTTCACTTCAAAAACATCAAGCTATCTAGGGGTGAGGAGGGGGGAGGAGTGGAGTGGGGAAGGGAAGGTGGAGGAGGCGGAGTGGGAACCCCCCTAATACTATGCGAGCGAAGCCGGGGGCAAAAGCTAGTAATTTATAAATATACGTACATAAATTTAAGATATTATTATCGAAGGTTGACTAAGATCAATGATACCTGAACCCTTGACATTGCTGTCCAGATGTAGTTATGTGTGCTGATAATGCCCAGAGAAAATCACTGAAAGATACAATCTTTTAGTAGGTACCTGACCTACCATATCATTTATTTAATAATAATAATATTTTATGATTTATGTAGCGCCGTTTTCGTGAAAAATCAACTCAAGGGCGCTGCACAAATATATTATGTATTCTACAAACTTGCTTCTCATTGTAAACTAGACAAAACATTATAAAAACTTATGGATACAATGCGTTTGACCAATGAACGCGATGCTGCATAAAATTGTACAAACGTCATAACTATGTTTTGTTATTGTATAATGTATGTGTGTACAGGCAGAAAATATACAGAACCATACTTACCTGGGAGGTCACTTCAGATTAACACTGTTTATTGTTTATTAGAGAAATTTATATACATTTTGCACGCAGAGGACATAATTGGAACACGTGTTATGTTAGGAAATTCCATTATTTAATCTTTTATAATACTCGTATGTTCTTTAATGAACGGTTTGGGATAGCAAAATATTTTTTTTTTATGATGGGCGGCACAATAGTAGAAGGATTTGATTAGAATATTTATCTTCACAAATGTGATTCATCCCTCGGTAAGAGGCAGATTGATGTGGAAGGCTTCGAATAATGTTAATCCAGTAAGAAAAGTGTGATTAAGAGATGTAGGATGATACTCTCAAATAGGTTTATTTAATTTAAAGGCATGAGAGCCTAAAAATATATGTCTTTAGTTTGGACCTGAATTCTTTTCTTATATGTATTTATTGAGGGCATTTTCTGAAGAGCTAACCTTTGAGATTTCCATCGAGTTTTTTAATTAGTTTTCTGAAAAACGTTGCGTCGGCCTAAAATTTTCAAACATAAAATATTTGCAAATTAGTTATCTTAATTTACAAACATGAATGTTTCTTTGTTTGTACCTTATGGGCTCCTAAGCCGTTCATCCGATTGCGATGAAACTTCGGAGGTTTGTTGTATGCATGTCCGCAATGGTTACCATGTATAATAGTGGCGTTATGAAATTAACTCCTACACTATTTATCCGATTGGGATGAAACTTAGGTGAGTTTCCGTGCGCACGTCCGCGATGGATTAAATATATACTGGTGAGTTCTGGTGTTATGGAATTTGCATAAAAAATTATAATTAAAATGTGTGTATTTCATATAGTTTAGCGGTAGGGAGGGAAGAAGGGAGAGGAGGAGAATCCGGGAGGGAGGAATGGAACGAAGGAGGGAGGGTCGCAGATGTGGGAAGAGGGAGAGGGAAGGCAGGGAAGGAGGAAGAGGAACGCGGGAGGGAGAGGGGAGGAAAGGAGGAACGGGGACGAATGGAAAAAGACTTTAACTTAAATTTTATTTAAGTTGCATCTAACGCATGCCGGGAACTCACTTGTCTCTACATATTATAAATTATACTCCTCCGCCGCGTATGCCTGTCTGTTCGCGATAAACTCAAAAACTACTGAACGGATTTTCATGCGGTTTTCACCAATAGATATAGTGATTCATGAGTAAGGTTTAGGTATATAATTTGTCTTAGTTTTGTGTAAATTGGTTGAAATGTATAATTAAAGGAGAATGTCTGATTTGATTTTATATGCAAATTAACAGATGGCGGTGTGAGTTAAAATTTTGGGTAACCATCTAGTAGATAGCGTTGTGTTTCGTTTGCCACAGCAATGCGTTACCGGGTCAGCTAGTAATTTATAAAAGGCGAACATGCATTTTTATTTCCCTAATATCCCGCCAGGGGCGCGACTGTCACTGTACTGTCACTTGACAGGTTGTCACTCGTCACTAATGGTGTCTGATAACAAGTGTGCATGTGCGTATTAAATTCTCCGATAAGAAGTAACAGTTTAATTGGTATTTGGTGTCAAAACAGACAGTTTTAAGTATCGAATTCACTTCCTTCCTGTCTAGACGGGAAGCGGAGCAATGACCTAATTTTAATAAAATAACTGCTTTTTAATTTTTACACTTTTTTTATCTTTTTCGAGTGAATACCGCACAAGAGACCTAACTGCTCCCAACCGTGAGGCTGAAGGTAGTGGGGAGTGAATGAAAGAGGAAGAGGAAAGTAGGAATTTATATGGCTATTCAGATCTGATCACCAAACATGAATAAAGCAATTTCAAGCAAAGTTTCAATTCTGAATGATGGAATTACTCCAGAACGATACTGGGAGTATTTTCCACTCGGAAATATTCTAGTACTTACATAAATATATATTATTTTGGATGAATCGAATGTGAAATAACACAAATTAATAAAATTACTGAGGACGCTAGTGTACGGGACAGGCACTGTAGTCGCCAGCCGCACAGACGATGAAGTGGGAAGTTGCCGGCTGGCCGCTTCGACACCTAGGGAGAAAGTGGGGAAAAAATGTAGGGAGAGGGAAAAGTGGGGAGATTTCAGGAAAATTGGGTAAATGTAGGGAGAAAGGTAGAAGGTAAGGGGGGCGGAAGGGGGGTAGAGGTAGAGGGGAAGTAGAGGGGAAGAAGGGAGGTAGAGGGGAAATTTGCGCGATCGACCAATTTATTGTAATGCTTTCTTCTTGGAGGGCGGTCCAACCAGGGCGGAGAAGAAGAAGTCCAAGTTTTCCAGGGGTAGATCGGAGAAGGCAGAAGAGAAGGCGAGATGTTGCTGAAGCGGTGAGATCTGGAACTCTGCCGATCTGGCGGTCTAACAGCCGTATTTAAAGGGTCCAGAGACGGGAGTCTGCCCGTCTCAGTCCTTTGTTCATCTCAATTCTACGAACTGAGATGAAATTCTTAGAATTTTGACTGTTAGAGTTGTAAAACGCCACCGCGTTCGTTTCGCTATTGCGCAACGAAGCTGAAAACGCCACAGAGTTTTATCTCGACCTACTCTCGCTGCCTCTCCGATCATTCGTTTATTTTGTGAGTTTGCACATTTTACATTTTATATTTTACATAGGGTATGAACAGTCTGCACAAATTGGAAATATTTTATATTTATGCAAAACTGTTATACGAATACATAGGTTGCATAAATTCGAATTTGTGCAAGTGTTTATAAAGGTAAAAATACATAGGGTGTAAATAAAGGTAAAAACACATAGGTTGCACAAATTTGAATTTATGCAAGTGTAAATAATAGAGATCTGCACAAATTGGACCCGTGCGAAGGTTTGTATAGGAACGGCTTCGCACAGATCGAATTTGTGCAAAGGAAAAAGTTAATTTGATTAAGGTAGTGTGTAGGTATGTACACAGAGGGTGGGGTCAAGCTTTATTTTTTGTCTTAGGCTGACTGCTTGACCCCGTAAATATTTTTATTCTTTCATAAAATATTACATAAAATTAAAAATAAATTATACTATAATTAATCTTAAAAATACGTCCGGTACAGCTAGGATTTCAACCCGTGACCTGCGGATTGCAAAAAAAAACAAATTAAACTACAAAAAAACTGAAGTGTTTTGTAAATAGATGGTTGAGTTAAATTTATACTCTGTTAAGGCACCAGGACACTGTAAAAAAAAGGCATTTTTTATTTCATTTTCTAAAAGACGCATTTGTTAAGAATGCTCTCACCAAATGTTTTAAAGAAATTCGTAAAATTGACAGAGGTACAGCATTTTTTGTGAAACCGTTTGAAACAGTTTGTATGTTGAATTATCCTTCAGTAAAACTTTGAACGCGTTTTTCTCGAAACTACGTTTTTCAACCTGGTTGACAATGTATTACGAATTGTGACATTAAAAACAGAGACAAACACATACATCCATAGGATTTAGCTTGCGAGAGAATTAGATAGTACAATAAGCCTCCTCTTTGTGCGGTGCTTTGTAGCCTCCCCACTCTTGCCTACTTTAGATTTCCCAAGGTTTCACTGCTACTGCGTGTAAATTGCACAGTTCGATTTTTTTTTTACATTGGCTCCACTATTGGTCCATATCTTAGGATATGCTGTGTGGAGGGTCTTTTAAATGAAAGGAAGGAGAGAAAGTTCTGAGAAGGAAAGAGTATGAGGGATGGGTGGGAATCTAGGGTCAGGGTGTTCAGAAGTTTCGGACGTGTGAATCCATCCCTCCAACTGCGGTGCAAGGCGATGGGTCGAGAGAGAACAGCTGGAGTGGTCCAAAGGTCTCCCTCAACCAGTCTCTTCCGATCCGGCACACATCCGCCGCCATGATCTGAACACACCTCACCTCACCTAAATATTGGGTAACAGATTTAATTCAAATTTCAAGGTTTGTTTTCCTGATGTGTATTTTTTTTAAGGCTTATCGCAGATAGAATTAAAATACATTTGTCTTTTTTTAATTAACATTTAAAACCTGCCAAACTACTCTTGTGCTTTGTTTGTCAGCTGAATGTTACATAATATTATTGACTTTATTTCTTAAATAACACCGGGTCAAATTAAAATATTTTCAAACGGTTTCCGTAGTTATACACCAAGGGCGTAGCTATATAAAACACTAGGGGGTGGGGGGGTTAACCCTAATAAGGGTTCGATTTGGGGTGAGGGAAGAAATGGGAGGTGGGGGGGAATTTTAGGACCTCTTAAAAAATATGGTACAAATAATATTTTTTTGTATTTTCCAGGAATGTAATTTAGGAATACTATTCTCTTTTTACCTATGCAATACAGCGTACCGGTGAAGCTAGTAGGTACATAATCGGCTAGTGTAAGTGACAGACGTAAAACGTGAACTTAGTCACTGCAATGATACTGGCTTAAAATTTCCTAGCAAATCGCTCTAGCTTGACGTGCCAAGCCAGGATAGTAATATATGATCTTATCAGGATAGGACGCAGAGATACTAGCTTGCTACCCTGGCTTGAAGAACTAGGCTCGTCGGCCCAATGTACATCCGATTTCATATAACAGAGCAATCAATTGTTTCACCAATTTTACGTAGGTAAATATTGACGATCACGTTTTATACATAAGTTTAATTAATCTATCAGGCCTCGAATATATTCTGTCAGTAGGTTAGAATATTTCCGCTTTGCGATAAAATCCAAATAAATGGAATATTTTTGTTAACTTATCCGAAAGGTGATAATATATTATAAGCATTCCATTTTTATTATTAGAAATAAAATATGCAAAATATAAGATTTTTTAAAATGGCTCATTTAACGTTTTTAAAATTACTAAAATTATTGATAACGAACATGGACATATACGTATTTTGTATGTCCGTGATAACGATACAAAAAAAAATAAATAAAAACAATAAAAATAAAAAATATATTTTATTAGACAAATGTATTAAAAACTTTTTCCACACCTCATTTTTGTGTCGTTTTGTGTGTTGATAACGAACATGGACATATACGTATTTTGTATGTCCGTGATAACGATACAAAAAAAAATTAAATAAAAACAATAAAAATAAAAAAATATATTTTATTAGACAAATGTATTAAAAACTTTTTCCACACCATGTTAAAATAATTAATAAAAAAAATCACAAAGTTTCATATTTTTTTCAAATTGCTACTTTGAAATTGAAATTTTGATTTCAAAGGTGTAAATTTTAAATATTTGTGGTAAATTAAGCCAATTTGAATATATAGCGTGGTTTTTTCTCTTTCCAATACCCTTTAGATCACATTTCTCACTATGATAATAAGGGAGACACAACGATTTTTACGTCTATGAGTCATTTCGAACCGTTGTCAATTCAAAAATATTTCCCCTATTCCTCTCTTGGTTTTGAAACTAGTGCTAATATTTTTTTAATATCGATCACTAGTTTTCTTTCTTGATAATTTACTTCTTTTAGAAGTCAGGACCCTCCGAAAATCCTGGTTTGAACAAAAAAAGTTTCCTGGTTTGAACGCGATCAATAGACGTTCAGTATACAAGAGACACTGTACTTTAAAAAAAGCAAAACTATTAGAATATTTTCTTCTACTGTTGGTAAAAAAAACTTAAAAATCGTCCAGTTTTGGAGGAGAAAATGGGGAATACAAAACCTTCATTTTGACGATTTTATTTAACCATTTAATCACTATATCGCTATGAATTTATCAGCCTGAGGTGGAATTGTCTCTGTCGCTCAGTATGAGGTGTGAGGTGCAATTGTCCCTGTCGCTCAGTATGAGGTGTGAGGTGCAATTGTCCCTGTCGCTCAGTATGAGGTGTGAGGTGCAATTTTCCCTGTCGCTCAGTATGAGGTGTGAGGTGCAATTGTCCCTGTCGCTTAGTATGAGGTGTGAGGTGCGATTGTCCCTGTCACTCAGTATTTCGGGGGGGAAATCGTGATAGTGATGGCAACATTTTGGTAAAATACCTATTATTCAAAACTTTCGGCGACCGTATTTCCTCAATTGCTTTATAACGTAATTATAAAATGTTCCAAACATGTATTTTATACCTCACCAAATACAATAATTCAGTAACCACGTCCGTATGAAAAAAAAACTCGCCAACGTTAAATTCCACTTTATTACGGTTCACATTTATTGCTAGCAATATTAATTTTATTGCCCTGCTCTGTCTGGGATATTAATTGGAATCACGACGGTCCTTCCTCCTGTTTTAGATTATCATGAGATTACACCTATATGATTGCAAGACTTTGTGGTTGCCGCAATAATAATAACAAGAAATAATACGATATTTTTATAGCGCCAGTTTTGTGAAAAAAAATACACTTTAAAAAAATGTATGTTGAGGGATGTAGGTAATTTGACCAGTAAAAGGATAGACGTAAAACAAAAACTTAGCTTATCAAAAATGTTTTCGAAGTTTGGTTGTTTTCTATAGGCGAATTCTGAGGTTCTGTAGTTATATTTGTAATAATTGCTGCGGATTTAAACAGCTTTTTGCGGATCGAAAAGTTTTAAAAGAAAAATAGAAAATTTTCCCGTACCAAAAAATCTGTATCAGCACCCAGCGCTTTATGGTCTGCTAAAGTAATAACTACTTCAAAAGATCTATCCGCAAATTCCATTAGGGTAGTTAGGAAAATGTATTAGGTGTTCAATGAAAAAGTACTTAGAGCGTAAGCTTTTCAATTCTATGTGAAATACGTAATACGTACTGGAATTTTAGGTACCTAAAATGTTCGAAAATTAATTCTCTGCTTTTTGAACTGCCTTTTACAGGCTTTTTGGTATGGGAGCAGGTGGAAAGTTTGTATATTTGGGAAGTATGTAGTTTACGAGAGAGGTTGTTAGAGATATTGAAAGAAGGTTAAATTCAGGTACCTACTCCATTAATGAAGGACGATGCGAAGCTAGCAGTTCACAATGGAGTGCTGATATCTACCAATCCTGATCAGCTATCTAATATGCTATTATATAAATTACTTGCATAATAACATAATCACATAACTGTTTTTTTCCTAATTAATTCTTTTATTTTCAGAAGGTTTCTGCGACTGATCAGAGCCGTTATTTTTCTTTTAATTTTACTAACATTATTATCTCAATTTTTATATTACCTATTTCAGAAGAATTATTCCACGGGCTGTTACTTCTATTTATCTTTTGTATAACGTTAATGTAAGTACTTGCATACTGCTTACTAATCCCGAATGCATGTACATTGGAAGATCTAGAGTCGTTCAAATAAATGTAGCTTCGTTCAATAAAAAAGTAGAGTCTTGACGTGTGCGGTGAAGGAGGGAGTGTGACACATCGTCGGATCTGCCGGATCTTCCCTGATGATGGACACTGCAACGCTGTCTGAAACGTCGACTAAAGAAGGAGGTAGCGCAACACGGCGTAACACCCCAAAAACAAACAATGAAAATGCTTTTAGCCGTGAAAATAAAATAAAAAACTAAAAAAAAACATATGTTTCCTTATAACGCCGCGCGCTGTTGGGAAAGTGATGGGGTCCCCTCCAATATCTATCCTGATGTATGGCAGTGAGACATGGAATTTACAAAGGAAGGATAAAAGTAGACCGAATGCTGAAGAAATGAAATCCTTGAGGTTTACGTGTAGTGAACCCATGTACGATCGTGTGAGAAATTTGGGGATCCGCAAAGAATCAAGGCTGATATAAGCGAATGAATAAGATTAAGGAAGTGACGCTCGGAGGTTTTCGGCATATAGAGCGAATGAACAAAGAATGGAGTGTAAGGAGAAGATATTATGAAAATATGAATGGTAGAGGAAGTCGAGGATCCAGAGGAAGACGGCACATTCAAGTGAATCAGGTACTCGAGTCGGGCCATATCAAGAGTCAGAATAAAAGAAGATTATGTATGAGATGATGTACGAAGATTGAATGAGGCAAGAGTGTGTACCAAGATCAAGTTATTTAAGAGTTAATAACCAGACAAAGCTGAAAAATGACATTTTTGAATGAGCTCATAGACGTGTCGAAGCTTTTTACAGAAAAACGATAAATTGATTTCGAAAGATCATTATTTTATGTGGTAAACTTATATTTTAAATTTTGAAAAAGTTAACATTTTTTTAATAAAAAAATAGTTTTACTGTTGGTCGATGGCAATATTTGTTAATTTTCAAACGAGTAAAGTTATTATACAATACATATATCATACCAAATAGTAATACAGTATTATAAAACTGTTCATTATCTAGGCAAAATATGATTTAGAATTTTAATTTAATTTCAAATAAAATCATTAAAATAAAAATCCAAGCACCCGTTTTGTGCCGAAAATACTACAACTTGACTTATTTATTACACACTTACAAATTGATTTCTCTCGGAATTTTTAACACAGAAATTTAACTTAAGACGTTATTGAAATATTAGAAATAATTTTTAACCAAAAATATTTTCTCGAGTATATAATTCTGTTGAATTTGCGACACGCTTTTGTGAATATTTTATTCTGTATTTTGACGCGCACGGCGCTAACCAAAACTCTTAGTATCTGTCGATTCACGGCAGCGAGCGGTCGTGTTGTCCGCGCCGGTCCAGTTCATAACATTTTAAATTTATTCGTCTGCTTAAAATGGGGAGAAAAATCAATAAAGAGAGAACTTTCATAAAAAAATCAAAATTACCACACCAAAAACATAACTGGGAGAAATATAACGAGAAAAAACAAAGATTAGTAATATTTAATTATCAATTTACGTTGTACATACCTTATATGCTACAGGGTCGTTGGAACGAATCTGTCAGATTTATTGTGTATTTTTTATAACATGTTGTTTAATTTTTAGAGAAAAGAATCAACATTCTAAAGTAAATAATGACTGTAAAGTTTCATCGGTATGTGCAATTCAAATTTTTATTATATATATATTATTATGTACGCGTAAATGGGCTTCGACAAAGTATATTTGATCAATGAAAATGGGTAATAACTTCAATACATTGTGATTCATGGATATTACGGTGACCGATTTATCCGTTTATACCGCGGAAATTATAAACTAGCAATACTACCCAGCCTTACCGTGTATAGGTACACGGTGTCGGGAAATACGTGGTACATTACGGTGACCGATTCAATTGTAATTACCGCGGTAATTATAAACGATAATTTACTAGCATTAATACACGCAAGCAACATTGCCTTATATACACGGTGGCGGGAAACCGGTGGTACATTCCGGTGACGTAATTATAAACAATAATTCACTAACACTAATACCCGGCGTTGTGCGAATTATACGCTCGAAACATTACCTTGCACATGTATGTCGTAGGCCGATCGTAAAATCAGGCAGATCATGTTGCGCCTAGCCACATCATGATCTGCTGCATCGTGAAATGGCGGCAGATCGTGATGTGCCTGAGGCGCATCGTGATCTGCCTGTTTTTACGATTGGCCTGCGACATATACAAGGTGTCGAAAAATACGTGGTACATTACGGTGACAGGTTCATTGTTATTACCGTGGTAATTATAAACAATAATTTACTTGCATACCCGGCGTTGCGCGAGTTACACGCATACTTCATTGCCTTATATATATGTCGGCGGTCGATCGTAAAATCAGGCAGATCATGGTGCGCCTAGTTACTTCGTGAAGTGCCTGGCAGCAGATCGTGAAGTGCCTCAGACGCATCAAGAACGGCCTGATTTTACGGTTTGCCTGCGACATATACACGGTGGCGGGAAACCCGTGGTACATTACGGTGACCTAATTATGAACAATAATTTACTAGCATTAATACCCAACGTTGCGCAAATTATAGACATGCAACATTACCTTGTACACACGGTGTCAGGAAATTCGTGGTAGAAGCGGAAAACTGAGGACTCAAATTTCACCACGGGAACAGAAGCTTTTTACCATACTTTTTCTTCTATTTTTAACTTATTTATTTTTCTTTTTACGAACATATTAATTTATAAACAATAATCTGCGTAAATCGTCCTCAAATTCAATTTGATTCTGAATCTACTTTGCTTAAGACAAGTTCGTCCAGTCAATGAATGATCCAAAAGGTTTTAGGGTGCGTGAGCAGGAACCTAAGCGATTCCTTCAAAAAATTGTTTAGGGTGCTTAGGGTGTAAACATACTAAAAGTCCTGACGTCTAGGTGGTGAGTTAAGGGGTGGGGGGGAGGTCCCAATTTTCAGGTTTCCGCTTATATCTCGAAAACGGTGCGTTGCAGAGGAAAATTTTCTGAAATTAAGTAAAAGCTCATAAAATCATCTCCAACTTTTATTCTTTATGTAATTTTCGAAATCCCAGCCGTTTTTGAGTTACACGTTCTACAAACGTAGATATTTTTGAAAAAAATCATTTTACCTCACATTTTTCATCAAACATTCCTTCATGTCGTCTAAAATATTCAACAAAGAAAATAAATTTATATTAAAGAAGTTGTAAAGAATTTAATTTACTTTTATAATATAATTATATATATATATTTAGATGCAAGTTAATCTCCAACCAGTAAATATTTACAACAATTTTAAGTTTTTTCGTAAAATATCATTTTCAGACAAAGCTGTTTTTATCTCATTACTGACACACATTTTGTTCGTTCGCCTAATAATACGTGTGACCACAGTTTAAAGCCAATTTTTAAAGAAAGTAGAAAAAAATAATATCACTTGAAAAATTTTAAATTGTATTTTATAATGAAAATTATAATTATCTCATGACAAAATTTTACGAAAAAACTTAAAATTGCTGTAAATGTTGACCGGTTTGAGATTAATTTGCATTTGTATATATATATATATTCTAAAAGGGAATTAAATTCTTTATAACTTCCTTAAAATAAATGTATTTCTTTGATGAATATTTTAGACGATATGAAGGAATGTTTGATGAAAAATTTTATTTATTTATTTATTTATTTATTGACGCCCTATTGGGCTTTAACATATAAAATACAAATAACATTTATAACAACAGTACACAACAAACTTAAAGAAAGATTACAAATAAAGCAAATAATAATACTCAATAAAAAAAATAGGAGTACATACATCTAAAGCTAATTCCACTTGGATGACTTTAGAGAACTCGTAGATACAACAATTCATATACCTACGAACAACAAAAACATAAAAAAAATCAAAACACATTAATTTTTACTTAATTACTCATATGCTTTTGGAATAAGAACAATAAAAAAAAACAACAAACAAAAGAAAATCGAAATAAAATAAAAATTTCTCATTCATTATTTACATCTAAAAAGTGGTGGACTAATTTGGCTTTAAATGAATCTAAGTTTAAATTAAATATGTCAGCGACATCAGTCAGTTCATTACCCAACCTATGTATTCTTTCTACTGCAGAATTCGTAGCGAAGTTATTGTTGCAAAATAAAATATTCCGTCTAGTATATTTTGGAGGTATGTGTAAGGATAACAAGTTTATAGCGCCAGGGCAGTCCAACCTTGAATGAATAATTTTATACAATAAAAGGAGATAAAAAATGTAAGGTTAAATGATTTTTTCGAAAATGTCTACATTTGTGGAGCGTGTAACTTAAAAACGGCTTAAATTTCGAGAATTACGTATAAAACAAAAGTTGTAGATAATTTTACAAGCTTTTACTTATTTTAAGAAAAATTTCTCTGTGACGCACCGTTTTCGAGATATAAGCGGAAATCCGAACATTGGGACCTTCTCCCCCTCCCCCCACTAGCTCACACCTAGACGTCAGTACTTTTAGTATGTTCAGACCCTAAGCACCCTAAACAAGTTTCTGGAGGAATCGCTTAGGGTCCTGCTCACGCACTCTACACCTCCTTCCTTGACTGGACTAAATGTGCACATCAGCGTGGAAAATGAGACAAATATTCCTATTATCGTTTTCCAGTGATTTCGAAAGTTTACCCACATCCATTCACATTTTATTTTTATAAGATCTTTATTTGCTTTTAGCAAGCATTCATTTGTCATTTTCTATTTTTCTTTAGCTCTCCGGTAGGTTGTTTCTTTTTTTACCCTTAGATTAATTTAACACACTAATTTCGGTAATAATTATATATTAGAAATGTGTACTCGCTTTATTTAATTTTTTGACAGATGATTTTTGAGCTTACTAACGACGTTCATTCGAAATGTAAATTTCTGACGCCTCTCTAATTTGTCAAAAAAATATATTATAAAGAAATTTGATACTGTGTCTTTGAATGGTTATGGATCGTGTTTTATATTAAGAACGACTGGTGAATCCAAATCAATATTTAAAAAAAATTAAAACGCTCTTTAGAAGTTACTTTCTGTTAAAAGAACTTAAACTTTCTCTGGTTAGAAGTTACTTTCTGTTAAACAGTGTTTTAGTAACACATTTAATAAATACTGTACAATTTCTGTTTTGAACTATTACTAATAAAAAATGTCTTTAACTGGCTGCGAAAGAGAGGCTAGACATATGCATGCACCATGCGCGTGAATTTCCCGTAAAAATTATGGTTTTAATTTGTGATTGTGTAATTCAAATCGTGTTTTTGTTAATAATTTCTGTTATAATGACCAAGTCTCTAATATATTAGTATATTCAGTATATTTTATATTATTTTAAGTTTTATTCTATTAATAATGCCATAGAGACATAGTCCCTGTTACGATCAATGCACTAGGTGAGCCGTGGAACCAGGTCTTCATTCCCTTATCGTTCAACTCCGCCGTCAAAAATGCAATCAACTCTCCCTCCGCATCCTGGTCGGTCTCCAAAGATTTTTCGTCCATGTGTTGCTTCAGGTGAAGAAAGAGGTGTAATTCATGTCATTCATTGCCTTTTTGGTAGGGTTAGGTGGTGAACCCATTTTTCAACCCAAAAAAGTTTCGCCTTGGTTGGAAAAACAGTTCGAAGAGATCCGAGCGCATTTGCGCAACGAGCATTAATTTGCATACTCCATTTTTCCCTCAAAATCATTTGTGTGGTAGACTTACTGACATCTGGGATTAAAATTGCAAGCTTATGAACTTCAACAGGGCTAACTCCCTCTAAATTGAAAAAGCGAATAATTGAGCGCACCTCGCAGGGGGTGGGATTCGACAACGGAGCGTCTTTCTCAAACGAACGCAAAGATCGCACTGAAGCAGCTACCAAGCCGGATCACCGCTCGGTTTTTTGGGAAAGTCTGAGCTAACGCTAGTGCCACCATATTTTGAAAAACAACGAGCAAAGGTAGTTAATTCTTGGACAACCTTCACATTATTGTATTGCGGTCTGTTTTCACTGTACAACTACTAACAGTCCTACTGTTTTTATATTTTCAAGTTCTGTACATATATTATGTAGACTATACTAAAATATATGCTTGTTGCTATATTTTACATATTTTTTATTATAATGCTGCTGTTTTTTTGGTTATCTTTATTTATAGTTGAATTACATAATTTTGGTAAAAATATAAATGTTAAAAATACATTTTACTTTTTTATTATATATTTCATAATAAGAATAAATATGTCATCTTTGGGGATGTTGTGTCGAAGGTCTTTTTAGAAAAAGGAAGGAGAGGAAGTTCTTGGAAGGAAAAAAGGTATGAGGGGTGGGTAGGAATCTGGGATCGGTGTATCCAAGAGGATGTATGAGTCTATCCTCACCACTGCAGTGCAAGGCTTCCGAGAGAATCCTGCAGGAGAGGTCAAAAAATCTCCCTCAACCAGTCTCTTCCGATCCGGCCTGCCACACAGTTGGTGGGCAGACGCATCCGCCGCCAAGATTCGAACAAACCTTATCCCTTGAACCCGGGCAAGTAAGTCACCAAGCGAAACGAACCCCTTGGGTTGACCTATGGCAGAGGTGTTGGTTATCCAATAAATGGTTTCCTGGGCGGTGGTACCCATACCCGCCTCCCAAATTGGGTTCTGGATTCTGGGAAGGAAAAAGGTACCAGGAGTGGTAGGAACCTAGGGGTCCAAATTGAGTTCCGTTTCCCAAATTGGGTTCGGGATTCTGGGAAGAAAAAAGGTATCAGAGGCATGTAGGAATCTGGGGGTCAGTCCAAGAGTGACGGACATGAAAAATCTATCCCTCCCACTGTAAGGAGATGTTTCGGAGAGTGCTGCTGGGTAGGTAAAAGATCTCCCAGATCCAACCAGTCTCTCCTGATCCGGCCTGCCATGCAGTTGGTGGGCAGGTGCATCCGTCGCCAAGATCCGGACAAATAAATGAACCCAGGTACATGGAGTGAGGTTTTTGAAATTCAATTTAATTTAGATTACCAACAATAATCTCCCTGGTTCCCAGGCGGTAGTACCCATACCCGCCTCCCAAATTACTGATAATACCTATTGTGAGAAGAATAAATATGTAAAAATGAGATATTTCTTACAATCAAACTGAATATCACTCAGTAGAAATACAATTAAAAAACAACAACAGAATACTCGTAAAAACATTTAAAAAATCACCTACCTATTTTATCAAGTACCTATTTTATACCCACTATTTTTACGCATTTCACTTGTATCTATTTATGTTTATGCACTTCGGTAAACAAATTACAAATAACTACTTATTCGGAAAAAGCTGGAACCGAGAATTCAATATCGATGTCGTCTGAACCATCCTATAGATATCGCCAGTTGAGTGGGACATGCTGCTTGCGGCGGGGCGAAAGTGGTATTTCTATCTCGTTCTAAAAAACTTCCGATCGTGAGGCCGTCTTTTGATGAAATTTGAATTTTCGGCCGCTGGTAATGCCCTCTTAACGGTCCGTTCTGTCTGCCCAACCCTGCAGGGAAACGGCGTGATGGTTATGTTAGGTCAGTTAGTATTTCATAGAAATTTATAGATACATCATTTTTTGTGGCATTGCTTGAATTCGCAGAGAAGCCAATTAACGATCATTGTGTTCCCTATGTTTATATTTTGTTCCACCCAACATGGTCGGCTAGTAAAGAAACGAAAGGAATGGGAGTAGATTTCTGCATGTATTTTATCCCATAGACTGACATTTGGCACGTACATAGATCGGAAGAGGAAACTTTTTTCATCATTATATCTGCAAAGCTACTGCAAGTACATATGTAGTTTGTCGGCAGGAAAACAGTGTGGACAAAAACATAGTACATTATAAAATATCTCAAATTCTTCGTTGAAAAATACCATGGGCATCAATTTCATATTCGTTAAAATGAAATAATTAAAAAAAATTGACACATCTTTAACTCATTGCGCAATGGGTAAAATTATTTAGCTACTAGCTGTTTCCCGGCATGCGTTGCAATACCATATTCAAATAAATAAAATGTTACTCCTTGGATGTCCTTTCCCGTGCGTTCCCCTCCAGCGTTCAACTTCCACCTTCCCCGCCACCGCTCTCCCGCTCCCCCATCCCGCCAACCCCCCTGGCACTTCATTTCTTGACTCTTCTCCCGCCCGGCCCGTAGCCGAAACTTTTTTCTAATACTAACATTTTCAAACTCGTGATATCTTTCTAATTAAATATTCGAATTGAAAAATTCAAAAAGTCAAATAAAGGTATTGAAGCTGTCTTGAATATGAAGTAATTTATTTTGATAATGATTAAAACCAAGATTCAAATAAAGAGCCTTTTCAAGCGGCGACATTTTAATTAAATTTTAAAAATAAAAGAATACTTATTGTGGCATAACCATAATAATTAGACATATGCTGTCCCAACCTTTTTTGTAAATAATGATGTGTTCTACAAAGTCGTGGTACATTATTTTATTCTATCATCAATAGTTTTCGCAGCGCACGCGATGCAAAGAATATTTTAGGTAATTTTGTACACCTTGGGTTGCATTATTGAAGTTTTAGTAAGGATGCTTATTTTTTTTGAAAATATAATATAGCCTATGTTACCCAGGGATAGTGTAGCTTCCCAACAGCAAAAGAATTTTTCAAATCGGTTCGGTAGTTTCGGAGCCTATTCAATGCAAATCTTACCTCTTTATATAGTGTGTAGTAGATTATTATGAATGCAGGATTTGTAAAAATAAAACGAGCATTCTTAAGTGTTAGATTTGCTGAACCTCCACAATAATAATATTTGGATGACTTGTATAGCGCTGTTTTTATGAAAAATCATCTCAAGGTCGCTGTACAAACTTATAATACATTTCTACGACTTTACTTCTAACTACAAACTACTAGACAAACCACTATTACAACTTATGGCTAAAAATTGAATCCACCGGTTCATCGATCACTGATACGAAACTATAGATACATGTACAATGATTTGAGCAATGAACGCGATGCTGCTGTAAAAATGTACTGTACAGGCAGAAAATATATACAGGACCATACTTACCTGAGAGGTCACTAGAGATTAACACTGTTATTGTTTATTTAGGGAAATTTAGGTACAGTTCGCACGCAGAGGACATAATAGGGAACTATAATATATAATATATGTTCTTTAATGAGCGTATTTTGAAAACAAGTACAATAGTACAAGGACTTGATCAGAATATTTATCTTCCTAAATGTGATTCGTTCCTTGGTAAGACAAATATTGATGTGTTAGGATCCAAATAATGTTAATCCAATCAGAAAAGTGCGATTAAGGTATATCGTAGGCAAAACAAAAATGATACTCTCAGATAGGTATTTTTTATATAAGGGTATGAGCCCAAAAAGGTAAGATTTTAATATGGACCTAAATTCTGTTGGGCTAGTTATGCATCTAAGTTCCGGGGGAAGCTTATTCGAAGCCTTAGGTCCAGATACTCCGAAAGCGCGATCTCCAAACTTAGTTTTTGGCTTGCTTTTAGTTTCCATTAGTCTGCCTATATTTATTTTTATTTATTTTATTTTTTTTTTATTCCAGCAGGGCTGGGAGGGTAGTGCAATCCCAGTCTGCCATATTACATACAGAGTAAATAAAAATCATAATAAAAATCATATTATTAGGTAGGAACCTAATGAAAATAAAATTTGAACATAAATAACAACAAAAAAAAATAACTATAAAATATAAAATTAATTAATTATTTATCGTCCATCAGGGAGGTCGCCTCATCATCTGCATCCATCGCTCATTTAGTGGGGAACTGAGCCACTCGGATGCAGCCACGACAATGATGTTGGTTGATTTCCGTGTCCTGCTCCAGAAGCTGGCTAGTCGGTGGCGAAGTAAGGCTGGGAATGAGTGCACCCTCCCTTCGGTGAACATCGTGGAGGCGCTGCAGAACCTCGGTAGTTGCATAAGTTGCCTGTATGCATTGTTGTAGCACACCCTCAGTTTGTCCCATTGCGCTGCTGGGTATTGCGTCCACAGTTCAGATGTGTACAGGGCGGTGCAGTATGTCTTGAAGAGTAATTTATAGCTGATGATGTTGCTGATCTAAGGATTGACTTCCTCGGACCAGCCTTTTCCAGGACACATAGTTCAGAGATGTAAGGCGGGCCATTTCATTGATTGATTTAAACATCATCCAGCACAATTTGTACTGGATTCTTTCAGGGCACTTGAGCCAGTGAAGGTTACTAAGGTGTTCTGAAATGTGTGAATATTTAGAGACTCCGGTTATGAGCCGTGCCACACGGATTGAAGTTTGTCAGTTTGACATTTTGGAATGCTGGCATGGGCTTTGACATAGGTTAGGGTGTAAATTTAATATAAATAATCTTAATGCTATTTAAAATAAAACAGTTGCATCCATCTGGAAAATTCAGACAGCGCAAATTTCATGAACTTACAGATCAGAGCCCATCGTTTTTTTAAAACTATTTTAGACCTTCAGAATTCCGCTTTCTAGTAAATCAAAAACAATATTTATTCAAATTGTTTTTGTGTTTTCGTACAACTCCATTAAATATATTTTTTAAATTTAATGACTATCAGATGTAATAACGTTATATGATTATTTCTTTATTATTTATTATTATTTTTAAAGCTGTTTTAGCGTTCAAGGCCATTTTCAAACTGAGACGACTTTTTTTATATGTTTCTATTTACCCTTGCCTAAAATGATTTATTACCGGTTAAACCGATTTTCGGAGAAAATAATAATTGTGACAATGGATCCTTTATTATGTGGCGTACTTTGATATGTGTTTTTCACACATTAAATGATAATGTTTTATTAATTGTTTATTAATGATGTGACTGCTATTAACTATTGTTTGGTTCTTGTGAAGATACTGAGAAGTGGGGAATAAATCATTTTCCATACTGGGGGAATATTATTAAACATATCTGGGACCGAAATTATATAATAAAATCCTTTAGAATTAAATATTAAAACATGCAAAACGTCTTGCATCGGTTCAATTATAACTAAATGGTTGATGGGCTTGGGTAGGGTGGAGTCTGAAAAACTATTAAATAATGTCACTTAACATTATACATGGTTATCTATTAATTTCACAATTAATAATAACTTAGTTTATATTTAATTTAAAAAAAAAAACCCAACCATTTTTTTACAGAATGCATTGTTGGCATTTTCACCAGCTTTTAGTTCCTTTGGTTCAAATCTGCCTAGCTAGGAACTAATATCGACTACAAGACATAAAAACACTTGTACACATTTTTAATATGTACAGTTATTTTTAAATATTATTATTTACTGTGTTATTTTGGCTTTATAAATGTATCTAATGTTCCTAATGTAATTAATAGATAAAAACTTTATTGATTACTGTTGTTAGGATCATATGTTAGTTTATGATCTAGTCATAATAATATAATTAATAATAATAATAAATGTTTTATTATCTTTTTTTTTCAAGTAAAGATAATGATATCCTCACTGTGCTAAGTCTAGTTTGGTGATTTTACTCGTAAATTTTTGGGTTTAAAAAGTTGAGAGCAAATTCTGTGAGTTATTCTAATAACAAAACAATAACTGAAATATTGTTGAATGCTTACATAAAATAATATAAGAATAAAAAATAACGGTAAATAAAATAAAATTTACTTTCAAAATGACAACATAAAAATTTAGAATAACCAATAACCAGTGATGTAAACAATAAAATATCTGAAATATGGCCAAGATTGGACTTACTTTATTTCCTAAAGAACGTTTCAAAAAACCTACGCAGATAGGAAATAACCGGAAAAATCTGCTATCATAGGGAAAACCTGCCATCACATTCTTAAAAAATAGAACAATACTAAGTGACTGTTGACGTCTTCGAGAGGTTTTATTTGTCCTGCCATAAACTATTATTAACGAACTCGAGATCAATAGACTTGGTAATTTTTTTTTTTTTACTGCAAACGAGGAAAATCATTAGCTTTTTGTGGTTGGAGGAATTGTTCAAAATAATTTACAAGCCAAACCTACAATTTAGATGGGGAGTTCCCAGAACCCATCATAATATTGTTGTGTAACAGTTTTCAATTTTGCTGTGGATTTTTTGTTAGGTGGGTTGGTAGTTAATATGTTATGGCGTTTGTATTTTTAACTAATGACTATTTAAGTATACTAGATTCGACAAATAAAACCCTCGAAACAATTTAGAGCGATATCTTCCCAAAATTTGTTACTCTAAAATCTGTTAAGAAAAAAAGTGGTGACCCCGACAGTTGGCCTCCTCAAAATTATATTTATTAAAGAAATTTGTATTATTCAACAATTTCACACCAAAAATCATCTTAGACTTGCGTAAAAGTCAATAGATGTCGCATATTAAAATAAAAATGGACATATTTATCCAAGACACTATCTAGATCGCATTTAGTTCGGGAAGAATTTTGCAATAATTTTTTTTAAATTTACAAATAACTGTGGTGAACATTTGTCTTGCGTTATGAAAGAGACATGCGTATATGAGTGAGACAGCATCAGTAACGTATAAAAGGTTGTGATTGTTGTCCATTCGTCCTCTTTACCATTATACTTCCTAAGAAGAACCATTGTACATATCTCGGAATAAACATCAAAAAGTCTACCTACGACTTATTATTGCAACTACACCCTATACTGAGATCATCATAATCAGAGGAATCTGGATCCATTAAAAGGCGTCCAGAAAAACATGAAATAACCGGCCATGGTCATCACAATAACCTGAAAATATTTGACACAGTAAGTGGAGACATAAAGATAAAAGCCAATATAAATATGCGTTAAGAAAACGAAGATAATGATGGTAGTTCTTAATCGAAGTATCATGTAGATAAATATGATCGAAGTTGATAGAGTAGAATTAGCTCAGTGGTTATAGTAGAGCCCCGCAAGGCTAAGATCCTGGGTTCAATTCCAGGATGCGACCGCATCTTTTTGTGATTTTTCTTTTTCAAAATTTCGTTTGAGAGTCCTAAATATTGTCGTCAATGATTAAATATTACAATTTTATTATAAAGAGTATTTATCCTTATTTCATTCAGATTTTAGTTATTGAAAATAAGTTTGGACTATATTAAGATCCGCCGAGTCATGGCATTTTACTGTAGTTATTCTCTCTTTTTATATCTATCTGACCGCGAAGAGGTCGCATGATGTAGGAAAACCTAATAACAGGTTTTAAATAGATGATACGAGTATCATGTTATGTAACCTCAATAAAAATCTGCAACATTTTTGCCTATTTCAGATAGCCGTCATAAAAAGACATTCCAAAAACAATCGTCTAATGTAGATTTTTTTATTTCGTACTAGCTGGTCAAAGAAATAAAAATTCTTTCTCCCTGCATGTCCTTTCCCGTGCGTCGCCGTTTTTCCCCGCCTTCTCTCTTCCCTTTCCCGCTCCCCCGTCTCGCCAAAAGTTCATTATTCAGTCCCAGTACATTCAGTTTTCAAACAGCTCGCGTGCCACCTATTATAATTTTTGTATTCAAATTTTCATTTTTCACTTCTTATAATATATTCACTTTTGTATATATTATAAGAACAGTCTATCAAATTTGGTGCCTAAAATAGGTACTTACCTATTTAAAATATCTATAATTCACGATTCGATTCAAAGTATTAGGCGATTAATTTGTGTTTTTCACAGTTAATTCATTTAAAATAATATATAGTATATTTGCGACACGTTCCAGATTGGAAGATACTCTTAGTATATATAGCCCTGGTGTAAGACCACCATTCAGAATTGAAACGTTGCTTGAAATGGCTTTAGCCGTATTTGGTGACCAGATCTGAATAGCCAGGTACTTCCCCACCTTCCTCTTCCCCATCTCCTTGCCCTCCCCACTACCTTCAACCTCACAACATATCCCAATTGGGGATGCGGGTGTTTAAATAAGGTATTTTGAAAGATTCAAACATTTAGGAATACGTAGACATCTCATATACTCATATATATACACCCAAGCAAGCATATTTTGATTTACATATAAGTATTTACAGATATTATGTACTTCAGAAGTTTCCACAATATTCCCATTTTAGCCTTAGTTAAATTAATAGAGTGAAGATACGTTACTGAGACAATGTAGGTGGTTTGATTGAAGTAGGTCCAGTGGACACACTTTAGCGGCCCGTTCATATCCATAAACATATTCTTTCTGCGTGTCCTTACCACGCATCCCCGTTCCCGTCCCCGTTCCCGTCCCCGTTCCCTTCTCCTCTCTCGTTCCCCCTCCCACGAACCCCCCCCCCCCCCCTTTTCCCCTTCGTTCCCCTTCCCCTGCCATCGCAATCGGATGAATGGTATACGAAATAATTTCATAACGCCAGAGCTCACCATTATATACAGAAACCATTGCGGGCGTGCGCACAATAAATCACCAACGTTTAATCGCAATCGGATGAATGGTCTAGGAACGCTTAAGAGACAAACAAAGACAACAACCAACAATCATTTTGATATATTAAGATTTTGAAAAAAACATAAATAAAGCAATTAAAAAAAATGAAACGGGATATAACTTGACTTATCCTGACAATAATCAAAAATATTAGGTAGATATACATTTCACATATTTTCGATATAAATTCCTGTACCCTTCCAAATCGCCTAAGAATATTTTCTAGTCTAATTTGCTTCCGGCCCACTATTTTTCTTTGTTATTTAATCCGAATTATTCCTAGGTCTTATGAATTTATTTAAACATTTCTATTTATTTAATTTATTATAATATTACTATGTATATATATTACTATTTATTTAAGCTTTATTAAAAACTGCAATGTTTTCTCGATGTGAAGTTTATTATATGCGTACACCGCTCCTTTAAGAGCCATTAACCAGCGGAAGAGAATTTAAATTTCATCAAACTATAATCTTGCGATCGTACCCTTGCAACTGTACAGGGCGGATCCAATGAGAAAGATTAATTATTCTCCATACCAGCATTTTAACAAAATAAATTAGTATCGATTTTATTTCATTCAAAATTTCCTTTCATAAATATCTACCTACATTCAAAAACGCTCAAACTCGTGATGATAAAACTATTAAAATTATGTAGTTTTTGTAATTATTTTTTGATAATAAGTATTTATAATTTTACAATAATGTCTAAGCAAAATAAGAATGTAAAAAATCTTAAATATAATATAAGTTTGTAAGACCATAAATAAATAGACAAACTAAAGTATTTTCGTCACAAAACACGCGCGCGGATCTTTTTTTAAAGATTTTATTTGAACTAAAATTAAAATTCTGAAACATGGCTCTCCCAGATAATTTAGTGATTTATATTACTGCACGATTATATGATTTGAAATGTGTGTTTTATAATACAAAATTTTGTTTGAAAATTTAACAATTCTGCCAACGACCTGCGGTAAAACCTTATTGATCTAAAAATAAACATATTTTCTCAAAATTTAAAACATAGTTTTACTAGATAAAAGAACATTCTTTCGAAAGCAATTTATAATTTTTTGTGGAAAAGAGTCAATTCCCTCGTAAGGATTTTTCGCCGACCTAGCTCCGCCGAGACTGAATATTCAGGTAATAAGGCAGATCTGGAATGTTCCCGAACAGTGATTCCTAGCATTATTTGGAGTAAAAAATTATGTTAGGAAGAGTTCATAAATTATCTATAAGAACCCATCCTGACCTTACCTAATACCCATTTGTCAATCCGCCCACTATAAATCCTTTACAAACCCATTTAACGCGGTGATTCGACATACCTCCCAACGACGCGACGCTAAACTAATTATTGTAAAACACGGGGTTAAGTATTTTGACTCTGAATAGATTGAGGAAGAAATTAGATAGCCTAACTAAATGAACTCAGTGTGATGACCGTGTGGATATATTGGAACAAATAAGATACACTAATGGCTAATTTATATAGCGCCATCTTTGCGACAAACCACTTCAAGGGCACTCTCCAAATTTGGAAAATTACTTCACTACGTGGTTAAAGATTCCTTTCCATTCATGTTGTCTTTCTTCAGTTTTCGGGAAAAATCATATATGTCTTAAGAAATCGTTGTGTCTCCCTTACTATCATTGTCAGAAATATGATTTAAACGGTAGATATTAGAAAGAGAAAATACCACGCTTTATAACCAAAGGAAGTAAAATGTAAACCTTTATGGAACCAAATTTTCGAATCGCAATTTTAAATAAATTTATGGAACTTTACGAATTTTTTAAAATTATTTTTACATGTACAAAAATGAGATGAAGATAACGTTTTTAATACATTTGTCTAATAAAATGTGTAGGTATGTGTTTTTTTTCATTATCAGTATAAAGTGAGATGACAATATCGTTTATTTATTTATTTATTTATTCTGGGTTTTACAGTTGTTTACACTTACATGAGAACAATCCAGTTATAAAACTCAGTTTTTACACAATTATAAAAATCTACAATTACATACAATTAAATACAAATAAATACAAATAAATACAATTAGAAAAACAAAAACATAACAAATAAAAATTCAGAAATATATACAAGGTCACTCAAGTAACACATTATAATGAGTGGTAAAAGACATGTGAAATACGCGAGCATGCATAGAAAGACAATTCACACAACATAATTAGTTAGTACTTTTTAACAGCGCTAGAACTTTTTTTAAATCCGTACAAATTATCAACGAAAATATCCACATCAGCGCACTCTATCTTGTTATACAGTCGACACATCTGGGTCAGAGGGCTAAAGTAGGCGATATTGTTTTTAAATGTATTCATATGAAAAATGTTATGGCGTCTTAAACAATGGGAATTGGGGACATTAATTTCAATACTGTTAAGACATAATGTAGTATCAAGATGGCCGTGAATAATTTTATGTAAACATATTAGATCAGTCAATTGCCTTCTAGTTTTAAGTGTATCAATCTTGAAGTAATCACGACGTACATCGTATGATCTGAGATGATCGTGTTGTCCACATTTGAAGGATAACATTCTTAGTAATTTTTTTTGAACTGATTCTACAATTTTTTCATGTTTGCAGTATTGTGGATTCCAAATAGTGCTTCCATATTCAAGTTTACTTCTAATTAAGGCATTGTATAGAGTTAGAATTGATTGAGGATCTTTGAAAGGTTTACATATTCTGTGAATAAATCCCATAATTTTTAATGATTTGCACTTAATGTTGTTAATATGTACATCAAATATGAATTTAGAATCAAGAGTGATTCCTAGATCCCTTATTGAAGAAACTTTTTTGAGAATAATATTATTGATAACATAAGAAAAATCCTTTATAATTCTATTTCTAGTAAAGTTTAAAATGTAACATTTTTCAACATTTAAGTGCATGTCATTGACAGTACACCAGTTATTGAGTGTGTCGAGGTCATTTTGAAGCAGCTGATGATCGGAACAGACTTAATTTTACAAAAAATTTTAAGATCATCGGCGAAATAAGCATAATCACAGTTTAATTTCGAGCCAAGGTCATTTATTAATATAAGAAAAAGCAGGGGGCCAAGATTTGAACCCTGTGGTACACCAGAAGTTACACCTATAGGGGATGATGTGTATCCATTAATAAGAACTAATTGAGTTCTGTTATACAAATATGATTTCACCCAGCGTAATAGGTCTCCATGTTTTCCAATTTGTTCAAGTTTTTTTTATTAAGATGGAGTGGTTAACTCTATCAAAAGCTTTTTGGAAATCAGTATAAATTGTATCTTCTTGTAATCTTTCATTAAAAGAATTACAAACATAATTAAAAAATTCCAAAAGATTTGAGTTGATTGATCTTTGAGGAACAAACCCATGTTGATGGATCGAAGATTGATCTCCCGATTTTAATACTGGTACCACGTGTGCTTTTTTCCACACATCGGGAAAAGTTCCCGTGGTAAGGGATGCATTAAAAATGATAAAAAGCGGTAAACATAAAGAGTCTGCACAGCAACTAACAAAGAAAGGAGGGATATTATCAGGTCCTGGGCCCTTATTCGAATCTATTTTCCTCAAAAAACATTTTATTTCATCAGCACTAATATGTATTTTACCCAAATTGCTTTGATTGTGTTCAGTTATGTTTGGCATTGAATCATTAGAGAATATATTTTCACCGTCATTTGCGGAAATATCGTCAAGATGCATTACTTTAGGAATACAATTAGTTTGTCGTAATGATTTTGAGTATGACCAGAATAACTTTATGTTATCTTGCAGACCACTTTCGACAGAGTTGATATATGATTTATAACATTCGCTTTGTATTTTTTTTGTTAATTTCCTTAAATAAGAGAATTCCCTATAATCTGACTCGTAACCATGTTTTTTTTACCTTAAGTCTAACTTTGTTTTTTTTTCTTAAGAAGAGCTATCAATTGCTGATTAAACCAGATAGGATATTGATTTTTTATTTTAGTACCATATTTTTTTTAAGTATTTGTCAATTATTTCCCACAATTTTTTATAAAATAAGACTACCTTGCTATTCACATTTTTATTTTTAAAAAGAGTTAACCAATTAACAGACAATAGATCCTGTCGACATTCATCAAAGTTTCCCTTCCTGAAGTTATATTTTGAATCGCTTCTATTCATTTCTAAGAATTGATCTTTATTTTGTTTCACTATAATTTCAAATGAAGGGTGAAATTGATCCAATTTGGTTAAGCCTGGTGCTATATGTATATCAATGTTAACTTTATCTGAAAAAAACAAGATCCAATTAATTTTCATTTCTATTTAGTACATAGTTACAATACATTTGTCTAATAAATATGTGTGTTTATTTAGTTTTTTTTGGTATCAGTAATTTTAGTTAGAAAAAAACGTAAGGTGAGCCATTTTAAAAACTTTTTATGTTTGCATGCAAAATTTTTAATTTAAAAAATTATTTTAATACTCGTAAAATAAAAAAAAAATTATTGTCGTATTAGTAATAATAATAATCGGATAATTTATAGAAAAATCACTTCAAGGTCGCCGAACAGGTGAAATGGTCACTGAAGGTTGGGAACCTTGTAGATCGGATATGATCGGGGTATTAGACCCGAACGGGCGACAGTTGTCTCTCTTATATATTACAACGCTGATCTCTGTTGAGAGACATTGAAACAACATACATTTTCACATACACTATAATAAACAATATTATTTAATGTATTATTAATTCATTGTTCAATAATTATCAACGATCTGTTGCACTTAAATCATTTCTCAGCTGACGGCTATTTCCTTGAAGATATTATAGGTAGGTAATCACATATCTTATTAAACTTGTAATTAAATAAGCATGGGTTTATTCCAACGTAAGGCGCCATATCCCCGCTCAAAATTGAGAAGATGGAGAGATATGTAATTACGAATGTTGTAGAGAGTGCGCTAATATTTGAAATGGTAAAAATGAAACGAAAATTGTGAAAATCTAACACACTATATAAAGAGGAAAGATTTGTTTGTTTGTTTGCATTGAATAGGCTCCGAAACTACTGAACCGATTTGAAAAATTCTTTCACTGTTGGGAAGCTACACTATCTCTGGGTGACATAGGCTATATTATCAAAAAAATAGGGATCCATACTAAAAATCCAAAAATGTGCCCCAAGGTGTTAAAAAATTACCTAAAATATTTTTTACATCGCGTGCGCTGCGAAAACTATTGATGATAGAATAAAATAATGTACAACGACTTTGTAGAACATTATTTACAAAAAGTGTCACGACAGCATATGTCTAACTATTATAGTTATGCCACAATAAGTGTTCTTTTATTTAAAAAAAAATAATTAAATTGTCACCGCTTAAAAAAGGCTCTTTATTTGTATCTTGGTTTTGATGCTTATCAAAAAAAATACTTTGTTTTCAAGATTGTTTCAGTACCTTCATTTAACTTTTTGAATTATTAAATTCCGACATTCTAATCGAAAGATATCACGAGATTAAAAATGTAAGTATTACAAAAAAGTTGCTTGGTCGCCGCTCACCCATTCGGCTACGGACCGGAGCGGGCGGGACAACACATTATCAGTCTCTTTCACTTTCTCTTTTTATTTTCAACATTTTTATCAGTCGGCTCCCTACGCAACGGTCGTGTGCGGAATCGAATATAATTTAGTACTTAGATACTTTAATTTAATTTAAAATGCCCAAAAGATCAAGATCTCAACTTTCTAGAAATAGTTCCCTGGCGAGGGCATCACCTATGAATCGAATGTTTTACTGCATGTTGGCCTATCGCGGGTCGGAGCTCCTGAAAATCAATTTATTTTGCTGCCAGAAAATAAAACAACGTCAAATATCGTTTACAGGGAAGCTCTCACGCAATAAATTGAGTGGCTTTTGTTTTGTACATATGATTTTTTTATAAAAATGAGAAATAAAAAAAAATATTCAAATACTTATTAAAAAAAAAAAATCATTTTTAATTGATAAACTAACGTTTAAGATAAGATTTTTTATGCATAGCACAAAGGTAGATAACAATTATTATAAGCAATAATTATCAGCCTGAAACACTCATCTACATTGAAAAAATCTTCCGAGAAAAGATACTGGCCGCCAAGGGGACCAGTATCTTTGTGTGAGTGTTTCAGGCTGATGATTATTGCTTATAATAATTGTTATAAAAATAAAAGTTCAAAATAATAATATTCAAACTTTCTTTACAATATTTTTTAGTAACCTGACGCAAATAAAAGGGTTTATGTGTGTGTATTATAATTTTTAATTTTTAAATTTTATTTAAACCCATGCGAAGCCGGGGTGGGACCCTATACTAATTTTATAAAGAGGAAAGCTTTGTATGTATGTAAAGAATAAACTCAAAAACTACTGAACCGATTTCAAAAATTCTTTTACTATTATAATGCTCCATTATTCCAGATTATCATAGGCTCTAGAATATTTTGAAAAAGTTAGGGATCTGTATCAAAACTAAATTATTTTTTTAAATACCTATCTACCCGTGCGAAGCCGGGGCGGACCGCTAGTGTTTAATAAAACACGACTCGTTTAAAAAAGAGCAAAAATCTCTTGGGGCTATCTAAAACAGCATTTACAGAAACACTGTGAATTTTTTCATACGTATTTCTTGTAAAATAACTGAATCAGACATGAAAATAATATCTTTCGGAGCATACTGCGCGATTTTTTTCTATCGAGGGAATTTCATATAATTTGCGTTTCGGCGTGGGGAATGTATATATATTATCTTAAAAAATAATATATATTTTGTTAAGAGCTTGCTACGTTTGCAGGCGGGCATTCTACCACAGAATGAAGCTGGCGCCCGCCCACGTTTGCAATAAACCGTTCCCGAAGGCTAGCTCAGTCAGTCGGTAGGGTTTCTCTCATCATCAGGGGGTGCGGCTGCGGCTAAAAAAGGTTGGAACTAGGGTGTTTCCATCCAGGCCCACACAGGAGGACTGATTCAAATGAAAGAGTGTTCAGGGTGAAACAAAGCAATGTATTGTAAGGTAGATACAGATTACATGGGTCAAGAGAAACGGTACATAGCCCTATCTAAGAAATGGCCTACTTAATCTCTCTGAGCCTGGGGTCTAACATCCCGAAAATTATCTGGACGAGTGGACACATTAAGAATAGGTCGGGGTTTTACTCACAGCCTCGTGTAGAGGGGCGGCAGCTCCCTTTTCAGGCGGTACAGGGTTACAGAATACAGGCGGTACAGAATGCACACCGAAAGTTAAGTTAACATTCGCAAGGGTTCCCGAGGCAACTCACTCCTTACGTAGTTGCAAAATGCGTGTTCGAGTGAAAGCTCGGCAGCGACGGACGCGGTGCCAAGGTATGTATTGACGCCGCAAGAGCCGTGGCGCGACTGGCGGCGGGTATTGGCGGGGGTCACGGGCAGGCGACGGGGGTGACGGGGGAGGTCACGGCCTCGACTGCCCACTCTGGGTTTGCACTCGGGCGCGCGAAAAACAATTGCAATTTGAAAAAAACTTCTTTGGTGTTTACTTTGCTTGCTAGTTGTGTTACAGAACAAGCTTAAAAACTTCATATATAAGAAATCGGTAGAAATTGAGGCGCTCCTAATTTCTTCCGATTTATAACATATTTTCCTTTAACACTTTGTTTTCAGTTCTTAAAAAAATAAATGTTATTTTTCAATTTTTATTTTAATTCTTAACTTTATTAGTAAAATCTCAAAATATAATATTTAATTAAATGAAGACAATATTAGCGAAACTCAATCGAAAATCTGGAGACAGAAAAATCAGAAAAAGATTTTGGTTCCACTGGGACTCGAACCCAGGGTCCTTTGCTGACATGGCAAGAGCTCTACCAACTGAGCTATGGAACCAATTTTTAAATCCGGTCAGCAGCCAATAATATGTGCGTTAAGAAAATGAAAATAATGTTGGTAGTTCTTAGTCGAAGTATGATACAGTTAAAAGTGACCGAATTGGAAAATGGGTTCCATAGCTCAGTTGGTAGAGCTCTTGCCATGTCAGCAAAGGGCCCTGGGTTCGAGTCCCAATGGAACCAAAATCTTTTTCTGTCTCCAGATTTTCGATTGAGTTTCGCTAATATTGTCTTCATTTAATTAAAAATTAGTTTTTTTTTAAGATAATATCTATACATTTGCTTATATGAAACTAGCGAGTTCCCGGTTGCTCCCTGCGTGTCCTTTCCCATTTGTCCCATTCCCCTTTAGCCTCCCCTTCCTCTCCCGCATCCCCATCCCCTCCGCCTTCCTTCTCCCACTCCCCTCTTCCGCTTCCCCCCTAGGAATCCGAAGGTCGCGGTTTCAAATCCCGACGTGCGGAAGTAAATTTTATTTGATTAATTAGTGTTATTTAATATTTTAATAATTTTAAATGATATAAGGCATATTTACGACACGTTACCGAGTGGAAGATACCCTCAGTATAGCCCAGGTGCAAGACCACCATTCAGAATTGAAACGTTGCGCGTTGCTTGAAACGGTTTCAGCCGTGTTTGGTGACCAGATCTGAAAATCCAGGTACTTTCTCACCTTTCTCTCCCCCATCTCATTCCCCTCCACACTTACCTACAGCCTCACAACCAGGGCCGGATTAACCATGTCGGGGCCCCTAGGCAATGCACGTCTCGGGGCCCCTTTACCAATGGTGGACTAACTCTGGTCCTCGGGGGCCTTCAAACGCCTCCATGTCCCCTTTATCAAATCCTTCACAAGGCTTTAATGCCATTTTTATTTAATTATTTATAATGTATTAGAAAAACATGGTAAGTAACACATTATTCCCAATGAGTTGAGAAAAAAAACTCATTACATTTAATCAGCGGCCGAGAATTTAAATTTCGTCGAACGATGATCTTGCGATCGTACCCTTGCAACTGTACAGGGCGATGAGTAAGACTAATTATTCTCCATACCAGCATTTTAACATAATAGCTCAATATCGATATTATTTCATTCACAATATTTGCTTTGATAAATACCTAAATTCAAAAATGCTCAAACTCGTGATGATAAAACTATTCAAATTATGTACTTTTTCTAATTATTTTTTGATCATACGTATTTATAATTTTTCAATAATGTCTAAGCAAAATAAAAATAGAATTTTTTTTAAATATATGCGCGGAGCTTTTTTTTAATGATTTTATTTAAACTAAAATTAAAATTGTGCAACAAATCTTTCCCAGATAATTTATTGATTTATTTGACTCCATGATTATATAATTTGAAATGTGTTGTATAGTACAAAATTGTTTGAAAATTTAACAAATCTGCCAACGCCCTACGGTAAAACCTTAATGTACTAAAAATAAACATATATTCTCAAAATTTAATACTTATTTTAACTTAGCTTTACTAGATAAAAGAACAGTCTTTCGAAATCAATTTATAATTTTGTGGTGAAAAAGAGTCAATACGTCTAAAATTTGATTTAAAAACGACATATTTCCGGTTTTGTCTGGTGATTCACACTTAAGGCGGACACTGTAAAAAAAATTTTTTTGTAATTTTATTTTTTTATTTCATTTTCTGAAAGACGCATTTGTTAAAAATGCTCTCACCAAATGTTTTAGAGATATTCGAAAAATTGACGGAGATACAGCATTTTATGTGAAACAATAACTTAGTAAACACCACTTTTATTATATATACTTATGCCGACCGGGTTTCGCTACAACCGTAGGTTTTTCAGGGCAGTTTGTATGTTGAATTATCCTTCAGCAAAACTTTGACTGTGTTTTTCTCTAAACTTTGTTAACATATTTTTTAACCTCCATGCATCCAAATTGCAGGTCTTAAACTGTTTGAAAATCTAGTGTCTATTTCACCACGTAGGTGAATTTTGTTTAAAAATAAGGAAAAATGGCCAACGAATTGTAATTTCGATTTTTTATGGAAAATTTTCATTGTTCATAAAAAAAATAGAAGGGGGCCCATTATAAAAAAAATCCCTAAGTGGTGCCATACTGACTAGATTTACTAACAGTTTAAGATTTAGTACATGCAAATCAGATGTATATTTTTTTAATATGTTGTCAACCGTGTTGAAAAAAGCAGTTTCGAGAAAAACGCATTCAAAGTTTTGCTGAACGTTAATTCAACATACAAACTGTTTAAAATGGTTTCATTTAATATGCTGTAGGTATCTCCGTCAATTTTACAAATTTCCTTAAAACATTTGGTGAGAGCATTATTAATAAATGCATCTTCAGAAAATTAATTTTTAAAAATGTCAATTTTTTTACCGTGGCCTGGTGCCTTAAAGCCTTGTTTAGGATTTGTTCAAAGGAACATGGAGGCGTTTGGAGGCCTCCCAGAGTCAGAAGCCCGTGTGAACTGAAGAAAAAGCTTGCAAAATAACATCAACTTCTTAAACGGGGGAGCGATTCACCCAGCTCTTCCACCCCGGGCCTCTGACGGGCTTAGTCCGCCACTGCACTTTACCCTTTTCTAACTTCCAAACTTTTTTTTTCTACCACAACGAAATTTTATTCATAATTAATCGGTTTTTTTACTACATTTCGAAGGTATGCCTTCACCCCCATTCAATAAAAAAAAATTAAACGAATACAATAGTACAATGAGCGGTCTTATCACTAAAGTGATCTATTCCAGACAACCTTGATATGAAGAGAAACAAAGAATTTTAGCAAGCAGATAGGTAGTGCACACTAAAGCTTGTACAACATTTATATTTTAAACATTAGAAATAAAAGCAAAAAAAAAAAACAAAAAAAAAAACAAAACAAATGCCAATATAAACCACACACGGCACCTATAATCATATCCCCATTGATACGATGGAAAATAAAGTAAAATACAACTATGTTTAAATATTTGTTTTTTTTAATGACGTTTTATTTATTATTTGTGCGTGATGTGAAGAGTTATTGGGTTATAACCTATTTATTATAATTTGTTGTTTTGTTTAATGTATGTAATGTTATTAACCTATAAATGTTCGTAATAAAAAAAAAAATATTTAAAACATCTTGAAAGCTGACTTTTTCCAAAAGTGTGCCGGAGTTGCTCACTAATTGTGAGTCGAACCGTTGACGAAAGTTATTTTTTCTTGGGGCGCGGGGCCCCCAGCCGATGCGGGGCCCCTAGGCAGTTGCCTACTCTGCCTTAGGGATAATCCGGTTCACAACGTACCCCAATTTGGGATGTCATAGTTTCAATGGCTCCAGACAAGAGTTTTTTTTGCGTTGGGTTATGTTTGGTTAGGTGTTGTTGTATTCACTTTACTCAATGTTGATACGGTAAGTGAATACCCGCTTTTTTGATCCAGTTTGTGATATGTTTTTTGTAAATAATTATAGATGTATTTGTAGTTAGAAGTTGTTTTAGTGTGGTGGGCATGCAGTAATATAGTTTGGTTACGTAATGGATACTTAAAGCTTCTTTGCTCGTGTGAGGTAGGTATTAGGTATGTGTTTTTGGTATATTTAGTGTTTCTTTTGTAGAAGCCCTGGTTTTAATTGCTGTTTGAG
The DNA here is from genome assembly GCA_917563855.2 of Limnephilus lunatus. Lineage (NCBI taxonomy): Eukaryota > Metazoa > Arthropoda > Insecta > Trichoptera > Limnephilidae > Limnephilus > Limnephilus lunatus. The sequence continues at coordinate 18,540,571 of OU830596.1, read as the reverse complement.
GTTGCATCGGAATGTAGAGCTTATAAAAGCTTATAGCTTACGAAAATAAAAGTAAATTCCAAACTAAATTAAAAAATTACCTGAAACAATTGTAAGAGTTACATTACTATTTCACTTCATTTAAATCTGTTAATCGACACATCTCAAGTTTCTCTTACTATATCTATTGTTAATAGTTGCAATATTATTATTCACCTACTCAAATGATCACATTGATAACATAATTGAGTATGAATTCACTCACCAAACACAAGAGCCTTGTCTCTTTATGGTGAGGAAAGGCTTTTATTACATTAATATTAAAAATCTGTTTAATATGTAAAAAAAATGTATAATTATTGTAAAAACAAACAAATATTAAATCAATAAAAAAAATAAAAAAAATATTGGAAGAAGTATATGTACCTAGTAGTACAGATTTGGCATAAAGTTGCCTTATTTTCATGACGTCTAGTGTTTCGTAAATTTCATTCGAGTTGGTGCAGAGAAGTACTTGGAAATTTCTATTTGGTCTATTGCTAATTTTGTTGCACTTCCCCAAGCCAGTATGCCATAGCGCCCTTGAGGTGATTTTTCACAAAAACGGCGCTCTACAAATTGTCCAATTATTATTATTATTATTATATGTGATAATGGATTGACAAAGTGCAAAAAAAAGGGTCCTTAGGATTTTTCTTGGAAATATGTTTTTAATTTGATAATAAGTATGATATAGATTCAAATGGGATTTACAAATAAATAAAGTCTGTGAACGACTGAGACCTATTGTCAGTAGATTATATAAACTTAAATTGTATGTACGAATATGCACACTTCGAATAGTTTATTTATCATTAGCTGAATCTATTATAAGGTACGGAATTACAGCTTGGGGACCTTCCTGTAAAACAAATGTGAATAATGTTCAATCAGTTCAAAATTCATCAGTTAAATTAATTTTCAACTGATTGAACTTTGAATTCAATTTTGAATTGATTATTTAATTATTGGCTCATAAAAGTTTATACGAACATAGGCATAATGTTCCGTACTTTTACCATAATCTCAAAATTCTCTCAGAACAATAGCCCTATTTACATAAATAGACTGGACCACACTTACAATACTTACACATTTTAATTAAGGCCTGATCAAGCATTTAAACAAATATGGACAAAGAACGCTGGACTCTAACACAAAAAAATACTAACTGCATAATAAGTTCTATTTTTTAACTTTAAAGTAAAAGCACCAATTGACAAACTACTTAAAAGTAATTTATTGGGACTTTTCTTTTTTCCGCATTTAAAAAAAAAATAAATTTTATTTCCTGTAATATTGTATAACTTTTTTCTTTATAATAAAAAAATATATATTTTGCTGGTTGAACTACGAGTTTCCGGACACCGTGTATCTGTAATTAATATTTCACATATGTATGTACCTATAGTAAAAATAAAAAAAATTGATTTGCTGAAACTCGGAAGAAGCCAGGTAAATTTAAAATTTGCTACTTTTTAAACGACTTCGAAAAGGAGGAGGTTATCAATTCGACGGTACTTTATTTTTTTTATTATTTTTTTTTTATGTTTGTTACCCCAGAACTTTCGATTGGGTGAACCGATATTGATTATTCTTTTTTATTAGAAAGCTGGTGCTTCCCGTGTGGTCCCATTATAATTTGGTCTAGTTCTGACAATGGGATCCATGAGAAAACCATATATGTCTTAAATTTGCAATAAGTACGTGCGCGACAAATGGACGAATAACTCAATATTACGCCAACAGATTTCGATGATTCTTTTTTGAAGTAAAACTTCTTTAGGCACGCTCGTCACTAAAAATAAAAAAAAATAAACAACAAGTATTTTAACAAAACAAAAAATTCACTAAAAAGTAAAAAAATAATTTCGTACGATTGTTATTTTTGGAGTCGGTGTCAGCCAAAGTAACTACATACATAGGTAGTTATAGGTGAAATGTGGAGATCTAGGCTGACACCGAGTCAAAAAATAACAATCGTACGAAATTATTTTTTTACTTTTTAGTGCATTTTTTTAAGTCGTTTTTTGTTTTGTTAAAATTGTTGTTTATTTTAGAATGAAACGAGGCAGGCATTATTAGGCATAATCTGTAGAAAAAAGCTAAAACTTGACCTACGGAGTACCAACCTTTTACAGAGAGATATTTAAACCATTTGTTCGTTTGGTTGAATAAAGGTTGTTTACATTCTTACCTATAGAAATGCGTACCGTCCTACGTCAACATATTATATTGACGTAGGATGGTACGCATTTCTATTGTGAGAAAAATGAGATATTTCACAGTGAGCGAGCATCGGTGTTAAAAATGATTCCATGACAACTCACAAATCAACTCTTTGAAAAAATATTAATAATTATGAAAAAAAAAATAGCCCATAATCTAACAAACGTAACCGATTTAATTTTTTGCATATTTTTTATCAATTTTGATGACTTTTCAAAGGAGGTATTATTGACTTGAATTAATTCTGGTTACCAATAAAAATAGGCTTTGTTCACCTTATTTTTATTATTATTGTAATAAACAATAAATAGATTTTTTGGGTTGCTTTTAGTGAACATTACAACAATAATTAAAACAATTCCCATAAAGAGTTATGGATGAATACTTATTTTCCTTTATTAGCATTAACTTTATTTTAATTTTTTATTTGTATTTTTTTTTGCGTCGAATATAAAAAAAAATATATGAGAAGTTGAGTTAAGAATAATTCGTAGAAAAATGAATTTTTTTAGCATTTAAAGCCAAAAAACTATCCGAAATCCGTAATTAAAATGATTTCAATATTTTTTTTATCAAAATTCGCCGTAAAAACAAACATACAAAAAAAATCATGAAGATCGGTTCAATTTTGCATTTTTTATCGCCAAAAAACCAGGTGACCGTGATAATTGCCTTTACTAGATATCTCAAAAAGTTTGATCAAAAGAAATGAATAATTGAGATTTCTTTCGCTGACGGACACGCCCACACAGTGGCGGACTAAGCCCGTCAGTGGCCCGGGGCGACAAAGCTGAATGAGCCCCCCCCCCCTAGTTTAAGAAATTGATGTAATTTTACAAGCTTTTTATTCAGTTTAAACGGACCTCTGGTTCTGGGGGGCCTCCAAATGCCTCCATGTTCTCTGATCAAATCCTAAACAAGGATTTAAGGCACCAGGACATTTAAAAATAAAAAAAAATCATTTTCTGAAAGATACATTTGTTAATAAAGCTCACAAATTTTTTTTAAAGGAAATTCGTAAAATTGACGGAGATAATTGCATGCACCAAGTCCTAAACTGTTCAAAAATCCAGTCACTCTGGCATCATGTAGGGATGTTTTTATAAAGGGCCCCCTTCTATTTTTTTTTATGAATAATAAAAAAAATTCTAAAAAATTGATAATATATTCGCTGGTCCGCTATTTTTTTCTTTATTTAGATATCAAAATTCCCCTACGTGGTGCCATAGATACTAGAATACTAGATTTTCGAATAATTTAAGACTCAGTGCATGCAAATCGGATGTATAGTTTTTTTAAATAAATTGTCAACCAGGTTGAAAACGTAGTTTCCAGAAAAACGCATCCATTCATCATTCAACGTCCAAACGTTTCAAACGGTTTCATATAAAATGTTGTATCACCGTAAATTTTTCGAATTTCATTAAAACTTTTGGTTAGAGCATTTTTAACATACGCATCTTTCAGAAAATGAAATTAAAAAAACTTAATTACGAAAAATTATTATTTAATGTCCAGGTGTCTTAAAGCCTTATTTAGGGTTTGATAAAGGGAACTTCGAGCCCCGGCCACCGCCACCCCCCCCCCCCTTCCGTTAGTCCGCCACTGCGCCCACATTCAGTAGCAGCTCGTGACTGTTGGGTGTGCTAAACTGCTAATTACGATTTTACAACATCAATAATGCATTTTTTTTAAATATTAGCACTCTAAACCTAACCTTTTGGTGATAATAAATTAATCCCACCAGGCGTACTATACGTCATAGTATTATTAACAATAACACTTTATCGATTAATCAAAATAGTTGTTTTTAGTTCGCAACTATTACCTAACATTAAAAAACATTTTTTATAAGACGAGATCAACAACATAATACTTCCTGAAAAATATGATATACAGGGTGTAAAAGCGATTCCTGAGCATATTAAAAGATAGAGCATATATGAGCATAGAGTCAAAAAAGTAGATGTCGCTTTGCTGTCTGATGATTTCTTTTTCAATAAAAAAATTTAAAAAATTATTTTTAATCACACGTCGCTACTGATTCCGCTCCTATACGTCGCGACGGGATTATGCGAAACGCGAGCTGTTTCGTGTGTTACCGTGCTGCTGAAATGAGACGCAATCTTTATCAAGTGACCCGCTAGGCCAGGGGTGCCCAGCTTAATGGGAAGTTCGTGAGGGGTAGGGGGTTAATGGCGGTAATACCATTAATTTTTACTAATAATTATTTTTTTTACATTAGCTCCACAAAGGAGGCCCTGAGGAAAATAATTTCCCTCAGGGCCTATGTCATCTTTGGGGATGCTGCGTGGAGGTTTTTTAAGGAAAGGAAGGAAAGGAGAGTTCTGGGAAGGAAAAGGGTTTTGAGGGGTGGGTAGGAATCTGGGGTTCAGTGTGTCCTGGTTATCCGCCTCCAAGACCTAGAAAAACCTCACCCCATGAACCTGGGCACCCCTGCTAAATCACCAAACGTAGCGAACTACTTGGGGCGACCTACGGCAGAGGTGTTGTTTATCCAATAAAGGTTCCCAGAGCTTCGGTACCCATTCCCGCCTCCCAAATTACAATTCAGTGTCCAAAATGCTATTATTGTAAAACCGCAACCTTCAAGAAGGTATACAGCTAGAAGACATAAACTGACTATTCGCGCGCCAATGTGTGTCATTTGCACTCACCTTCCACTTATTAAAATCAGGTCATTTGCATTCGATCTTTCAAGAAATGTGCGGAAATAATTCACTACTTGGTGTTGATTTGCAAAAAAAATTCCTGTGGCGGCCATTCGACACTTTTCAAGCAATAGCTTAATATATTGATAACCTCAAATAAACATATCTATCAGCCGAGCTATTCCCTAATTTTTGTGAGATCTTAAGATAACGTGCGAGATCTCCTGTCAAATGAGTGTCAGATTTGGGTGGTAGAGTTGGCAACGCTGCCTGTCATAAACTCAGATATGGGTGATTTTCTATGTCTGTTATTTGCTTTTTCTATGGATATCAGCCAGCTTCGCCCTTTTTATTCAGTTTTAAACACGAAATACTGTAAATATACATGATTATTTATCCACTTAAAGTATGTTTAAAGTTGTATACCGTGGATTTGACATTTGCGAAATTTCGTTTCAACCCAAATTCACATGAATTACTTAGTTTATCAAAATTAATCAAATTATATTTCACTCGTATTTGTTTGAGAGAATCAAGTTTGTTTATTCTCTTTAGTTGCTGAATGTATAATTGTTAGTGGCAGATAATGCCGAAAAACACTTTATTTAGAAGAAATCTAACCACAGGCGAAGTACAATCGTCGCAATAGTGACTTTAGAACTTCAAACTTGTATTAGGTACTTGAACGTATGTCAGTAAACTAGATGACAGCCAAACGTTAGTATGAAATTCGAATATTCGACATCTCCACCCGTTGCTTTTTTATATAACTTTGTCGTGCAAATGACCACAGTATGCAATTAAAAACGTAAAATAAATAATCACGCATTCATAAAATATGTGACAGCTATGACAGCCAGCGTTGCCAACTTTACAATCTGACACTCATTTGACTGGAGATCTCGGACGTTATCGATCTCACAAAAATTAGGGAATAGCTCGGCAGGAGTATTTAATAACATGCTTACCTTTGTGCCTACTATGTGTAAATATGTAACCATTTACCTACTGCAATCTTCTATATATGTATATAACATACTTGAATTGTATATCATGTTCATAATATTTTTCATAATATTACTTAAACAAAATCATAGATAATAACAATTCTGTAAATTGCCATCTCAACACATGCATTTCACACCTAGTGAGATGGGCAATACGTCATTATTATAACCTTATGTAATATTAAAATAAATAAATAAAAAAATAAATCAAAACCCCCGTCGAGAGTCCGAGGTCTAATAACAAAACAGTACTAGATTCACAAAAAAATATCGATGGGGAAAATTCACGAGAATGATTTTTTTCACCCTGTATATTATGTTCGTGCTCCATTAATTTTTTTTTGCGTTTAATTAATCTCAATAAATCTTCAATCGAATTGCGGGTGACACCTCTTTTAACGTGAATTTGTGGAGGGACCCTCCACACAGCATCTCAAAATATCACATGGGCAATGAGGCAAAATATTTTCCTCAGGCCTCCTATATGAAGTTAATGTCTTCCTGTAAGATATTTCTAAATAACAAAGGCATAAAATTAGCAGTTATAAATAACATTAGAATAGATTGTAAATGGGTCTAAAGACATTATTTATACGAGTACCTATGTACATACCTATATTATTGGTCCAGTTTAGTTTGAGCAAGAAGTGGCGACCCAATCTCACTTCTTGACCTTTCGGGCCATCGGTTAATACACTTTGGCAGACAAAATAACATCACACTTCTTCGAATAACAAATAATGTATTGCTGGCTATAAGTGTTTTAAAATGAAACTGATTGATTGTGATGACTGATGACTAAGATGGAAGTTACTAGAAATTATATATGCTTTTGAATCAATCATTTTAAAATTAATAATTGTTTTGCTTGATGACAATATGGTTTTCTTAATTATAATTATTGCTTGTGGTTTTGAACCCGTGTAGTTTAATTAAAATTAAAAATATTGCGACTATTATTTTAAGAATCTGCAAGGAACTAATAGGGTCGAAATTACTAGGTAAAAGTTTTTTTAAGTAAAACTTCTTTACGCACGCTTGACTTGGGGAGTAAGCTGGTGAATGCGTGACGAGAGCATTACGAAAAGTGTGATTGGTCGAGGCGAACGGAAGTTGAGAGAGATATATAAGTTAGTGAAGATAGAAAGAGAGATAGATACGTTTCGTATATTACTGTAGGGGCAAGAGAGAAAATGTGTGCTCGCACCACACATTTTCTTTCTCTCTTTCTCTCGTAGCCAGTTACGTTTCGTATATCTAAGACACAGTGCAGGCCTATTGTCTGTGTCACACTGCAGGAGCAAGAGAGCAGTGCGCGCGCACATTTGATTTCTCTCTCAAGTTAGTGAGGTTTTACTTCAGTCGTGTGGTCTAAAGCTCACTCGTTTTTTTTTACATTAACTCCACAACGGCCCTGTGGAAAATAATTTCCCTCAGGGCCTATGTCATCTGAGATGCTGTGTGGAGAATCTTTTTGAGGAGAGGAAGGAATGAACATTGTTCTTGAAGAGACATCTGAGATGCTGTGTGGAGAATCTTTTTGAGGAGAGGAAGGAATGAACATTGTTCTTGAAGAGACCCATGTTGAAGGAAGGAGGAAACACAGATGTCAGCAAATCAACGAGCCGAAGAAGCGACCCGTTCTCATGTGACAAATGTCAACCGTGTATATATATTGGGCGCGCGTTTGGTGTGTTTCCCGACTATGCACCGGTGCCGAGGGGATCAATGACGCTATTTCCTCGGAGCATCTTCCATTGAAATACTGGTAGAACAAAAAAAGCATTTCCACATACTTTAAAGATTGCAAACCGTTTGTTAAGATGGGAGAATCCTTCAAAGCCATCGTGGACTGTACCTACTGTCATCCGTGTAACAATGAATTGGTACACATGACAAAAGGTCTTTGATGTGCAACAAAAATAAAGTCGGAGACAGAAGCGATCCTTGTGGGACGCCAGCATTTATTGAATGTGAGGAAGAGGTGAAACCATCAACAACCGTCTGAATTGACCTCTCCCTCAAAAAGTCGGCAATACACATACACAAAGTCCATAAGATGCAAACTATACTTGTAAAATGCAAAACAATTGTCCACAATTGTCCACAATTGCCACTTCTGCGTTTGTGAGATCTGTTATAAATGAGAAAACCAAATTAGGAGTCTTTAAACGTAAAATAATTTAACCAATTTCAAGATAATAAAATCTAAAGTATGAGGGCCTAAACGCCTAAACCCCCAAAACACAATGATGGGCTAACTATGTGGAAATCATGGCTAGATAATAGAATACAAATCATCGAAAGTCAAGTCAAGTTGGTGCCTTGTGAAAGCAAACCAATTCGGATTGATGAACGGTTGGGCTGACTGCATGCAAGAATATTGAAACAGACGCTAAAACCCAGATCGACCATGGTAGATCTCCGAGGTGGGAATAGGCCTTCCTCCGCAATTGTTCTCTCTTCGTCTTTCCCATCCTGTTTCGATATTCTTCCATATCAAAAGATATTGACCGTCATCTATGTTCAGTTATCAATATTTTTGCGATCACGCTCAACAATTGTTTTAGAGGTATTCCGACAGACGACGATTGATAAATTTTAGCTCGGACTCCATAGCATCAGAAAAGTTTCGGTGAACTGTCAATACACGCATTTATTTGGATAATGTCGTTCGTCATGCAAAATAACTAGTTTTTTTAATTAACGGAGTTCAACTAACGAAGCTTTTTGAATTGAAATAAGTCACATACGCTATCCCTAGACTTAAATAATAAAACCAAGACGCAACCAATTTATTTCGTTCGATCTTTGAGAAACTAAAGTGGTTGAAATATGTCAAAAAGTAAAGGCCAACTGCTAATGGATATTTAGATTAGTATTTCAATTCAACATTGCTAATTTATTTATATTTTTACGCAATTGATAGGCGTTTGACTTTCTGGATGTTAATTCGTAGGCAGGTCCGCCAGTGTTGCCAGCGTATGTAGATTTCTTAATTATTCCCTGTCAATATCGGCTCGGCTGTCAACGGTGAAACGGGGCAAGGGATAAAATCGTCCTTACTAGAGCTTCTGGGATGTATCGCCGTATGATGATACATGTAAATAAAAAGCACAGCTTTCTGACAGACATTAAGCAAAGTGCTAAGCATCATAACTTTTGTTGGGAATTTTAGTAGGAAAGCTTTCCACAGAGCAATGTAAAGAAATAGCGAATTTTAAGTAGTTAAAGAAATTAACATGTAGGTCGGTAAAACAGTGAAACAACAGCAAGATAAAAATGCACAGCTGTTTCCGCGAATTTTGCAAGTCAATGTAAGTGGTCAGGCAATCGTCTTTCCTCGTTAGCAAGTGGCTTGTAGTGTAGCCATTTAACACGTTCCACTTACATCATGAAAACATAATATCATCAATTAATACCACTACATACTATTTATCTTAGACCTACGATTGTTCATTCTATCCCTGCCATTGCACCGTCATTGACCATCTCAAAGTAGTTAGTGTTGCTGTCAAAGAACGATTCCATTCATAATATCTTATACAATCTGCCTTCAATTATAAGAATTTGCATGACTGAAGACGCTAAGAGAAATATGCAAGAGAGTGACAATGGCGTAATGAAAAACATCAAATGGGGCTCGTTCGGGTGATGATTCTTGGTGTGCGAAAGGAGACGGATAGATGCCTTTGGGATCTGGAGCTGGTGAATAATTCTCAGGAAACAATGAATAGCTAAGCGCACTATCTTCTGCAATATCTTTCTGGAAGAGCAAGTCATCCAAAATACGCTGTCAGTCAACTTTCTGCCTACAACGTATCCTAAAATACTTAGGGCGCGTCGCTCGCTAAACTGGGAGCTCGAACCTCGAGAAAATATACCTTATAGTCTCCGGCAAGGGAAAGGCAAGAGAGGCATAGGAAGATGACCATTGCGTTGAATTGATTAAATGTCACATGCGTTGAATGTTGCTTTCCTCGATTCTCCCTGCGACTCAGGACCGTCGGAATGGAAGAGTCTGATACCTCGATAGGGCATTTAAAGTGGAGAAACGTAGTTCATTGAATTAATAGTCGTGGAGAAGCCTGGTGCATCAGGGTAAATGGAGTGGAGAAACCTGATTCATCTGGATAAACGTAATGGAGAAGTCTGGCTCATCAGGGTAAATGGAGTGCTGATGGTTCAACTGGGTAAATGGAAAAGAAAAGGCTGGTTCGTCTGGGTAAATGAAGTGGAAAAGCCTGGTTCATCTGGGTAAGTGGAGTGGAGAAGCCTGGCTCATCAAGTTAAATATAGTGGAAAAGTCTGGTTAATCAGGATAAATGTGGTTCACGATGTTAGTGGAGTGAAGACGCCTGGTTTAATCAGAGCAATTGAAGCAGGGGTCACGATGCTGAGCAATAAGGCAACGATTCAAGAAGAATAAATTGCGTTCAACATGTTTTATGTTAATAATGCACGAGTGTTCCAACTTCTCCCAACCTTGGAGCCAGTGAGACTCTGGTATCCTCAATTGGGGCTTGTTGTGAGGCTGAAGGTTGTGTGGAGGGGAATGAAGTGGGGAAGAGGAAGGAGGGTAAGTAGCTGGGTGTTCAGATCTGGTAACCAAACACAATTAACGTTTCAATTCTGAGTGTTAGCCTTTCACCAGAGTAATACCGAGGGTGTTGTCCATTCTGGAACGTGCCGCAAATACCTATACTTTCCATATTCCTCGATATTTATCATCAGCTAGTCGCGACTCTTCTTTTTCGACAACAGAGGCCGTCAACGTGTTTATCATTTGACAAATAATGCCAAAAGATAATAAATCAAACCTCAGGCTGACAAAAAAATTGAAGACAATACATTTACGTCAACGTACTGTATTCTGTATTCCCACCTATTTCAAAGCCAAGTTTACAAATCAACAAATTCTGAACCTGTAAGTACATCTTTTGTACATTTTTTTCATAACTCTGTAAACGGAGCTATAAAGGAGGAAGGTACTTACTACTTCATTGTATGGCAAAAAATATCTCGCAGCGCCGTCTTCAGAGGTCAGTTGCATTATTTTTACAACTGTATTAATAGTTGATGCTAATAATACATTACGAGAGTGGAAGACACTCATTATTGCTCTGGAGAGAGACCACTATTCAGAATATTTATTTTACAATAAATTACTTAAATATCATGTTTGATGGTTTAATCTGAAGAGCCTGGATCATTCCCCTGTTTAACATCTGAACCTTCACTCTTTTTGCTTCGCAACAGAAGCTCGAACATTATAATTTTGTTTAAACATGAAATATGATTTTAATTGTGATTAATATTTGGGGTATAATGCCGTGTTGCGCTTCCTCCCTCTTTAGTCAACGTTTCTATAGCGTTACAGTGTCCATCATTAGGGCATAATACCCAAAAAATAAATCACCAAAATACGTTTGGAGAATATTTTATAAATTATATTACCTATGTATTTGAAACTAGCTGAAATCCCGGGCGTTGCTTTACACAGAGTTCTTCAAAATCAGACATAGACAAGTTTTCCGTTGTTTTGACGATCAAGTGTGCAAAATTTCATCAATCTTGGTATACAACTGTAGATTTGTATAAAAATCAAACAGGGTCCACCCGCCCGCGCTCGCAGCTTCAGACAATCTTTTTTTATAATAATAACTAGCGAGTTCCCGGCATGCGCTGTAATGCCACTTAAATAAATAAATGATGTAGAAAATAATTTTATAACGCCAGAGCTCAATATTATATATAGAAGCCTTCGCGGGCGTGCGCACAACAAATGACCAAAGATTCATCGTAATCGTAATTATTGATATAGGAATGAATACGGGACCGATAAAGAAACATTTATATATTATAAAGATTCAGCCCACGTTTCCCTCCCACGACCCCTTCCTCTCCCGCGTTTCTCCTTCCACCTTCCCCGCCATCCCCCACCCGCGTTCCCCTCCCCCCTCCCCCCTCCAGCCTACTTCTTCCACCTTCCCTGCCTTCCCCCTCCCTCTGTCCCCCTCCCGCGAACCTCACACTCTTTTGTTTTCTCCCTCCCTTCCGGATTAGTACTAATTTTTCAAACAACTCGCTCGCCATCTATTGCAAAATTAGTGTATTTTATATACAGAAACCTTCGAGGACATGCACATAACAAATCACCAACGCTTAATCACAATCGGATGAATGGTTTAGGAACGCATAAGAGTCAAACAAAGAAACATTCATTTTTATATACGAGTATTAAGATAAATAAATTAATAGATGGAATAAGGATGTTGAACATTTTTGCAGCCTTTTTTTGCTTTGCCATGCTAGGACGAAATCGAGAGATTGATTGGACAGATATTGTGATAAATTTCTCCCCGTACCCCTTTCTCCGCCTATCCATCCTACATTAACTATTAAATAAAATATACCTAAGCACATGAATACATCAAAGAAGAGATCATCATTGGAGGTTATCCACCGCTTACCCGCCCTGGTATAAGTAACAGATGGTTACTCCTTCAAAGCATTCGCAAGGTTTCTATTTTTTTTTAATGATCGAATCTACATTTAATTTTGAACGAATCTAGACCTCCAGTGTCCCTGCATACGTTGTTAGTAAGCAGTATGCAAGTGCTGAGCGGGAAATCAAGATACAATAAGAAATCATCAATAAAGAAATTCACCTAGAATAAATCTTGCCTATTTATGAGTCACTTCGTCTTCAGGAGACATACATTTAAATTGACAATACCAAGCCAATGCGTTGGATGTTAGCCAAGTCTATTATCTCTACCAGAATCTATACCAACGGTCTGTGCTGTCTACCGCGCCTTCTGAACAAATTGTTTCCTGCTAATTGTCAAAACACACCTAAGCACATTGAACTCATTTTGAAGAGGCGATTCTCGCGAATGTTCATCGTCCATTTGATTAGTCAGACATCTCCAAATAGTAGGTAAGTTTTGAAATAATGAGGAAAGCAATAATCGAATGCACACCATATATTATTAACACGTGTCTGTGTTTTACATATTAACCCCTCAGGCTTTGGGCCTACTTTTTCGGAAGGTTAAAATATTTCCGCTTTGCAATGAAATCCAAATAAATAGAATATTTTTGAACGCATCCGAAAACTAAAAACTGGTTTTAAAATGAGATGAAATACGCTTTCAAATTTTATAATTTGAAATAAACATATAATATTAGAAATATTAAATTTTTGATTTCAAACATAAAAAAGTTTTAAAAATGGCTTACGAATAACGAAAAAAAATAAAAACGCACACACATTTTATAAAACAAATGTTTATAATTAGTATAGAATTTCCCAAAGTTTCACTTTTTTTAATTTGCGGTGGGAAACTTTGGTTTCATAAAGGGGTACATTTGAATTATTTTGTGGTTATCTTTTAGATTTTAATATGAAGTGTGGTGTTTTCTCTTTCTAATATCGTTTAGATCATATTTATTACCATTGGAGAGAGACAACGATTTCTATGAGACCTATATGAGTTGTTTCCAAAAAATAACAAATTATCCTGAGAGGTATAAAATACCATAAGAATATTTTTAAAAAGGTACGCATTAATTTAATCGTTTTAGTTTTTAAATAACAGTATTTTTAGTAATTTGTACGTAATTTCGATGTTCTGAAGTTTGTAAAAACATTTTATCAATAACATAATATTATTTTACATAACACCTTGCATGTGATGTTATAATCTAAAATAAATCTAACGCCATTATTCAACCTTTTGTGCATTCATGCCTTTCAAACAAACACATTATTTCTAATTGAAATCGATTAACTAAAATCAAAACCGAATTCTCGCGTGACCATTTTTTGTGCCCAGTTCTTAGATCTAAGGAATTTCCCACAATAAGAAACTCCAGTGAAAAATATTATTGCTTTAAAAAAATATGTTCATATAGACCAATAAACGCTGATTCTGAATATATAAGTTTTTTTTAAATAATATTAAACGTACAGTTTTTAAAAAAATATTAAAAAGTGCATTTTTTATATTCTCGTTAAAACACAGCGTCAGGTTGGTATGCTGTGTAATGCTGTGTGGTGACGTCACGATGGAAGATTCACCTGGTGATGGCATTTTGAAATGTATGAGGCAAGCCGTTCAAACACAACATTTCGTGTTTTTTATTCGGTTTATTTACATACTGTTAGTAGAGATTTAGACATATAATAGTTGTTGTGTTTATTGAAACATTATTTAGGCCTTCACAATTAAAATTATGACGGAAAAGGGCTATATTTGCGGACAATTTGATATTTCCAGGATAATGTTTTTCAAATATAATACGGACTGTGTACCTAAGTGCTGAATTTCGTGGGATAAAAGTTGGTTAGTAAATAAATCATCTTATTAGTTGTTTTTGAAAGTCGTAGTAAGCTGTAAAAAAAGATTTTTGATAATCTTCAGTAAATGTGGCCTATTTGAGGTTAAAGTCGTGTCAATTTTGACATATTGTTTATCTACCATAACATCGATTGTATTTTCGAATTGGTTTATTATCAAGGGCTTTTTATACAAGTCATGATAAGTGTATTATAAATACCAGTGTTTCTGTATGTGTTATACATATACAATGTATTATGTTAAAGCAAAAGTTACACCTGAACACAAAATTCTACGACTTACGATGTCATTTGCAGTCATTTTTATTTGCAATGAAAAAGATGATTAATTGTTATTGTATTGCACTTTGGTGCAATACAATAACAGTAGCGATGAGATGTCGACATTTTACCTAATGTTTTTCTATATTAAAAGCAGTTAATCGTGAAGAAAAAATGCCTCGACTTGTCACACCTAAAGTCATTCGGCCATCGATTTATCAATATAAAATGATTAAAATGACAGCACCTGTTGAAAGTGAATAAAACTATCGATGACGTGATGACGTCACACAATGCACCATAGATATGGTGTTTTTCAAGGGATCTTGAAAAATCAAAATTTGAAAATTATTTTAAATATTAAAACTAACTCTAAAAATAAAAATAAATATGCAGTTATTTAAGCTGGAAGGTTAAATTAAAAAATTGGACTGGAGTTCTCTATTCGGGATTATTAAAATAGTAGCTAAGCAGGAACTTGGCGTTCCTCGATTATCACTACTATTTCCTCACAAATGGAGTCTGCAAGCTGCTCTTCTTTTCACTATTTGACATTGTCTGAGGCACTGCTGAAAACCAGCTGCATTCCTGGAGAAATCATGAATTGAAGCTGAGCAGTGATCTTTTCATCAATAGACTCAATGATAAAAGAACAAAATGTATAATTCTGTAAAAAATCCATTGATGAATAAAGGTTTTATTATTATTATTGTCTAATTACGAGTTTAATTATTAAAGTTGTACTTGAAATAATGTTATTAATCTAAATCTTTAAGTTATCATTTCTACACGGAAACTTCCAACTCTCAAGACATCTACATCTACATCTACATCAAATCTGCATATATACTCCATCTTTAAATCCATCGTCTCCGAAGAGAAAATCTTGAAGATTGCTCGCAGTTCGCAGTGAAAGAATTAATATTATTTTTCTGAATCCTCAATCGTAGTCGTAGCAGTGGCTAATTGTTTCATGTAAAATGTAACGTAATGATTCAGAAACGAGAGAATATTATCTAACGGGAGTAATTTTTTAACACGTTTTAACGCTCTCCGGTTATAATTATTTGCACTAACTACTGCCAAACTACAAACTATTTGCACAAACTGCCTAATCATCTTTTGAGTAACGGGATACGTAGATTAAAAATATGAATAAATTATAAAAATACGGTAAAAAATGGCAGCGCACATTACGTATTTTAAAATTGTAACACAGTCAATAACAACAACTTCCTTAGTTAATAAATTACCGTGTGTAAATTGGGATCATGAATCTCAATTCGTATTTTTTTACATTAACTCCACACAGGGGTCACGTCATCATGAATTTTTTTTTTACCTGAACTCCACACAGGAGGCCCTGAGGAAAATAATTTCCCTCAGGGCCTATGTCATCTGCGGAAATGCTGTGTGGAGGGTTTTTAAGGAAAGTAAGGAGAGGCGAGTTCTGAGAAGGAAAAGGGTTTAAGGGTTGGGTAGGAATCTGAGGTTCAGTGTGTCCTGGTCATCCGCCTCCAATACCTAGACAAATCTCACCACATTAACCCGGGCACCCCTGCTAAGTCACCAAACGTAGCAAAACACTTGGGGTGACCTATGGCAGAGATGTTGGTTATCCAATAAAGGTTCCCGGGGCGGCGGTACCCGTACCCGCCTCCCAAATGTTGAAAATGTTTGAAGATGCTGTGTGATGGGTCTCTTTGGGGAGATTTTTATTTCTTTTTATATTATCTCCACGCAGAATGAAGGACTCTACATGGATCTTGAAGAGATCCATGTCGTAGGAGGTAGGAAACACAGGGGCCAGCAAATCGTCTCACAGCCGAGCTGTTGAACTCAAGAATGAGTCGTAGAAGCAACTCGTTCTCATGTGACAAATGTCAACAAAATGTTAAAGGTAAAATACATAAAAAATGGCAACATAAAAGACTGTAAAATACTTGCAAGCATCAAAAAAATACTCACAGCAAGCAGATTCCTTCTTGGTCCTTCTGTGATTCCAGCACAACTTTGGTCCAAATTTGATCTTGGAGTATCCGACCAGCTTCCCACCGGAGCACGTAGCACATCCCGCCACCACCGTGTCTTCCCTAATCAGGATCCTTTCCCCAGGAATGACCTTAGCAGGCAAATTCCCTATTTTTCCATTCAAAAGTCCGTTTAAAGCTTCATCGTTTGCATCAATTCCTCCCTTTTTCAAAATATCCTTGGCTGTCAGTTCCATATTCGACAGATTTCGAATTTCTGTCGCGTTATTTGTTTCTGGTTTCGAAATCATTTTATTATTTTCAGCCGTCATCCTGTCGTGAAATTCTTCCTCGCACTTTTCAGGTATCATAATAATATTGTTTATTGTATTATAATTTTATAAAACTGAACGGTTATCAATAGTAAATACTTATAAACTGCTAGAATTACAGAAGTTTTTAATTGATATTTAATTGTTTTGCAAACAACCTGCAAACTCTCTGTGGAAACAATCGTCAAATCGAATTTAAGTATTAGATTTGTTAGAATTACACAAGTTTTCAATTGATGCAAGTCTTTTTACACGTTTATCTATGGTTAAACAACTGTCAATGAATGTAAGTATTCGATTTGTTAGAATTACACAAGTTTTTTTAATTTATGCAAGTCTTTTTAAACGTTCATCTATGATTAAACAACTGTCAAATCGAATTTAAGTATTAGATTTGAATTACTTTCGTCGCATTATAACGTTAATTAAAAAGCCTTATATATCTATTATTTATCATCTTGTTCTCCTGTCAAAAATTAAAGATTTATTTGACACGTTAAGATAACGTTGGAATTAATTGAATTATTTTCTATTGAGATTTCTGACTGAGTTTTGGATTCACTAGGTTAATTAGGTCATGCCTTTATTTTATCAGCAGAGGAAGCCTGAAACAAAAAGAAACATAAATTATGAATATTATTTATCAATGTAATTCAACAAAAACACGTCTATTTTGGATTTAGGCCATTTACTGATATCAAATTAATGTGTAAAGTAAACATCAGGAGTGATGAATGAGAAGAGTTTGTAAAGGTCTTTATCTTTATCTAACGGCCTCCGTGGTCGAAGGGTAAGGCTCTCGACTAGAAATACGAAGGTCGCGATTGTTTGAGTTGTTTCACAATTTAATCATTTATAATAATATTAGGTATACATATTTGCGGCACGTTCCAGAGTGAAAGATACTCTCAGTATCGCCCTGGTGTAAGACCACCATTCGGAATTGAAACGTCGCATGAAATGGCTTTAGCCATGTTTGGTGAACAGATCTGAATAGCCAGGAACTTCCCCCCTTTCATCTCCTTCGTCTCTTTCCCCTCCCCACTACATTCAGCCTATAACGACATACCACACTCGTTAATTCCATACTCTCACTGGCTCCAGGCGGTTGTGAGCATTTGGGACTGTTGTGCCGTATTCACATGAAAAAATCTTACTGTAATTTAAATATAAGTTTGGTACAAAATAGTCATAGAAAATAAGAACCTTCTCGTTTATGATATCTTTTTAATATATCAATTGAAATGTAGAAATGGTTGAAGTCGAGAACGCCTGACGAAGACACGACAAGAAATTAGTGTCTTCACCAAAAAGGATCTTGAAATCATATTTGACAAAAAAATATAAGTAGGCTGACATTTCACGCTCATTTTAGATAGCTTGTGGCACTTCATTGAGAATGCTGGGCTTTAGGCTAAGCTATAAGCACTACAAGGACTTGGAGATAATCGGGTTCCCATAATTTTATTCAATCCCTCTGTAAAGAAAAGATTTCAAAGTGAGTCGGTAATTTGTAACCAGTATTATTTCCTCTTGTTGGAGAGAATTCAAAAGAAAATTCGAAGATTTCTCTACGTGAAAGAGTATGGCTACTACCCCTGGCTGAATCCTACCGACTTTCATTTGGGAATGCTCGGAATGAACCTTCTACTAGGGGTCAGAAGGGATGTGAACATTGCTACACATTTCTTCAGACTGATTTGTGGATGGTTTGAAAACTCAACTACCACGGAGACCATTCAATTCTATGTTCCCAATTGTTATCTCCGTTATCGACAGCATAGACTGTTTTATCTTCCAACCTGCAGGACTAACTTGCAAATGGTCATGCCGGTGAAGAGAGCAATCTTGCTATTGAACAAAATCAATTTCAATACCGACATATTTAGCATCAAAGAAGCTGCCTTTAAAATGCAAGCTCTGTTATTACTATTGTTGAGTCTCTAAGAATCTAAGTTTTATTATAGTTGATACCTATTATTTTATTTGTAAAAGGATTTAAATTAACAATTTTGTAAGATGGCTCCGGTGCCGAAGGAATCAATAACGCTATTTCCTCGGAGTATCTTCTACATATATGTATAGAAATACCAATGGAACAAGGGCAGCTTTCTTATCTGACACCTGTGCTCTATAGATTAAATGAAAGAAAGAGGCGCATTTGCGATTTAGGTATACATGATCGTTGTAACTATACTAAAGTATCTGTACAGTACACACAAATTCTGGAGGCTAACTTTACTCTGGTTGTATGTATGAGTCGATTTATGAATTGTGAGTGGAAATAGGAGGTGGGTACCAAGACAGAGTTGTGTGGAAGTCCATATTCTCTGCCTACCTCTAAAGTAATCTCATAAACTAAAGCGTCCTTGATGTTATTGTATCAGTCAACGGCGTTATAGAAAGTTAATACATAGGTATAATAGAAGATCAATATTACTTTCTAGAAACAGAATCAACAACGCAGTGAAACGTTGTCTCAAGTTTCTGACAGTTTTCATTTCCTAAGTGCTCCTTCACTGCAATTCAATCTTTTCCATAGATACTAGGTAATGCAGGAAAATGCTGATATCTAGTCCCAGGGAGAGATCGTATATAATATGTCACCGACGATCGTCCTAACAGCCGTTCATAAAAATCTTCCTTCTCACACGTCTTGTATGAAAACGAAAAAGACAGAAAAGTACTAGAATGTCAATGTCTTTAATCATTTTCCTATAGACATTTATTATTTGAAAAGTGTAACTAATTAAATTTTATTTCCTTGCAATTTTATTTTTATTTAAATGTCACGTACGTTATAATCCACGCATTCACAGATGGCGCCAATCGAATTATTTTAGGTTTTTAATGCTTTTTGCACGTTACGCTTTAAAAAATGAAGGTAAATTAATTGTTTGCGAACGTACATATTTAATTAGAATTTAAATAAATAGTTTTGTCCATAAATAAACCCAAATTTTTCAAGAAAGGCTGAAAAATACAATTTTGTATCGGTGACTCAAACCAATATTGTATTTTTCAGCTTTTCTTGAAAGATTTGGGTTTGTTTATGGACAAAACTATTTATTTAAATTCTAATTAAATATGTACGGGCGCGAACCATTAATTTACCTTAATATTTTAAAGCGTAACGTGCAAAAAGTATTAAAAACCTAAAATAATTTGATTGGCGCCATCTGTGAATGCGTAGATTATAACGTGCGTTCAGTTTAACCTTAAACGTTTTTTTCTTCAGACTTACATTTTTGACTGAACACATAAAAATGATGTGTTTATAAATAAATAAAACTCTTGTAATAACTCGTGTTTTTATTTCGATTCCACAAAATTTATTAAATGGACAGGTATCTACGTACATATAAAATCTTATACATCTGAATCTTCGATGTAGGTACCTACTTATTGATAGGTACTATGTTATTAATAAAAATATATTAATTTGCCCTTGAGGTGATTTTTCACAAAAACGACGCTCTACAAATTGTCCAATTATTAATCCCGTCAATTAAAGAAGAATGGTCATCGTCACCCATCATTATTATAAGAAGCAAGTTACCACGTACGTTCCTTTCGAATGCTGCATGATGACATAGATACGACGTCTGCTTGGGTTAACTTTAATAATAAACTAGACGAGTTATATCGCTTTAGAACGTGGTGAATGACACATTATCTGCCTATCCTGTCAGTGACACGAAGAGTCGTTAAAACAATTGTGTTTATAAGTTTATAGAATGGATGTTTTGTTCTATTGTTGATTGTGGATGATTTTTTATTACACAGTTCAGTACGACATTGTACGATGCAGTTATAGCTACAAACATCAATGAATCAAATGAAGTCGCTAAAAACATTCTGTCAATACGCCACATAAAATAGATCTGGAGTTGCGAAATCGATAAATTTCTGTACTTTAAAAAAATATTTTTTAAGTCATTATGCCCAAACTTTTACATTCTTAATTTTTTTATGGCATCGTGAGATTATGCATTGCTAACCGTTCAATACAATAGTGAGCTCTGGCATCGTGAAATTATGTATTGCTAATCGTTAATCCGATTGCGATGAAATTTTGGGGATTTGATGTGCGCATGCCCCGATGGTTTCTGTATATAATATTATAGTGAGCTCTGGCATCATAAAATTATAAATTGCTAAATCGTTCATCCGATTGCGATGAAACTTTGGGGATTTGATGTGCGCATGCCCCCGATAGTTTCAGTATAGATACAATATTGAGCTCTGGCATCGTGAAATTATGCATTGCTAACCGTTCATCCGATTGCGATGAAACTTTGTGAACTTGATCTACGCATGCCCACAATGGTTTTTGTATACAACAGTAAGCTCTGGCATCATGAAATTATGCATTGCTAAACCGTTCAACCGATTGCGATGAAACTTTGGTGAGTTGTTGTGAGCACGTCCACGAAGGTTTCTATATATAATGGTGAGCTCTGGAATAATGAAATTTGTATTAAAAAATGCAATAAGTGGGAAGCCAGCTATTTGAAAACTAAATAACTAAATGTACCGGTACTGAACGTATGGAATGCCAGAGGGGGGAGGGGAGTTTGCGGGAAGGGGGAAGCGGAAGATGGGAGTGGGGAGAGGGAAGGGAATGCGGAGAGGAAGAGGAGGCGGAAGGAGAACGGGACGAATGGGAAAGGACACGCAGGGAAAAACAATATCTTTATTAAGTGGCATAGCAACGCATGCCGGGAACTCGCTATTGTTGTATAAAAAATATGTAGGGTTTTTTCGATCGTCCATTCTAGAGCTCCTAAACAAAAGAGATATGCTATGATGTCCACGCGACTGTCGCCGAACTACGGCCTAATGCGCGTAATTTGCATACAAAAATAATTTGTTCATTTTATTGATTTTTTGAAGGTGTGCATTATTATTGGTTAACAATATAGTTTGAATACGGAAAGAATTTGAACATTTAGCGTTCGTTTTATTTATTCGTTAATTATATTCGTTCGTTTAGATTGGTAAACAACAACGGCGACACCCGGAAGCGCAGTCTCACCTAGTAAAAACGGCGGATAGCACATCTCCTTATATTTCAATATCTTTTGTCCTAAACATACATATACCTAACCTATAATCTAGATTCGTTTACAAATAATGACTTTTGATCTTCAGCACCTTAGCAAGTCCAATAACCAAAACTCTTGGAAAATTTAGGTTTGGATTTCATCATATTAGCATAATTTATTACTTCGGAAATTCGTGATAAATTCTTAAGTATGATAAATGCAACTGAATACACAATTATTGGTTCCCTTGAACAGATGGCCTTCAAAAATAATAATGTAGGCCTTAATAATAACTGTCCACTAAATTTAAAACAATTTTTTCACCTTTTTATTAGCGCTGTATGTTGCGGAGATTTTATAGAACTATAAAGGGAGGCGTCTACTAATATCTACAGGAATTCCAAAAACTGAACAAATCGGACTAATATCTATGAGAACCAAAGTGAGGACGAATACCTACAGCTCAAACTGCTGACTAATAATATCTATGAGAACCAAAGTGAGGACGAATATCTACAGCTCAAACTGCTGACTAATATCTATGGAACAGGTGATGTCGACGAATATCTACAGCACTGGCAGATGTTGGATTTGCAATTATGTATAGCATATTGGCATAACGTAATATTGCGTATACAGTTTAAAAAACTTAATTTATGTTAAGTTAGGTTAGGTTAGATAAGGTTAGGTTGTAATTTATGCTTTTCCGTACAACCTCTTGCTCAGCTGCCCTCTGTAGATATTAGTCCCACCTACGCTCCATAGATGTTCGTCACCACTGGGACCGTTATAGATATTTATCCGACCTTAGCTCTGTAGATATTAGTCTTCACTCTGAAGTTCATAGATATTTGTCCAACATAATATGAGCTGTAGATATTCGTCCAACATACAGGCTGTAGATATTAGTATCTGGTGTCACTATAAAGCAGAAATCACACCTCAGCCGGGTAATAGCTACTGGAGATTAATAAAAACGGTTGGTTGAACTAATCGATACAAAAAACAGTAATGTTTTACCTATTTAAAAATTAAGACAAATTGTTCATATTTTTATTTAAATTCAATCAAAGATAAAACTACTTGTCTATATACTGTATGTAACAGAGTATAAGTACAATAATCGACAATATAAATAAATTCGTTTGATATCCATAGCAACTTAGTAATAAAGGTATTTTTGAAGTCGATTTTACGAGTAGGTTTGAAACTGGAAAGTAATGCACAAAAAATTACAATTTTGTAATAAATAATTATAACTAGCAGTTAAAAACCCGCTCCGCAGGTTTTTGCTGCTAGCCTCTGCGGGCGGCTTTTGGTTCCGGTTCGCCCAGTTTGATTCACCAATGTAAGTGGCGCGAATTCAAGAATTCGAAACCGAATTACAAAAGTAGGCTTTTTAGCTTATTAATAATATAGATGGCATCACTTCTGTTTGTATCTATTTGTGAATCGAGTGTGTACGACAGACGTTAGCGTATTAATACTGTTCGATTTCGGAGTGCCAACTTTGAGGATTAATTGTCGGATCACCGTTTACAAAGAATGACTTTGATTTTAATCACCTCGGCATGTCCAATAACCAAAATTTTTTGACAATTCACGCTTGAATTTCATCACGTTTCGGTAATTTATAACTTCAAAAATTCGTGATTAATACGTAAGCGTCTGCCAGCAACCAGTGCGACTATGTGATCCCCATTTAGGTTTTTAAATTGGGGATGTACTGATCCCACTGGACTGGCTCCGAGAAGTGCAGACTCTTGTGCGAGAATCGTACAATTTCTATTTTAAAAATGGTCAGAATTCGTGAAATCACAGTCCGTCTCAGGCAGTAACTGTAATCTTTTGCAGACATTATTTGTCAATTCCAGCATGTGTTTTTTGCTGAGCCATTTTGTTTTATAAATAATATGATAGGCAGTTCAAAACACCGTTTTTTATATACAGGACGCATCAGCACGTATGTGATATGTTTTAACCAGCGATGTCATATTGCTGTCCGACGATATATGCATATAACAAAAAAAAACTTTCTTCATTTGAAGCAAATACCTACTTAGTGATGTGACATTATAATTTAAAATAAAACAATAACCCAGGGCTCTTTGTTGACCTGACAAGAGTTCTTCCAACTGAGCTATGGAACCCATTTATAATTCGGTAACTTTTAATTGTATCGACTATGAACTACCAACGTTATCTTTATTTTCTTAACGCACATATTATTGGCTGCTATATTTATACATGATTGCAAGATTCAACCCGAACTAAATGCTATCTAGATAGTGTTTGGATAAATATTAATCCATTTTATTTTAATATGCTCAGTTGGTAGAGCTCTTGTCATGTCAACAAAGGGCCCTGGGTTCGAGTCCCAATGGAACCAATATCTTTTTTTGATTTTCTGTCTCCAGATTTTCGATTGAGTTTCATTAATATTGTCTTCATTTAAATAAATATCACATTTTTTACTTCAAATATGCCCAGGAATCGCTGGTTAAAGTGTGTCAGGTACATGCTGATTCACCCTGTATAAATGTATAGTAATATAATATACGGACATATCTGAGAGATAAGTCGCTTAGGTACTTTGACCGCGTGCAATAAAAAGTGTTTTTTGTCCAGAAAAATGGACATTTATGATAATGTCCATTTTTAATAATGTTATGAATATGACTAACGCGATCGAAGATCCGCATTGACGCCACAATGTTTTTATTTGATACCGCAGTAATATGTAAGTTAAAAGAAAACTCGGACACCGAGAAATTTAAATACAGTAGAGACTTGAGTAGTCTTGATTCTTGATAGGTAATCCGAACTTATTTAAATATCCGCCGCGATTTCGGTTAATGGCACGTATTCGGGAGGTCCAATTTTTGATGAATGTCGCATAAATCTGGCTAAATGGCGTTTTTTATGTTGACTTTGAGGGCTTCAATTATTTGCGGATTATTCGCACAGACCTGTGATTTAAGATAGCCCCAAAGGAAGAAGTCTAGACGTTAAATCGCACGATCTCGGTGGACGGTTCAAGTCGCCGCCGCGTGAGAAAACCATGCCTTTTTGATCAAATCCAAGTTTCATCAAATTCCAAATTTGATGAGCTATGGCACAAGTTTCTTTATGACCTTCTCGAAGAATTCTCCCGCCAGCTTCTTCCCCCACTTCAGGACCACTTTCTGCATCTGCTCGTCGGTTAAAAATTTATTTTCATCCATTCATGCCAGCCAGGAAGGTGAAAAGATGATAATATGAAGACGTCAAGTCAGGGAAATACGGGGGGTGGTTCAAAACATCCCAACCAAATGAGTCCAAGAGCGTATTGTTGGCTAAGGCTGTGTGAGGACGGACGTTTTCGTGAAACAAGCACACTTCTCTGGTCAGCATTTCCCTCCTTTTGTTTTAACAGATGGGAAATTGGTGTGACCCCACTTTGACGACTATGTTTTTTCACAGCACTTGGCGGGATTTTTTGCCGACATCTTTCACGCAACTGGACACTACAACGTTAGTTTATGTACTACAATGTTCCTAAGATGCTCATTCTGATCAGGAGACCTCCCTCTACCACTTAGTATTGCCAACCCTCAAAAAAACTTTAAAAAACCACCGCTCGTTATTGTCACAGTACACTTACTTTCTGAATATGCTAAGTATATAATAATACGATGGGAAATGGCCAAAATAAATTTAAAACAAACAATACGTCGATAACATTCCAATAGTGTTAATAAAAACACCAATTGAAAGGTATAATCTAAAAATCGTTATTACGAGTGGTGACTATAATATTAGATTTTAATTCGAATTACTGACATAACTTGTGTACAACTATTTACGTAAAGCCGAATATAAATAACGTAAATAGTCGCTTGCATGTTCCATATAATTGCGCGACTCCAAAATCATACACGTTCGCTCAACTGAAATACTTTCACGATATTTTTGCATCACGTTTTTACTTGCTTACCACTAGTGGTGCCGTAATTTCGTGTTACCACAATTCTAATTTTGTGGCATACAACGAATGGATGCATCATGAAACTATATGTTAACTGTGTGGTGCAACTAATGTCATGAAACAACTTCTATGCAACTAATAGTAATGTAAATTCGGCTTCGATTTATTAAAAAGATTTTTTTTAAATTTTATAAACGCAACGCAGTGTCTTATGCGGTCTGCCTTCAAGCCGTAATAAATAAAGGCATAAACTTTTTTATTTCTTTATTCCAAGTAAATATTTTTTTGATATAAACTACATCACAAGGTTGAACCTGTTACAAAGAGGCAGAATAAACAAAAAAGGCATTCTTCTAAGTAATAAATAACTACTAGTGGAATTGTACACTTTTGAAGATTTAGAAAACAGGAAATAATAAATTCCTTCCTACAGCATAACCTAATGACCTAATCAATATTCGAGGAAATTGAACATAACATGGGTATAACCTTCGAAAAGTTATTATAACAAGTGTTTTTTCAATAAAAATTGAAAATTCATTTATAATTTAGACTTTTCGAAAAAGGTTAATAGGTGTCAATTTAAAAATAAATCGGATATGTTTATCTGAGACACTACCTACGTTACAAACCAATTCTTTAGAACATTTATAAAAGGTGGCAGCCAAAAATATGGGAAAAACTAATCAAAGGTAATATTGTTCATTTGAAATATAAGAGATATGTAGACAAAAATGAATTAAAAATTAAAGGTCCCAGTGGTGTTGGTTAAGGCGTTTGTTCCGGTAATGCAAGAGATCGTGGGTTCGAGTCCCAATTGCAACCATTACCTTTTTTTTTTTCTGTGTCTTGTTCTTTTTAATTTTTTCATTTAGATTTATTAGTGTCATCTTCTTTTTCTATTTTTGTTGTTGTTGTGTGAATACCTCAGAAGAGTTCCAGCTGCTTCCGTCTGGAGCCATTGGGGCATTGCATTCCCAATTGGGATATGTTGTGAGGCTGAAGGTAGTGAGGAGGGGATAGAGATGGGGAAGAGGAAGGTGGGAAGTACCCGGCTATTTAGTTCTGGTTAACAAACTTGGCTAAAGCCATTTCAAGCAACGTTTCAATTCTGAATTGTGGTCGCACACCAAGGCGATAGTGAGAGTATCTTCCACTTTGGAACGTGCCACAAATAATATACATATATTATTTTTAATTAATTAATTGTGAAATAACCCTTATTAATTATTAACTGTGATCCCGCTATCTTCGTATTGCGAGTCAAAAGCCTTACCCCTCGACCACGGGGGCCGTTACAATTGCATTGATGGATATAACCTTCAAAATTTATTATACCCAACACTAGTTAGTCTAACAAAAAAAAATATGTTTATAAAATAATATATGTTTACCTAGTTCTCGTGTAATTTTCTAACGCGAATGATTTGATTCTAGTCATTTCTAAAATTTAATCATGAGGCTATTAAATTCCCACTAATCACATTTGTAGTTATAATTTTTGAAAATAATCATCAGGCACTCAACTGTCGATAATCACTAGAATTGTGATCTACATCGATTTGTAAGAAAACTCTATTAACTAAGGTATCACCTATCGACTCCAGGTACTAATATCTACAGCCTGTATGTCGAACGAATATCTACAGCTAATATGTTGGACAAATATCTATGAACTTCAGAGTGAGGACTAATATCTACAGAGCTAACGTCGGACTAATATCTATGATGGTCCCAGTAGTGACTAATATCTATGGAGCGTAGGTGGAACTAATATCTACAGAGGGCAAATCCTTAATAATCGGCTAAATGTGTCCAATAGTCCGATATTAGGGATTTTTACATACATACATAAATTAAGTTTTTCAAACTGCATACGCAATATTACGTTATTCTAATATGCTACACATAATTGCAAATCCAACCTCTATTATTATTCGTGATATTCGTCCTCACTTTGGTTCTCATAGATATTAGTCAGCAGTTTGAGCTGTAGATATTCGTCCTCACTTTGGTTCTCATAGATATTAGTCCGATTTGTTCAGTTTTTGGAATTCCTGTAGATATAAGTAGACGCCTCCTCACATCTTTACCACGAGCAGACCAATGAAATTCGTTATCTGGTTAAAAAAATGAAATTTGTAGGTATATGAAAAACATTTTATCAATTTGAGCAGAAGTGAGGAAAATTTGAGCTCACTTCCGACAAGCGTACACGCCCCCAACACGGTTAAATAGGTTTATAATCTCTTCTAAGTAGATATAATTATTATTTATAATAATCGGTACGCTGGCAGTGATAGTTATTGTAACGCTCTACAGCATGGGTCGGCAACCTGCGGCCCGTAAGATTTTCACCCCAAAGCACGTGACGGACGATATCATACACAACGGAGTGAAAGAGAGTGAGAAAGGGGGCGAAGGAATAGCGAAGGGGAGCGATTTGCAAATCAACGTGATAGGTACCACCATAGACATACAAATAGATAGACCAGAACATACAGATGAGGGGTAAAAACTAACTATGGCGGGGCGAAGAGAGGGACGATGACTAAATCAATCTAACAGTATATATAGGCAGCTCGCATTTTTTTATTATTGATCTATATACATGATGTTTACAATATATTATTCGATGCCTGTCTCGCTAGGGTATACCTCTGTTGAGACAGGCATTGTAATATGACTATTTAGTTCTTAAAAGTAAAATCGACCTTTTTACATGGGAGCTCGAATTGCTAGCCACGATATGAACAAATATCTGAAGTCCAAATTTGGCAAAGTAAAGTTTCACTTACTTTCGGAGTGAAATATTTTGTTCCCGTATTTAGTTTAGACACTTTTACAAATGCTTCATAATTTACTTACCTCAGTAAACAGCGGCTTTATGTTTCGCGTCGCCATGTATCGTGATGAAACAGCGGCTTTGTGTTTCGCATCGCCATGTATCTTGATGTGTTATCATATTATATGAACTGAATAAGCCTAAAATAATGCTTTCCTATGGAATGTAATATGAAAATTGGTTTTATTATCTTATTCACTTCTATTTTTACATGTTTTAATAACACAAGTCACCATTTTTAGCGTGTTATTTCGTAAAATAGCGAATGAGAGCTCGACACTGGTCCGGACAAGAATGATGACGTCACATGTTTTATATTCACGCAAGGCTCTCGCAAGCCCAGCCGGTTCCGATAAAATGGTTCCAATAGGAGGGGGAAATAATACGCATTTTATCACTTAGGGCAGGTCCATCTATTTGTATGTCCATGGATACCACACATAAAATGGCTTAAAAAGGAAAATCTTGATGGATTACTATTGAGGTTTGCCTTCTGAAAACTACAAGGAGTAATTTCTGTGTAATTACTATGTTTGGCAGTACATAAATTTGTGACCAAGCTTTTTCAATTCTGAATTATCAAGAAAACAAACACTGTTCTCGGTTATCGGATTCACATTTAGACGAAATACTAGGTACACGACTCTACTTCAAAAAGTCAAATACGACCACAAAAATCTCAGTAGTTTTATTAACTACAATAAATGTCGTAAAATTTACAATAATCGTTTTATTTTTAAAACTAAAATATTTGTACACAAACATTGTAGTTTTTTTTACAATAGCTCCTCAGGGCCTATGTCATATTAGGGGACGACGTGAGGATGGTATTTTTAAGGATGGGAAGGAAAGGAACTTCTGGGTAGGAGAAAGGTATGAGAGGTGGGTAGGAATCTGGGTGTCAGTGTGCAGGAGTGATGGACACCCATAGCACACCCAAAAGTCACGAGCCGCCACTGCCATGAACCTGGGCATCCGTGCTTAGTCACCAAATATCAGGTATACTGTAATGACATGTGACCCAAGTGCGGCCCGCACTAATCCCCACATAAAATATTTGGCCCTTTTACAACAAAAGGTTGCCGACCTATGCTCTACAGCAGCGATCGGCAAGTGTCAGCTCGCGAGCCAGATGTGGACCGCTCTCTGAATGGACGATTATTCTTTTCCACCATTCTTGCCGCACCATCGGCATCAGTCAAAATCGTGTTTTTTTTCATAATATCTAGTTCTCATGAAGAAGATTTTTTATACATTTTTTTTTCCAAAATTAAACAAAAAAATTCTTTCACACGATGTCAATGTTATGGGCACTCAGCCGATTGACCGACCAACCCCCCACCCAGTGGCGTAGCATGGGTATCAGCCGCCCGGGGCGGAGGAAAATTTTGCCGCCCCCCCCCCCCTATATAGGTACTTCTTCAGGGAGGGGGGGGGGGTAGTGATCCTTTTTATTGTATTTTTTTTAATATTTATTTGCCGATTTTTATTAATTAAATCTGTATGCGGTGAAGTAAAACTACACTCAGAACATGAAAACGGGTTTTCTTTGGTTCTGGCAGCACATAAATTGTCTGCAACTAGAATTTTATATTTGCACTTCGAAAAAAGTTATGTTTTCCTTCGAAATATGTCAGCAGATGAATACACAATCAGAATTTTACATTCTGAACAATAAACTGGCTTAAATTTTATCTGTATGCGGTGAATTAAAACTACACTCAGAACATGAAAAAGGTTTTTATTTGACGCTGGCGGCACATAACTTGT
This sequence comes from Limnephilus lunatus, assembly GCA_917563855.2. Taxonomy (NCBI): domain Eukaryota; kingdom Metazoa; phylum Arthropoda; class Insecta; order Trichoptera; family Limnephilidae; genus Limnephilus; species Limnephilus lunatus. The sequence goes on along the minus strand of OU830596.1, from coordinate 18,510,087 downwards.
CTGGAAGAATTTTATTAAGCACTTCAAATAAGTTTTTCCTTCGAAATGTGTCGTCGGATGAATTCACAACTGGAATTTTACATTCTGAACACAAAAGTGGTTTTAATTAAATCTGTAAGCGGTGAATTAAAACTACACTCGGAACATGAAAATGTTTTTTCTTTGATTCTGGCGGCACATAAATTGTCTGCAAGAATTTTATAAAGCACTTCAAATAATATATTTTCCTTCGAACTGTGTCGTCAGATGAATCCACAACTGGAATTATACATTTTGAACACAAAACTTCTTTTAATTAAATATATATGCGGTGAATTAAATCTACACTCAGAACATAAAAAGGGTTTTTCTTTGATTCTGGCAGCACATAGATAGTGTGCATCTATAATTTTATAACTGCACTTCAAATAAGTATGCACAAACCTGTCAGCTATTTAACTTTTCTGTGATAATAAATTTAAAATATATACACCGTGATATATGTATACGTGGAAGAAAACCGTATATAAGTGTAATTTTTGTGCGCTTTCAGCAGGGCGCACAAAGCTTCGCGAATATAAAATACAAATCGACTATCAATTAGAGCTAAAATGATACTGTTGCTATTTACATTTTTATTTAAAAATAATGTATGTGTTAGAAATAAAAACAAAACGTCTGTCATTAATATTTTGATTTTAACAGTATATAAAACTTTAGAAAGATGTTAAGAAACTATAAACTAGAAAAAACTTTTAAGTACTGACGCGAGAATCGAACCCGCGACTTCCCCGATCCAAATTTTTTTTGATTGTGAAATTTTGCCGCCCCCCCCCCCCCCAAGCTACGCCACTGCCCCCACCCCACCCCCAGCTGTCCAACACCAACTACTTTTTTAATGTTCTTGAAGAAAAAAAAAATCTAAAATGTCACAGGAGACCAAATTTTCGTGTAAATTTTTTAACTCCAAATAATGCCAGGAAGCACTAGTTAAAGTAAGTCCCTCAACACCGTAGGTATATACTAAGCTATTAACTGGCTAATGGTGATATTTCAAAAGAATGTTGAAAATGCACCCTCTTTCACATTATAAGATGTGGATTCTGCAACAATAGAGGACTAACTAGATAATCGAATCAGCAACGCCTTAGTGGAAACCAATAATATTACTACCACGCTACCAACTGTTCGGTCTTTATACATATTTTAAAACATGTAATATTTTTTTTCGCTTGCGGCGCTTTTTCCTTGTTTTCTGTCTTGCTTTTTTAATGCAGAGGGAGGAGGGGGGAAAGGTGAAGAAAAATATATTTCAGAAAAGGTTGGGAACCTTTGCGCTATACGATTCTGCAAGTTGAGCTAATTGGATGAGCGATCAGACGGGCAGTCACAAGCGCACTGACGATTGGGTGGTTTCCCAAAAAAATTATATATTCATACGGCCCGCCACCAAAACCAATTGCCTACCGCTGCTCTGTAGAGAATGCTTCCTATTTAGTAATGTCTGATGTGATTTCAATGTCAGCAGGTTACAGGTATTATTTAGTGAGTCAGTCAGTCAGCATAGCAGATTTAATCCGTAGGCAATTAAACCAATTATAAATATAGCGCTATATCCTCTCTCGGTATGTTATAGGGTGACAATTCAAAAAATATGTGGAAATAAATATTGTGTATTTAAAAAAAATCACTCAGGGCCTGTGTCATCCTTGGGGATGCTGTGTAGTGGGTGTTTTAAGGGAAAGAAAGGAGAGAAAGTTCTGGGAAGAAAAAGGGTATGAGGGGTACGTAGGAATCTGGCGATTAGTGTGTCCGGGAGTGACGGACGTATGAGTCCTCCCTTCCACTGCGGTGCAAGGCGTTGGGTCGATAGATTCCGGCTGGAGAAAACAAACGCTTTCAATTCTGAAGATGATGAAACAATTCAAAGCAAAAGTTCGAGAGTTCGTGGACGCGGAGTTACCGACATAAGCACAACCGAAATTAATACTTTTAATGTTTGGTACTTTTAGTACCAATTTCGTTCCAACATTTGATAATTATGGAACGAAAATCACAGGGTTGTTCAGCGGTTAATTCCATATTATTTCGAAGATCATGATGAAACGACATTGCAAAAATCATGCGCTGACATAGAAATTCCTAACAGAAAGAACTACATAAATTTCATGACAGCAGCACTGAAAACATACAAACAGATAGGCAAAATGATTTAACGGTATGAAAAATGATTTAACCGTGCGCAAACAGATAGGCAAAATGATTTAATAGTAAAAAAATTGGTAGGCAAAATAATTTAACAGAATGAAAAATGATTTAACCATACAAAAACAGATACCTAGGCAAAATGATTTAAGAGTACACAAATAGATAGACAAAATGATTTAACAGTACACAAACAGATAGGCAAAATGATTTAACAGTAAACAAATAGATAGGCAAAATGATTTAACACTATGATTAACACATTGAAAAATGATTTTAAGTACACAAACAGATAGGCAAAATGATCAGTACACGAACAGATAGGCAAAATGATTTCACGGTACACAAATAGATACGCAAAATGATTTAACACCATGATTAACTGTATGAAAAATGATTTTACAGTACGAAAAATGGTCACCCTTTACAACAGTTGCAGTGTGGTAATGTAATCGGTAGGTACCTAATGTATAATTTACAATGTATTATTTATTACACGACAGGTATGTCCGGATTTTGATACATAGGTACATACTACGTACTTTACGGGCAACAATGTGATATCAAAACAGATTCGTAACGTTGTTTGACATTCAGGAATTTATAACACTCACCTTACGACTTGCAACCTTATTGACACCTGCAATATTATTTTGTCAATCAAACTAAGCAATTTATTATAAAGCCCAGACACAGCAGCGCCTGCGTAGGTAATAATGAATGAAAAATACACGTCAATATTATCATCTACTGTGCGTACTTAAATATTTACCTTTACTTATAAACAAAATATAAGGCAGCGCGTGAGGTCGGAACAGTAAAAAAAACTTGAATAATTTTATTTTTACGACAGAGTAACGCTTGTCAAATCAGCTGTACGACACATTTTGACAGTTTTCTTAAATGCGGTGTTCCGTTTGGCGCTAACGAGCTAAAAACTGCGCTTGTGTTAAGACACCAACTCTTAAAAATAGTTACCCTAAAGCCAGATATGACGGCGCGTTCACCACGTAATCCTCGTTAAAAGATATTAGCCGCTGGAAAATTTACGAATCGAATGTCATCGAATACTAAAATAATAATAAAAACAAAATAATGCGACAAATGGACAGTCGTTTATGTACGCCGATTAGGCTTATGCGTAAGTAGTTCTAATAACTAATAAATAGTGGATTGTGTTTTTAATAGGTAATTAATCCATTTAACACACGACATACATCAACAAGCCATAGAAAATCACATAAATTTGACCGTCGATAACGCTTGTCTTGTAAAGCTGTATCCCCGCTCAAAAAGAAGATGGAAAGATATGTAATTACGAATGTTGGAGAGAGCGCGCTTATATTTAAAATGATAAAATTGAAGCGAAATTGTGAAAATGTTTAATAAAAGATGACTCGTTTAAAATAGAGCAAAATTCTCATGGGGAACATCTAAAAGAGCATCTAAAGAAACACTGTGAATTTTTTCATACATATAACTTCTAAAATAAGTGAAATGAACGTGTTTTTGATAATTTTCGTAGCATACTTTGCGATTTTTTTCTTTCTAGGGAATTTCATATAATTTGCGTTTCGGCGTGGAACACGTCTAGATATTATCTTAAAAAATAACATATATTTTTTAAAGAGCTTTAAAACTTTAAATGTAGGGAATGTAAGAAATGTAAGAAATCGGCATAAATTCGGTAGCGGCGGGTTATAGCAGAATATGACAAAAAAATTGTAACACTCGGGAGAATGTAGGAAACCCACCTTTGTCATCCGACAGCTTATCCTAGAGCAAAAGAACATCCTTCTCAGGATGGTGGAGTCAGGGATTTGAGGTCATGAATATATTTGAAACACTTATTTTTCTAGTGAAATTTATAATATTTTATTGCACTTTGCAAGGAAAACATACCAAAGAAGGCTTATCAAAAAGAACATAAATACCTTTAGCATCTATCAATAGATTTGGAGAGAGAGAGTTAATTCAAAATTTCGTTTAGTTATTAATACCGCATACGTCCCGTCGTCGTGATTCTCCTCCAAACGACAACAGCAATCCCCAAAACGTCTTCCAGCACGTCATGAGGCCGCTCGGTTAAAAGGGAGTCCTCCCAACAAAACAGGCACAGCAGATTCTCACCCATCAAGCGGCATGAGCCGATCTCACCGGCCAAAGGAACAGCAAAGGAATATTGGCGGGTCCAACCAGAGTCTAGGAGCCGCTCCATTAATAAAGGGAATCCACCCAACAAAACAGGCACAGCAGATTCTCACCCATCAAGCGGCATGAGCAAATCTCACCGGCCAAAGGAACCACCAGCAAAAGAACCCTAGCGGGCAGTACATCACCCGTGGATTCCGGTCTAAATTGACCTCGGCACGCGGATTAATCTATCTCGCGGCATCCGGCGAGGGATTAAACAAAATAAATAGGCTTCAATGCCATTTGAGTCGTCACACACTCACGTGACGTTTAAAAATAATATTTCTAGGCTACATAGCACTAGTATCTCACTTTATCCTCCCAATCGCCCCGAAAAACACCCCCCTGCACAAAATCTAAGTTATGTCTCCCGCCATGATTCCCTGAATGACCCTCCTTCCGGTCTGCTTCCAGTTTTGCCAACCAACAAAGTTAAAATCAGAAAAAAAATAATAATCAATAGACAATAAACAGTACCTACTTTGCGCAGTACCTGCTCACGAAATAGATATGTTACATTTCCCCGCAACCCCCGAAAATTTTACGCCGCGAAGTGAAGTAAAATTATTAGGACACCGCTCAATACGACTCTCTCTATCCATATCTGTTGAAAAAAATAACAAATCACAGTATTAGAAAAACATAAACATACTAAAGTAGCAAATTAAAAAACAAAAATCATTCACAGAATGGAGTACAAAAGAAAACATTGAAAATGAGGTAACACCTCCACTTTTACAAGCTCGCTTGTAAGATTACCAACACGTTACTCACATGACGAGAGATAATCTCTCAAGAAAACACTAGTGAGTATGGAGAACTCAAGCTCCCACTTTCATGTATAGAAAAAGCAACACTTAGTTATTATTAACATAAAAAAATAACTCTATCTCTCTCTATCCTTATATTCTAAACAAAAGTAATATTTGGAAAAAGTTAAGTTACATAAATTATACTTAATGCGTCTTAAATTATCAACTAAAATTAGACCAAGGTATAAACAAATGTACAGAATTAACTCAATCAATTTAAAATTGATGTGTAGGAGGTCAGATCAAGTATAATACAATTATTACTTGTCTATCTTATAACAAGTTTTATAAAAAACTGTCAATTACAAAGTGGTCAGAGTAGGGTTTATATGTAAAGACATACCTATCTGTCAAAAAATCAGATCAAGTATAATACAATTATTACTTGTCTATCGTATAACAACAAGTTTTATAAAAAAACTGTCAATTACAAAGTGGTCAGAGTAGGGTTTATATGTAAAGACATACCTAACTGTCAAAAGGTTTTAGATTAGGTTTTACAATTTTAATTACCTATCCATCAAAATTATGAAAAAAAAATTCATTAGGAACACAGAAGCAAAACAGGATCTAGAATGTTAGGCTTAGAGCTTAGGGATTACAATTAATCAAAACACCTAGCTATTATAAAAGTGAACCTCAAAAGTACTCTTGATTCTATACAAAAATACAAGATGTAACTATGAAAAACCATCCTCAGAGGACGTTGCTTATGCAAGAAAAGGACTAAGGATAAACCCAGGTGGCATTCCTTAAAAAAAATAACATTTCAAAAATGCTAAAAGTCAAAATTTCTTGAACAAACAATAATATTTTGGTGATCGAATATACTTATTAGATAAACGACACTAGTAGACAAAATTAACAGTACAACACTGGTTTAAGCAGTGAGAGACCAATAGATGTATATACTTACTTAAGGTTAACTTAAAACTAAAAGACAAAATACACTTTCCTGTATTAGAGGTAAGGTGATAAACTTCTAATATGAATTATTTTACTGGGTAGGCATGCCAGAGCAGTACCACCTTTGTTTGTAACAAGACAAATTTTCTTAACAAAGAAAAAAAAACTTAACTAACTGACTTTAAGGAAAGTTAAACCAGACTTAATCTATTTAACACAGCTATGGTATATTTATGGCAGAATTTACTTAATCACTAATTGGTGAAATTAAAACAATTTGTGCATAAGAAAGTCGCTCAAATCTCTCATAAACAGAAGTTTTGAATCGTTCTTTCCAAGTCCATGGAAAATCATTAATCAGGAGAAAGCTCCAACGAACTTGAGAAGAAGGATTCAGACTTAAACATAAGAATAGTACAACATAACCTACTGTTTTACGAACTCATCAGTGTGTAAGTATAATCGCAGCAAAGATATACTATAAGGAAGACGAAACGTCTCGTTTTAAACCAGAGAAAAAAAAAATCTCGTCAAAGAATAGGTCAATTACAAAAACATGACCTACACAAAATAATGGGCGCCACTGATCACATGGATCAGAGGAAACGACATTCATTACAAACATCGTCTCCTAAAAAAAAAAATATTCAGAAGAATTTAAAAAAAAGTTATGATAGTAAGAATGAGGAAATTTTGTGAAAATTCTAGTCACAACCTCTTGAGGGTACCAAGCCCCAAGAGCAAGTTACTAGAAAAAACACTGACGAAACAAACGGAACAGCATGCAAGGTTGGTAGCCCCCAGTGGCGTACCGTGGGTATCAGCCGCCCGGGGCAGAGGAAAATTTTGCCGCCCCCCCCCCCCTATATAGGTACTTCTTCAGGGAGGGGGGGGGGATAGTGATCCTTTTTTTTAAATTTTTTTTTTTTAAATAGTTATTAATTAAATCTGTATGCGGTGAATTAAAACTACACTCAGAACGTGAAAACGGTTTTTCTTTGGTTCTGGCAGCACATAAATTGTCTGCAACTAGAATTTTATATTTGCACTTCGAAAAAAGTTATGTTTTCCTTCGAAATATGTCAGCAGATGAATACACAATTGGAATTTTACATGCTGAACAATAAAACTGGCATAAATTTTATCTGTATGCGGTGAATTAAAACTACACTCAGAACATGAAAAAGGTTTTTATTTGACTCTGGCGGCACATAACTTGTCTGGAAGAATTTTATTAAGCCTTTCAAATAAGTTTTTTCTTCGAAATGTGTCGTCGGATGAATTCACAACTGGAATTTTACATTCTGAACACAAAAAGGGTTTTAATTAAATCTCTAAGCGGTGAATTAAGACTACACTCGGAACATGAAAATGTTTTTTCTTTGATTCTGGCGGCACATAAATTGTCTGCAAGAATTTTATAAAGCACTTTAAATAATATAATGTTTTCCTTCGAAATGTGTCGTCAGATGAATCCACAACTGGAATTATACATTTTGAAAACACAACTGCTTTTAATTAAATATGTATGCGGTGAATTAAAACTTCACTCAGAACATAAAAATGGTTTTTCTTTGATTCTGGCAGCACATAGATAGTGTGCATCTAGAATTTTATAACTGCAGTTCGAATAAGTATGCACACACCTGTCAGCTATTTAACTTTTCTGTGATAATAAATTTAAAATATATCACCGTGATATATACGTGGAAGAAAACCGTAAAAGTGTAATTTTTTGTGCGCTTTCAGCAGGGCGCACAAAGCTTCACGAATATAAAACACAAATCGACTATCAATTAGAGCTAAAATGATACTGTTGCCATTTACATTTTTATTTAAAAATAATGTATGTGTTAGAAATAAAAACAAAACGTCTGTCATTAATATTTTGATTTTAACAGTATATAAAACTTAAGAAAGATGTTAAGAAACTATAAACTAGAAAAAACTTTTAAGTCCTGACGCGAGAATAGAACCCGCGACTTCCCCAATCCAAATTTTTACAAGATGATTATTGATTGTGAAATTTCGCCGCCCCCCCAAAAGTGCCGCCCGGGGCGGGCCGCCCCCCCCGCCCCCCCCACGGTACGCCACTGGTAGCCCCGCATACTATCACGTTGGTTTCATCAAATTATAAAGAGTAAGAAATATTTAATCAATGCGAACAATATCTTTTACATGAAAATTTCCTACAATTTTACCGTTCATATCAGCTAGCGTATAGACCAAATTAGAGACTTTACCTTTAATAACATTGCGAACGAATCTAGGGGCCAATTTGTGAGAAAAATAATTCGGTCCACTGGACTGGACAAAATTCTTCCTCCAAACCACATCTCCTACTTCATAATTGACCGTCTTACGGCGCAAATTGTAGTGTTGGGCATTTTTCTTAAAAGCTTGTAACAAAGCATTTGAAACTTGTTCATAAATTGGAACCAAGTCTTCTAACTTCTTAGCAAATTCATCCCTAGATTGCTGCAACGTAGTGTCTATGACACCTGAAGATAAATTATTTTTATGAAAGTTTCCGTCAATAATTTGTTCCCTACCATGCATAAGGAAGAAGGGCGTGAAGCCGGTTGCAAAATTAACTGTATTATTTAGAGCTGATTGAATTTGAGGCAGATATCTGGACCAATTACGCTGGTCAGACTCGGTTAAGATAGACAATGCAGTTCCAATAGTTTGGTTATAACGTTCCACAACATTATTTTGGGGGGTGTAATAGGCATTATAAAAAGGTGGAGGTACATTATACTCTGCCAACAATTGTTTAAAGTCTTTAGAAATAAATTGTTTCCCGTTGTCGCAGACGCACGTTTGCGGCACCCCGTGTACAAGGAATATGTATTGTTCAATGTTTTTAACAATGCTTTTAGAAGTTGCATTTCTAAGCGGAAAAATCCAGGTATATTTAGAAAATACATCAACAACCGTTAAAATATACATAAATCCTGCATAGCTACGCGGAAGAGGACCGACAAGGTCAATAGACAACATTTGCATTGGTCTTGTGACTATTTTCGGGTTGGTAGAAATGCCTGCCGGCGCAGCAGTATTAATTTTATGTGCCTTACACGTTTTACATCTTTTAACAAAATTTTTTACGTCATTATACATCCCTGGCCAAAAATAATGAAGTTGAACCTTTTTGTAGGTTCTAAAAACTCCTGGATGACAAGAAATATCCGATTCATGTTCTTTAGAAAGGATTGCGTTACGGTCCTCAAAAGGAACAACAAGCTTCCAAGCTGTGTCCTCCTGCAGAGCGAAACGAGATTTAGTGTGACGAAACAATTTACTTTCCCTAATTTGAAAATTGTTAAAGCGTTGTGGATTTGATTTACAATTGGAAAATAAAGTATTATACCAAGTATCCGTACTTACGGGAACGGAATCAATGGAAGAAATTAATGAAACGTCTTTTCGTGAAAGAATGTCCGGAACCGTATTTAATTTACCTTTCCTGTGTATAACGTCAAAAGAGTACTGTGACAGACGAGTAGACCAGCGAGCAAGTCTACCTGTTGGATTTGATAACGATACCAACCATTGAAGACTAGAATGATCTGTTACCACAGTGAAGTGGGCACCTTCTATGTAGGGTCTAAAATGGTTGACCGAATCTAACACCGCTAGGAGTTCGCGCTCCGTCACGCCGTAGTTTCGTTCATGTACATTAAGACACCTAGAAAAATAAGAAACAGGGTGCTCCTCTCCATCAAAAACTTGGGTAAGCACCCCTCCGATCCCAACGTTGCTCGCGTCACAATGGATGGTGAAAGGAAGCGAAAAATCCGGACAATTAATAACAGGGGCAGAAGTCAACGCCTTTTTTAATTTCTTAAAAGAGTCTTCCGCTTCAGCAGACCAAGAAAAATTACTAATTCCCCTCCTTGAACCAGTGAGTTTTGTTAATGGAGCAGCAATGGTTGAAAAATCTTTTATAAATCGCCTATAATACCCGCACAGGCCAATGAAAGCTTTAACCTGTTTAGAATTCTTTGGAATGGGGTAAGTACGAATGCATTCCAACTTAACTGGGTCTGTGCGAAGACCTTTTGCATCTACAATGTAACCGAGATACTTCAATTCGTCCTTACAAAACTCACACTTTTTTAAATTGACTGTTAAGCCTGCTTCTTTCAGACGTAAGAAAACCTTATTTAATTGCTCTAAATGTGAATCAAAATCTTCTGAAATTATAATAAGGTCATCCAAATAACAAAAAACGTTTTCGTCGAACTCCGGACCAAAAAGTGCATCTACTAGACGCTGAAGTTCACTAGGTGCGTTTTTTAACCCAAACGGCATCCTAACGAATTCAAACAAGCTATGTCCAGGTACTACAAAAGCCGTTTTGGAGCAAGAGTCCTTATGTAATGGTATCTGCCAAAAACTTTTCGACAAATCAATAGAGGTTATAAAGCGTGCACCACGAAGGTTGTCTAAAATTCGCGAAATATATGGCAGCGGGTACGAATCCCTTGTCGTGACGCTGTTAAGCTTTCTGGAGTCCAGGCACAACCTTGCAGAACCATCCTTCTTAGGCACGATCAAAACCGGATTCGACCAAGCCGAACGCGAACGGCGAATAACACCTAAATCTAGCATTTCCTTAAGTTGAGATTCAAGTTGTTGCTGACGTGTTTTAGACAAAGGGTAATACCGTTGCTTAATGGGATCTCCTGTTGTTTTAATTTTGTGCTGAACTAAATGAGTTCGACCCAATCCACATTTTTCAAAAGAAATTGACTTATATTTATTTATAACATCATTAAGCCTACGATTGTCTTGAGGGATCTTGCGAATTTCTCCTATAGTATTCTCAACATCACGACTACTGTTGGCTTTTGAAAACAATTGAGGAGCTATGTCGAATTGCTTCCAAAAGTCGACTCCCAAAACAATCACAGGAGAAAGAGACGGAATTACAAAAAAATTTACATATTTTTTAACATTATTATAAGTAACTAGTACTCGCATAGTACCAATTACATCTTGACGTACCCCATCAGCGGTGGTAACGTAAGATTCTAACTTATCTAAACTAAAACCTAAACTAATAAAGAAGTTGTAAAGAGAACCGCCAAAACAACTGACAGTCGCACCACTGTCCAAAAGACCCGAAAAGACAAGATTTTGAATAGAAATATTCGCATGGGGTCTGATGTCTTGTCCAGAACTAGCCATCGGCATGCATGCGTCCATGTCACGCCTGAAGAACCGGTTACTGGAGCTATCAACTAAAGGTGATGATCTCCTGACATCCTTGCTAGCAGGACGCAGAGGATCACACTCTAGTTTTTTGGGTTTGTGCGAGCGGAGTCATCTTTACATTTACTAGAATCCCTCTGAGATTCAGACTTCCATTTCCTACAAAATTGTTTTGTATGACCCTGCGCCTTACAATAAAAACAATTAAAAGTTTTTCTATTATTCGAAGAAGAAGTATGTGTTGACGAAGAGGAAGTTGCTTGAGAAGAAGAATGAGGTAAGGGTTTATCTACCGAGAGCTTTTCAAATCTCCTACACACATTTACCAAAGAAGTTAAGTCCTTTTCTGCAAAATATGCGATAGCCAAGGCGTATTTAGGTAACAGACTATCAGAAACTAGGTCTACCAACTGTTCCTCTGTAAGTTGAACGTCTAATCTGAGATTAGCCAATTTAATGTCTTCGACGTAATCCACAACGCTTTGATTAAATTTTTGTTTCATTGCGAATAAAGCTTTTAAGGCTTCTGTTTGATTAATACAACGGTCAAAACGTGCTATGAGGTGATTTCTCAACTCAGGCCAAGATAAAGAATCTTTATAAATTGTTCGATACCAAGAGAGAGCTCTCCCCTCCAAAAGATCAGCAAAGGAAGTCACAACCGATGACAGTTCCAAATGACGGCATCTAGATAATTCCTCCACACGTTGTATAAAATCCCTAACATCAGAAGAACCCGAAAATTTAATACCCCAAGAATGCACGGACGTATTTGTATTTACAGTTTGATAATAATTATTAACTATGTTTGTAGTATGACTTGCATTATCACTATTACCTTCATTTTGTTGTGAAGAATCACTACCGGATTGTTTTAAGCTCCTATTATACATACGAGCCTGTTCCCGCATAGCTGATAGCGTAAGCTCTGGAGTGATATTCACTTCAGTTAACATTTGTATCATCTCCTCCTTTGTTGCACCGTTAATATTAGAAATAGCCATTATGGAAATGCTCAAAGAGTGAAGCTTCGCAAAACTTTAAAAAAAAAATTCGAAAAAGAAAATAATCAAAATGATTATTTGGAAAAGAGTATTTATTGTTAACAGCTAATAACGGACACCCTGTAAACAAATTTTCTTAAAAAGAAAATTTTATTTGAAAAAACAAATCGAAGTTATTTTCCAAAGAAATAATATAATTGTAATGTATGTAGATCACCAGACACCGTGTAAAGGAGAGAATAAATCGAACCCACGAATATCTCATTGAGAACAATTAATTCAAAAAGACTTAAATATTTTAAATTATGTTGACAAACCAACTGTATGTATATAATGACGACCTCCGTAGTCCAGTGGCTAAGACTCTTGACTCACAATCCGGAGGTCGCGGGTTCGAACCCGGCGTGCGCAAATAAATTTTATTTGATTAATTTGTGTTATTTCACAATTAATTCTTTTATAATAATATATAGTATATTTGCGGCACGTTCCAGAGTGGAAGATACTATCAGTATCGCCCTGGTGTAAGACCACCATTCAGAATTGAAACGTTGCTTGAAAATGGCTTTAGCCGTGTTTGGTGACCAGATCTGAATAGCCAGGTACTTCCCAACCTTCCTCTCCCCCACCTCCTTCCCCTCCCCACTACCTTCAGCCTCACAACATACCCCAATTGGGGATGCCATAGTCTCACTGGCTCCAGACGGGAGCAGTTGAGATTCTTGTGCGGTATTCACTGTAAAAAAAAAAAAAAAAAAAAAAAAAAAAAACTGCATATTATGGAGATGACAGATGACATAAAATTCTCGTATTGCCAGTCAAGAGAAAAATATTTTCCCCACAATCTATTCAAGCTGTCACCGACAGCAATTCACTTAAATTGTGAGAAACAATATATTATTTCGCACATTATTTATATGGCAACACATAAATCAGACAAACAATGACTGTCAAAACGTAATGTTTTCCGAAATACCCACACTGATGAGTTCGCAAGATACAACTTTAAAACAGACAAATTACATTTTGATAAGATTAATCTTTCAAATATATGCATGATCTGAAAAAATCCCTTTCGAGCACCAGTTTTATAACATAAAACTGTTTCGTTGTGCGCCAATGTAATACTTGGGAGAATGTAGGAAACCCACCTTTGTCATCCGACAGCTTATCCTAGAGCAAAAGAACATCCTTCTCAGGATGGTGGAGTCAGGGATTTGAGGTCATGAATATATTTGAAACACTTATTTTTCTAGTGAAATTTATAATATTTTATTGCACTTTGCAAGGAAAACATACCAAAGAAGGCTTATCAAAAAGAACATAAATACCTTTAGCATCTATCAATAGATTTGGAGAGAGAGAGTTAATTCAAAATTTCGTTTAGTTATTAATACCGCATACGTCCCGTCGTCGTGATTCTCCTCCAAACGACAACAGCAATCCCCAAAACGTCTTCCAGCACGTCATGAGGCCGCTCGGTTAAAAGGGAGTCCTCCCAACAAAACAGGCACAGCAGATTCTCACCCATCAAGCGGCATGAGCCGATCTCACCGGCCAAAGGAACAGCAAAGGAATATTGGCGGGTCCAACCAGAGTCTAGGAGCCGCTCCATTAATAAAGGGAATCCACCCAACAAAACAGGCACAGAAGATTCTCACCCATCAAGCGGCATGAGCAAATCTCACCGGCCAAAGGAACCACCAGCAAAAGAACCCTAGCGGGCAGTACATCACCCGTGGATTCCGGTCTAAATTGACCTCGGCACGCGGATTAATCTATCTCGCGGCATCCGGCGAGGGATTAAACAAAATAAATAGGCTTCAATGCCATTTGAGTCGTCACACACTCACGTGACGTTTAAAAATAATATTTCTAGGCTACATAGCACTAGTATCTCACTTTATCCTCCCAATCGCCCCGAAAAACACCCCCCTGCACAAAATCTAAGTTATGTCTCCCGCCATGATTCCCTGAATGACCCTCCTTCCGGTCTGCTTCCAGTTTTGCCAACCAACAAAGTTAAAATCAGAAAAAAAAATAATAATCAATAGACAATAAACAGTACCTACTTTGCGCAGTACCTGCTCACGAAATAGATATGTTACAAAATTACAAAATCACTCTAGGGCGTTAGTAATGGTTAAAACGGTTCCATGCCAACTCAGAATCAAGTCAACTCAACACCTCTTTGAAAAGTATTAACCTAACGTAAGCTATTTAACCATTTTATTATTTTTTTTTTTCATCACTTTTAATGACTTTTCAAAGATGGTTCTGAGTTGATTTCATTCTGAGTTGTCCGGTCACCAGTTAAAACGACCTCAAACAAGGCAGACTCAATAAGTTTTTTAAAGAGGGAATAACTAGCCGGAAATATGTTATTTTAATTCAAATTTTAGACGTATTGACTCTTTTCCACAAAAAATATAAATCGATTTCGAAAGACTGTTATTTTATCTAGTAAAGCTAGGTTTTAAATTTTGAGAAAACATGTTTACTTTAGTACAATAAGGTTTTACCGTAGGGCGTTGGCAGATTTGTTAAATTTTCAAACTAAATTTTGTATTATACAACACACATTTCAAATCATATAATGATGCAGTAAAGTCTAAAATAAATCAATAAATTATCTGGAAAAGCTATGTTTCAGAATTTTAATTTTAGTTTAAATAAAATCATTATAATAAAAAAGATTCGCACACATGTTTTGTGACGAAAATACTTCAGTTGGTCTATTTATTTACGGTCTTATAAACTAGTATAGTTATTTTTTTTTTACATTCTTATTTTGCAAAGACATTATTGAAAAGTTATATGATGATAATGATCATAATTTTAATAGTTTTATCAACACGCATTTCCGCATTTTTGAATGCAGGTATAAATTAAAGCAAATTTTTAATAAAATGAAATTGATATTGAGTTATAATTTTAAAAAGCTGGTACGGAGAATAATTAACTTTCTCATTGGAACCGCCCTGTACGATCCTTCAAGCGATGTAGAATCACCGGTTTCCGATTTATTACGTGTTGCCTGACACCGTGTATATTTATAAATTACATTTGACATGAAATAAATAGGTACTAAAATAATCTTGTTCAAAATAAATAAACTTTCTATAACTAGCTGACCCGGTGAACTTCGTACCGCCTCAAAATCTATAACTGTTGTGTTAACGTATGAGCTGAATTAAATAAAAATTTTATCAAGTTAAAAATTACACAATGAAGCAATTATCGATGCGCAACTGTGTATGTGCTTTGTTTTTGCCAGTATCAGAGATGGCGTTGTGTACGGATTTATAATTTTTGTAATTTTACTTTTCCACTTACTTACTTTATTGGGAATTGCGTTTCATTTTCTTTATACGTGTAGAGATTAATTATAATTATTGTATTTTTCCTTTGGAGGGGTGCGGACATACGTTCACCGTTTGTCCCATTTTAGACTATTGACATGTGTGTAAGAAAGAGAGGCAGCATTAAACGTTTAAGAACAAAAGCAATACAATCAGTGCATTGACGTTTGACGTTTTTAATTTTTTGGAAATCACTCACCACTCAATATTATACGTATCACAGTGTTCCTGCAGCTCTTTCAAAAGATGAGAATTCGTTCCACACAAAATGAACGAGGAAAAGAATTTTCTTATAATTTTTTTTCGTGAATTTTATCCAATGTTTTAATAGCTTTTCTGCTATTCGGGGAGGAGACAAACCCAGCAAGTCAAAGATCATAAAAATCGGTCCAACCGTTCTAGAGTGATAAATGGTGTAACTAACCTGACTTTGTTTTATATATTAAAGATAATACTAACTACACGTGTTATGTAGGTAGTCATGAAAAGTATTTTAAAGATTAGTTGATGGAATCAGATTACATATTACGTTGTTTATGTCATTATAATCCGTTACTATTAAATACTGTACTTCATCACCTGAAAATTATGCCTATCATGTTGAATTATCAATTGACACATCATAATATCAGATAACGATTCAAATATATTATGTTTACTCTGTTTGATGACATCACAAGAAAATTGATTCTAGTAGAACCTTCTAGTATGTAATCCCTTCCGTTTTTCCGCTTAGCAATAAAATCCAATCAAATGGAATATTTCTGGACATATTCGAAAACTAAAAACTGTTTTTGAAGGATGATAAAATAAGCTTTCTAATTTTATTATTAAAAATAAACATGTTATTCTAGAAATATTAAAAATTTTAATGACAACAAAAATAAGTTTTAAAAATGGCTCACGTTTTTTTCTAACTACAATTATTATTGCTGATAACGAAACTAAAAACAATAACGAAAAACGCACTCATGTTTCACTAGGCAAATGTATTATAAACGTTATCGTCAACTCACTTTTGTCGTTTCATGTAAAAATGATTAATAAAAAATTCACAAAGTTTCATAATTTTTTCTCAAATTGCATTCGGAAGCTTTGGTTTCAGATATTTATGTTTTATTTATTTAACGCCGTAAGGGCTTTTACATGTTTTGTAGTACAATTAATTCATGACAGATGATTTTTAAACAGATAAAGAAAAACAAAAATAAAATTTGATAAAAAATGCACACAAATCATAAAAATACAAAAATACAGCGATTTCATAGGCTTACAAAAATACAGATATGCTTAGGAATAGTTCTGGAATAAGTTTTTTACAAGATCCACAAAATTCGCAAAGTTGATGTTAAATATGTCAACATCACCAAGTTCTGATTTCCCATAGTGTGAGATCGTTGTATCGGAGAGTGGGCAATGTAGTTCCACTTATGAATGCTACAGTAGAATGGTGTATTTTGTCGTGCAGTTACTGTCGGTATTCGTAAGTTTATGAGTTGCTGGAGTTCACAACAGTCGAATTTAGAGTTAAGTATTTTGAATAAAAATGTTTTCGTTTATTTTACGTCTTTCTTCTATTGTGGGTATTTTTAGAATATTTAATAATAAATTATATTTTAAGTATTTTAAAACGCAGATGTGGACACTTATGTGTCTAATTAAATTAATATGCCTAATTAAAGTGTCCACATAAGTGGACACTTTAATTCTTCCGTGGTTAACTTTTTGATTTGAATATAAAGCATGGTGTTATCACTTTCTAACTCTGTTTAGATCATGTCTCACCATGACATTGAGGGAGACACAAGATTTCTTTGAGGCCTTTATGAGCTGTTCCCAAAAGTCAACAAATAAATGAGCCTGAGAAGAAAAAAAGATTACACGAGTCGCAGCTGACTGGTGCCAGTAGGACTATGGCATCCCCAATACATTGGGGTATGTGGTGAGGTTTTAAAGTGTTTTAAAGTGCACCACGTCCCCTTTTCCCACGAATCCCGTAAAGCAGCATTTTGATATTTCTTAACGACTCACTTGAACCCTTAACCCTCAAAGAACGGGTACTTCAGCTAGAACCTACTGGTTTTGTAGATATTTATTCTTTATAAATATCTTATATTCGTAGATATCATTAAATTTAATTTAATTTATTTGCACACGCTGAGATTTGTTCCCGTGAACGCTGGATTCGTAGTCGACGATCTAATCCACTTGACCACAGAGGTCGTCATTAAGTTTGAAACATTATGTAGGCAAGCAACGCATCTGTATGAGTACCTACAATTTTTGCTCCTACGAGTACCTATATGCCTATATCTAAAACTATAAAGCAAAATTCTTTAAAAAAATAACAGGAAAATTCATTAATGAGAAAAAAGTTGTTTTTTACGTTTCATCAATTCCATCTAAATTTAGACTCATCAACAATTCAACAATGTTCTTTTTTATGTTTTTTGCTTAATTTTTTAGCTTCGTAATAGAACAACATCATTCAAGTCTACAAAGAGGATATCCTAAACAAAACTATACCTTTCAAAAACACAGCAAATCTCAGGCAAAAATACATGTTACCAATTCCCATTTGTAAAAAAACTTTAGGCCAACAAAACTACAAATACTTGGGAACAAATTTCTTTAATAAATTACCAGAAAATATAAAATCCCATTGTGACAGTTTCAAAAATTTCAAAACACAATTAAAAAAATATACTGAAAACCTTAACTAAACAAAAAAATAATAATAATAATAAAAAAATTTATATTTATATAAACATACATTTATCTTATTATTTACATAAACTAAATTTCAAAGTACTAAATATAAATAAAAACAACAATATAAAAAAATAAAAAAATAACCAAACAAATAATACTTCCTCCCGTACACACAAGCATTTGCTTATTATGGGAGAATAATTTAAAAATATATATTATATAATTGTAATAATTATAATTGCATTAAGCTTTTATATACTTTCATTTTATTTATGTATCTATTGTATTGTACCGAAAGAAAAATTTTTCAATAAAAAAAAAAAAAAAAAAAAAAAAAAAAATTAAATTACTTTTTGATCCGTCCAATCCACTACTAACAAGCAAGGTTATTTTTTTAAATAATGTACCTGTATCTATATATATATACTAGCTTTTACCCCCGGCTTCGCTCGCATGGTATTAGTGGGAAATTACTGGCATAATTATTGGCATAATTGTTATTATTCTTGCTATTTTGTCTAATAGAAAATAATTATTGTTTAATAGAAAATTTCAAAATTTGATAATGATATTTCACAAATAATTCTATTTTAGAAAATATTTAAACTATAGAAATAGAAATTTATTTTAAGTACCTACTCCCTTTATTAGTATTTTATTCATATTTGAATCCAGAGTAACCTAAAAAAATAAGAAAATGACAGTCCACTTCAAACGCTATGCTTTATAGCAACGTTATGCTTTTTGTTCGGAGAATAAACATTTTTAGAGATATGTAGATATTAACTACGACGCCAAAAAATTACTCTTTTTAATCACAACAAAGCACTCTTTTTAAGCCTAAAATTTAAAAAAAACACATTGTTTCCAAGGTAACAATTTGTTTGACGTTTGCAATAACTCGATTTTGTTAGGGACAGAAAACGTAAGATACATAATTTCATAACGCCACAGCTCATTCATAACGCCAGAGCTTACCAATATATAAAGCCGTTGTTACTCGCAAATAATGTAGCTTTCGATTAGTGAAAGAATTTTTAAATTCCATTAGATATTTATTGCACGAAAGAGTAAGGACCATCCATACAAACTTTCGCATTTATAATATTAGTAAGATTATAAAATATTTTGAATAATGTTTTAAACCTTAAAATACAGAACAGGGTGAAGGCAAAGACCTCGCGTCCAAAAAAGTACGTTTCCAAATTTACTATTATTTTTAAATCAAAACCAAAATTACCTGAAATCACAAAATTTGTAAGCAGATGCTTAAATTCTATGATTTCACATTAAAAAAAAAATCTTTACTGAACTATTAAAATAACAACCATCGTAAACCGGAACCGCAACTTAATAAAACCAGATAAAATGCTAATGGTCGAGTTAAAACAGGATTTCGATACGTGCATTACTAAAATTGCAACTGTTCTAATCTGACGCGTGAATAGAACGTTTGATACCATACGTCATTTTGGCGTCATTACTGGCGGACTTTGAACCACGACAATAATTACAAAATTGGTCACCGCTGTTGATGTTTCTCACGTTATGAAGGACGTATATTTTTTTACAATAACACATAGGTACGTACCTGCACACGTAAATACCTAATGACAGAAGCCTGACCTCTACATGGTCACAAATGTCAACAACTATTGTTATTTTTTCGAGTTTTTTTCTCATTAATGCTTTATAAATATTATGTAATTGTATCATCCCATCCATATAATATAGTTAATAGTATGTTAAACTACATCAATTGTGGAGGCGGGCATGGGTACCGCGCGCCGCCCGGGAACCCTTTATTGGATAACCAATACCCCTGCATAGGTCATCTCAAGTGGTTCGTCACCTTTGGTGAATTTACAGAGGTGTCTTGGTTCATGGGATGAGGTTTGTCTAAGTCTAGGCCCACCTACTGCGAGGCGGGCAGGATCGGAAAAGACTGGTTGAAGGAGACCTTCAGACCTAGCCTTGCATGGCTGTGGGAGGGATGGATTCATTCCTTTCACACTACTTTAGATTAATCTTTTCTACGAATTGTTTTTTTAAATTATTTTATTATTATTTTTTTTTTTAATTATTATAAAGACAAAGTAATACAATATGAAAGGACAAATAAAAATATTTTACAGAAAAAAGAAAAGTCCCAAGAAACTACTTTTATTAATTTGTGAATAAGCCGCCGCACTTTTAATAGGCACAGATTTTGAAAAGTACACTACTTTTAAACTTAGTTACCATAAAAACATCGGTTTCAGTCGGGACCGGTGGAAAAATATGCATTTCAATTTATATTTAAAAAAAAAAAATTGTACGTAATTTCTCGTTACGGCTGACATTTCTTATTACATTATTTAGCATACTGACCGATTTCCAGGGTACCAATCGATAAATACTAGAAAAGATTGCCATATCGCAAAAAATCACACATATTCGAGGAAGGTACTAAAGGTTGCACCATACAAATTTTCATGTTCTGAATAAATACATAATTGGAGTATATTTAGGAATTAAAATCGGTAATTTTTGGAGATCGCTGGCAACGGTGTTGCTGATGTTTTTCTTGCCTTGACGCGAGTAGGCGTTATAAAGGGGCACTTTCTTTTGAATCACAAACCATGTTACACAAACCTAGCGTAGCCGCTAAACTACTTGAAAACTGGGATGTTTTTCTTGCCTTGACGCGAGTAGACGTTATAAAGGGGCACTTTCTTTTGTATCACAAACCATGTTACACAAACCTAGCGTAGCCGCTAAACTACTAGAAAACTGGGATGTTTTTCTTGAGGTAATAATTTTTCGGGTATGGCAACCTTTATTAACATTTAAAAATTGGTACCCCTTCAAAATGGAAAGAATACATCATGAAATGTCATTCTTAAAGGAAAAATTACGTACAAAACAGTTTTTATGAAATAAAAATTTAAATGCATATTTTTCCGTCTATCTCGACTGAAACCGATAGATCTTGAGGTAATTAAGTTTAAAAGTAGTTAACTTTTCAAAATGTATGCCCATTTAAAGTGTAGCGGCATGCGGCGTCTTCTTCACAATTTACCCTACTTTTAAGTAGTTTCTCAATGGTTGCTTTTACTTTGAAGATATAAATATACTTATTTTACTTTATTATACAGGAATTTTTGTGTTAGAGTCTAATACAAATTATTTCTTTCGGCGAGCCAATTCTTCAACATAATATTTGTTTTACTATTTGTACATTTTTTAATTTCGGTAGGTAACATATTAAAGCAATTAGGTATCATGTAGTCCAGCGTTCTTTGTCCATATTTGTTTAAATGCTTAGGTACAATTAGTCCTTCATTTAATGGGGTATGTCTAACTAGAAAAAACCGGAAATGTGTCATTTTTAAATCAAATTTTAGACGTATAGACTGTTTTCCACAAATAAATTATAAATTGATTTCGAAAAATTGTTATTTTACCTAGTGAACGCATGTTTTCAATTTTGAAAAAAAAAAGTTTATTTTTAGTATAATAAGGTTATAACCATAGTTCGTTGGCAGATTTGATAAATTTTTCAAACGAAAAATCTTATTTTACAAGACATATTTCATACCATATAATCATACAGTATTGTAAACCAATACGTTATCTAGTAAACGCTTGTTTCAAAATTTTAGTTTTAGTTCAAATAAAATCATTAAAAAAATTATCCGAACAGTTATTTATGACGAAAATTTCTCTTCGAAAATCTATTTACGGTCTTATGAACGAATATATTTAAAATGTTTTTACATTCTTATGTAGCTTAGACATTATTGAAAAATGATAAATACTTATGATCAAAAAATAATTACAAAAAGTACACAATTTTTATAGTTTAATCATCACGCCTTTCAACATTTTTGGATTAAAGCAGATTTTGAATGAAATAAAATCGATATTGAGTTATAATTTTAAAAAGCTGGTTAGGAGAATAATTAATCTTCCTCATTGGAACCGCCCTGTGTGATCGTATGAACATCTTTAGACGAAATGTGGATTTTCGGCCGTTGGCTGGTTAAAGGCCCTTTACGTAAAATTTTAACATTAAAAAATAAACTTTGGATAAATTGAGGTTTTTCCTACCGTTTGCATTGAGTAGAATTCAAATAAAATTGTTAATTAGGTACTTCATAAAAAAATAAGCATAAACTACTAAAAAAAAAAATTTTCACTAGAAATGTATCAACGCATAACAAATAAGAAACAAGTTTAAAAAATACAATATAACAAAAAATTATGTGTGACAGTTTCCATTAATAATTTTTTTTCATTCTTATAAAATTATTCACAAAATAAATTTAAAAGATCACTTTTTTACGCTTGAAATCGTTACCCCTAGATTCCGTTTGCCAAGCGATTTTTTTTGCCTATTATCTATATTCGTGGCGATATATAAGGCACATTAAGAATACATACATTTTTGGCTTGTGGCTTGCTGTCAAACCCGCCTGGGTGCGAACCTGGCCCCTCCACAACAAATCCGATCAAAAAATTCCTGATTATTTTCACTGCTAGGTCAATCCACCTCAAGGTGTCCCTTTCTTGCCCTACTTCGATGGCCTTGGTACAATTATATTACCAATCCTTCAGTCATGACATTAAATTTCGCAATTCACACCGGCTGCCCTGCAAAAAACGTGTTTGGATACGCAATTTATTATGTAATGTATGTTATGGTTGATATTTTTAAATTAATTAATCTGAAGGTTTTGATAGTGACGTTCTCATGAAATTAATTAATTATACATTTTTTGACTTACTAGAATCTTATACGCCTTGAAGACGTGACATTTAAATTTACTGAATTTAAAGTTAATTTTATTTATATAAATAAAACGGCGTCATTTTCGCCTTGCATTTTTTACCTCATGTGGGTATTTAAATTGACTTTCAAAAGTACCGTAAACCAGTTTTTGAAGTAAAACTTCTTTACGCACGCTTGACTTGGGGAGTAAGCTAGTGAATGCGTGACGAGAGCGTTACGAAAAGTATGATCGGGCGAGGCGAACGGAAGTTAAAAGGAGATATAAGTTAGTGGAGATAGAAAGAGAGAGAGTTACGTTTCGTATTTAATGTAGGGGCAAGAGAGAGAGGTGCGAGCACACCTTTTTCTTTCTCTCATAGTCAGTCGTATATCTAAGACACAGTACAGGCCTATTGCCTGTATCACACTGCAGGAGCAAGAGAGAGCAGTGCGCGCGCATATTTTCTTTCTCTCTTCTTTTATAGTGTAGTTTTACTTCAGTCGTGTGGTCTAAAGCATACTCGTTTTTTTACATTATGACACAGGAAGCCCTGAGGAAAATAATTCCCCTGAGGGACTATTCCATCTGTGGGGTTGCTGTGTGGAAAGTCTTTTTAGAAAGGAAGGAGAGGAATTTCTAAAAAGGAACCGCATATGAGGGGTGGGTAGGAATCTGGGGGTCAGTGTGCCCAGGAGTGACGGACCTTCCCCCCAATTGCGGTGTAGGGCGATATTCCGCGAGAGTACGGATGGAAAAGTCAAAGGGACTTCCTCAACCACCCTCTTCCGACGCAGCTGGTGGGCAGATGCATTCACCACCAAGACCCGGAGAAACCTCACTCAATGAACCCGGACACTCCTGCTAAGTCACCAAACGTAGCGAACCACTGGGAGCGACCAATGGCAGAGGTGTTGGTTTTTCAATAAATGGTTCCCGGGGCGGCGGTACCCTTACCCACTAATCCCTTACCCTTACTCCCTAATTGAAAGGTTACTTTAGGACCCCGCAGTTGACTATATCCCACATTTGAAAAATCCTGTAATATCTGAGGACGAATTGTTCCACAGATTTTGAACAATTCATTAAATTTCGCAGTTAATAGGTATTCAAATTCTGTGATAGTACTATTCAAGTTATGTTACTATCCAAGTATTTTTAAACAGCCGGCCCATTATGAAATAATTACAGATCTTGAATGCAGCTTTTACAGAACTTAAATTTTAACTTCAATATTCATCTTATAGATATTATAATGGCGAATGTTTGTATGGATCTTTGTTACTCTTTCACTCAAAAAATACTGAATGGATTTTAAAAATTCTTTCACTGATAGAAAGCTACATTATTTGCGAGTAAAATAGACTATATATATTGGTAAGCTCTGGCGTCATGAATAAGCTGTGGCGTAGTGAAATAATTTATTATGCGTTTATTGTCCGTAAGTAATTGTTTGACGTGGGCTGTCATTTTGTTATTTGTTTAGGTTACTATGGAGACTCCTTTGATATCAAAAATTCAAATAAAATAGGTACCTACTAATCTACATTTTGACCTAAGCCAACAGCTATACTAATATTATGAATGCGAAACTATGAATATTGTGAATGCGGTTGTTTTTTTATATGGATACCGCTCAAGAGTCCCAAGTTCTCCTAACCATCTGAGCCAGTGACACTATGGCATCCCCGTCAGGGCCGTATTATTCATAAGGCAGTGTAGGCAACCTAGCCTAGGGACCCCGACATGTTTAATCCGGCCCTGTATGTTATCAGGCTGAAGGTAGAGGGGAAGGGAAGAAGATGGGGAAGAGGAAGGTGGGGATGTACCTGGACATTCATATCTAGTCACCAAACACGGTTAAAAACGTTTCAAGCATCATTTTAATTATGATTGATGGTCTTACTCCAAGGCGATACTGAAACTATGTACCACCATACACACTTCCGTGTCCGTGTTTTGCTGATGCTATAAAATAACACCGGGAGACAAAACGGTCCTGTACATTAGTATGACATTTTGAAATATCCTACTAGTGCCCGAGAAAACATCAGAATTTTGTTTAATTCACTACAATACTGGAGGGAAACAATTCAGTCCAGTGCAACTTTAATTTGTCTTTAAGCAAATATAAAATATTGTTACTGAGGCAGTTCAGTTGTGTACAATAAATAGTGTGTATTTCTTACTATTTATATGTAAAAACCCCGAAAAGGGGCGTTAATTAATAAATAATTAATTAATGGTGTTTATGAGTAATCTGAGAACAGATAATTTTACGGTGCTCCAGATTTTATTTCTGGGTTAAATCTTTCCCAAATGAAAGACTAAACACTTTCATACACTTTTCCACAAATGATTATCTAGTAAATTCACGCAATGTAAGTGCACTATATAAGTATAATAAATACAAAACAATACAAGAACAATACGTCAATCCACCAGAAACATAATGGGGTACGGAGAATAAATAATCTTTCTCATCGGGACCACCCTGTACAGTTGCAAGGGTACAATCGCAAGACCATCTTTCGACGAAATTTCAACGCCGGGTGTTATTTAGGTACTAGGCGGGCATCGTGTATTTTTGTTTAAATATACAATTTTGTTACGAGAATGATGCATGCTTGACCTTCAAAACAAGATGTAGGTCCCTGTCTACATTAAAATTCTAAAAACTCTGCAAACCCGGGCAACGCCGGGACTTCAGACAAAATATAATTATGACGACTGCCGGCAAATACATATCTATAATAGAAATAATAGATAATAACAGAACATGTCATTAGCAGTAGGTACTATTATATTGTCTACTGTCAAGAGTTTATCAATATGTTGATAAAGTTTGTATTCATTCAGCAGAAAAAACGTATTTCAACACATAAAAAATCTGTAATCTCATAGAAAACAAGCGAGTTCATCTTATAGTAGTGCCCTGTTTAGATTGGGAGTCAAAAAACCCTCGGCGTATTTTTTTCCGAAGGTCTCCAAACTACGAGGAAGGGCTTCTTATTTCATTGAGGGCATTGCAATTATCAACAAAAAGAAAATATTTATTATTTCATAACATGGGTATTGTTACAATTATTCAATTTTTAACCTCACTAGGACAAGCCTGCGTTGAGGTTAATAATTTTAAAAATCATTGAAAAGAACGCCACTGCTTTTTTAATATACTCAATATACTGGGTTATATTTTGCATCTGTGTAAACACAGGCCATAAATTCGAAACAAAATAAAAATTATCCGATATCACTGAATTGTATCATTATTCATTCATTACATTTTATATTTCATTCTTACATTAAGAATAACTTTATAATGATATTCTTCTAGAATCTATACGTATCTATATATTTCATTCAAACTTTGGGGATTTGATGTGTGCATGCTCGCAATGGTTTTTATATAAGTTTTTAAACGACTTCGAAAAGGAGGAGGTTATCAATTCGACGGGTTTTTTTTAAATTTTATTTTTTTATGTTTGTTACCTCAGAACTTTCGATTGTATGAACCGATGTTAATGATTCTTTTTTTATTAGAAATCTGGTGCTTCCCATGTGGCCCATTATAATTTGGTCCAGTTCTGACAATGGGATCTATGAGAAAACCATATATGTCTTAAATTTGCAATAATTATGTGCGCGACAAATGGACGAATAACTCAATATTACGCCAACAGATTTCGATGATTCTTTTTTTGAAGTAAAACTTTTTTACGCACGCTCGTCACTAAAAATCAAAAAATAAACAAAAAATTTAACAAAACAAAAAACGACTTAAAAAAATGCACTAAAAAGTAAAAAAATAATTTCGTACGATTGTTATTTTTGAAGTCGGTGTCCAAAAATAACAATCGTACGAAATATTTTTTTTAATTTTTGTGCATTTTTTGAAGTCGTTTTTTTGTTTTGTTAAAATTTTTGTTTATTAACTTTATGAGTAAAATCTTAAATTATAATATTTAATTAAATGAAGACAACATTAGCGAAACTCAATCAAAATCTGGAGACAGAAAAATCAGAAAAAGATATTGTTTCCACTGGGACTCGAACCCAGGTCCCTTTGATTACATTGCAAGTATTGCAAGTGCTCTACCGATTGAGCTATGGAACCCATTTCCAATTCGGAATGTAAGCAAAGGGACCTGGGTTCGAGTCCCAGTGGGACTAATATCTTTTTCTGATTTTTCTGTTTCCAGATTTTGATTGAGTTTCGCTAATATTGTCTTCATTTAATTTTTTTTTAAAGTTATTGTATAAGTACAATAGTGAGTTCTGGCATCATGAAATTATGAATTGCTAACCGTTGGAGTTGTTGTGAGCATGCCCGCGAAGGTTTCTATATATATATACATACTCTGACATTATGAAATTTGTGTAAAAGAAATTGCAATAGGTGGCACGCGAGCTGTTTGAAAACTGAATGTACCGGGGTTGAATGTATGATATGCAAGAGGGGGGAGGCGGGAGGGGAACCCGGGAGGGGGGTTCGCGGGACGGGGAAAGCGGGCGAGGAAAGGGAGGCGGAAGGGGAACTTGACGAATGAGAAAGGACACGCAGGGAGAAACAATTGTATCAAAAAGCATTACAATAAACAATAAGTTTTGAAATAATATTTTCTTATTATTATTTATTCCAGTTCGAATTAAATATTAATAGCTAAGACAGGAAAACGTATGTTGGGTCAGCTAGTCTAGAATAAAAAGGAATTGTTTTTTTCGTTTTTTTCATCTTAGTAAATAACAAAACACAGTTATTTTAATGCGCAATAATATTATGAATTCGTCATAGAATAACAACAGATTAAAAAACGGTTTTTTATAAATCAGTTTGAGGAAAAATCAATCCGTAACTTCATTCTCATTAAACATTAAATGATGCTTATTACTTAAGTAAGTGAATAAGTCGGTAATTCGTCGAATAATCTAAGGTAGGTACAAGTTGGCACAAAAGTCATCACCCTATTGGAAGATGCCATAATTTTTGCAAATGGCGGCAAATATCAGTTCTGCTTTGACATTTGTGAAGTAAAAATATACAAAATACACTTCTACACGACGTGAATCGCTATTCTCCTCAAAAATGCGGAAATTTATTAAAAAAACGCTTTTCCGGGTGGCCCAATCTCTCGTTTTGGTGATTTGCACTGGCCGGCAAGATCGCCAGATTTAACCATTCCACGCCTCTTCTTCGGGGTTTCTTGAAGTCACAAGTCTATGTCAACAAGCGTCAGATTCTTGAAGCCCTCAAAGAGAATATCCGTCAAGAATGCGAGAACCTATCGCCGGAAGTTCTGGAAAGACGTATGAATCCATCCTTTCAACTGCGGTGCAAGGCAATGGGTCGAGAGAGTCCGGCTGGAAAGGTCAAAAGGCCTTCCTCAACCAGTCTCTCGATCCGGCCCGCCACGCAGCAGGTGGGCAGACGCATCCGCCGCCAAGACCCGGACAAACGTCACCCCAATGAGCCCAGGCACCCCTGCTAAATCACCAAACGTAGCGAACCACTTGGGGTGACCTATGGCAGAGGTGTTGGTTATCCAATAAATGATTCCCGGGGCGGCGGCACCCGTACCCGCCTCCCAAATTCCCGTAAGTAAGTGGAAAAGTAAGAAAATCACAAAAAATATAAATCTGAATGCAACGCCATAATGGATACTGACAAAAACAAAACACGGACAGTAGCACATCGATAATTGCTTCATTGTGTAATTTTTAACTTAATAAAAAAACTGAATTTAATTCAACAGTTATTGATTCTAAGGCGGTACGAAGTTCGTCGGGTCAGCTAGTGGAAAATAAATTAAGACATCAAATAAACACAACCCAAAAGCAGAACCAACATTTTTCATTCATAAAAAAATTACAGCCAAAGAACATCAGGTGATAACTTTTGCCCCACCTTGTACTAAAGCTTTGAGGATTTAATCGTTTGACAATGACCGTAACATATTGGCATTCATAGGAGATTGAACTGGTGAATTAATATTGAAAGGTCAAGAACATTTTACCGTTAGATTTTGGACCAATTATAAGAAATTTAATATGTGCACATAATTTAAATTTTAACTATTGCAACGAGGAACTCCAGTGAAAAATATTATGGTTTTACAAAAATATATGCATAGATCTTGGCGATGGATGCTTCTGTCTACCTACTGCGTGGCGGACCGGATCGGGAGAGACTGGTTGAGGGAAACCTAACCTAGACCTCTCCAGCCGGGCTCTCTCGACCGCCTCGCACCGCTGGATTCATTCGTTCGTCACTCCTGGACATATTGAATCCCAGATTCCTACCCACCCCTCGTACCGTTTTCCTTCCCAGGACTTTCTGTCCTTCCTTCCCTCAAGTTTAAGCGATACGTATCTACGTACAATCTTAACATTCAGAGATGGCGTCAATGTAATTATTTTAGGTTAATTATTAATGTTATGCTTTAAAATATTAAGATGAATTAATTGTTTGCATATTATAACATACTCAATATGAATATGAATAAATAGTTTTATCCATAACCAAACTCAAATCTTTCAAGAAAGACTAATAAATACAATATTGGCTTGAAAATAAATATAATAAATAAATACAATATTGGCTTGTCATAAAATTGGATTGGTTTTTTTTTTAAGTTTTGAGTTTGTTTATGAACAAAACTATTTTTTCAAAATCAAATTCAATATATAAGGGCGCAAACAATTAATTCCCCTTAATATTTTAAAGCATAACTTGCTAAAAATATTTTATTTCCCTCCATTCACCCCTTTCAAGGTCTGTATAAGCCTTTACTTCTCTCCTGAACATACTTTCCATACACACA
Organism: Limnephilus lunatus; assembly: GCA_917563855.2. Lineage (NCBI taxonomy): Eukaryota > Metazoa > Arthropoda > Insecta > Trichoptera > Limnephilidae > Limnephilus > Limnephilus lunatus. The sequence continues at coordinate 18,480,122 of OU830596.1, read as the reverse complement.
AACTGATCCACTTACTCCAAGTGTAGGTTTTATTACCTGAGTTATTACGAAATGTTTTCGTAATGCACCAATCGAAAATAATTGGTAAATGACCTGATTCCAATAATAATAATACGTAGATACTCTTTCTTCTTGGGACGTTAACATAAAAACATGTAGGTTATTTTAAACTACTTACGACGAATTAAAACAGGGCTTTTACGCAGTGTGGAAAGATGTTTTTAAAAATATATACATGCGAGCACATTATTTCAACAAGTGATTTACTTCAATTCTCTAATTTTTAATCTACACAATGATCAACGTCCATACATCAACTGAATTTCTGAGAAAAATTGAAAACCTGCAGCACGATCACAAACACACGAGACGAGGAAAAGAAATCAAATAAGACTCCCCATTAGAAAAAGAAATAGAGTCAAAAGTCGTTGATGTATGGAGAAACGAAGATATTGAAGAAAATATAAACAAATCTAAATTAAAATTAATACGAAAAAAAATTTTAAATAAAAAACAAATCTAAATTAAAATTACGAAAACATGTGATTAATTACGTTTTTTTATATGTAACAATCTTTTCACACAATCAGTTCTAATTTTGAAAATGGCATGTAAATTCAAAGCAAATTTGAGTTAATCGAACCAGCCCAGACGATCGATTCTGTATTTTTTGTGGGATCGTTATTGGATAACGCGCGTTATCTCCTGTCAGATTTGAGTGATTTTTACATATTTACTGTCACATATTTTAGTTTAGTTCGTTTTAAACATGAATTTCTGCAAGTATGCATGATTTTTTACTCATTTAATGTACGTTGTACATAGAAAAAGCAAATAAGAGTCGTAAAAATCACATAATTCTGACAGGAAATCACGTCCGTTGTGTAATAAGTAATAACGATCCCACAAAAAATACGGAATCGCTCGGCACGGATATCCGAATTAGTATTTTATACGCGATATTAAATACATTTCGCAGATAAAAATATTATTATTAAGTCACGGAATCTCCGTTTAATAATATTTGTTTAACCAATGTCTTAGAAAACAATCAAACGCTTGCGTTTAATTATTAACAATATTCATTATAAAACAGTAATACACATATGAAATCAGAGTGTGCATTTCACACGTGGTAGAAGTGAAACCTTCAGAAAACTAAAGTAGACAAGAGTGGGGAGGCTACGAAGCACCGCGTAAAGAGAGACCGATAGGCTACGAAGCACCACACAAAGAGAAGACCGCTTATTCTATCTCATTTTGTCACTATAGATGTATCTATGTCTTTGTCTTTTTTTAGTGTCGCTATTTTCGTTTCATCGAGTTTCATATCACAACGGCGCTAATAAAGAAGATCTCACTTCAATAATATGTGTTCTCTATACCAGTGGTCTTCAACCTTTTTGAGCCGGCGCGCGTACCCCTTTGTCTCTTACTACAAATTTGTTGTTCCCGTACCCTCTATCTATCTTTTTTACACGTGTAATGAAAGACGTGTTACATTTTGTTTTTTTTTTTTCTTTTTACAGAATACATTTTTGGCATTTTTTATCAGCATTTGGTTCCTTAGAACAGGCAATCTGCCTAGCTAGGAGCTAATGCTGTACAAGATATAATTACACTTGTACACATTTTAAAATCTACAGTTATTTGAAATATTAATATTATGTAATTTTGCTGTATAAATGTAACTAATGTATTAAAATAAATAAATAAATGTGTATTGTACTGCACTCTCTTTACTGTATTTGTACTCTCATTATTACATGAATGTAGCAATCAAGTCACACAAATACAATTAAGTAATGCAATTTTATACAGAGTGTAACACGACTTCAGGCTTTTAACCAGTGATTCTACTTGCGTACCACGTTATTGCGTACCCCCAATTTGGCTTCGCGTATCCCCAGGGGTACCTACGCGTACCACAGGTTGAAAACCACTGCTCTAAACCAATCTAATCTCTTGAACGGTGTATTTCCTGAGACATGAAAATTTAACAATTCTGTAACTATAGGTTCATTTGTATTATTTATTGAATTTGTTTATATTACATTCGTACGTACAATGTACACTAATATACATAAGGTAACATTTCATTTCATAAAATTATTTTTTTACACTACCTACTTTCATTCTTCCTTCTGATTTTCAGGCATTTCTTCTGACACTTTTAGTTCTTCAGAGCGTATACCAGAGAAAACCAGAAATATGTCATTTTTAAATCAGTGTTTAGACGTATTGACTCTTTTCCACAAAAAATTATAAATTTATTTTGAAAGATTGTTCTTTTATCTAGCAAACGTACTTTTTAAATTTTGAGAAAAAATGACTATTTTTAGTATAATAAGGTAATACTAAGGTCGTTGGCAGATTTGTTAATTTTTCAAAAAAGATTTTGTATTATACAACACCCATTTCAAATCATATAATCATGCAGTAAAATAATAATAATAATAATAGTTTATTCCAGAATGTATGCATAATAAATCAATACATTATCTGGTAAACGTATGTTACAGAACTTTAATTTTCATTTAAATAAAATCATTAAAAAATAAATACGTACATGTATTTCTTGACGAAAATTGGTTCGTTTCTGTATTTATTTGCGCACTTACTGACTTTCAATATTTTATTTATTATTTATTTACACTTAAATATTTCAGATTTTTTTACATCTTATTTGGCTCAGACATTACTGAAAAATGATAAATACTTATGATCAAAAAATAATTTAAAAAAGTACATAATTTGAATAGTTTTATCAAAACGCCTTTCAGCATTTTTGGATGTAGGTATAAATTAAAGCAAATTTGGAATGAAATAAAATCGATATTGAGTTATAATTTTTAAAAGCTGGTACGGAGAGTAATTAATCTTTCTCATTGGAACCGCCCTGTACGATCGTAAAAACATCTTTCGACGAAATATGGATTTTCGGCCGCTGGCTGGTTAAACGCTCTTTATAATACACCACTACAAGCAGTTTTGTGTCTGATTTTCTCATACGCAGCAATATACATAATTCTATTTACATTTCTGGTTTCAAAACAATGTGTATACCTACTTTTAACAATTTCATCCTTAGTTTGGCATTTTTTTTTTCATAACTTTATGTATAAAAATTAACACAATAATGGCAGTCTGTTTTTTTTCTTGGAATTCAATTTAGCTCCTCTCTCATTTGATTATTTTTGCATAATTATTGCCCTACCTAAGAATGCATCTCATAGCACTGTTTGTATAATTTTTAGTTTTTTCAAATTTCCTTCATTGGCCAAATATAATATCGTCTAATCTAATCTAATCTAAGTGTGAAGTATTGTTTTTAAAATGAGCTCTGTAGGTACTGTTTCTAAATAGTTTAGTTCTTAATAGTTTTCTGAGAAAACGTACTTTTTGATACCTTATTTAGCCGCCAAGTGTACAATCGATTTTAATTTTAACGAAATTTTATCACATGTAATAATTTTATCATTTTAAATTTTTTTTATCACAACGTAAGTATTATTTTCAATTTCCGGAAAGTGAAATACTTAATTCTAACTTCATCAAAGTGTTTTTAAAATAAAATGTGCGTGTCGTTGTCCGTTTCCAACCTTCATCTCCCTCATTTCCTTCCGTTTCTCACTCAATTCAGCCCCACAAAAAACTCAATTGCGAATGTCATAGTCTTGCACGTTCCATAAAGTCGGATGCAATTAGGACTCATGTAATTCACATTAAATAAAATTAAAATAAAAACAACAAAACACATAATTAATCGACTGTGGTTTTGGTAAAACCCATCAAAACACAAAATAATGAAAACTTTACTATGGAAAATACTTAAATAATGGAAACGAAAAAAATTAATAGGTATACCTATACGGTATCGTAAATTTTTTTAAATGGTATACAGAGTTGTAAATGAATATAAAAATAGTCTTTCTTGACTATAAAGAGAAAATTTAGTGAGGTGAGGAAATTCATGCTCATCATGTAGGTACGAGAGTAAATACTAAATAATAATGTTGCAAAAAATAAGTATATAGGTATATATAAGTTATACATTTATCTAAACCAAAAGTCATGTTAATATATATTAAAATGACTTTTGGTTTAGATAAATGTCTAAAAGATTATCTAAACCAAAAGTCATTTTAATATATATTAAAATGACTTTTGGTTTAGATAAATGTAGAACGATCCATATAGAGAAAGGTAAAATTGTAGATGGAGACGAGGGTATATTTAGAAATTTCAAAATTGAAAGTATGAAAGGGGGTGAGGTTTATAAATATTTAGGATATCCGCAATCAAATAGATTAGATCATACTAGTATTAAAAATGATATTAGGATTAAATTTAAAACTAGGATCAGAAAAATTTTGAAATGCAATCTATCTGCTAAAAATTTAGTAAAGGCGAATAATACTTGGGCAATACCTCTATTAATTTACTCATTTGGCATAATTAAATGGTCTAATACAGATTTAGATAGCTTAGAACGATTAATTAGAACTACATTAACAAAATTTCATTCCCATCATCCAAATTCAGCAATAGAACGTATTAATTTACCCAGAAATTTAGGAGGTAGAGGTATAGTTAAAATAACATCTTTAAAACATAATCAGGTAGAAATGCTAAGAATTTTTTTCCATAGGAAAGCTGATAGTTCAGAAATGCATAAAATAATTTGCAAGGCAGATAGAAATATTTCACCATTAAATTTATACGACGAGAATGCCAGCATTCTTATAAATACCAACCAGGAATTATTAGATTCCTGGTCAAATAAAATTCTTCACGCAAAACACTTCAATTATCTCAACCAAACATATGTTGACAAATTTTCGTCAAACAAATGGTTGAGTATTGGAGAGTTGAGCGCAGAAATAGAAGGCTTTATGCTTGCCATACAAGATAGAGTCATTAATACTAAAAATTATAGGAAGCATATCATCAAAGATGCAAATCAAATTGATGATTTATGTAGAAAATGTTTGGCTTTTCCGGAAACTATAGAACATATTATATCGGGATGTTCTGTATTAGCGCCGTCCGAGTATACATTTAGGCACAATCAAGTTTTAAAAATAATTCACCAAAGTTTGGTAACTAAACATAACTTGATTGACTGCCGTAATGTACCATATTATGAATATGAACCAAATTCATTTTTAGAAAATGAATTTTATAAAATTTATTATGATAAAACTATTCTGACAGACAGAACGATTAGTCATAATAGACCCGATATAGTTTTACATGACAAAATTAAGAAAATAACTAATATCATTGATGTCGCTATTCCAAATTCTTGTAATATTCAGAAAACTGTTTCTGAAAAAATAAGAAAATATACAGATTTAGGAAATGAAATTAAAAGAATTTGGCATTCTCAGACTATAAAAATATTACCATTTGTTATTTCGGCTACTGGCATTATATTATTATTGGATGATTTTTATAGCGCCATTTTCGTGAGAAAATCACCTCAAGGGCGCACCGTACCGTAATAATAATAATATTAGATTTGTCAAAAAATTAATAATATTAGATTTGTCAAAAAATTTGTACATAAAAATGCAAAAGTCGGTCATTTTAAATACATGTAGGATTACGAAAGATTTTTTAAATATTTATATTGAGGGATCAGTAGGATTTATCGGACCAGTTAGGATTTCATCAGAGCCGAACCCTCTGATATGAAAATATTTGGAGTCGGTGAAATATTTTCCCATTATGTTTCTGGTGGATTGACGTATTGTTCTTGTATTGTTTTGTATTTATTATACTTATATAGTGCACTTACATTGCGTGAATTTACTAGATATTCATTTGTGGAAAAGTGTGTGGAAGGGTTTAGTCTTTCATTTGGGAAAGATTCAACCCGGACATAAAATCTGGAGCACTGTAAAAAAATTTAGAAGAATTTAAGATAAATCAAAAATTAGAGTTAAAGATTTAAAAGAAATAATAATAATATATATGAACTCTTACAGTAATTTCAGGTAATTATTTGAAAGTTATTGTTTGTTTTAAAAAAATGGATGTAAAATATTGCTATTGTATTTATAATTCTGAGATAGGTATTTGAGAGTTGAATTATTATTGTTTCTACAGTTTTCTCGAAATAATCTAAAAAAAACGCATACATTTAATTTTTAGTATACTTATCTACCTTAAAATGCCACTATAAAAACTATTCTATATATATGAAACCAGTAAAAAGTGACGTTCCCAAAAAATGTGACTCGAGGGGTTTTACCAAAACACAGTCCAAATAATAGTGTATAAATGTAAGAAAAAAAAGTAAAAATATTTTATTTACCTGTTTCCCATAAAATGAAGGCCACAATACTAGAAAACTGATAAATTTTATTTTAGGTAACAAATATACAATAATAATTTTATCACAAAATAGCGTTACGAATTTGATTATAAGGAGATGAAAAGATCATAAAAAACACCTTTTATTCAAAATTCATTAAAAAACACTTTATAAAAATTAAATTATTTTTTTGCAAATATTATTTCACTGATTAAATTTTTTTTTCAATGTCCTTTGAAATAATTTCGCGGCGGATCGTGAGGTTAAAACTGACGAGCTCCGTGCAGTGCGTTCGTTACGGACGCCGTCCTTTTCTGTACTAAATTATACGAGCTACGATCTGGATATGAATGTGAATGATGAAGTCTGCTGATAATGTTATCTAACTAGGCGCTCACCACCGGAGAGCCCATGTGATATTCCAGTTGGTACTTAAGTCACCAGTGGCGTAAGGTACAAAAATACACTATCAACCAAAAAAACATTATACGTAGGTAGCTCCTTTAGTTTTTTCAGCGATAGTAGGTATAGGCATTTATTTGTTAAACTTTCGGGATGACTGGTCACGCTTAATTTTTATAAAAAACTTTTTGATTTATCTTTATTACTATAAAAGACAACTATTTGCATTCGGAGCGATGGAAAATACTGCATTTAATATTTCAATTACGAATGAAAATTTGCTTTCGTTGTATGAAATGGCAGCTGTTTACAATAATTTATTATTTTTAATTTAATTTATGTCGGTGATCCATGATTTTTGAAATGAAATTTTGAAAGCAGTGTTTTCCATCGCCCGAATGCAAATAGTTATATTTTATGATAATTAAGATGAACCAAAAGATTTTTTTTATATATTCATATTAGTGATGACTAGACATCCCGAAAGTTTACCTTTTTCTATTTTTTTTATTTATTTTAATCTTGATAACAAATTATTTGAGAAATAATTAAATATTGAGGATGGAGCAAAGCCCCGGCCAGGTTAAGATTTTTCCGTTTGATATTTTCACTTGAGAATCGCTAACATAATTTTTAATTGAGGTTTTACTTATTTAATTATTCTAAAATTAAAAATAATATAATAAAACGATATAATTATTTATTTCATATTTTTCAAAAAATAAAAAAGTTGATAATTTCAAAGTTTTCTAAATGATTCCGAATAATACCAATGATTAAACAAAATACCTAAGAGAAGGACTTGGCATACCTATCCAAATACATACGGAACATTCTGTCCAAACGATGATACAAAAATGTTGGCGGTTTTCTTTGTTATTATTCAATTTATACGATGAGTAATAAACATTGGTTCCATCGTGACCGCCATTTTTGTGTAACCATTTGAACAGAATATTTTATTGGTAATCCAAGTCCTCTCTTACGGTATTTTAATTAGTAACAGGTAAGTACACACATTTATTATTATAACAACAAAAAAGGAGAGTGTTCGATTCGCTCAGTAGAAGTGAAACCTTCAGAAAACAAAACTTTTTTTTATCAATGTGAAAGATGATTCTGTCTTATACATTTGGTCGTATTATAAGTATTTGTGTTTTATTCTTTGAAGTTGCTAGATGTCGCTTTATTTTGTGATTTCTTTTGCCTGTTCATTTTGGAGTAGTTTGAAAATTGGATATTGAGTTTACAAATTTTTTTCTGCGCAGGATTTGATTCTTGGTCCGCTAAATGTTTGGCCGCTGAGGTTCGTCGGGCGCTTTATACCACTACACCAAAGGAGACTTATGTGGGATTCTGGATTTATCGTAATTTTTTTAAAATTTTTAATTTTTATTTTAGTGATTTGTGCATTTAAGTTTACAAATTTCTAATTAATTAAAACATTTCATATTTCAGCTAATTAATTATAATATTTCATATTTCATATTCACTATATTTTTTCTAGTTTTATGTAGCTGCTACAATACATCTTGCGCTTTCCAATAATTGGTGTGGACTTTAAAGTTTCTGATAGCGTGTTACATAACTTCATTCCCTTGTACAGTAAACTGTTCGCTTTGACCTTTTTTGTAGCCTGAATTCCTAATATTTTATTGTTACCTTATTCTCTCGCAGGTTAAATCCTATAGTGTATAATCCTATAATCCTATATGCATGTGTTGGTCTTGGTGTCGCTTTTTCGTTTCGTCGAGTTTAAAATCACAACGGTGCTAACGAAGTTTTCACTTCAAAAATAAGATCGAAATTAAAATAAATACATATAAAAAAAAACTGATTGCCTCTTTAGGCAGATTTTTGCCCGGGTGCTGCAAAAATTCCGCCACGCCACAACATCTACGTAATTTTGCTCTTGGTCTGGACAGTGACTACTTATGCGAATTAGCCACCGGTCCGACGTCATCGCCGGCATTTTTAGTAAACAATTATTTACTTGATGTTCGTGTAAACCAGCTTGCATTTACATTACATTACAGACATTGCTGAGGAAGAGAGAAATAATGATCTACTAAGTAGTTATGGTCGTTATAAGTACATAGTCGGTAAATATCTTTTAACATACGTCACAACATAGTAAAAATGCCCCCCATGCAATTTATTCTCTTAAATTTTGTAATATTCTTAAAATATCTTAGTGTAGACGGCCGGCGTACTCCAGCGGTAAGGCTCTTGACTCGCAATCCGAAGGTCGCGGGATCGAATTCCGGCGTGGCAAACAAATTTTATTTGATTAATTTGTGTTATTTCACAATTTATTAATTTAAAATAATATAAAGTAGGTATATTTGCGACATGTTACAGCGTGAAAAATACTCTCAGTATCGCCTTGGTGTAAGACCACCATTCAGAATTGAAACGTTGCTTGAAAAGGCTTTGGTACTTCCCCAACTTCCTCTTCCCTATCTCCTAACCCTCCCCACTACCTTACAATATACTCCAATTGAGGATGCCATAGTCCCACTGGCTCCACCAAAAAAAAGTGTATAACTGTTTTTAAGAATCTGAAAAAAAAACATAATATCGCAGTCCCATATGACACGTCAGGTACTTATTATTCAGATGCGTTGCGTGCTTACAGCATGTTTCAAACTTGTTATTCTTCTTCAAGAAAATTTTAGCGAAAATAAAGGTGTATTCATATTATTATAAGTACCTACGGTCAGTGGCGTAGCGTGGGTATCGGCGGCCCGGGGCGGAGGAAAATTTCGCCGTTACCTTATTTGGGTACTTCAGGCGGGTATTCTTCCAACGAAAATCATGTTTATAAATTCTACTACACATTTATAAGTGCTGTCGGAAATCAAGAATGGTATCCATGTAAAAGGATTTTGCATCTCGAACTTTAACACTGTGTTTTTCACACTTTAGAACGCAAGACAGGTTTTAACTTACGATTGATTCTGCGTAAGAGTCTCCAAATAATAGTTTCGCGCGAAACAATCACTTTCTTACAATTTTGCAGCATGTGGTTTGCAATTCAAATGTAAAGCTTCACTCGGAACATGATGAATCAGCAACTTGTTATTTAATTTATCGTTGTTTTCTGATTACAAAACTGGTTTAAATTAAATCTGTTTGCGGTGAATTAAAACTACACTCAGAACATGTAAATAGTTTTTCTTTGATTCTGGCATTATATAGTCTGCAACTAGAATTTTATACCTGCACTTCGAATAAGAGAATGTTTTCCTTCGAAATGTGTCAGCAGATTAATCCAACTGGAATTTTACATTCTGAACACAAAACTGGTTTAAATTATATCGGTACCTGACGAATTTAAACTATATTAAAATGGTTTTTCTTTGATTCTGGCAGCACATACATAGTCTGCAACTAGAATGTCTTAACTGTACATCGAATACGAGATTTTTTTCCTTCGAAATGTGTCAGCAGATGAAACCACAAGAGAAATTTTGCATTCTGAACACAAAACTGGTTTAAATTATATCTGTATGCGGCAAATTAAAACTACACTCAGAACATGAACATACAGAGTCTGCAACTAGAATTTTATAACTGCATTTCGAATAAGATAATTTTTTTTTTCGATTTATGTCAGCAACTGGATTTTCATTTTCTGAAAACTGCTTCCCATGCATTTTAAATGTTCCTTTTTATTGGTTATTTCTTTTTACCCTTTTGCAAAAACCAAAATTGTTCCAAAATCTAGAAAAATAATATTTCCGACGTGATCATTAGAAATTTTTTGTTTCTAAATTTTATAATTTTTACATTGGAAATGTAAATTGGATCAAAAATACATACCTGCGAATATTCGAATAAACATAACATTTTAAATACAGATTCCTTTTCTTAAGAAAATGGAGGACACGCAAAAAAATTAGTTTCTAACTTACTTTTTTTTAAGTGAAAGCTTTTTTAGAACCGTTGTGATTTAAAACTCGGCAACCGTTGTGATTTAAAAAGAGACAAATGATAGCGGAGGTACCAATACTGTTGATTTTCAAAATGCATCATTCAATGTTTCTCCTAAATTTTCCAAAAAAATTAAAAATTACAAGTGTGCAGTTCACACGCGATAGAAGTGAAATCTTCAGTAAACTAAAGTAGACAAGAGTGGGAAGGCTACGAAACACCGCACAAAGAGAAGAGCGATTATAGGTACTATCTCATTCTCTCACAGGCTAAATCCTATAGATGTTTTTTTTGTCGTTTTTTAGAGTCGCTATTTTTCGTTTCTTTGAGTTTCAAATCTCAACGGTGCTAAAGTTTTCACTTGAAAAACCTTTGTTTTTAAGGATTGATTTATAAAAATCTTATATTTAATAAAAAAACAAATAATATTTTTTTTCCAAATACTTACAGATATTTCAGTTTCATTTTGTCGTATCACCAGTTTTCGTCGCAATTTTGGCGATGTTTGTCTTTTGGTCCATTTTTATTAAACCACAAAATCAAATTTAAAAACAAAAACTGTACAAGGATTTGCTATTTTTTCAGATGGGAAAATAACAATAAAAAAATCTAGAATATGATATTGAACTTAGAAAGTATCATTTCATAATGTTCCTGTAAGTAGAAAATCCATTTTCAATCTAGAAGAGCTACCACCTTCATTTTCGAATTTTTCTTAAATTTTGTAATCGGTGTCAATAAGCCAAATTAAGCAAGAGTTATTTTATGAGTCTCCTGAAATGACTGTGATATCTGAATTACTGATATTGATTTTAAAAAATTTTACACAATTTCGTAACCACAACTCTAAGCACTTTTTTAAATTTAAAAACGATGTCGGGACGTCGTAATTTTAAAATGACTTGGACCTTCTAAAATTATTAAAATTTTAACCTTTTCATGGCCATCGTGTTCCCTTCACCCGTCATCAAGGTGTCATTTGTCTCAACATTTGCATTGTGGGCGAAAGTGGATGAAAAAAAGGTCGGGATTATCGAAGAAGACATGGCACAATCTAGTAAACAATATTTAACACATTTCCGAAAACTGCACGAAAATTATCTTGATGACTTCTGGTCAAATATCCTTAAAAAAATGTTTTTTTTTTATATAGCAATACCTCACATGAGTCTCATCTGCTCCCGTCTGGAGCCAGTGAGATTGGGGTATGTTGAGAGGCTGAAGGTAGTGGGGAGGGGAAGGAGATGGGGCAGAGGAAGGTGGGGAAGTACCTGGCTATTCAGATATGGTCACCAAACACGGCTAACGCCATTTCAATTCTGAATGGTGGTCTTACACCAGGGCGATACTGAAAGTATCTTCCACTCTGGAACGTGCCGCAAATATACTATATATTTTTTTAAATTAATAAACTGTGAAATAACACAAATTATAATTCAAATAAAATTAAGGATTCGATCCCGCCACCTTCGGATTGCGAGTCAAGAGCCTTACCATAATAACATAATTGTATGTTTGCCATTTGTTTTCTGTTAACAAGATAATATATCTTATTATTCATGTATTACATGAAAATGTCGTTATAAGTTTTCCCAGAATAGATAACTAAAAAAATATATTTAAAAATCTCCCATTCGTCAAAAAAGTATCAAAAAAATATATTCATACGAATATAAACTGATTTTATTATTTCTATACTAACCTGAATACACACCCTATATGAAAAAAAATCAAAGATTATACCTACATAGTTATCAGACCAAACGGATGATCCCTAGAACTTTGAAATGTTTTCGAGTTTTGTTTTTCGAAAGTCAGTATCCCAACAATGTTTAGACGGAAATTTTTCAGTATTTTCATGGAAATCTTTTAGTTTTGTTTAAAGTGGACAACTTTTGATGAAAACACATCAGCTTAACCGGCTCCAAGTTTGGGGATCTATGGAACATTTAAAATATTAATTTGCCAGCCATATCCTCAATGTGTACCATGTTCACACCATCACCAAAGCTGATATATTAAGAATATATTTCTTATCGGGCTTTCTCTTTTGAGTTAGTGTTAAAAAATAAACTGTCCTTATTTTATATAAACGTAAGGTGACCTGTTATACAGTATCATATAATACGGTGACCTATAATACAGTATCATCAGCATAAGAGATTAATTTACCTTTCTGTTGGAAAATGCCATTCACATATAATAGAAATAATAATGGTCCAAGGACCGTACCCTGGGGGACGCCAAATTTACTTGTTAATGAGGTACTAAATGATGGGTTTAATTTTAAAATTTTATGTCTCTCTCTTAGATAGCTTTCTATCCATTTCAGGGCTAAGTGGTCAATGCCATTTAATATATTATAGTATCCCTCTCTCTGTCCAGTTTTTCTGTCTTTCATTTGATGTGTTCATAAACAATTTGTTTTTCACTTTGCCAATAATGTCAAACTAAAGGTAAACGGCTTTTTACATGTCAGATAAATATCACAGACTAAAAAGATGCTATGTACATTCAGAAAGGTAAGTGCAGTTTAATTAGTACGTAATATGTAAATTGTAGTGGCCTTGGTAGTACTTAACCAATATATTTACCTCAACCCTAAAAGTGTCAGCTTCGTGTGAATTATTTTTATTTCGTCGTAATATTTCACAATGTGTTGGTCATACTATAACCAAGGGCGTATTGCATTCCTGGAAAATTCATTAATTTTAATTGCACCTATCTCTTTCAGTTATGTGATTTTTTAACCATTAACAACATTTTTTTTAATTAAATGAAGACAGTCGTATTTAACTATATCATACTTCGACTAAGAACTACCAATATTGTCTTCATTTTGCTGCTATCTTTTTGTATGATCGAAAAATTCAAACCCGAACTAAGTGCTATCTAGATAGTGTCTTGTCTGGATAAATATATTTTTTTTAATATGCGACATCTATTGACTTTTATTTCCTCAATCTAGGAAGAATATTTATTTTTAACTTAACTAAACAATTTATGTTTAACTTAATCTAACTTTTACCAAAAAATGTGAAAGAAATGGTATTACACGTGTACCTAGGTGAAGAGGTGCATCTAAAATCTAAAATCTAAACATTATACATTGAAGGATAAAAAAACAGTTTTGGATTGCAGAAGGCATAAAATATAACATAAATGAATGTTTGGGTTGTTAACATATATTTTATAAGTGCAAAATACATAACAAGATAGATTTAAAAACATAAACACACACAACCGCTTTACACAGCACTAAAATTAATATTAAAACTATTCTACAAACCAATTATAAGCCGCCATAGCTCAGTGGTCAAGAGCACCTGACCGGCAATCAGAAGGTCACGGGTTCAATTCCCGTTGGCGGCCAGTATCTTTTCTCGGAAGATTTTTTCAATGTAGATGAGTGTTTCAGGCTGATAATTATTGATTATAATATTTGTCAATTAGACAATGTCGTCAGAACAACTGTTTGAAGAATTATAATTCAGAAATGCTACCACGTAACATTGCAGATTTATAAAAAAAAACAATGTAAAAAGGTAGGTTACGGTTACACTATCACGGAAAGTACAAATGAGTTCAATAAAATATTATAATTGTGAGGGTACGAAGATATAAGTATGAAATATAAGTCATTTAAGTGATTTGTTATTATAATTATAAAAATAAAAACGACAAGCTTGTTAAGTTTTTTTATTCGAGTAATTAGCAACAGCTAAATTAATTATTACGATTAATTTATTTACCATTTTTATTTAAGCTGAAAATGTAGCTTGTGCAATGATGAAGGACTTAGCTAACATTAGATTGAACTCGCGAAAAAAATCGTTTGCTGTGCGCTTTCTGTGCATTTGTGAACGTAATAATTCGTTTTCCACTCCCTTCCCATTGGGATACCATTTATAAAAAGGTATTTTGAATTTTTTTTAAATTATTGTAACTTTTAAATATCTACTCATTTTTTGGTTTATTATTGTAATATAAAGAATATGAGTTACATTTATACATATATATTTTACAAAATATTAAATTTAAGGTCATCATTTATATATTCATTATTATTGACCTATGACAGAGGTGTTGGTTATCCAACAATGGTTTCCATGGCAGAGGTACTCATATCCGCCTCCCAAATTGATGATGTAGATGCCCAACCCCATATACACACCAAGGAAAATACTTATTTAATAAAATACCACTAGAAATCTGAAGCATTAATGACAAAGTACAATAATTGTTGAACTCTATCAAAAAGTATTTAGAGAAATTATCAACGGGGAGAATGTTCCCCTGTTTCTACATGAATGTCACACTATTACATAATTATATTTGTTTTTCTTCTTACTAAGGAGTACCTACATATTATAATGATTGCTATGTGGTTGCATAAACTGTATAAAAGTGAGATGTAAACTCTTCCTCCATCCACAAGCAAATGCTTGAAGGAAAATCATTCATTGTAAATGGAAGGACATTCATTGTAAATTGTAATATACATACCATTTTAACAGGGGCGTAGCTACCGCCGTATCAGTCGTATCAATGATACGGGGCCCCCGGGTTACAGGGGCCCCTAACGCGTGTGAGCAAAAATTAGTAAAATGTTATCCACAATGTCACTTAGTCTCGTGCTTCCCGGGAAAAAAACATATAAAAAACTGTCATACGTGCCTATAGAGTTTTCACTTCAGAAATGACAAAAGTAAAAAAAAAAGCAATCTCTTTTTTTCCGGGTTAAGCGTGCGCCCAGAGTTGGCAACATCCTACATCGGTTATTGCGGGATAATGATTAATCCCGCAATAATCGATGGACAATGACAAACCACGGAGAGCAATAATTATGCGTTTTATTTCATTCCGGTTCAAACGTTATTATTTATTACTAGACATCGGATTATATGCACTAACAAAGTGCCAAAATATGCATGCAAATATGCACTAAAAAAGCCCGAAATATGCACTAAAAACTCTTGATATGCCTAAAATAAGCACAATGCAAAATCAAAAAAACCATTTTTATTTTTATATATTTTAATTAAAGACGATACAAACACAGCGAAATATTCTAAAAATTATGCATAGTTTTTGTGACAAGATAAAATTAAGTATTTTCCAAATTTTCGAGCAAAAATTTTTGATGTTTGTCACCCAAAACGCCGAAAACGACTTCTCTACGTCAACTGACGTCATCCGACAAAATTTAAAAAAATTGGCGCCATTTCTGGAGATACCTGTTTATGCAGGGTATGTATGACCTGTGCCGTTGATGTAGGCATTAATGTTCTTCATGTCTTCAAGACTCGGATTTTTAAACAAAATAGCGTCTAACTTTTCACGAATCTTTTCTGTTATTGAATTGGGAAGAGCGTTAGCGAGTTCAATCATTGTTTCCAGTATTTCTATTGATTTTGTTTCCAATTTCTCTATGGTATCTGGTAACTTGTGGAAATGTGTTGAGATGAGGGCGATATTCTGTATAATGGATGGGTCTTCAAACGCTAAATATGCACGATTGGGAAAAAAGGCTAAAATATGCATTAACGCCGTAATTAGAGAGTTATATGCATTTGCATATGCAAATATGCAAATGCATATAATCCGATGTCTATTTATTACATTGTAATATAATACAATCTTGTTCTTCTGATTATTTATTGGTTAATTAGTTTGATATGTAAAACAAAGGAAAATAGATTATCCCAGTGGAGCTATGAAAAGAAAAAGTAAACAGAAAATGGAGGAGGTTATAAAAAAAATGCCAAAAATTTCTTCATTTTTTCAGCAATCAGCTTCAGTGAGTGATTTAGATTGCAATGGTAAGTACTACATATTTATCTACCAGAAGCGAAGGGTGAACTTTGTTTTTCGAAAGAACAATGGCAACATGAAATACATGAAAATACCTGATCACGTATTGTACCGAGCAATAATAAGGGCCCCAACTAATTATTATTTTTAATTGATAAACTAACGTTTAAACAAGATTTTTATGCATAGCACAAAGGGTAGATAACAAATATTATAATCAATAATTATCAGCCTGAAACACTCATCTACATTGAAAAAATCTTCCGAGAAAAGATACTGGCCGCCAACGGGAATTGAACCCGTGACCATCTGATTGCCAAAAATAAAGTTGGTTGTTTTCAGTTGGAAAAATGTAATAATAAGTAATTGTCGAATGAAACACTAGTATATATTGAATTATTTGGCGGGTATTTGATAAGCCGCCATAGCTCAGTGGTCAGAGCTGCTGACCGGCAATCAGATGGTCACGGGTTCAATTCCCGTTGGCGGCCCCAACTAATTTTGATACAGGGCCCCTCCAAGGCACGCTAAGCCACTGCATTTTAAATATATTTTTTTAAAATAAATAGTGATGTAAGGACAGAGGAGTCAAAATAAAGTTAATATGATTCCCAAAAAACTTATTAAAAATGTTGTAGTACCTACGCTCCACACACTTTTCCAAATATAACATGTTAATACAAAATATTTAAGCATATAAGTAAACAATAACCTCTTGTGCTGATACATGCATCATTACTGAAAAAAACGAAAGTTTTAGAATGGAACCATCAGAATACACCATTAGCGAGGAGATTGAACTGATTTCGAACAAGAAAAAAACATAATTTTGGTAGGACATTGATTGATGATTCCTTCAAGGAAAAATTTATGAAATTCAAAGCAGACCCTCAATAATGAAGGTATAACTTTGCAATTTTGGTTTTTCCATTCTACTTCTTAGGGTTTTATTATTCTGAGAGGTTTGACTTTCTAAGTGTTTAATCTTTGTTATTTTCTTATGAACACAGCGCAGTTCAATGATCGTAAAATTATTGTAGTTAAGGTTACCTGCGAAAGGTTTTAAATGTATTATTGTAGGTAGGTTCCCCTTCCTTCAAGGGCAAGCATTATTCAGTACGATGACTCCAGACCGTATGATCTTTGGATCACTCTCACAGTACACACGGACAAACTATAAAATAATATACCTAAATAATGTATAATATTGCACCAAAAACGTATAATGCTCTCTCTAAGCCTACGAAATAGAATGTAGAAATATATCCTCCTTCAAGCAAATATAAAAATGTAATAAAGTCGTGGATGAATACCATTGATGCAAACATTTACTTGCTATAACATCTGACCTGATGTAACTTAACAAATTTTTAACTTTATTAAAATAATTATAATAATAATAATATTTGGATGACTTGTATGGCGCCATTTTTGTGAAAAATCACCTCAAGGGCGCTGTACAAATTTATAATACGTTTATACAATCTTATTTCAACTATAGACAACAACAACTTATGGCTAAAAATTGCATCCACTGGTTCATCGATCACCGATATGAAACTATATGTGCAATGATTTGACCAATGAACGCAATGCTGCTGTAAAAATGCACTGTACGGGCAGAAAATATATACAAGACCATCCTTACCTGGAGGGTCACTAGAGATTAACACTGTTATTGTTTATTTAAAGAAATTAAGACACAGTTCGCACGCAGAGGACATAATTGGGAACTATAATATAAAAAATGTTCTGTAATGGGCGTATTTTGAAAACAAAAGCAAAATTTTATGATATTCTCCGATAGGTATTTTTATTTAAGGGTATGAGAGCCCAAAAAGGTACGTTTTTAATTTGGACCTAAATTATGTTGGGCTTTTTATTCATTTAAGTTCCGGGGGAGTTTATTCCAAGCCTTAGGTCCAGACACTCCGAAAACATTTCAAAATTTCGTATTTGGCTTGCGTTTAGGTTCCATTAGTCTACCTATAGCTGATGATGTTGCTGATCTAAGTGTTGACTGCCTCGGACCAGTATTTTCTGGGACGCATAGTTCAGAGATGTAAGATGGGGCCATTTCATTAATTGATTTAAACACCATCCAGCACAATTTGTACTGGATTCTTTGAGGGCACTTGAGCCAGTGAAGATTACGAAGGTGTTCTGAAATGTGTAAATATTTAGAGACTCCGGTTATGAGTCGAGCCGCTGCATTAAACACGGATTGAAGTTTTTCAGTTTGATATTTTGGAAGGCTAGCGTAGATACCGTTACAGTAGTCGAGCAGTGAGACTACGTAGGAGTTTAAAAGTAGTTTTGTTGCTTCTGTAGGAAGATCTCTTCGGACTGACTTGAGTTATCTTAGGTGAAAAAAACCGTTGCTTACAGTCGTATTTATTTGCTTTTTAAGCGAAAAGTTTGAATCCAGATTAACGCCAAGAAGTTTGACTGTTGTCTTTGGAATAATATCGCTTCCGGAAACGGAAATAGGTGAATTGTCTATGAAATGTTGGCGTTTGTTTGTGGCCGCCCAGAGAAACTCAGTCTTAGATGGGTTCAGTTTTAGCTTGTTTGAAGACATCCAACGAGTTATTGCTTCTAGGCATTCAGCTACACGGATTTTGAGACTGTCGACTTCATTTGGAGTGCAGAAAAAATAAACTTGCTGATCTTCAGCATAGCAGTGGGATAAGAGACCAAATGACTCGATTATTTTGGCGACATCATTTGTAAAAAGGATGAAAAGAAGTGGACGTAAAACGGATCCTTGGGGTACTCCTGAAGAAAGTGTTGCGAAGTTAGAGAGTTTATTTCCAACCTTCACGGCTTGTAAGCGATTGGATAGATATGACGACAACCAATTTTTGGTGTCGGAAATGAAACCAAATGTTTCCTCCAATCTCTTAATGAGGAAGTCGTGATCAATCGTGCCAAACGCTGCGCTCATGTCTAAGAGTGAGATAAGTGCTAACTTACCTGACTCTATGGCTAGAGTTATATCTGATAGCATACGAAGAAGTTCGGTTTCTGTTGAATGAAACCTTCTATATGCGGATTGTCGATTTGTTAATAATTTATTTGTATTCAAGTGACTGGTAATTTGGGCAGCAGCAATTTTCTCCAGGATTTTTGACACGAAAGGTAGATTTGAAACCGGTCGATAATTACCTAAGTTATCGGAGTCTAGTTGTGACTTTTTTTAGTATTGGTGTTACTACAGCTGATTTTAGTGGTTCAGGGAAATCACCTGTACTGAGTGATTTATTAAAAACATGAACTAGAAATGTGGCTAAGACAATGGAACATTTTTTAATAACCAAGTTGGTATGGGGTCAAGACTCAAGACCACACTGCTTATTTGGCGAACTTGAAATTATCCACTTTACTTCTTCCAGCGTTGTAGGTTTGATGGAAGACAAATTTCCTTTAGAATTAATAGTGAATATTGGCGGAGGGGCGTGAGATGTGGAGGCTTGAATGGTTTCAATTTTTTCCCGAAAAAACTTTGAGAAGGCATCCTGGGTGATATCTATTTTAGCTGGAACAGTAACATTAGAAATAACAGTCTTTATTGAGTTCCAGAGACGTCGTGGATTGGCTCGCTCAGAGTCAACCTTTTCATTCCAGTATTCTGACCTTTTGGAATTTATTTTGCTCATATACTGTTTTTAAGCAAGGATCCACTCATCTCTTGAAGTCACTGCAGAGTTTTTCCTATATGACCTCTCTAATTTCCGCATAAGTCTTTTCTGATTTCGGCATTCATCATCAAACCAGCCGTCAGACTTTCGAACTTTACGTGTGTTTTTGACGTTGTCGGAGCATATTTATTTAAGAGCGAATAACCAGCAAATTTAAATTCAGATTCCGACGTCAGCGCTACACACTCGCTAGCGGGCATTTTTAGAACTAGAGTTCGTTCCGCTCCAAGCTTGGTTTCGAGATTTACTAGCTCACGCGCTAGGACTGTATAGACGCCACAGTATGGGTCGGATGAAGATGTTAAATTCTCGCTTCCAGAATTTTGGTGAGTAGTAGTTATTTGTAATTTGTATATCGAAGTGCATAAACATAAATAGATACAAGTAAAATGCGTAAACCCAGTAGGTATTAAGTAGATACCTACATGAATAAACAATTTGTTATATTCTTTTTAATATTTTGTTTTTAATTGTATTTTACGGCCATTAGATATCTCAGTATCGCCCTGCTGTAAGACCACCATTAAGAATTGAAACGTTGCTTGAAACGGCTTTAGCCGTGTTTAGTGAACAGATATGAATAGCCAGGTACTTCCCCACCTTCCTCTTCCCTATATCCTTCCCCTCCCCACTACATTCAGCCTTACAACATACCCCAATTAGGGATGCCATAGTCTCACTGGCCCCAGACGGGAGCAGTTGGGACTCTTGTACGGTATTAATGAAAAAAAATAGTAATATTCAGTTGGATTGTAAAAAATTACTCATTTTAAAATATTTATTCGTGTGCATATTTGTTTATTTTATATTTATGTGAATACCGCACAAGAGACCCAAATGCTCCCGTCTGGAGCCGGTGAGACTATGACGTAAATATGGGGTATATTATGAGGCTGAAGGTGGTAGGGAGGGGAAGGAGATGGGGGAGAGGAAGGCGAGGAATTACCTGGCTATTCAGATCTGGTCACTAAACACGGTCATAGCCATTTCTAGCAAGTTTCAATTCTGAATGGTGGTCTTACACCACCCAGGGTGATACTGAAAGTATCTTCCACTCTGGAACGTGACGCAAATATATTATTTTTAATTTAAATAATTGTAAAATTACCCAAATTATTCAAATAAAATTAATTTGCCTACGCCGGAATTCGATCCCACGACCTTCAGATTGCGAGTCAAGAGCCTTACCCCTTGACCACGCCGGCCGTCAATAGGTAGTATCAGTAATTTGGAAGGCGGGTATGGGTACCGCCGCCTCGGGAACCATGTTTTGGATTATCAAAACCTCTGCCATAGGTCACCCCAAGTGACTTAGCAGGGGAGCTCGTGTTCATGGGGCGAGGTTCGTCTACGTGGAAGGTCGGATCAGGAGAGACCGTTTTTTTACAATCGCTCGACACACTGCCTATCTCTACTTTGGGAATGCTGTGTGGAGGCTCGTTTTAGGGAAAGGAAGGAGAGGAACTTCGGAGAAGGAAAAGGGTATTAGGGGTGGGTAGAAATCTGGGGGGTCAGCGTGTCCAGGAGTGCGGATGTATGAGGCCATCCCTCCCACTGCGGTGCAAGGCGATGTTCCGAGAGGGTAAGGCTGGAGAAGTCAAAGGGACTCCCTCAACCACTTTTTCTAGATCCGACCTGCCATGCAGCTGGTGGGCAGATGCATCCGCCGCCAAGACCTGAACAAACCTCACCCCCACGAACCAAACGTTGCGAACCGCTTGGGATGACCTACGGCAGACGTGTTGGTTATCTAATAAATGGTTCTCGGGGCAGTGGTACCCATACCCGATTCTCGTGTTTGTTATTTTTGTAATACGAAAAATGGATATAAAAAAGGCCTACCCTCCCACCCCCTCTCAACCCCCCCCCCCCCCCCTAAACCCCCCTCCTCTTACCCCCCACCTCTAACACCTCTCCACCCCCCGGCTCCTTTACCCCCCCCCCCCCCTCAGCCACCCCTTTCATCTCATCTCAACTCTCCTCCAACCTCTCTCCCTTGGGAGCTGTTGGACTCTTATGCGGTATTACATAACAATATTTTTTTGGAGCATTTGGGACTCTCGTGCGGTATTCACATAACAATAATTTATAATATATATATTTTTTTTTAATTTAGTGTGCTTTAGAGTCTTTAGACCACACGATTGAAGTAAAACTTAACAAACTTATAACAATAAATTTTTAAAAAAACATGCTTCTCAAACGGACAGCTGTATGCGACCTGCGGACGTGTCGGACGACAACACAAAAATTTATGTGAACCTATTCAAAAGCACTTCAACAAACAGAATTAAAGCGCACAAACCCTTTCTTTCTTTGAGTGGCCTGGCAACGCCCGCCGGGTGTCCGCTATATATAATGTTATATAGTGCAGGCGCTTGCATTATAATGCAGTTTTCCGGGACTTGGGATGGAACCATTACAGTTTAGTTGACCCCGAGGTTATAGTGGCCTTGCAACGCATGCCGGGTACCCGCTGTATTTAATGTTATATAGTGCAGGCGCTTGCAATATAATGTAGTTTCCCGGGACTTGGGATGGAATCATTACAGTTTAGTTGACCCCGAGGTTACAGTGGCCTTGCAACGCATGCCGGGTACCCGTTGTATATAATGTTATATAGTCCAGGCGCTTGCAATATAATGTAGTTTCTCGGAACTTGGGATGGAACCGTTACAGTTTAGTTAACCCCGAGGTTACATTGGTCTTGCAACGCATGCCGGGTACCCGTTGTATATAATGTTATATAGTGCAGCCGCTTGCAATATAATGTAGTTTCTTGGGACTTGGGATGGAACCATTACAGTTTAGTTAACCCCGAGGTTACATTGGTCTTGCAACGCATGCCGGGTACCCACTGTATATAATTTATTTATTTATTTACGGAAAAATAGTCCATTAACAATAATACGAATAACATGCGTTCGTTAAGATCACCGTTCGCATCGATTACCGTTCGCAGGACATTTTTCGTAACAATCATCACTTTTCGTAACGCATTTACCAGCTTACCCCCCATGTGTCGAGCGTGCGCAAAGAAGTTTTACTTCAAAAAAAATATTTTGAAGCTGTTGGGACTCTTGTGCGGTATTCACATTAGAATAATTTACAATAAAAAAAAAATTCAAAATTTTCATAAAAATATTCAATGAACATGAATTTTTGCGTTCGGTAAACCCTGTAGTTTTTACAAACACGAAACAATGAAATCGTATTATTTGGTTTTGTTTTAAATTCGTCATTTCCAAATATTACGATACAGAGCGCCGCGGAGACAACCGCCGGCTGCCACGTTTGCGGGCAGAGTGAATTCTCAATTCTCGAGTCGTCGAGCTATAAGAAAAATGGTAAAACGCTAGCTGTAAATTAATTAATATTAATTACTTCTTATGATTATTTTTCGATCAAAATTTTTATGACTTGTCAATAATGTCTTAGCAAAATAAGTATTTAAAAAAATCTTGAAATATATTAGTTTGGAAGTACGCAAATAAATACACAAACTGGCCAATTTACGTCAAGAAACACATGTACGTATATATTTTTTAATGATTTTATTTAAACTAAAATTAAAATTCTAAAACATAACTTTACAAGATAATGTATGGATTTATTTAACTGCATGATTATATGATTTGAAATTGGTGTTGTATAATACATGTACTTTTTTGAAAATATAACAAATCTGCCAACGACCTATGGTATAACCTTATTATACTTAAAATAAACATTTTTTCTCAAAATTTAATCCATAACTTTACCAGATAAAAGAACAATCTTTCAAAATCAATTTATAAATTTTTGTGGAAACGAGTCAATAAGTCTAAACACTGATTTGAAAATGACATATTTCTGGTTTCTCTGGTAATGTCCTCTTAATAGAAATAAAAGTGTTGTATTGATTGGACAAATTAATAACAAATTAACGTCTCGACAAATTCTGTTGGCGTCTTTATAGATTAACGATTAACATGTTGTTTTAATTGTAATTCAGTAAACACTAATTTTATTTTTTATTTTATTTTTTGTTTATTTATAAAGGTGAACGTCCTAACTTTGTAATAAAAAAATACACGTGATTTGGGGGGGGGGGGGGTTGTCTAAAACCTCACCGCATATCACCAGGGGGAGGGAGGGGGTTAAAAAGTTGCTTAAAAACATCACGTGATTAATGGACGACCCCAAAGATAATGTATGTACCTAGGTATATGAGTCAAATTCAAACCGTTTGAAAAACACACAAGTATACCCACGAACAGGCGATGCCTATGTTGGATTTTTTGGTTAATCAATTGTTTTATTCGTTAATTTTTAAACGTTTATATATTAAAAAGAGCCTTTAATTAAGTATTGTAAAATTATACCAATGTACGTACCAAAAAAATTATTCATAAAAAAAATACTGATACATTTTACTTAAATAATAAGAAATCACTTCGTGTATACCACTTAAATTCCTCAGGCCTCGTGTCCATTTTGATGGAAGGTCAAAATATTTCCGCTTCGCATCAAAATCCAAATAAATGTAATATTTCTGAACGCATCCAAAAAAATAAAAACTGTTTTTGAAAGGTGATGAAATGCGTTTTCTGAGTTTATAATTCGAAAAAACATATAATTTTTATTTACATACGATTTTTTTAATGCAAACATATAAGTTTTTAAAATGGCTCACCGCACGTTTCACGAAACATAAAAACACAAGCATTTTTATTAGTCAAACTTTATTGTTACCTCACATTTTTGTCGTTTCATGTAAAAATAGTTAATAAAAATTTCCCAGAATTTCAAAAAAGTTTCCAAATTTCAGACGAAAACTTTCGCTTCTTGTACTCGTAGACTCGTAGGTGTAAATTTTAATTGTTTTGCGGTTAACTTAGATTTGAATATCATGCGTGGTGTTCTCTCTGTCTAGCACCAGTGGCCAGTTGTTTCACAGAATTTGAACAATTCTTCAAATTTCAAGTTCTGTGAAAGTTCTTTCCAAGATCAGTTTTCATATCATGATGGCCAGTTGCTCAACGTAACTGAAATAATAACTGAACTTAAATAGAAATTTCACAGAACTAAAAAATTAACTTTGAAATTTGATGAGTTGAACATCAATTTCATTGCACAAAATAAATTATTACGCCCGCCTCAGATCTGGCTTTAATAGGAAAAATAAAATAAGTATTGTGAGCCTGGGTTTTTTCATCACTAAAATGAATTTGATGGAGGTCGATACGTCGATAGCACGCTGAAGAAACGTCATGATCATGATTGGGTTTTCCCCAAATCTGAACCCTTTCACAATGCATAGGTACCATTAGAGTTTTCGTTTTTGACTGTGTTGCACAACATTTTTATATATATTAATACACGCCTTTATGGCCTTTTACAATTATATCCACGATAATTTTGTGGATCGGTAATCAAGAAATAAAGCATGCTTATTAAATTATATACAATTCATGCGCAAAAATAGTAAGTATTTCTTTTTTTCCACACCAGAGGCCCTGAGGAAAATAGTTTTTCTAGGAATTGAATAATTAAGTTGGCGTTCGGTTCATAACATCCTAACCAAACACAGAACACATCATCGACATGTCTTTTCCATAATAGTACATGTTTTAATAATGGTGATTTAAGTTAATAATATATCTTTATTAAACAAAAAAAATTGCAAGATTTATAACTAAAAAAATAAACGTACATATTCAGTGTTAATATTTACAATGGTCTGTATATAAGTACAAAACATTAACAACAGAAAATAATATAAATATGAACAGTAGGTACCTACTTGAAGAATAGAGAATAGTTATAAATTAAGGTTTTTCATAATCTGCCTCACTAGGCTAGCCTGTGTTGAGGCAGTAAATTTTAAGTCAATTTATATTACTTATTAACATACCTACACTTATATTAAAATATAATCATACAAATAGATTTGTTGCATTAGCAATAATTTTGAATAATATAACAATCAGTACATTGGTTTAATTTCGAATTTGGTTAAGCGCGCCAGTAAAGGCCCTATCATTATTTTTTATCCAAATTTTTATGTTATTTTTGAAATTTTTTTGTGAATCACATTTTTTTACTTTATATGGAAGAATGTTATAAAGTCTTGTTGCAAGGTATCTGAAGTTTCGTTGACCAAAAGTAGTATGCATTATGAAAAAATATTATTCTCTAAATTGTCCATGAATATATCTTCGATGAGGGGAGATGTGGGCGCTTCCATAGCCAATCTCTCTATTTGTTGATAAAAAAGTTATTTTATTTTGTTTATTTTTCCTTATCCATTGCATAAATAATATGGTTACATTATTAGTCGATTTTTCGACCACCATGCTAGGCTGATGCCCGTGTTATGGCGGTCGATATATTGTATTGGAAATAGTTTTGATTATGACAAATATTAAAAAGGTGAGATAAATCACCAGAGGAATTTGGTAAAATAGAATTTTGTAATAATTTAGAGAATTTATTTTTACTTTCAACTACGGGAATATTTATAAAAAAGTTAACAACATTGAATTAAACTAACTTTGCACTAATAGGGATATGTAAGTTTTTAAGATAATCAATCAAGTCAAAGGAATTCTTTATCATATATTTTGGAGCAAACGCTTTAGAGTTATTGAATACATTACTTATAAATTATGCTTTTTTGAAATTTGGGTAATAGCAACTTGGTAGGACCGGCCTAATTGGTTTATCACTTTTATGGATTTTTAAGAAACCATATAATTTAGGGGCTTTTGGATTTTTTGTAAATGTTGTTAAGAGTTGTCTTGGAAGTTTACGGATTTACACGATTTTCTTTGCAATCTACTCTTTGATAAAAATTCTGTGCAAAAAAACATACAATGTAAAAGCCCCATGGGCGTTTAAAAGAGTAAATAAAATAAAACAAAAACGACCCGCAGCTCAAAAAGGTTCCATAGTCATTCATTTATCATAAGGTATAGTTTAAAGGATCCAAAATATTCCAAAACACTTCAAGTAAGTACCTATCTGCCTAACCTAACACACATGACACATGAGTAATATTAATCATCATCATCAATAGGTCATTTCAGGATCAGGGTTGGCCAAAGTCCCCTTTGGTTCGCCAAACCTTCCAACCAGTGTCAGGGTTACCTACTTAGGACTTTTTTTACGTTAGCTCTATAGAATGTTGTATGGAGGGTTTTTTAGGACAGGAATGAGAGGACTAGGGGTAGGTAGGAATCCAGGGGTCAGCGGGTCCAGGAGTGACGGACGAATGAATCCATCCCTCCCACTGTGGTGCAACGATGTCTCCCTCAACGAGTCTCCCGATCGAGCCCGCCAGACCAGGACCAACCTCACCATTGAGCTAACATCCTTCCACGAGGATCACCCTGACCCCGACAACCTCTCCTCAGAGGATCGAAAATATGTCTTCGAAATGGCCATCCGCAGACACCACGCGCGCTCCCCTACCGCCTCCCGCTCCCTGTTCAGCTCACCCCAGCCCATCTCAGGGAACGTTACCCCAACCAACCGCCCCCCTACCGCCCCCCAAACCACACCCCAAACCCCACCCCAAACCTCCCCCCAAACCTCCCCCAAACCTCCCCTCGAAGCTCACCCCAGCCCATCTTGGGAAACGTAACCTCAACCAACCTCCCCCCAAACTGACCACCCCCTACTGCCCACCACCCCCCCCCCCCCAAACCGCCCGCTTAAACTGAACACCCCCCTATCGCCCCCAAAACCGACTGCCCCCTTACCGCCCCCAAAACCTACCGCCCCATTACCACCCCCCAAACCTCCCCTCGCAGTTCACCCTCACCCAGCAACTCCCGCCAAGCCTTCCCCCCCAGCCCCCCAGCCCCCCAGCCCCCCAACCAGAGGGCAGAGGTACCACTCCATCTCCTCGCTCTCCAGCGACACTCCCGATACCGCTGACGTCTCCAAGTACTCTGAGTCCGATCAATCAGCTTCCGACAGGCCCCGAGGAAATGTCCTGGGAATCCGTCAAACCATCCGTGAGTCCGTGTAACGAAATCCCCCTCCTGTTCCCCGTCTAAAAACATCAACAGTCTCCCTTCACTCCGACCTGCCGAAAATTATTTTTAACAAACACCTAAATTCATTTTTTCTACAAACATAATAAACTTGTGATGAAAGAGAAAGGGGTTTTTTTTGCCCGGAGCTCTGTATGCAAGTATTTCAAAAGTCAAAGTCCGCTTCCCAAGTTGTTTACTTCGTAGCTAACCATATTCAAGTAGGTAGGTACCTGAAAATTTGAGGGTTTAACGATCGCCAAACCGGCCAATCCAGGTTACAGTAATCTTTAAAATCTGTATAAACACTTGTAAGTAAGATTTTTTATGTGAGTACCGTACAAATGTCCCAACTGCTCCCAACCGATCACTATACCAGGAGCCAGTGAGATTGTGGCATTCCCAATTGAGGTATGTTGAGAGGCTGAAGGTAGTGGGTATGGGAAGGAGATGAGGTATAGGAAAGTAGGGAAGTACCTGGGCACTCAGATCTGGTCACCAAACACGGCTAAAGCCATTTCAATAAAATTTATTTGTGCAAGCCGGGATTCGAAACCAAGATTCAGCCAAGGATTGTATTCACGTAGACCGTCAAATGATGATGATAAAACTAAGTAGGTAGGTACATATTACATTAAAAAAACGTGTACCGTGTTAGGTACCTACGATCTATATTTGCATTTAAATATGATCCTGTATATTTTCTGCATTTACCTCCCAGGTAAGTATGATCCTATATATTTTCTACATTTACCTCCAAGGTAAGTATGACCCTGTATATTTTCTACATTTACCTCCCTGGTAAATATGATCCTGTATAGTTTCTGCATTTACCTCCCAGGTAAATTTGATCCTGTATATTTTCTGCATTTAACTCCCAGGTAAATACGATCCTGTATAATTTCTGCATTTACCTCCCAGGTAAATGTAATCCTGTATATTTTCTGCATTTACCTCCCAGGTAAATACGATCCTGTATATTTTCTACATTAACCTCCCAGGTAAGTATGATCCTATATTATATTTTCTACATTTAGCTCCCAGGTAAGTATGATCCAATGTATATTCTACATTTACCTCCCAGGTAAGTATGATCCTGTATATTTTCCACATTTAACTCCCAGGTAAGCATGGTCCTATACATTTTCTACATTCACCTCCCAGGTAAATATGGTCCTGCATATTTTCTACATTTACCTCCCAGGTAAACATGGTCCTGCATATTTTCTACATTTACCTCCCAGGTAAAGACAGACCTCACGGTGCCGTGTGTGAGAGAGATGCAAGAAAATGACTTTTCCTTTGAAGGAACCGGACCTACGTGCATTGTCTCTCTTCTTTTGAAAAAGTTATTTATTTATTTATTTATTCAACGCCCAGAGGGCTTTTACATGTTTGGTAGTACAATTTATTTATGACAGATGATTTTTAAACAGATAATGAAATAATAAAAATAAATTTAGATAAAAATGCACAAAAGTCACAAAAATACAGCGATTTGACAAGTTTACAAAAATACATACATGTTTAGGAATAGTTTTGGAAAAAAGTTTTTTACAAGATCGACAAAATTCACCAAGTTGATGTTGAATATGTAAACATCACTTAAGTACTGATTTCCCATAGTGTGAAATCGTTGTATCGGAGAGTGGGCAATGTAGTTCCGCTTGTGAATGCTGCAGTAGAATAGTGTATTTTGTCGTGTGGTTACTGTCGGTATTCGTAAGTTTATGAGTTGTAGGAGTTCGCAACAGTCGAATTTAGGGTTAATTGAATAAAAATGTTAAGTCGTTTATTTTACGTCTGTCTTCTAGTGTGTGTATTTTTAGAATATTTAGTAATAGATTATATTTTAAGTCTTCTAGTGGGATATTTAATTTAAAACTTATAAAACGCAGATTTTTTTTTGTATTCGCTCAATATTATTAACGTGAATTTTGTAAGATGGAGACCAAACTACCGAGTTATATTCAATTTGGCTTCTAACTAGAGATACATATAATAGTTTAATGGCTTCTATGGAATTAAAGTTTTTAGTTGTTCTTAATACGAAGCCTAGTGTTTTCATACCTTTGTTCATAATTTGGTGGATATGATTGGCGAAACTTAGTTTTTCATCCAAAATAATTCCAAGTTCCCTCATTTCCGTGACTCTTTCTAAAGCTGTGTTATTGATGGAATATTCGATTAAAACAGGATTTTGTTGCAACATTATTGTGATACTGATAAGGAACGTATGATTATTGCCTTTTTTATGCCGTCACGGTACCGTAACCGTGAATCGTCACGGTATTTTTAAAAGTGCTCAATAATTACTGTTCAGTTCAGAATAACATTGCTGTTTTGGAATACACTTTTTATATTAATGTTACAGCTATCACGCTGTCAGATGCGTAAGGTAGGTCGTGTTGCGTGATTTTTCTGCCTCGATTGTAATCTCTTCCTCAGAATTCCGTCAATTTTTCGTTTTGAATATTATCAAATTAATTTGATGATAAACGGCATAGCTTTTTGGCGATATATCTACAATCCAAACGAGCGTCCATCTAGCTTCGTACTGCGTATAGCACGTAATGCGATGTGAAATACTGTGAACGTGTGAAGCAGATAGCGTCCGACCCCAGATAAACTTATTTCTGGGGATGGCAGTTTGCTTTACACGATGTTTAACTATTCATTGACGTATATTGACGAGGGTCTCCATCTGTCATTTTTAACTTAATCACACAGTAAGTATTAAAAAAAACACGCTTGTTAAATAAGACCAGAGTGCTAGTTAGGTAGGTACCTACTAGGTAAGGTACCTAATCCAAGTATCGATGAAAGACCTCAACTCAGATATGAAGCTTGACAAGGTTAACTTTGCAGTCAGAGGTGTTGGAAGTTTAGGATCTCTAATCAGTGCAAAATTTGCAGATACCTACTAAATGTATTCTAGGTACGGATTCTTTTTCTATCATTCGTTAGTTCCAAGGCCGTAGCCAGAGAAAAATTTCGGGGGGGGTTTTCTTTGGTGGAACAGTGTTTATAGAAATACGCAGCGGTCGACTAAGGGGGGGAGGGGGTGGAGGGGGCGGCCCGCCCGGGCCCCTAGTCCTGGGGGTTTTAAGGCACCAGGACACTGTAATTTTTTTTCATTTACTGAAAAATTCACTTCTTAAGGATGCTCTCAATAAATATTTGAAAGAAATTCGTAGAATTGACGGAGATACAGCATTTTATGTGAAATCGTTTGAAACAGTTTGTATATTGAATTATCCTTCAGAAAAACTTTGAACGTGTTTTGACGAACTTTTTAACATGTTTTTCAACCTTGTTGACAACCTATAAAACTATATATCCGATTTTCATGCATCAAGTCTTATACTGTACGAAAATCGAGTGTATTTGGCACCACGTAAGGGAATTTCGATTGTCTAAAAAAAAGAAAAAATGGCGAACCAGCGAATTTTATTTTCGATTTTTGTATGGAAAATTTTCAGCGTTCATAAAAAAATAGAATGGGTCCCTCTAATTGGATTTTCGAACAGTTTAAGACTTGGTGCATGCAAATCAGATGTGTATATTAGTTTTTCTAATATGTTGTTAACCAGCCGAGCGATTCCGTATCTTTTGTGGGATCGTGATTGGATAACGGACGTTATCTCCTGTCAGATTTGTGTGTCATATTTACTGTCACCATAGACATACAAATAGCTAGACGAGAACTTACAGATGAGGGGTAAAAACCAACTATGGCGGGACGAAGAGAGGAAAGAGACTTGTGATTCGCCAATAAATCAATCTAACAGTATATAGGCACCTCGCACTAAAATATCACCATTTAGTTCTTGAAAGTAAAATCTGCTTTTGAATGAATAGACCTTTTTATGTGGAAGCGCGAATTGCATGCCACGTTATGAACAGATATGTCAAGTCCAAATTCGCAAAGTAAGGTTCTGAGTATTTTCATAGTCGAATATTTTGTTTCCGTAGACACTTCTACAAATGTTTCATGATTTACTTACCCCAGTAAACAGCGGCTTTGTGTTTCGCGTCGCCATGTATCTCGATGTCATAGTATGTGTTTCATAGACATACAACGTCCGTGCGTAAAATGTACGATAAGAGCTCGACACTGGTCCGGACAAGAATGATGGCGTCACATTTTTTAGATTAACGCGGGGCTCTCGCAAGTTCAGCCAGTTCCAAAAAATGGTTCCAATGGGAGGGGGAAATAACACGCGTTTTATCACGTAAGGGCAAGTCCATATATTTTGTACGTCCGTGACTGTCACATATTTTATTTTAGATCGATTAACCATTAGAACGCTTTTTTCTGAATTTCGGTACCACTTACAAAACATAAGTTTGCTTAGTTGTTTAATTTCAGCAAATTTGCTCTAGATGCATTATTCCTGCAAGTATGCATGATTATTTATTCATTTAATGTACGTTATACATAGAAAAAGCAAATAACGGACACAAAAATCACACAAATCTGACAGTGTAGTTTCGAGAAAACCGCGTTCGAAGTTTTAAGGGATAATTCAACTTACAAATTGTTTAAAACGGTTTCATATAAAATGCTGTATCTCCGTCAATTTTACGAATTTCCTTAAAACATCTAGTGTTAGCATTATTAACAAATGCGTCTTTCAGAAAATGAAATAAAAAAATACTTTATTTACAGTGTCCTGGGATCTTAAAGCCTTGATCAATTTAAATCAAGGGAACATGGAGGATGGAGGCGTTCAGAGGCCCCCCAGGACCAGAGGCCCATGTGAACTGAATAAAAAGCTTGTAAAATTATATCAACTTCTTAACTGTCAGAAGCTGATATACTGTCAGAAGCTGCAAGATGATTTGCAACGTTTGAACACGTACTGTAATGCCCATTGTCTGGAAATAAAAATATCTAAGTGGTTCGTCGTGCGCTTCACCAGAAATAAAATCATGTTTATCTACGAATACTCAATTAATCATCAACCTTTATCCATCAAATCAGAAATTAAGGACCTAATAGAATATACTTGATAGTAAACTGAATTTCAATAAACATATCGACCCCATAGTCACTAATGCATCTTCTATGCTTGGTTTCATAATCAGTTCCTGTAAATAATTAAAGATCTTATTAATTTCAAAATTCTTTACTTCTCATACGTTCGTAGTTTGCTTGAATACGCATCTCAAGTGTGGAACCCAGGCTATGTAATACACAAAAATTGAATTTAAAGTGTTCAAAATAGATTCTTAAGGTACCTCAACTTCCGCTCTTTTTGATCTCATGTTGGTAATGAAGGCTCTGCAAAGTTTTTCAATGTACAGACGTTAACTTGCCGAAGAAATATAGCAGATTCGGTAATGTTATTTAAAATTAAACGTACATAACTTAATTTATAATCCTAATCTTCTTCAACGCCTATCATTCCATTTTCCAAATCGTAACAGCAGGCAGTCGCTTACTTTTAATCTCCCTCTTTGCAAGACCAACTCTATTGATCCACACACTCATTTAACTTAAAATGGTGTGTGGATCAGCAGCAAATCTCACGTTACTTGAAAAAAATATACGAATTGGCCCAAATTTATCTCACCGAGGGGGCCAGGGGGGTCTAGATTGGAAGAAAAACTTTTCAAGTAATTAATAGATGCCCCCCTTAAGACATGGATTATGAAGTACATAATAGATTTCCTTGAATCTTATCAACCCATCATGATTTTCAACGGGTCTCGCACATTGCCGTAAGAGTTTTTCAGGCAATTTTTTTTAAATATTTACTTCTAAGCACTTAACAGTTCGTTTTGCCGAGGACATGATAAAATTTCCAATTGATGTTTTATTTCCAATAGAATTTCGAATAGGCTGAACCTGGCAAGAATGACATAGAGCCAAATTTAACGAATGTGAGCTGCAATGAACGTATGAGGCTTCTGGATGTTACTTACAAATTACTGCCTGCACACCTTTAAAACTTCCTTTCATCGAAGAAGCGCCATCATATCCTTGTCCGATTAAATATTCGCAAACTATACCCAAAAATTTTAATTCAGATAAAATTGTATTAGCGAAATACTTTCCTGTTATATTCTCAACTTTTAAAAAAGGTAAAAAGTTACAAAATCTTCGGCGCACCGGTCAATTTCGGGGGGGGGGGGATCAAATCCCCTCGACCCCCCCCTGGCTACGGCCTTGGTTAGTTCCAACATGGTTCCTACTTTGAAAATTGAATGCGTCAAAGTGAAGTCCAAGAAACTGAATTTCAGACAAAAAATTAAGATAAGTAGGTACCTATTTATTTGTATTTGGTCTGCTTGGTCACCCTAGTAACCATTTATTGTTTTGTCCAAAATAATAAACTGTGATGAGCTAAACAATAACAAAACTGAGCAATGCTCAGTTTCTCTTCCTATCTTACCTACCAAAAGATTTCGGGGTATCTAGCACGGAAGAAAGATAAAGGTTTTATCGATAATGTCTGTAACTTGTCATCGTTTGAAATCATGACTGCAGATCGCCAACGAACAAACAACAGTTCATAACAACTAAGTCATACTACGTGAACTGTGTGTACATACGTTAGCGATCTGTAATGCTTTATTGATCGACCGTGCTGTATGCCCAGAACATCCATTTGTAAATTACATCCGTCTGTCTGTAAATGTGTTTGATCGTTCCGTTTCCATTTCTGTATGGTTGCCCACGGTGGATGATTCATTTTTTCAAATGTAAAATCGTCGTGAACTTTCATATTTGCATTTTTTAAATATTACGGTAGGCAACTACCTACCTAGATTGGAAAAAGAATTGCTATTGAGATTTTCTTTCCACAAGTCGTATAATTCATTATTTAAACTTTAAAGAATGTTACATGAAATATTATATGGTTTAATAGTAATAATAATAATATTTGGCTGATTTATAAAGCGCCGTTTTCGTGAAAAATCACCTCAAGGGCGCTGAATCACCTCAAGGCCGCTGAGTAGGTACGTTACAAAGTTTTTAGTTTTGATTTATTAAATAGGAGAAAATTAGAAACGTTGTTTTATTTCAGGCGATCCAATAGTACAGGAAAAAATCGAAATCGGAATTCAGGCCCCTTTATACGAGGAGTTAAAAAATACTTGAGGAAAAGCTTTTGGAAAGGTTGGAAAAGATATTTGAGATTTTTTTTACATGTTGATTTCGTAAAGGCATGTAAAAAACATTAATTCCTCTTTTACGCATTGTTTATTGTAATAAAACGGAATTTTAAAATTAATTTCACGAAAACAAGCGACGCGGAGCCTAACACGTCTATTCTCCGCTCCGTTCGGAGGATTAGTGACAGAAAATATAATAATAGTGAACGGTATAAGGTTCACTTTGATATTCCAAATTCGTCGACTGCCGTATTATCGCCGTGATGTCAAAAATAACAACGCGAAAATGCGTATTATATTTTATTTTGTGAGGTTCGGGCGTAAATTTCAAATTTTTTTGCAATTATCATAAAAGAAACTAAATTTTCCACATTAAACAATAAAATCATATGCAAAAAGAGGTTTATAAATAGGAGAGTTTGGACTTCAAAGTGTTTTTTATAGACCTTATAATTTGTTTTTTTCTAGGATTATTAAAAGACTTATAAAAAAATTACCGATATTTTTAAGGGCCAAGATATGTTCTACATGCAGTATTTATTTGAAGCATCTATAATACTTCTAAGCCATCAAATTTTCAAAACAAAAACGTACGATTTTGTATGATTTTGCGATTTTGTATGGCTTCATCTTAACGGGAGGTTTATTGTTCACAGAACTGCTAAACGTATGTAGGTCAGGTAGGTTCATAACCATTGTATGAAGGGAAGCTACACCCCTGAAATGTACCTGTTTCGCGCACCTCCTCAGTTTAACTCAAGGTTCTCAGTTTAACCCAAGGTTAGAACATAAATAAGGCCTTTTTCGATAAAAAAAACGCTTTCGAAATTTCGAACGCGTGACGAGCTTGACATAAACTTCTATTGCAGTCCATTCAAATCTTCCAGTGGAACATGGACTTCAAGCTACGTCACGAATTTTTAGTTAATCATTGCTCTACCCGCTCGGTTATTTTCTATGAACCTTGAGTACAATCCGTAAAAATACTTTCAGTTTGGTTTTTTTTAAAAGCCATTGGTGTCAAATTTTTTACTTATAAAATTTAAAATGGAATATCGAACGCATATTTAAAATTATTGTTATAACATCTCCAGTTTTTTGCGAGTTTGTGACCACGAAAATATTTCTTTTTTTGTACTCACTACTCATCCTTGCTTTCAAGTAAATAGGTTCAAAATTCATTTTGTTTTGTTAATCTGTTACAAAAA
Organism: Limnephilus lunatus; assembly: GCA_917563855.2. NCBI lineage: Eukaryota > Metazoa > Arthropoda > Insecta > Trichoptera > Limnephilidae > Limnephilus > Limnephilus lunatus. Next base: position 18,443,593 of record OU830596.1, on the reverse strand, counting down.
CATCAACAAGGTTGAGGATTTTTAAAACGGTTCCTAAAAATAATTTCCTTCTGATAAATTCGGTAATATTTTGCCAATGTAATTTAGTAGGGTATATGCAAGTACAATAAATGGTAGGTATGTAGTTCTTCAAGGTTCGTAGAAAATGCGTTTAACAAGGTTAGCTCATATGGGCCTTTTTGAAAAAAAACTCATCGGGCCGCTTTCGAAATTTCAAACGCGTGACGTAGTTTGAAGTAATGGACTGCCACTTGTATTGCAGTTAATTCAAACATCCCAGTGAATCATGGATTGCAAGCTACATCATGATTTTTTAGCCAATCATCGTTCTACCAGACTACTTCCTCGATGAGCTAAAATGTTACGCATTTTCTACGAACTTTGGGACCTTTGGGTAGTAGTGTCGTAGTCAAAGTTATATCCGAATCAGATAAATTTTATCTTTGCACGGTCAAGCGCAGAAAACTTTTACCACATCTCCCATCTACACATCACAATTTCTATGGTTTGACTGTCAAAAGTGCCGACGCCATCCGAGGACGCATTCTTTGTTTTTGTTTACTAGCTGTCAGAAACATTGTAAAACATTATTATAACATTGCATTCCATTTAAAACAACCGCGATTACAAACATACTATGTAAACACGCCATTTGGTAGCGTTGAATAGACAAATTTCAGTGTTTTCAGTGCGGACAGTTCTGTGTAAGAATGCCGTATTACTGCACCGTCCCACAGTGCACATCTTTGGCTGGCAAAGCCAAAGATGTTTCATTTCACCAGTTTCCCAGGGATGACGCGCTTGGGATGCAATGGAACCGCATTTTAAAAAGAAATAAACCCTACACGAAATATTCTAAAGTTTGCTCCCGACATTTTACTTCTGACGATTACACGATGACACACATGGGCAAGAATAAAGGTACCTACCCACAACAACAAATTTTTCAAAATATCCTTCGATAAGCTTCGATAATATACTTTATTTAAACCATTTTGAGAATTAATCGAGTTCGCAGACGAATTTGAATATGTTTTCAACATTGGTAGATATTTATCAAGCAGCTACATGCCGATTCTGTGAACCGTTTCTATGCAATGGCATTGCCAGTTTGTAATAATTTCGACCACTTCATGTCACTTTGGTTTAGGGAGAATGTCGTGTCTTTCTGTTGATAATTGCGATTGGTTAATCAAATAAAATCATTTTAGATAATTGATATTGAGACAAAGATAAAGTTTTTATGACTCATCTTTTATCACATGCCTTCAAATAGTGTTTACAGGAAAAACTTTATAATAATATATTCAATTGTATGCATTCTAACAGTGGATTAAGATAAAAAAAAAACTAATTAAGCTTGAATTAATTTATTGTAGTGTATTTATTCAATATTTTATGTACTGTCGTTATTATGTTAAAATTGCATGAGATGGCATTGTAATAGCTAGGACATATTGACTTTTTCTTTCCTCTTCTTCATTTCCCTAAAAAGACCCTCCACACAGCACCCCCAAAGATAATATAGGCCCCTGAGGGAAGTTTTCCTCAGGGTCTTCAGTGTGGAGCTAATAAAAAAAATTTAAAAAGTGATATAAATTGTTACTTATCATCGTGGCATTTAGAGTGTGATTTAATCTCCGTAATCCGTGATTTACTCCAGTCCCTCACCATTTGGCTTTAGTCCTTAGTCCTTCCCGTCCTGCTCCTATCTTTTTCCACGCAGTTTATCCATCTCTTCGGCCTGTATCTGGATCTTTTCCATTGGGAGACCCACACACAGTTATAAATCATTTTCACTGCAGACTTTGTGAAGCAGCATTCGCTGACTATGTGCTTGTAATGCACCGCAATTACGAGCCTAGACTGTTAGATAACACCAGTGGAATATGCGTCATGTGTAAGGTCAATTTGTATAAGGTATGGGTACCGCCTCCCCGGGAACCATTTATTGGATAACCAACACCTCTGCAATAGGTAACCCCAAGTGGTTTGCTACTTTTGGTAACTTAATATGGGTGACCATGTTTATGGGGGGAGGTTTGTTCGGTGGATGCGCCTGCCCACCAACTGCTCGGCAGGCCGGATCGGGAGATATTTTAACGTCTCTAGCTGGACTCTGCCGGAGCATCGCCTTGCATCGCAGTGGGAGGGATTCATCTGTCCATCACTCCTTGACACACTGACCCCTAGATTCCTACCCACCCCTCATACCTTTTTCCATCCCAGAACTTCCTCTTCTTCGGTCTTAAAAAGACCCTCGGCAAGAAAGAAGTTGTGGACCTCCTGTGTGGATCTAACGTAAAAAAATAAAAAAGGATTGCTGATATAAATCATCGAAAATCATCAGTTTTATCGTCCTGGAATATAGCTCCATTATTTGGGCCCCTTCAAATAGAAAAAGTACAAAAAAGGTTTAAGCATTACCTGTGAGGGAATATATTTGTTCCATTCCATGCTCCGAAAGCGTGAAACTTCTGCCTATCAGAATGCACCATTAAACAGAGTGGCTCAACTGCTTAACGATTCTGTATTAACCATCGACATATTCAATGTCACCTGTTCAGCAACTATCTTTCGACATACGTCACAAGCACTTATTTTATATTTTGTAATCTTCTCCATAATATATTAGTGTATGGAAAACCTGAAAAAAAAATATTGGGACTGACACAGTTATCAAGCCTTCTGTTCCGACAAAACCTAAAAGATCCCAATTTAAAAACCAGCACAATGTTGCTATTTGTTCTTAGCTATCTGGCTGTTACCTGGACACAATGGCTGTGGTAACTATTTATTCTGTCAACTGAATGACCAGAATTTATTGGGAAACGGAAAAGCCAAAAAACTAACACAAACAAAATAATCTTGTGAGCAACACGGGGAATTATGCATTCACATGTGTGTTTTGATTGATTTAAAATATTTGTAACATTATTACTTCTATCCTATCCTATTGCAGGACAATGGAAAACCCTTAACAAGGATGCCGTGCCTTCACAGAACCTGCCCAAGATAAACGCTGATGGCTCCGTGATGGTCATCCGCAAGGGGAGGAGCCCCAAGTATAAGAATGAGGACTCGGATCCCAACCAGTAAGTCTGATGCTTTTACCGTACTAGCTTAAACCATGCACTTGAATTCGGGGTGAAAAAAAGCAGATGTACAACTCACGGAAACTGAAGCCAGATGTTTAATTTGCTACACTTAAATAGGAACCAAGCAATCGCAAACGGCCGCTAATAATCAATAGATTGTAATTAACAAAATGTATTTTTTAAAGTAACTGGAGATGAAGAAGAGACATTGGACAACCATTCACTCTCTCATGCCGTTACTTTCATAGTAGATGTCAATAGCACTGTCATCACCCTTTTTTTTAACGCATGCAATATTTGTGTATTCCAGTAGCGGGCTGGAAGACCACCCCTCACTGGCCACGTTAGCCAAGGGCTACCTGGCCACCAACAGCGGAGAGGGCTCCATGAAGAACGAGTCCCCCTCTCCCTGGTACAGCCAGGACGAGCAGGAAGAGGAACTAGAGGATGAGGAGGATGTCAAGGATGTTAAGGTGTGTTGTGGTTCATTAATAACTGCATTTAAATAAATTCACAAAACCAACAAAAAAACACATTTTAAAGTCCCACCAATCTGAACTTCTTTCATGTGTAATGGAGTAAGGCATCCGGTGTATATTTTCATCCATTATGCCCACAATTTATCCATGCATCTTATGCAATTTATGCATCCAACTATATTTTTAATTTCATGTTGCCGACAATGCGACGTTGCCACTTTTATATTAAAGTTTTTTGTTTGGACAACTTAATAGGTATTTATTGAATATGAAGGCGTCCATGGCAAAGCGCTAATATAAGATCTGCAATAGTCCTATTACCTCCGGATAGTTAAGGCAGTTTGTTATTGTTATCAATATAGTCTAATTTGCAGGTGAAGGAAGAATACCCGCCCAAGCGCAAGGTGCAGACCCAGGACGCCACCATTCAAACGGACCTGTGTCAGGAGGGCATCGGCTTCCGCAAGTCCTTGCTGGATCCGTGCCCCGGGTACGCCAACTACTTCCCGCAGCCCATGAGCGATTCCTCCGGTACGTTATCTCCATATTCTCCTTGTGGTCACTCGTATATTGGGGGTCATTGGAAAACATCTAAGTCTGCCAGCCAGTCAGGGCCTCAGGTGTCAACGTGTAGACCTTACCAATTCCTCAGCATTTGTTTGGTAGTCTGCACCTCACCGCATCGCACACATCTCTCTACACATTGGCTCTTTAAGAGCCCACATATCGCATATATTTCTTCATCCTATTCACATGCGCTACATAAATTGACATTATAAATGCCCGGGTGTTTCTTCATTCTATTCACATACACTACGTACATTGACACCATATAGACACGGGTGTCTCTTCATCCTATTCACATACGCCGCATACATTGACACCATAAAGGCACAGGTGTTTCTTCATCCTATTCACATACGCCGCATACATTGACACCATAAAGGCACAGGTGTTTCTTCATCCTATTCACATACGCCGCATACATTGACACCATAAAGGCACAGGTGTTTCTTCATCCTATTCACATACGCCGCATACATTGACACCATAAAGGCACAGGTGTTTCTTCATCCTATTCACATACGCTACACACATTGACACCATATAGGCACGAGTGTCTCTTCATCCTATTCACATTCACTACATGCATCGACACCATAAAGGCACAGGTGTTTCTTTATCCTATTCACATACGCTACACACATTTGACACCATAAATACATGGGTGTTTCTTTGCTCCATTCACATTCCCTATAACTACTACAACATTTTTATTATTGTTATACATTTTATGTTTGTTTTCAGGGATGACAAACTACTTCCAGACAAGCACCACGGAGCACCTCTCTCTGCCCAAAGATCCCATCTCTATGGGTCAAGGTTTGAACTCTTATAACTACCTTAACTAATTAATATAGTTTATAATTATTTGTAGCGATACTATTTTGGTTTGGTATTATTAATATTAATTAAATAATTGTTGAAGGTAATGAGACTTAGAAAATAATCAATTTTCTTTATGCCCAAATAACTTTTCTTAAACTTTTAACTTATCTCACTAAACTTAATAATCGCAAACGGTGATCATTGGTATTACGAAATTTTTGGTTTAATATACCTATTTTCATATTGAGATTTGACATCTTTTCCACTGTCAAACAATTTGTTTATTTCAAATTTCTCGACTGTTCAGTTAGAAAACATTATTATTATTAATATTATTGTGTGTACCTTCAATTATTATTGCTTAGGACTGTACTTTTAGTATTTGGTACATACACATCTCTCAGTACTGTAGTAGGTCTGTTGAGCACCAAATTAGGTCTGTACAGGCAGCTCCATAAATAAATGAACAGTCTGCAATACACCTGCAAAACCATTGAAATAAAAACTAATTTAGTAAAACCTTTTGTTAATTTTTTTTACTGAAACAAAATGGTATTGTGTTGAAATTGTTTTTAAGTGATTTTTTGTTTTAATGTTTTTAAGGTTTATTAAATTTGTTAAGTTATTATTGGAGCTGTTTGTAATGTTTTTACTGTCCGCCAAATAAGTATTGGCCTCCGTAGTGTTTATTCGGGAATAGAAAATGTAATTATGCAAACACGGTTATGTTTTTTTATTTCTTTATCCTAACTGATAATATATATTATTTGAAAGTGTATGTTGACCTTCTTTTACGTCGCGATCTGAGTGACCGATTGCTGTGATTTTTGGCATAGGGATATTGGAGGACTGGGAAGTAACATAGGCTACTGTTGTCCCGGAAAAAACATTTCATTCCAGTGGGAATATTCTTTGTGCAGTAATTTCTCCCTAATACCATGCGAGCAAAGGCGTGGGTAAAAGCTAGTATTAAATAAAAAGTCCCATAACATAACAAGTTAAAAACATACATTTTTGATCAATGTAAATCAGTGACGTAAATTAAAAAAATTGTAGAATAAAATTGTAAACTTTGAGATTGCAGAATCGGTTTAATTACAAAAAGGTGTGTTTAGTATCTGTTGTATTTATAGAATAATGTATAATTACTTGAAACGCCACTACTTTGTACGTTGAAGACACTTATACAGATCGGTGCCTTTGGATTGTAAAAATGAAAATGTTGTCCATATTGTAGGGTAAAACGTTTGTATGCAACCATATATTACTTGTCCCATGTCCTAAAAAATTCTCAGAACAGACACGTGTTAAATTTTGACAGTTTTCTTAAATGCGGAATTCCATATCGCGCTAACGAGTAAATACTGCGCTTGCGTTAAGACAGCCAACTCTTAAAAGTAGTTACGCTAACGGGAGAGATGATAACGCGTTTTCCGTTAAGAGTTGATAATCGCGGGAAAATTTGCAAATCGAATGACATCGCATATAAAAAAATACAAACATCGAAATAATATGACAAACGGATAGTCATTTATGAATGGGATTTTAGCCCTTATGTACATATAAAGAAACTGTATGAAGGACAAGGTCAGAATCGCTTGCGCCAACATCTTTCTTGATGTAACATTTTATTTGATTAATCTAGCTTCTCGGAATGTTCTAAAACATTGGTGCATCACTTTTAGCAGCTGTCAGTGGCGAATATAACGATATTTAACATTTTCAAAGGAGTATCAATGTCATTATTTCTTTTAAAACTCCTTTGAATTTTTTTTCATGTAGGATGTATTCAGGATTATATAGAAAAAATAAAATCAGTTTATTTGCTGAATGGGAGAATTTTTTTGTTTTAAATTAGCTATTCTGGGAAAATTTCTCACGATATTTTCATGTAATATATATGAGTAATAAGATATACATATTATCTGGTAAACGTAAAATAATCGCAAAAAAATCATTCCTATATTTTTATATGGATATTTGACCAGAACTCGTACGGTAATTTTCGCGCTGTTTTCGAAATATCACCCCACGTTCAACAGGTAAACACAAAAGATACAGAATCACCTTTTTTTGGCAGGGTTTTCTATTTTTTTTTAATGGAAGCCATCACTTATTTGGAGGACAGTGCAATTATGACTATTAATGCTGCAATACAGTCTTGATAATCCATATTTTTAACAAAATTTATAAAATAATGAAATATTTCCTCTCTTCTTAATAAATTACAGTGCCGTCCCTTTTAACTGGTGTTGGGTGGGAAAAATCCCAGATAGTTGTAGAAAATTTACTGACATACACAGTAAATAAAAGTCTTATATTTAACCTTAAAATTAATACAGTACTCGCTCACTAATCCACAACCCCGAAAACTCTGCAAGTGTCCAATTAGTGAAAGTGGCCTTGTACTCATATACGCGTACAAAATATGCAAAAATTTAAAACAGGTATTTCATATAAACAATCAAACGCCACTTTCAATCTTACGTAAAATTACATTTTTATGGTTTAAAGTTAAGCTGTCAAGTTTACATTTGCGAGGAGACTCCGTTTTGCAAACTTATTCAAATAAAATAGGTGGAAAAATGAAACTAACAGAAAGTTATGGGATAGTTGCTAGAATACGCGTGAGACCAAACCAAAATGTCCTAAGACAATAATAATGAACCCTGGTGACTGGTAAAATTGTCAGCTCTAGCAAGCTCTCTCTCTACCACCACAACACAGACTTGTGCCTAGCATGGTAATCGAAAAATTCTCAACAACTGTAGTAAAAAATGCACCGAATAAAGAAAAGAAAAAAAGTAACTGAGTGCTTAAGAATAAAATAACCCAACTCGTCGGTGTACAAAGCTCGACGCTCGAGTCTAGGCATGCGGCAGACTACTGAATCTGACATTCGAATGCCGGCAAATTAAAGATTTGTTCTATATTGTGTTTTCATCTATTCTCCGTTCCAACTTAAGAACGACCTGCTAGCGAACGAAATTTGGTTTATACTGCGCATACCCCACAGCTCAGTATCTAGTGGGTTGTGGTGTTGTATGCCCGCGTCTTAACGATTTTTTCGAGCGAAATTTTAACCCATTCAGACCCCGTGATAAAATAGATGTTCAGACATCAATGTTTCAGCCGAGTCCAAATTCATTATCACTGTCACTAATAGCAGAGAACAAAAAAGGAAAACAGGGCATTAATAATTGTCCTTTATTTATAGCTATTCGAATTGAAACAAAATGAACAATGCGTATTTGTAAAACAATGATGTAGATAAATTACATACAGATTCACACAATTTTTGAGCAGACTATTGTTAAAATGTGCATTGTTTCGGTTTACAAAAATCTATATACATATATAGTTTTAAAAATTGACGATATTGATATATGATTTGATAAATCTGAAACCACATTAACGTGCTTTCAAGTGGTGGATGGGAGGAGGGGTGGAGACATGCGCGCCCACAGGAAGTTCTTAAGTTGAATGAAGAAGAGTAAAAATAACAATGGTTTAAGTTAGTTGTTGGATAATCATGCGGCGAATTACTGAGAGAGTACTGAACGTATAATTTTACTGTAAAAAATTACTCATTTTAACTCGCAACAGTTCTGAAGAAACAAAGATATTATATATACACAATTTCGATTACCATTATACGGGCCTGTGCCTATTGTGATAGTCAAAAAGCATCTAAAAAACCGTATACATTACTTATTTTATGAAGAAGAAAAAACGGTGATCTCTGGTAAAATTTGAATAGCTTTTTCTGTCGGTGATTTCGAGGTCAATGCAACTATTTATGTAATTTACATAAAGAGCTATACATATTTCCAAACTGCGTATCATCGACTTATATGTCTTTTCCTTACACATTTTTCTTATTCTAAAAAATTTGGGTTACTGAGACTGTAGTGTACATTTCAAAATATAAGATTTTTGATTCCCATATGTAAATAAATTTATAATTATAATGTAAATATTTTATTTCTTTATATTATTGAAAAATATATACAAACTTTTTTTTTAAATTAACGCCTATTTATAATTTTGTTTTTTAATTGCACCGGGGAATCAAAAATGGACGTAGTTATAAATATTTTTATTGTTTTATTACACAACTTTTTTTGACAAAATTATTATCATGTGTGCATTCTGAAACTAGGTTTAAAATGGACTTCAAAATGAATATGCTTGGATTTTATTTGAAGTCTTATTTGTATTTTTTTAAATAAACTACTTAAGTAGCATTGATGAAGAAAGAATAATTGTGTACTGTTTTCGGTTTACCGTGAAGAGATCATTTTTAAAATATAGTGTAATAAAATACACGCAGAGCACCTTGCAGTCCAATTGAATGTCCTTCGCTCAACGGTGAGTGACATTTATTACGACCGAACTAGGCGATCGCTCACTGGAGAGCGCTCTAATATCGTTTTTGCTGGATTTTTTTTGTGATGGGATTTTAACCTTTATGCTTTGGAAACTGTGTAAAGGAAAACATTGGAATCGCTTGTGAATGAGATAGATAGATTCAACTTTTTAAAAAAATTATATGAATTTATTCTCAGACGGCTTATGAATTTATTTATCTATTCAAGTCATAATTAATTCATTTCCTTTAAACTAATGGTTTTACTGTTTTCATATTTAGCACAGTTCTTTTAGATTTGTCATGGTTTTTGACCAGAATAATTCTACATTATTATTTTTTTTACATTAACCCCACACAGGAGGCCCTGAGGAAAATAATTTCCCTCAGAGCCTGTCATCTTTGGGGATGCTATGTGGAGGGACTTGTAAGGAAATAAAGGAGAGGAAAAATGTAAGAGGGGTTGTTAGGAATCTTTGAAACAGGGTGTACAGAAGTGACTGACCTATGAATCCATTCCTCCCGCTGCGGTGCAAGACAATGGGTCGAGAGAAACCAGTTGGATCTTCCAAAATCGGCCTCTTCCGATCCGGCCTACCTGCCTGGTGGGCAGACACATCTGCTACCAACATCTGCTAACGCAATACACACCAAAATATCTAGAAATAGGTGCAATTTTAAAACCAGCGAAGGTGTTTTCTTACGTTTTACCTAAAATTCCAGAATGTTTGTTATTTACAAACATAAAACATTAAAGCTTACAGCTAAGGAACTTTTTTCACTGGAAACCTAATACATTTTCCTAACTACACGTGTAGAATTTACAGATGAGGCATTCATAATATTTCTTGCGTTAGCAAACTACAGTATTATTTTCGGTTTACTGACCTTTAACAATGTAGAATTATTGAAAACATTAATTAACTGCCTGGTTAAAAATCCATGACATGTCTAAACGAACTGTATATAAAAATAATATAAATATGAAAATAGTGGTGTATTAGAAGCATTCTTTGATTTCATTCAAAGAATTGAAACTTTGGATCAAATTATCTCAGCCACCATTTTTTTACAATTTTTAAAATCCATAATAAATCTTGTATGAACAATGTAATTCTATGTGGCTCTTCTAATTAACGAGATTCTTATGTAAACAAAATTAATTACATATTCATTATTAGGTATGTATATATTTTTGAAAAACCTTATTATTCTATTCCGAATCAATGCTGCTGAGTTATAATATTGAAATTTGGATAATTTGGTAGCGAGTGTAAAGGTAATTGTGTTGTGTCGACAGGTCAGTGTGTATTTGGGAAGCCCCCTTTCTATGCAGAGCCCCACTACAACAGCATGCTGGGCCAGCACGCGGTTAAAACTAACAGAAATCATTAACAACACACTATTACGTGAGTCGTTACACTAACTATCTTCTTTATATATTTTATAGATCTGGCAGTCCCACTTGCATAGGTAGTGTTGCCGCACAGAGTTTCCACATCTGAAGGGGGCTGCGATGGAAATTATGTTATGATATTATTACGCGATATGCTGTACGCAATATGCTGTACGCGATATGCTGTACGAGATACAATGTACGCGATATGCTGTAAGCGATATGCTGTACGCGATCCCCAGTTGTAAGACAGATCTGATGTCAACACTTGATAGCATCCAAACTAAAAATGTGCAAACACTATGAAAACAACATTTATTGTTTGCACATTCAAGAACATCAGTTCACAGTTGATGTCAGCTTTTTTAAAATTTATTTTATTTTTATTTTAACATTAGCTCCGCACAGGAGGCTCTGTGCTCTTGGAAAATAATTCCCTTCAGCTATAGGACATCTATGGTGGTGCTGTGTGGAAGGTCTTTTTAGGAAAAGGAAGGAGAAGAAGATCTAGGAAGGAAAAAGGTATGAGAGTTAGGTATCTGGGGTTCAGTGTGTTCAGGATTGACGGACGTTTGAATCTACCCCACTCACCGTGGTGCAAGGCGCTGTTTTGAGAGTCCCGTTGGAGAGGTCCAAAGGTCCCTCTCAACCAGTCTCTCCCGATCGGCCTGCCACGCAGTTGGGCAGAAGCATCCACTGCCAAGACCCGAACAAACCTCTCACCCCGTAAATCCAGGCACCCCTGCTAAGTCATTAAAGGTAGTGAACTGCTTGGGGTGACCAATGGCAGAGGTGTTGGTTATCCAATAAATGGTTCCCGGGACGGTGGAACCCATTCCCGCCTCTTGTAGTGAACCACTAGAGAACCATTTGGGGTGATTTTCAATTTGGGAGTGCTACGTTTGGTCACTTGGCAGGGGAGCTCGGGTTCATGGGGTGTGGTTTTTCTAGATCTTGGCGACGGATGTTTTTTCATGCCTACTGCGGGAGAGACTGGTTGAAGGAGACCTTTTGAACTCTCCAGCCAGACTCTCTCAACCCATCGCCTTGCACGGCAGTAGAAGGATTCTTACGTTCGTCACTCCTGAACACCCAGATTCCTACCCACCCCTTATACTTTTTCCTTCCCAGATCTTCCTCTCCTTTCTTTGCCTAAAAAGACCATCCACACAGCATACCCAAAGACGAAATAGATCCTGAGTGATTGTCTGTCGCATATCTGATCCATCGTTGGCTAACCCCATGCGTGATTGAATCATATTTGATACTAAAAAAACATACAATTATATCAAAACTGGATAGGTGACTGACTAATGGGATAGATTGTGTTGAAAAAGACAGCAATTGAAAAGGTTAACTAACTGAAACAATTCCACTGGCTCTGCAAGTTTGACTCTTGTATGGATAAAAAATAGATTCTTGTAGCTTTCTCCGATCAGATCAGATCTGAGTAAACGGTTCTTCCAAACCTTCCCTTTCTCTATTATAATTGTGGGATGCCATAGTCCCACCGGCTTCAGACAGCTTTGTGTGGTATTACATCAAGAAAGGATTAGTTTCCAAGCAGCTCCCTTCAAACTTTACAACTCAATATTTCCACAGAGATGCTTTATGAAGACAATTCGTCGCTTTAGTTCGTATTACTCCAACAGACCAAAACGTAAATCGTGAGAAACAGCGCTTTAAAGTTTTTTTTACGAAAAAGGCATATAAAATTAAATTAGCTAAATTGTAAGTCTACTAAAATGTGTTAAAGTATTACAAATTGTTTTTTTTAAGTACAATATGTTCTAAATGTATAAAATTACGCAGAAAACACGTTTTTAATTTGGATGTTGGCCAAAGTGACGAATTCTTGTTTGCGAAAGTTGGATATTGGACAAAGGACACTGGATGTTAGACAAGAGCGCGTACTCTTGCGTGAAGTTACTTTATCTAACGTGCTTGGTATTACAGGGAGATCGGAAAGCATTTCAATTAATTGAACTTTAATACTTATGGATGTATGTGTCCTATGTTTTCGCGGTGAGACCTAAATATTCGGATGTGATTTTTAAATAGTTTCTTAGAGCATTCGACAATTTTTTAGAAATACCTAATATGTTATTTGTTTGGGAACCAAATTTCAAGAGTAAGTTTTTGTTAAATAATAACATCGTTAAATCATCAATGAAAACGTATGTTTTCAGACAATCATACTTATTAAATAATGTTTCAGGTGGCAATATGCTCATCGATTAATTTATTGCATGTTTGATTGTTGATTGACGAGCAGCACAGTAAATGCAATCGTTCATGAATCAAGTCATCAACCGTTAGTTATAAGAAAGGTCCTACGTTTATTCATCGTTATTATTTGAGTGGCGGGTATGGGTGCCACCGCACCGGGAACCATTTATTGGATAACCAACACCTCTGCCATAGGTCACCCCAAGTGGTTCGCTACGTTTGGTGACTTAGTGAGTTTTGTCCGGATCTTGGCGGTGGATGCGTCTGCCCACTAACTGCATGGCAGGCCGGATCGGGAAAGACTGGTTGAGGAAGCTCTGTAGACCTCTCCAGCAGGACTCTCGGAACATTGCATTACCCGCAGTGGGGAGGGATGGATTCTTACGTCCGTCATTCCTTGACACACTGACCCCCAGATTTTTCTTCCCACAACTTTCTTCTACCTCCTTCCCAAAAATAACATAGGCCCTGAGGAGAATTATTTTCCTCAGGGCCTCTTGTGTGGAGCTATGGTAAGAAAAAAAGGTATCTCTAAGTGATTCGCTACGTTTGGTGACTTAGCAGAGGTTCCCGGGTTCATGGGGTGAGCTTTGTCCAGGTCTTGGCGGCAGATGAGTCTGCTCACCTGCTGCGTGCGGGCCGGATCAAGAGAGACTGCGTGAAGGAGTCCTTTGAACCTTTCCAGCCGGACTCTCACGACCCCATTGCCTTGCACCGCAGTTTGAAGGATGGTTTCTTAAGCCTGTCACTCCTATACACACAAACCCCCAGATTCCTACCCACCCCTTATTCCTTTTTCCATCCCAGGACTTCCTATTCTTCCTTTCTTCAAAAATACCCTCCACACAGCATACCCTAAGATGACTTAGGCCCTGAGGGAAATTATTTTCCTCAGGGCCTCCTGTGTGGAGCTAATGTAAAAAATATGTATATTGTAAAGCGTTTTTGCACTAAAACAATGCTATTCAAATTATCCACATATAATTTTTATCATATATCGGCGTATAAATCCGAGCTTTAGTATGATCCGACCCGAAAGGTTGGATTGATTTACGTGATTTTATTTTTATGTTAATACAACTGCTCCCAACCGCCTGGACCCAGGCAGGCTATGGCATACCCCATTTTGTGAGGCTGGATTTAGTGGGAAGAGGAAGCAGTTATGAAGGTTAGTAATTACCTGGCTATTCAAATCTAGTCACCAACCACGTCTAAAGCCATTCTAAGCAATGCTTCAATTCGAAATGGCGGTCTTACATCAGGGTGATACTGAGAGTATCTTCCACTCTGGAACGTGCCGCAAATACACCATATATATATATATATATATATATATATATATTTATGATATATATTTTTGTATTGATTTGTGTTATTTCACTATTTAAACAAAAAGAAAAAAAACACATATACCTACATATTATACTTTTTTTAATGATTCAGTTGTGAAATATATATATTTTTTTAGATTAGCTCCACACAGGCGGCCCAGAGGATAATAATTACTCTTTGGAGGGTCTTTTTAAGGAAGGTAAGGACTGGAACGTTTGGGAAGAAAAAGGGTATGAGGGGTGGATAAGAATCTGGAATCTGGAGGTCAGTGTGTCCGGGAGTGACGGATATACGAATCCATCCCTCCAATCGCGGTGCAAGGCGAGAGTCGGGAGATTCCGGCTGGAAAGGTCAAAAGGCCTCCCTTAACCAGTCTCTCTCTCGCCACGCAGCAGGTGGGCAGTCGTATCAGACGTCAAGACCTGTACGAACTTCATCCCATGAACTCGGGCACCCTTGCTAAGTCACCAAACGTAGCGAACCACTTGGAGTGACCTATGGCAGAGATGTTGGTTAACCAATAAATGGTTCCCGGGATGGTAGTACCCATACCCGCCCCCCCCCCCCCAAATTATACAAATCTACCAAAATAAAAATTACTTGTGCACGCTGGGTTTGAAACTAACGACATCCGGATCGCTAGTTGAGAGCCTTACCCCTCGACCACAGGAGGCCGTCATGACGTGATAACAGAAGTGTAGTATCCAACATTTTAAAATAAAAAGATAACTCAAAGGATTTTGAAACACAATAGATAAATACAAGTTCTTTAGAAATATTTAAAACAATGTACGACGACTTCTTTTTAAAAATGATCCTATGTTCGAACACATGGGACGCGATTTACGTCTATTACACAATATAGACCTTGTAAAAAAAGAGGTCATAAAATATTCCTAACCACTAACCACATTTAGCTTCATAACAAATGTGTTCCGATATTTGAAGTACCACCTAGTTGGGCCAAATTATTAGAAGGGTTACAAAAGCGGCTGGAATAAAGGGACTGGGAATGGATCTAGGTAAAAAAGTCAAATGAAAGGGGTTCCTAATCATTAAAAATGTGCGAATAGTAATAAAGTTTTTATTGACATTCTGAATTCATTGCTCTGAACCAAATAAAACTCGAATAGGTAAGAAATAAACAAAAAAATAAGAAATATTAGCAACTCAATGTATAAAATAATAGATATGCTTTCATTGTCATTCAGTGTACAATTCTTTCAATTTCTAATTTCAGTAATAAGATATTTATAGGTATACAAATACAACTGATCTTAGGCACTAAATATACCAAAAATGTTTTCATTGTTACACGAAGATTTGGTTGATTAAAATAAGATACTGAATGTACCAAAAACAAAAACTTCTTCATTTCCTTATTCTAATACCTAATAAACATGTTTTAAATATCTCAGGTAGAATTCTGACACAAATGTTTGTTAGATAAACACATAAATATTAGGTACTAAATGCACCTTTATTTTAATACTCCTTTATTTTAATAATTGTGTTTTGTATTACAAGTAGGCATTCTTACACGAAGATCTAAATAATTAGGTACAGGTAGATAAACAAGAAGCTATTAATGTGCCCAAAACAAAAACTCCTTCATTGTACTTATTCTAAAAATTGCCTTGTTTTAAATATCATAAGTAGAATTTTTACATAAAGATTTGGCTGATAAACATACAAACATATTTTAGGAACTAAATGAACCGAAAATTAAAACTATTTGATTTCCTTATTTTAATAATTGGCTTGTTCTAAATATCATAAGTAGAATAATTTCATACAAATTAGGTTGATAAACAAACAGATATTTTAGGAACTAAATATACCGAAAATTAGAACTCCTTCATTACCTTTTTCTAATTGTTGGCTTGTTTTAAGTATCTAAAGTAGAATAATGATTTCACTAAGATTTGGTAGATAGTCACATATATTATATTAGGTACTATAATACATCAGTCCTTATTAGAATAATTTATAGTAAATAAATTATTCTAATAATTGTGTTTTTTAACTATCACAAATGGGTATTTTGCACAAACATTTAAATAATCACGTAACTATAGGACCTATAGGTAGATAAAAATACCGATACTACGCATTAAATGTGCTTAAAACAAAAGCCCATTCAATTTTTTTTCTTCTTATAATTGTTTTAAATATCATAAATAGGTATTTTACACAAAGATTTAAATAATTACCTATAGGTAGTTAAACATACCAATACTAGGTATTAATTGTGCTTAAAACAAAAGCTCATTCAACGTCCTTATTCTTTTAATTGTTTTAAATATCATACGCAGGTATTTTTACACAAAATTTTAATAATTACGGATAGGTAGATAAATAACATAATACAGCTACTACACACTAAATGTACCAAAACAAAAAGTCATTCAATGTCCTTATTACGTAAGCATAATATATTCGTTACAGAGTGGTTATAATAACATTGGGTATTTCGATTATATATTATGTGTACAATTATGTATACCTACATATATTATGTATAGATAATTGTATACATAATACATTACATATAGTGAAATATTACAGGAAAAATTGAAAAAACCTAATTTCATTACAGTGTATACATAATATATTATATAATAATAATATAATATATTGTATAATGTTATTATAACCACCCTGTAACGAACGGCCAGTTGAAACAATTTGCTGAGAAAATAATGAAAAATTAATTACCTGCTATATTTTTCTTGGAAATTTTTATCCTTTTCTACAGTGTACATCATAAGGCACTTTGTGTGGAGAAATCTCCCAGAAAACCACTAAAATAACTTTGTAAATAGCAAAATCACAAGTAAAGATGTTTACTGCCGTGGGGCTAATGACCAAATATTTGAAATGAGAGCGGTCACGTGGTTCTCAGCTGCGACGCTATTGGCTCTTTGGTCTGTAAGAGAGATACGCCCGGAACCGAGAGTTCAAATTTCACACGTAGGCTAAGATACAGCTTGGATGTTGGAGAAATTTGTATGAAATTTAATTAAACGGCCGGTTTGAAAACGGGGGGTCTTTTTGGCCAACGTGTGGATGTTGGAGGAATACGCTCGAAATGTTGTTTCATTTTAGAGGATGTAAGACAAACTGCGTTTTGAAAACCCCTTACATAATTTTTTTAAATTTTTTTTTTTCACTTGCATTGTAAATATAAAGACTTTCTGAGAACTACTGCATACTTAACTCAATTTCGCTAAAAATGGTCTGTTGGAGTAAAACGAACTAAAGCGACGAATTGTTGAATATTATTCTAAAATGTTTTAAAATTTGCTAATGCCTTTTAATTTCAAGCCAATAACATTAACAACAAAAGGTTTTTAGGATAACAAAATTAAAGCCCTTTTCCGCCTTCATAAAATACCACATCTCTGTGACCAATTTTTGCTGCAAAATACATTATTTTGTGTATTAAAAATATATGGTAATTTTTATTTTTGTATTATTTATCTTATTCTATGTATGTTCCTCAGTTTTGTTCTGGTAAGTAATTTTTTGTATTTTTTATTTTTATTTTTAAATTTACCAAAGAGTTGTTTTATTCTGCATGATAATTTAGTTTTTTTTAGTTGGTATGCATGGAGATGTCAAATGTCTTGTAAAATGTACTAAATGTGATGTATTTGTAATTTGTATGTGACAATTTCTGTTAGATATGTTACACTTTGTTTTGAATGTTAGAACATTTAGTTGAATTTTTTTATATTTACTCCACACCGTTATCATCCAGTAGGGTAATTTTGAGGAACCCATGTTGTAGAAGGGAGGAAACACAGAAGCTGACAAGTTTTTCCACAGCCGAGTGTTGAATGCAAGATCAAGTCGTAAAAGCGAACTGTTCTCATGTGACAAATGTCAACCGTTTACATATATGTTGGGCGCGTGTTTCCCGGCTGTGCACAAGTGCCGAATGGTTCAATGACGCCAGTTCCTTGTAACATCTTCCATTAGCTGAAAGCTAATCACAATTATACCAAAAGCTGAAATGGACCCGACAATCGGCGACAGGAACCGTCCAAATGCCAAAATGTGGCATTGTCCAAATCAACAGTTGCGAAATTTTGAAACAATCCAACCCAAAAGATTGATTTCTTTTATATATTCAATAATGCTGTTATTCAATTTGTAAAAACAGTTTATTTATAAACAAGTTCTGCTATGTAATTATTATTGTGTGTGATAGCTGTTTCACCTTCTTTCGGCAGACAGTTTGATAATGCCTTCAGAAGGCGAAACAGATGTCATGCGTAATAATAATTACATAGCAGAACTTGTTTATAATTAAACTGTTTTTATAAATCGAATAATAGTATTATTGAATATATAAAATAAATTAAATTAAAATGGAGTTCTACAAATTAAACTCAATAATGATAAACTAAAAGATTGAAGTTATTTTTTTTATTATTTAGTTAAATTTAATAATTTTGGTTGTACATTCATTATTTTGTTGCTGAACATTTAAATACTTCTGTTTCATCTTTGATTGCGCCTGTGTTTTTAGGTTATGAATCATCGAACCCGGGCGGTGGAGATTTCAGACGCATATTCCTCGATCAACTTGACCAGACGCGCAGAAAAGGGGGGCAGAAGGTGGACAAGTTCGGTGACCAAAATTGACGACTCGCTCCAAAGATCTTTTTTGTCACCACGCAGACGGAGAGGTCCGTAGGTTTCGCAAAACACCACTAGATGTCTCCGCTTAGCAATAATAAATTTTTTTTTTTTTCTGAATTTAATCGGTAAATTAACTACGTAGGTGGGGTCGGATTGTCGATGACGAATTGCAAGAATTATTTAAGTGTAAAATTACAAATAATCAACTATAACAACTAGAACCTATTAAGTTCTGCATTTTCTTTTTTTTTTTATTTACCGTGTTATTTTCCTGTAGAAATATTAGAAATGATCGTGTGAAATAATTAGTTTTTTTTTTACCAAGATGCAATCTATTTTCAGAGCGCTAGATAGTCTAAGGGCCAGTTTTGCAGAAATTTAAATGTAATGTTGTCATCAAATGGTCATTCAGCGCCATTTTATTTTTTTTAGGTTTGAAAGGTCCCGTTAAATGCCTATTCTAGGTGCGTTACAGCTTTCTATCAATTTGTAACAAGTGTAACAACATGATAGTTGCCCTCTTCTGCTAATAACAATTTAAGTTTAGTTATTCAGTTGTCCTCTTCTGCTGCTAATAACAATTTAAGTTCAGTTATTCAGTTGTCCTCTTCTGCTAATCACAATTTAAGTTCCGTTATTCTGTTACCCTCTTCTGCTAATAACAATTTAAGTGTAGTTATTCAGTTGTCCTCTTCTGCTGCTAATAACAATTTAAGTTCAATTATTCAGTTGTCCTCTTCTGCTAATCACAATTTAAGTTCAATTATTCAGTTGTCTGTTGTCCTCTTCTGCTAATAACAATTTAAATTCAGTTATTCAGTTGTCCTCTTCTGCTAATCACAATTTCAGTTCAGTTATTCAGTTGCCCTCTTCTGTTAATCGCAATTTAATTTCAATTATTTAGTTGTCCTCTATAATAAAAATTTAAGTTCAGTTATTCAGTTGCCCTCTTCTGCTAATCACAATTTAAGTTCAAAAGCTGAAACAGACTTAGAATCGGTATTTGATTAGGACTTTTTAACTTTGTCATAAAAACAAACTGAATGGCCAATTGATGACAATGTTAAATTAGAATTTCTGTGAAACAACTCGTCCTAAGTATCGCCCTGGTGAAAGACCACATTCAGAATCGTGCCCAGTTTTTGGTATGGAAGTTTTTGGTTATCTATTTTTAGCTAACAACATTGTTTCCATCATGAACTACAGAGCTTTGAAACATCTATATATTTGTCAAATATAAGAAAAAAAATATCCACGTGATTTCAATAAAATATTTGTATAAAAATGTCAGCTGTCTTAGAATAACAGTTTTGTTGATTTCTTGTATTTTTTTTTTATTACTGTTAAATTTTGTATGTTTTTCATTGGTAATTTAGACCGCCACTTGCAGATAGAAGCCTTGTTTACGCAGCCTTTTACGACTATCAAGTCTTCTGCCTTCCTCCTTATTTCCTCTTAGGATAGTTGATAGATTAAACAATGCATATATATTTTTATCATGAGTGTTTTTTTTACAATTTGATTAGCCTACTTCTTATCGTAGTAGAGTTGAGCCGATCTTAATTATGAGTTGACGAACCAGGCTCAAGTGAAAAATTCTTCATTTTATTTTATTTAATTATTCATTTTTCTATTGTGGCTAAATCTATGTAAAAAAACTTTTTTCCTTGCTTGGTGTGAAAATTTGCACATCTGCTGTGAAAATTTCACATTGGCCAATGTTCCAAAATATAAGATTGAAGAAAACTGTTTTATTGCCGTGTTTCTCAATTTATTATTAATTTACTTCAAACATTAATTATAATGTTACATTAATTAATCAGTGCTATTGCCTGCAATTTCAAACAAATACTTGTCACTTTATTAAATGATTATTTTTAAAACTAAGAATTGTAAAAGTAAAAGTGATCAGATTTTTTTTAATGAAAAAATAATCTCAAAATTTCATCCACCATATTTGTAAAAAAAAAGTCATTGTAATTGAGTTTGGTGGAGATAGCTGTTTTTGCTTATTTATTCATATTTATATGTATTTGTCCTTATTTCAATAATTTCATATGTATTTTTTATCTAATCGTTGGGTAACATATTCCGAATTTTTCACCGTGCCTCACATTTCTTCGCCATACAGTCAAAACTGAATAAGTTAAAAAAAAAATCGAATTTTACATAAAGTGATTTAAACTCTCAAGCCTCGTGCATGCTCTGTCAGATGGTCAGATTATTTCCGCTTAGCAATAAAATCAAAATAAATGGAACTTTTTTTTTAAAGTTGATGAAATGCACTTTCAAATTTATTAAAATAAACGTATAATTTTTGATATAATAAAATTTTTAATGTAAACACAAAAAGTTTAAAAATTGGCTCACCTTACGTTTTTCTAACTAAAATTACTGATAACAAAAAAAAAGAAAAACGAAGTTTTAATATAAACGCTACTGTCACCTTACTTTTAAGTTGTTTCATAAGAAAATAATTAATAAAAAATTCACAAAGTTTCATAAATTTTTCTCTTGCCTTTGGTTTCACAAAGGTGCATATTTTAATTTTTCTGTGGTTAACTTTTAGATTCGAATATAAATCATAGTGTTTCTCTTTCATTCCCTTTTTAAAACAGTTTAAATCGTATTTCTCACCACGACAGTAATTTTTCATTTCTTATTATGATGAATTTTGAGATAATTGTTTCAAATCGACTGTCCCAAAGAACAATGTCACATCTGCTAAAAATTAAAAATCATTTTGTTGTATTAATTTAATTTCTTTTTGTTGATTTAAAAGTATGAATTTTGGATGAAATGGAATGAAATTTTTTTTTTTTCTTATACGCTATATTCTTGATCTCAAAAATGGCAAAAAATGCAGAAACGAAGCTTTAAACAGCTCTACTGTAAAACTACAAAATTGCACATCCAACATTGTTTTTCAGAACCGCCGAAATAATTTAATATTGTTATAATTCGAAAAAGTGATACACAAATTTATAAATATCAAGATCCTATTTTTAATCCAAATAATTCGAAAAAGTGATACACAAATTTATAAATATCAAGATCCTATTTTTAATCCAATTCTATCAGTGGTTGTGCAGATTGAATTTTGTCTCTTGTATCAATAACACATTTGAATAATTCAATTAAATAAATTTTCGGTCCAATGGACACTTCAGCGACATCTATGGCCCAGTTGTCGTCCTTAAGCAGTTTATAAGCACAATACAAATTAGTGTCTCCACTAGCCCACAGAGGTTGCCGTAATACCATTTTTGCAATATAAACTAGTTTTTATTTTATAATTGAGGTCAAAGAAAAAACTAAAACATATTATGATGCCTAACCAGGGTCACTTTTAGCAGATGTGACTGTTTAAAATCATTTTGGACAAAAACTCAGCAAAAAATCGATTTTTTTAAATTTGCTTATTTAATTTTGGTTATGTATATTATGGAGGTGCCCTTTCATGCAAAAGACCAACATTTTTTATTGTTTTGCAGAATTCACTTACATTATGAATTTATAGATTTAATTACTAATTAGTATAAAATATTGTTATACAAAAACCAATACTTTAAGCTAAAACTATTTTCATTAATTATTATTATGTTTTCATCATTTACCAACATTCGGTGGCTTCAATCAACAGCCTGCTCTTTGCATAGAATTTAAAAAAATGCATACGTTTTTTTCAAAATGTAAATAAATGAATGTTAACAAACAGTTTAAAAGAAGTTTTTTTTTTTGAAAAATGTAAAATGAAGGAAGGTTGTTAGAACCTAGTCACTGAAGACTGAAAGTTGTTATTTGACTCCGAAGTGAAGTTATCTGCAGTGATAAGTGATAACACATTTAAAAGTGCTCATTTTCTATGATTTCATGGTGTAAAAATATGTACATCATTTTTTTTTTGCAAATTATTTTTTCATTTTTGTAAAAATTAAACATTTTTAACTTGTGCCATTGTATTACGAGATGCATTTGAAATGGTGATAAACACAGATAATTTTTCAAATGTAAATTTATTTAGAATTTTTTATTTGGATTTAGGGTGTTTTTGAAGTCATCGTTTCAATGCGTTTCATAGAATTTTTGATATTATAAATTTTGGTACATCAAGTAATTTTAGTATATTTGCTTTTACTAATTTTATTTAACCACTCGAGTGATGGAGATTTTCAGTTGTTTGGTTTTCGATTCATCTGTGCGAATTAATGAATATACCTCCAAACATTAATACAAATACAGCAAACGTATGAACTGCTTACTGCAGTTTAAAGCCATTTAGAATCCACCTAGATTTCACCGTTTATCCTATATTTTAGGTTTTATAAAATAAAAAATTAAATTATGAAATTTATAATTAATTTTAATTTATAAAAATCACCTACCTTTATTTGGGTATCACTCGAGTGGTTATA
Source organism: Limnephilus lunatus (assembly GCA_917563855.2). Classification (NCBI taxonomy): domain Eukaryota; kingdom Metazoa; phylum Arthropoda; class Insecta; order Trichoptera; family Limnephilidae; genus Limnephilus; species Limnephilus lunatus. Next base: position 18,420,236 of record OU830596.1, on the reverse strand, counting down.
AAAAAAACTTTCATCTGTAGTAGGTATTTAATCAAAATAATGTATATTATCAAAAGTAAATTAATTTTTATAATCATTACCATATATTCATAGTAAATTTGCATGTTTTTTAAAATTAATATCAAACTAATTTCGAGATATCAGTTTTTTTTCTTATTTTTTGTCGCCTAAAAATAGTATTTTAAGGAAATTATTGATTCAAATAAAAATTGTTATCAAGCTATGATGCAACTGATTGTAAAGAACTGTTTTACATAATTTGCGCAAAAAAAATTCTGTCGCCTAAAAACAATATTTTTAGAAAATTATTGATTCGAATACAAATTGTTGACAAGTTATAATGCAACTGATTGTAGAGAATTGTTTTGCATAATTTGGGTTATAATTTTTCTGTCGCCTAAAAATAATAATTGAATTAAATTACTAATTTAAATAAAAATGAGTGTGTTCTTAAAAATGTAATTAAGTTTTAATGCAACTGATTGTAAAGAAACGTTTTACATAATTTGGGTTTTAATTTTTCTGTCGCCTAAAAATAATATTTGAATGAAATGATTGATTTAAATAAAAATTTGGCATATTCTCAAAAATTGTTATCAGGCTGTAATGCAACTGATTGTAAAGAAACGTTTTACATAATTTGGGTTTGAATTTTTCTGTCGCCTAAAAATGAGATTTGAAGAAAATTAGTTTAAATATTGCAGTTTATTTTGAAGCAGACGCAATCATGGATCTCTGAATGGGTAGACTGAGATGAGGGAAGAGTAGAGAAATGTGTTTGAAAATTGACTGTTTGAAATTCAACTATGCTCATTCAAGTTAGCCAAAATGTTCAAAAGCTTATTTTTTTCATATTCCGGCTAAGGCCATAGACATCCAAATTGATAGACCAGCCCATCAGGAAAAGAAGAACAAACCAAGATGCGGGGAGGCAGCGTGACTTCTGTGATTTGTTAATAAATAAATCTAACAGTATACAGACAACTCGCATTGTAATATCACTATGCAGTCCTCAAAAATAAAATCTGCTTACAAAATTACTAAATCCCAAATCGAGTAAACAAAATTTTAGGCTTGTTTCTAAAATTAAATATTTGGTTAGTTAGGCACTTTTACAAATGTGTTATAATTTACCCACCTCACTCATTTTTAGCGTCGCTATGATAGGCAGTTCGGCTAAAAATTAACATTCAGATACCACGCAGAAAAGTCGCTCAATGGACTGCGCCGCAAACCGATACCTTACTTTTCTGTGCAGGGCCTGGTAATTTCAATGCGCACTCTTCGACAGCCAATTCACTCAAAGCATTCTTGAACCCTCCTGTTGCCAAAAATATTGTCACACTGTGTCTTTAGCTGTTCGAAATGATAGCTAGATTTCATGTTGGGGCATTATGTCTTATCAATTTGGATCTATAGCTAAGTACAATAATTTTATTGATTGTGCTCCTGTAACTATAAAAAATGTAAAAAAAAAACATACTTATATTGATCAAAAACTATTTCTTCAATGTTTCACTTTTTTTTTCTTTTTGACAGTAGTCAAGTCCCTTTAACAGAAAAGTTCAGCAGTGTTGTCACTGGATATTTGGTCATGTCTACTATCTCCTGGTTCCAGAACATGGTTCTTAACTCCTCAGAAATCTGAGCCTTCTTCCCGTTAACCACTTAGATACGTAAGTGAATATACACGATAATATAACAATAGCAGTCAAGTACAATAAGCGTGTTTTCACGTCAACGCGTGTGTTTCCACAGAAATCGTTATAACTCCGTTATTGTTCTAGTGACATCCCTAAAACAAAAAGTAGAAAGTCCATAATAAATCAAGCTGCACATCTCTATTCAAGTTATCCATAGAAATACATAAAAATACCTATTCTGTCAGATACATGGTAGATACAGATTTTACCTGCCAAATCGCCTACTTGTTAGACATTGTTATTTTTTTATTAAATATTCTTGTATGAAATGATAAAAAATTATTGTATGAAGTGAAGCGGAAATAACACAAAGTTTTTGTAAATCTGACATTTTGTTTAAGATGAAAAACTTGCATATACGCGATAGATCGGAGCGGTAAGATAATTTATTTTATGCAATCATGAATAATTGTTTGAGCCTAGTTGAATTTGAAGCAGTCAAAATAAAATTACGGGAGTTTTACAGAGTAATTTCTGGAAATTGTGAATATAACTATCATTTAAAGTTTTTAAAATTTACTTCACACTTTTCTAGGGGAATTATGTTGTTCAAAATATTGCTGTGTTCTCTGTTTGTACAAACATGATATTGTATAACCTCCCTTTGTCTATGGTATTTTAATTTTGATTTAGGTGACAAAATATTTTATTTATATTTTGGCACTTAATCCTGTATTATGTTACAGTTATTTCTAAACAAATATAAAACCAATCCTATCTAATTGTATTAGCGTACCCATTAACGATAACTGTAAACTTATTTTATAATGTGATTTTTCAGTGTGTAATACTGTGAATGTGACAAGAAATAACTTGTTCAGGAGAGAGTAAAAACCAAGACACATAATAATTATTCTATAAACATGATATTATCCTTGAGAGTGGTGTTAAATATTGTCCCCAAACGGAACATTAATAGGTCACCCCAAGAGGTTACAGGGGTGAGGTTTAACTTGAGGGGTGCCCGAGTTCATGGGGTGAGGTTTGTCTAGGTTTCAGCGGCGGATGCGTCTGCCCACCTACTGCATGGTTGCCGGATCAGAGAGACTGATGAAGGAAGGCCTTTTGACCTCTCCAGACCGATTCTGTTGACCCGTCACTATGTAGTGCAGTTGGAAGGATGAATTCATCTGTCACTCCTGGACACACCGACCTTCTGATTCATACGCACCCCTCATAACTTTTTCCTTCCCAGACTACACTGGAATCGTATATCACTATATCACTTTTGAAAAAATTGTCGCATTCGCGGTATTCCATACCAAACGACGATAATATATCATGTTAACAACTTTTCTGTATTGGACTGTGCTAACTGCTCTACTTGTGTTTTTTACATTACAAATTAAATAAATTATACTGTTGAAAACGCATCAATGTAATTATGTATTAGATTTGGCGTGGAATAATAACTCTTGTGAACTTTAGGCTGAGTTGTGTTAGAATGGTTCAATTCACAATAGTCAATACGAAGGCCATAAAGTATCATTTGGCATCAATGGACAATTTTTTGTCCAACATTTTGACAACATTTTGTTTCATAAAGTCACTCACAGATGGCACTGAGGTTAAACATATTCAAAAAGTATTTGGGGTCATTACTTTTTATACACGGTGTTCGGAAACTGGCAGTACGAGCGAGAAACTGGTTAATCTATATCACATTTTTCGTCAATTTCAATTTTGATTTTAGCTTTCTTTTTCTATCATTTTCGTTGGCTCTTTAATGTCTTTTTAAATGCGTTGAAGCATAGGCTAGCTTTACACTCGTAAGTAAAATTTACGGCTTACGTAAGATTTTGATAAGTTACTCACAGGAGCGTTTAAATATGCGTCCAACTTACGGTAATTAATACTCACGGATGTTTTAATTTATGTGAGTTCTTACGGGGGCCACTACACACGTAATTTTATTAACTGTACATTGTCTTCCTGTCAATAACGATTTACTGCAGTCAAATTTACGTGATTTTGTCAATAAAGACGAAAATAAAGCATTGGAATCAGTTGGAATAGAAGTTGATTTTATTCTCCACGCGTTTTTGTTACGTTAACGGCGTAAATTAATTGAGTTCTTTAATTTTATTTGAATGACAGCAACCAACTTCGAATTCAAATACGTAATCTTATAAACAGATGCATTGAGATTGGAAAGGATTGGACCGATAATTAAATAGAAGGATGCTCATTTTCAGAAAACTTTTTTCCACCTGAAAAATAAATGATATCGCTTCGGTTTTTGGAATCAGAAAAGTTTCTTTCCGTTTACATTTGTTTTTGTGGAAAGTGCTTATTTGAGCTTTATTCAGTGTTATTTTCATATTTTTTTCGGGAGATAATAAGGTTGATGATTATCCACTTAACCTAATCAGATTTTAATTAAAATAATAAAAACACTACTTTTTATAGGAAAAAATCCTACTAAAACAACTGTCATTACAAATGTCAGTCTCTGCACATTTTGGTACTATTTCTTACCGTGAGCGTCTCAACTTACCAAACTGATTTGATGAGCTGTGAGAAGGCTGGAAGTTCGCGCGCGGGCATGATTAGACCTCTCAAAAAACTTACTTAACATCTACTTCTATAACTTGCCATAAATTATGGTAAGTGAATTTGGTATCATTTACATTGGTAATTTGGCCATAAGTCACTTACGGGAAAAACTTACGTTTGTAAAGGCAGCCGTAGACTGGGCTCCAAAATTTTTTTTGTTTAACCCTTTAGTTGCTTAGTTTTCTAAAGTTTTTTTTTTCTTTCTTTATTCATCATAATTCTTTTTATTCTGTTTTTACAGGTGATTCGACTACCACGCTAGGCACATGCCCGTATTATGGTAGTCGAAACCGTTTGTACCAAGAGTTTCCTGTCACCATGTATAACTAAGATCCCATTAACAATTGTGCTATTTTTTACTTGATTGTAAGTGGTTCATTTTCATAAAGCCGGAGAAAAAATTGTGTGGTAACTTTAATCTATTTTTTTTTACTTTGAAATTTAGTAGAATATCAATATAATTAATTATATGATGTAATTTACCCTTATCCTAAGTTAATTTTAGTTTATAATTTACTACATATTACTCAACTTTATGATATACTTTTAACTTTAAATAGGCAATAAATATACTTGGACTTAATCATTAAAAATCATATTAATTAGAGAAAACGTATTTACCATTAAACTTTTTATTTTTCAGATTTTTGAATTTAAGATTATTATTTATATTATACTATTTAAACTTAATGATTGTGCAATGATATTTTTTCAATGCTTTTAAGAAAATAATACTGCTTGGCTTCATCACTTTTGCAATCATAGTTTATTGTGTATTTAAAAAAATATGTTTTTTAATCTCACCCAAACTTTGAACACATTATTTGTATTGGATCAAATCAAAAATGGTACAGTAATTCCTCACAAATCATTCTGTAGTCAAAATACTAGCTCGGTAATCATAAATGATGTTGGTTTTCATAAAAGATATCGGTAATCATAAATAATATCGGTTATCATAAATGAAAACTGATTTTGCCAATAAACATGGTGGCTGAGTTATGAAAAATGTTACTCTGTGATCAAAATAGATAACACCTCAATCAAATCTGGTAAAATAGTAATTGCAATGGTATGTTATGTTAATCTATGATATCTCTGTAATCAAACATGATATGTCCGTAGTGAGATATGGTAATTCAGTAATCAAAAACGGTTTCTGTAATCGTAGGAAGTCTTAGCAATAATCATTTAATTTGTATGCAAATTAATAAATATTTTAATATAGGAAAATACATACAGTGATAGATGAAGTTAACCCTATGTGTAAGAGATTTATTGTAACAAAACTTATATTTTTTGCCTCAAATGTAACAACTTACATCATAATGTAAATAAATAAATCATTTTTTTTAATCAATATATTTGTTTTCAATCAAATTTACAATACACAATACGGTTGCCCAACTTAACAGCTTCTGATGTTTATGACATGATATAAGAATATGTACATACAAATATCTAGTTCTGGGAAGAGGCTAACAGTCTGCAATGGAGTCCTGATACCAACCCTGATGAATGACAGTGTGGCATGGAACTGGCAGAATGTTGTATGTGCTGTAATATCATGTATAGCCATAGTTCTGGTACATTGTTTTTTAATTGACTTTTGCCGCGTGAGTTCAATAAAACTTCTATAAAAGTAATGTTTTTTAATAACATAAATGGCTTGTGCGTCGTAAATAAATACCTACAAATTTGAGAAATCAACGTTTAAATTGTGCAAAAATGAATCCAAAATGTCAGACTTTTGCGCTCATTCCTGGGAATAATTATAATTTTTAATTGTATGAACAAAATAAAAGTGAAATTACAGTTTTGTTGAAAATTCCTTAACCCTGGACCCATCGCGTGGGGTCTTTAAAAGCCCAGGTTTTACAGATATGCTAATTATGTACATTTTAAATATTCCCACTGATTCCTTACTTTAGGTAGCTTCCTAAAAGAGACTATACTTGACGCTAGCGCCGTGAACATCCGGTCTGCGCATGTGAGATACAGACTTGTTTTTCGGCGTGAGGCTCAAAAAAATCAACTAAATAGGTACCATAAAAAATCAAGTTTATATGTTTTTTCATTGTATTTTGTTGATTTTTTTGTTGTAATAATAATAAGTCTGTATCAATATCTCAAATATTTTTAAGTTTGATAGAAATTGGTAAGATTTTTTTAAAAATTAAAAATTTTAAAAAAATTTCTACCATTAAAAAAGTATGATTCAAAATTATTCAAAAATATTCCTTGTTGATTTTTAAGCTTTTGCATTGAAAATAATCAAATTTTTTGTATTTCTTTTTATTTCAATGCAGTCATTATCACCCGACTATAATCAGTTAAAATAACACATAAAATGTATGCCATAACAACAATTTAATCATATTTATTTTTGGGGTCCTAAGCGACACCTCGCGTTTAAAAAAAGGTGCGACGGGCGGAGGGTTAAATAAAAGGACTTTTTTTTAATTTTGAAACTTTTTGCTTAAAAATGTTTTGGGTAAGCTTTTTTTTCAACTTTCTCGTGTTAAAAGCTTGAAATATTGCAATTTTTAAATACTAAAGTCTATTTCAAATACAAATATCGATGTAACAGGTAATCCTACTAATATTATAAAGGCGAAAGTTTGTACAGATGTTTGTTACTCTTTTACTCAAAAAATACTGAATGGATTATAAAAATTCTTTCACTAATAGAAAGCTACATTATTTGCGAGAAAAATAGGCTATATATATTGGCAAGCTCTGGCATTATGAATAAGCCGTGGCGTAATGAAATTATTTATTATACGTTTATTGTCGGTAAGTAATTGTTTGACGTGGGCTGTAATTTTGTTATTTGTTTAGGTTACTATGGAGATTTTTTTGATACCATAAATATTTTAAATCTGCCTCCAAGACTAGACAAACCTCACCCCATGATCTCGGGCACCCCTGCTAAATCACCAAACTTAGAGAACCTCTTGGGGTGACCTATGGCAGAGGTTTTGGTTATTCAGTAAAGGTTCCTGGCGCGGCGGTACCCATTTCCGCCTCCTAAATTGAAATTGAACGTTGTTATGCAGAAAGCAGCCATTCATATAAAACTCAAACGGAGATACGAGCACTTTTGTCTAAAGATTTAATAATCGAATCTACATAACACCTAGGATGTTTTTTACTTAAAAAAATTATAAATAATATATAGATATAAAATTCTTATAACTTTCAAGTGGATTTAAGGGTAGGTTTTTAGAGATATTGGTGTTTTATAAGGTCTGGCTGCTTTCTGTAGAATACATTATTGAGATTGTAAGCTCAGCAATCAACCGTCCGACCTTACTTTGCGAAATACGCATTCCGTAGAAAACAGCCAGACCTACCAAATACACTAAATATATATAATTATGCTTTATTATTTAACAAATCGGTAGTTATATAGGTATTACTATTATATATGTTAGTATGTTGGGCTTTAAAGGAACCCTATTGATCTGGATTAACAGTTATCTTATTAAAAGAAAGCTCTGTGTTAAAATAAATTCTGTAGAATCTTACATCTTTGAAGCCACAAGTGGGGTTCCCCAAGGATCTCACCTAGGACCAATTCTTTTTTTATTATTTATAAATGACATTGTTAGTGTATTTAAAGACGTACAAGTCCTTCTCTTCGCTGATGATTTGAAAATGTATAAAATGATATGTAGTATAGAGGATTGTCATATTTTACATTATTGTTATTCGTTTTCGTAAAATCCAAAGTCATGTTACCTATGAATACTCTTTAAATAATTTAAAATTGACACCAGTCACTCAGATCAGGGACTTAGGTGTTATATTTGATGAAAAGTTAACATTTACTCTGCACGTAAATGAAATAACAAATAGAGCTATAAAAATGCTCGGGTTCATATGCAGAACAGCAAGTGGTTTCAAGTCACTGGAATGTTTGAAAACATTGTACACTTCTTTAGTAAGAAGCCAGGTAGAGTACAATTCGCCAATTTGGTCCCCAATGTATAAAATCTATTCCAACAGTATAGAAAGGGTACAGCACAAATTTCTAAGATTTTTTAACTTTAAGCTGAATATTCCAATTCAAAATATTTATTTATTTTATTTATTTATTTATTTATTTCAAGACTTGTTTTTACATTAAAAAATGATAACATTTGCAAGGTTAAACAACATTTTTTTTTTTATTCTACTACTCCATAAGTTGAGCTCTGGGAGCTCGTGTTTATGGGAGGAGTATTTATTCACACGCAAAAAATAAAATAATAATAATGTTCTAATTAAATGTTTAAAAAGAACTTATGAGATAAATACAAATATTAATTGACATAGGTTCGTAATTTAGGAAAAAAAATTGTTATACAAGGTTTTTAAAAAAATATTAAATATTACAATTAAAGTAAGGGTAAATTAAATTAAATTAAATTAAGGGTACAATATATCATTATCCAATTTCAGTGACTTAATTTGTTTTTTGAATTGTTCATATTTCAATGTTTCAGTTACACTAATTTTGTTTTTAGATAATAATATATTGTACCATCTTACACCTAGATACAGATAGTGGTGCTGAGCCGTGGTAGTTCTAAGCATAGGGATGGCTATTAAGCCATTCGTTTTAAATCTATTGCTTATGCTATCAGGGGGGTGAATTTTTTTAATAAAATACTCTTTATAAATTTGATATAGGGCGTTTCTCTTATACAATTCTGTGATGGATGGTACATTAAATTCTCGAAATATCTCTAGAGTAGGGAAGTCGTATGGTTTCCTAAGGATGATTTTTATAATTTGAATTATGATTATAGGTTGTAAGGAAGCTTTAAAGGCCCCTCCCCACCCAATAATGCCGTACTGTAATAAGGACTGAATTAATGCAAAATATACAATTTTTATGGTTTTCTTGTTTAAAATATTTCGTATGTTATAGAATACATAGATAAGTTTTCTTATTCTTTCCACAGTGAGATTGATATGATCTTTCCATTTAACATTTTTATCTATTAAGATTCCAAGATATTTTATACTAGATTTATGATTTAGCTTAGCGCAGTCCGTATTACATGTACCGTCATTTGTACAATTTTTAGAATGAATTGTTATGTTAATTAAATTATTTGGCACATCTTCTTGTAGAGAGAATGGAATATAATATGTTTTTTCTGTGTTGAGTGATAATAGATTGTTATCGAACCAGTTTTTTATAACCTTCATGTCTTGATTGGCTGCATTGGTAATATCATTCCACGTCTTTTTTTCGATAATTATTACAGTGTCGTCAGCAAAAGATATAAGTTTTCCATTTAGTGATAATTTAAACATTTGGTTTACGTATATTATAAATAAAATTGGTCCAATAACAGTCCCTTGGGGAATCCCAAATTCTAATGTTTCATCTATACTTAGTGAGTTATTTAATTTTACTTTCTGACTTCTTTGAGTTAGATAGCTTTGAAGCCAATACCTAACCTTACCAATAATACCGATATCGTTTAATTTATTAATTAGTTTTTTATGGGAGATACTATCAAAAGCCTTGCGTAAATCAATAAAAATGCCAAGGCATTTGTTTTTTTTATCTAATGCATTATATATAGTTGAGGTTAGTTCAGCAATGGCATCATGAGTGCCTGTTTTCTCTCTAAATCCAAATTGGCTAGGACTAAGTATTTTATTTTTATCAATGTAGTACATGAGTTGCTTTTTTACGATCTTTTCAAAAATTTTTGCAATGTTTGAGACTAGAGATATAGGTCGATAATTTGATATTTCCTCAGGGCTGCCTGATTTAAAAATGGGTGTTACGATTGATTTTTTATAAATGGAAGGGAATATTCCACTATTCAAACTAATATTTATAATGTGTGTAATTGGAATGCTTAAAAAATTATTGTATTTTTTCAATATTTCTACTGTGACTCCATCAAATCCTGGTGCAGATCCACCTTTTAATTCATTTATTATATTTTTTATGTCATTTGTTGTTACTGGTTGGAAAACTGACAGATTATTTTGTTTAAGGCAATCCTTCTCGATATCATCTATTTTATAATTTTCATCGATCCGTTTAGCTAAATTTTGACCGACGTTAGCGAAATATTTGTTGAAGGTATTAGCACATTTTGTCAGTTCCCTTACGGCATCAACAGAGTTTTTTCCGATATAAATTTTTTTAATTAGATTTTTTTTGTTTTTTCGACTATTTATTTCATTTATCGTTTTCCAAATGTGTTTTACATTTTGTTTAGCCAGGTCAATTTCATTTTTGTAATAGTTTTCTTTAGTTGTTTTTATTAAAGAGGTTAATTTGTTCCTATATTTTTTGTAATATGTAAATATTTTTTTATCTAAAGGAAATTTCTTTGTCAGGTGATATAACTCTTCTTTTTTTCTAATAGATACGACTAAGCCATGTGAAATCCATGGTTTTATTTTTTTGAATTTTGCTTTAATATGAATAGTTTTAATATCAGTCGATGCGGTAATATAATTGCAGAGAATATTATCAAAAATATTTGCGCTTGTTTCAGAACATGTAGATTCTAATACGGGTCGCCACGTTTCCGTACTTATTTTTATACTTAATTTATTAAGGTTTAATGACTTTTTTGTAAAAACATTACTTTCTGAAATTTTGTGTTTATTATTAAGTTGTTGTATATAGATACAAGTGTGATGGTCAGTAATATTATTTTTTAATATTATCGTAAGTAATTTGTCGGTATGTTTAGTGTTGCACCATATATGATCAATACATGAAGGACGTTGACCCGTAATTTCTCTAGTATAATTTTTTATACATAATTTAAAATTCATTTCTGACATAAGATTGATAAATTCAGTTTTTATTTTGTTATTATTTTCGTTAGAAACATCTAAATTAAAATCACCAATTATTGTTATGTTCTGATTATTTTTTTTTTGATAAAATAATGCTTCTTAATTCATCCATGAATATATACTCATTAGATCCGTGCGTTCGGTAAATTGCAATAATATTTAAACATACTTTATTTACAGTTACATTAATATCTAAGCAATTAACTCGCTGCATAGGTACTTCTTTCACTGTGATGTTTGAATAGCAGGATTTAACAAATACAACAATACCACTATTTCGGTTAATAGCAAGCTGTGTCATAAAGTAACTATAACTAGGTATACAAAATTTATTGTAATCGCTGGTGAATGCTTCAGTTAACACAATAACGTCCGGTTTATGATTTAGTAAATTAATTGAAAGTAAGAATTCATTAAAATTTCGTTTCATCGATCTAATATTTAAATGTAATATTGAGAATGAATTCGGTATTTTATCTACAATGTTATTACAATCATTTAAAGTGTCACAAATATGTTCCGCAATATTAAGAGAATCATCTAATTGTTTAGTGTAAAAATTATTCATATTTAAGGGGATAAAAAAATAAGTATGCAAAATGCAAACTTACTCGTATTCGATTCGCATTTGTGCATTTTTTAACATTTTCTTGCGGAATTCACATAGGTAACTGTTACCTGGATGTTCATTTTGGTAACCCTTTCTGTTAGTGCAATTGTGGCATTTGGCAGGCTCTTGTTTTTTGGGGCAGTCTTGTATTTTGTGCTCTCGTGCACAGTGGAGGCATCTGGGGCTCTTCATGTTTTCAAGGCATCTTAGTGATGTATGTCCATATCCAAGACAATGATAGCATTGCATGAGTGGAAAGCAGTCTTCTACGTGTGCTTTTGAGTATCCAATGTTGATCCTTTCTTTCGATATTATTATTTTTCTTAGTTTTGCTGTAGTTTGGATAATGAAATTTGATAATTTTTCCGATTTTTTGTTCTTGAGCTTTTTCTTGACAATAATGGGTTCATTTTCAGTTTCTGAGGTCATGGCGTTTTTTATATCTTCATTTTGATTTATCAAATCTATAAGTAGTTCTTCTTCCTTGTAGCAAGCATCAACTCCCTTAATAATAATGCAAGGTTTTTTTTTCTTTATTTCATTAGCGTGTATTTCAATATCTGGGTTTTTGTTGATTTCATTTATTATTTTTTCGGTATCAGTTTGTTTCTCACATGTTAGTATTATTTTGTTTTGATAAGTTTTTTTTAGTCCAGAAATTCCTATTCCTAATTTGGATACTTTTATTTTGTCTTTTAATATTTTTTCGATTTCATCTGCAGGCTTGTCTTTTTTTGAGGAGATTAGTAGCGCAAAATTTGCTTTGGGTATTGGGTGCGATTTCTCCCTTACCACCATTGCGTAACTTTTTTCTTCATATTTTTTTTCTTCACTTGAAGCTTTTTTTATCAATGTTTCCAATTTGTCTATGTAATCCTCTTGATTTAGAATTACTTTATTTTGTAGACTAATTATTGTGTTTTGTAGTGATGTTATTTCAAGCTTCCATGAGTCTTCGATATTGATTTATATTGATTCAATTTCGGTTTTAGCTTCTTTGGCAGCTTTTGTACTGCCAATTTTATTAAGTTCCGTAAGTATTTTTTCAATTTTTATTTTGAGTTCCATTTTGGAACATGGTCCCGAAGGTGTTAAATTTATGTTTGTAAGCAGTTTGTTTTTGCAGTGTCAGTCACGTTAAACGACCGTTCGTCGCGAGACATGCGACAATACTAAGTCGCGAGACATGCGACAATATTAACTATGTCCTTTTGATGAAACAACTCAACATAATTACGCTGTCAGATAGGCGGATCATCTTTGACCTTGTACTATTAAATAAAATTATTAATAATTGTATTAACAACCCTGAAATTCTCTCCAAAATAAAATTTTACATACCGACCAGAAATACGAGACAAAGTGCTACCTTTTTCTGTGACAATTTCAAAACAAATCATGAGGCTCATACACCTAGTAATAGAATGCATCATCTGGGCAATAAATTTGGGAATACTGTAGACATATTTAAAGATTCCGTATTAGTCACAAAATGAAGTCTTTATAATTATTTTAGTAAAATGTATGATTTCACGACTCCGTAATGAATACACTTTATATTTCTATTTTCTTTTAGTTTTTATATTTCTTTTTACAAATTTCGCTTTCCATACCTATAAATTTAATTTGTCTTATATTTATCATAAATCAATATATATTGAATATTATGTATTTGCTAACACTACTGTATTACTTATATCTATCTTGTAAAAGCTCACTAGGGCGTAAATAAATAAATAAATAAATATCCAGTTAGTAATTTTATATTCCGAGGAATTTTTAATATCTCCAAGGAAATGTAAATTTTTTTAATATGTAATGCTTTGTGATTCATAATATACATAGATATTAGTATTTATTTTATATTCATTATGTTATTTATGTCGTAGGTATCTAATTTGTTGACATTTTTATGATTGGTGGCTGTCACCAAACACATACAGTGCATATGTACTGATTTCGCCAAGGCGTTTGCGAATGATTGAGTTTAAGAAAGTCAAAATAAGAAATCTTGTACTGTAAATGGATAAATAATGTGTTTTTCGGTAAAAAAAAGTAGTCCGAAAGCAAACATATTCACAGGTTTCATCGCTGATTTCATCACTGGACCCATTGCAAATTTAATAACTGATTTCATTACGGATTACGTTGCTCATTCCACGGATCGTTTCATATTAAAAAAACAAACACATTCACAGGTTTCATAGCTGATTTCATCACTGGATTCATAGCACTTTTAATGACTGATTTCATCTTTGGTTTAATTACTGATTACATTCATTGCTCATTTCATGACTCGTTTTATTATTGAGTTCATCCCTGGTTTCATCACTAATTTATTCACTGATTTCATCAAAGATTTCATTAAAGATCTGATTTCGTCACAGGTTTCATCAGTGAATTCATCCCTGGTTTAATAACAGATTTGATCAGACGCTGGTTTCATAACTGCTGTCATCAAGCTCATAACTGATTTCATCAAAACGTTAGCTCAAATCAAAAATATTATACCATTAAACCGAATCCTGACATGTTTTCAAATTCACCAGTTTCCTACTTGTACAATGAGTTTCCATACACTGTGCATAAAAACATAATAAAATAATGCATGGATGAAATCATCCTTCTCCAATTAATTAATTTAACGATCAGAAATAATTGCGATACTTTGGGAAAAACTGCATTTTTTCTCTTTAAAATAGGTACATAATCGTTTATCTTTGCCTTTTACATAATTTTCTTAGGGTATGATTTCAGATTTTCACGGCTAAAAGTATTATTGTTATTAATTTTTGAGTTATTATGCCGTGTTGCGCTTTCCCCTTCTTTAGCCAGCGTTACAATGTCCATAATGTCTGCCCTAGTGATGGGCACTGTAACACTATCCGAAATGTTGGCTAAAAAGGAGGAAGCGCAGCACGACATAATAACCTAAAAAATAATCACAATTATTTCTTATATGTATTAAACTTAATTTTTAATGTACCTACCTATATAAGGAATTAAAATAACCATTATTACATCATTGAAGAAGAACATAACACTAATTATCTAAATTAATAAAATTCATGTCTGATAACGTCTAAAAGGGATCGAAATGATAATCTAGTCTCCTTCAACGGAAGCAATCATCCAAAGAGTAAAGTTAGCCTCTCAGAAACTGGGTGTACTGTGCAGGGCCCGCAGATACTTTAATAGTACACAACTGCTAACCCTGTACAAATCGCAAGTGCGCCCCACGGTTGAATTTGGCAGCCACCTCTGGTCTGGAGCTCCAAAATACATTTAAAGTACCTTGACTCTGTTCAGAAAGCACAAAGCACACAAGCAAAGCTGTGTTTGATAAGAGGTGGCGGTAGCCTAATTAGTAGGACGCTCTTCCCGGTAAGACGAGAGGTTCTTGGTTTGAGTCCCAGTTGCGACCGTTATCGTTTTATTTTTCTGTGTCTTGTTCTCTTTCATATTTTCGTTTAGATTATTATTAGTGTTATCTTTTACTTTAACGATATATTACATTGATGGGAATAACCTTCAAAAGTTATAAAGGGAGAGTTCTAATTAAAAATAAAAATTATAACTTTTGCAATAACATAATTTTCTAATCAATTAATTTTACAATCGGAAATAATTGTGATAAGTAGTATAAGTAATCTGAAACAAACTGCATTTTTTCTCTATAAATATGACAAAATTTACAAAGAAAGCTTGTCATTCCGTAAACCTGGTATATTCTGTATTTTTGGACTATTCATAAATATATTCAAAATGAAATCAAGGTACTCGTGGACGACTTTAGTTTGCCTTGTATTTGTTTTAATGTCATTCAAGAGTAACTTGATTACTTTAGCATGTAAACCAGGACCACCAGCTCTACTACACGGGTTGGTTCGGGATGCAGCAAGACTACTTCTGCCAGGGTTGTTTCCGGATGAAGCCGGTGCAAACGGTGCAGACCCGGCCCCCAAAGAAACGTTGCCTGGCGCAGGTAAAATTTCGCCCTTCACGACACATAAATTTTCACTAATTCATTTTTACATAATATGTTGTTTTATTTTTTTTTTTAAGTTTATAACATCAAAAATCCGCAAGGGCAATATGGTGATATCTAACCAATTTTCTTTTAGACGTCTAAAACGGTAGCTTATTGCTTTTCCTAGTGGACCCATGCGTCCATTAGTCAAAGCATTTACAAAATTTTGTTACGTTTTGCTAACTGGATGATAATACAATTTGGGAGGCGGGTATGGTTACTGCCGCCCAGGAACCATTTATTGGATAACCGACACCTCTGCCATAGGTCACCTCAAGTGGTTAGCTATGTTTGGTGCCCGGGTTCATGGGGTGTGGTTTGTCAAGGTCTTAACGGCCGAAGTTGTGTCTGCCCACCAGAAGAGAATACACTTCATCCAATGGAAGTGTTTAAAGACTCTAGATCTACACCATAGATATTGAAATATAAGGAGATGTGCTATGATGAGATGGAACTATGGTCTAATGGAGCTAGTTTGAATACGGAATTTAGTTGTTTTTTCGAAGGTGTGCAATAGTATTGGTTAAAAATGTCGGCGACACCAGGACGCAGTCTCACCCAGTAAAAACTGCCGATATTTGCCATTCTCCTTATATTTCAATATCTTTGATCTTTACAAATAACAGCCTGTAGGGAGGAAGCGAGAAACATTGTTAAAAAGATAACTACATACTTAATACCATGTTTTTCTATTTTAACATTTATAGGAAAGGGGAAAGAGCCCACAGCAGCATATCAGAGTATTTGTCCAGATGGGAATCCACCCGACTCTACTGGGATATGTGCCAATCCCAATAGTCTGGGTGTCAAAGTGGCTAAGGCACCCAACAGTGGGATCAAAGAAGTCACTGTTTTGGAAGCAATACGGGATTCTTTAGGTGTCCCCATCTTCGGAAAATGATCCCAGGATCAGTTAGAACCCAAAATGATTTTTTTTAACTGTGGCCTTGCAAACAAAATTTCTCCCATAAAAAAAATACTTCAGAATTATTTAATTTCATTTTAAAATTACATCGTAAAATTTATTATTAACCTGTTATTAAAATGGAACTCTGCAAATTAAAGCTGAACACAATAAATAAATTACTTATAGCAGATTCAATGTCCAGACATCGTTTATGAAAACATAATTAAATTATGCATGGACGAAATCATTATTTTCTAATTAATTAAATTAACAATTGGGAATAATTGTGATATTTCGCTGAAAAAAACTGCATTTTTTCTTTTACGACACGAGTCACGAACAAAGCTTGTCATTCTGTAAGCCTGGTATGTTTTGTATTTTTGGACTATGTGTTCATAAATATATCCAAATTGAATTCAACATTCTCTTGGATGACTTTAGTTTGCCTTGTATTTGTTTCAATGTTATTCCAAAGTAACATGATTCCTATAAAATATTGTATTCCTATAGAATCTATCAGTTTACACCATCACTTGAAACCACCTTTTACAAGGCTTTAATAAAAGAGTTAAAAAAAAAAAAAAATTAATTTCTGTAAAAATAAAATTAGTTTGTTTTGTTGTTCTAGTTATTTAAAAAAATAAAAGGATGTAAATGTTTAGCAACACT
This sequence comes from Limnephilus lunatus, assembly GCA_917563855.2. Taxonomy (NCBI): domain Eukaryota; kingdom Metazoa; phylum Arthropoda; class Insecta; order Trichoptera; family Limnephilidae; genus Limnephilus; species Limnephilus lunatus. The sequence continues at coordinate 18,402,933 of OU830596.1, read as the reverse complement.
TTATTTTTAATGGTACAATTTTTTTTTACATTAACTCCACACAGCATCTTCATCTTTGAAGATGCTGTGTGGAGGGTCTTTTTGAGGAAAGGAAGGAGTGAACATGGGTCTTGAAGAAAACCATGTTGTAGGAGGGAGGAAACACAGAGCCCAGCAAATCGTTCCACAGCCGAGCTGTTGAACTCAAGAACGAGTCGTAGAAACGACCCGTTCTCATGTGACTAATGTCAACCGTGTACAAATGTTGGGCGCGTGTTTGGCGTGTTTCCCGACTATGCACCGGTGCCGAGGGGATCAATGACGCTAGTTCCTCAGAGCATCTTCCATTAATATACTGGTAGAACAAGGACGCCTGTGCTCTAAAGATTGCAATCCGTCTGTTAAGATGGGAGAATCTATCAAACGGACCGCCCGTTTCTGCACAGAGTCAAGGGTTTTTTTTGGGTATTTTGGAGCTCCAGACCAGAGGTGGCGGCCAAATTCAACCGTGGGGCGCCCTTGCGATTTGTACAGTGTTAGCAGCTGTGTACCTATGTATTAAAGCATTTGCGGGCCCTGTACAGTACGCCCAGTTTCTGAGAGGCTAACTTAACTCTGGTTTCGATGGAGCCCCCATACCTGAGCTGGTCACTTAGAGTTACACTAAGCATATCAATGGAGGTCCTGTTCGGAAGATTGCTTTTGTTGAAGGAGAAATAAAAAGAATAAAAAAAAAAAAAAGTATTGTATTTTTATTAAATTGTAATAGCGCTACAGAAATCATCCAAAAATTATTATTATTACATGAAATAATTTATTTTCTAATTTTCTAATGAAGATTTTTTTAAATTTTGTTATATATTAAAATCCTAAGTAAAATTGCTGATGTTTGATTGCTCCATACATTTTATTATAATAACCACACTGTGCCTTAGGATGTACTTACTGTTGGTGTGATCTATCTCCACTCCACTGAGAGTATGGAAATAATACAAGTATGGACATGCTACAAACCAATAATATATATTTTTTGCTGCTTTGTTTTAAAATTATTATCTTTTATTTTTTTGATTATGCTTTGATTCAAACATATATCCACTTGAGCGACAGGGCAATTTAAAACTTTTTCCTCCGATTGCTTCTGATTTTTTAAAAATATTTTCCGCCCACATTAAAAAAAATCATTCAGATCATCAGACATACAAACTGATTATCGCAGAAAAATAAAAGCGGTACATATTTTCACCTTATTCGCTCCAGTGGATATGCTGTTCTTTTACCCATAGGTAGCTTAACCCTTGTATTTTTGTTATTATTTATAACAATTAGTTTGAAATAAAGAAAACAAAATTTTTTTTTTTTAAACTTCATACCACGTTTTCTCAATACGAGTTTTTGTGGACATGGTACAAACCAATCCTCAGCAAGTGATGTAAACCAGCAGCACCACTTTTGCCCGGGTTGTTTCCTTTTTACCTTTATGTCAATGTTCCAATTCCTCGGGTCCGGAGTCAATGTGGAAAAGGCCAAAGGGGTCGACCCCCTCCCCCCTCCTGGTGATATGTGGTGAGGTTTTAGGCTACCCCCCCCAAATCACGTGTATTTTTTTTAGTACAAAGTATAGGACGTTCACCTTTAGAAATCGTGCGTTCAATGAAAAATAAATACACGTGATATCTCATTTTACCCCCCCCCCCCCCCTAGTGATGTTTCGTGATTTTTCGCCGAAATTAGCGAAAACAGATCGCATCGATGATCTTTCGGCGCAAGTGGAGAATTTAAGCTCATTTATCCCAAGCTTTATGTCGTAAAAAACGTACGAGGATAGAGATTTAGAATCTGAGTTTGACTTTGAAGATCGAGAGATGCACGGGGACAGGAGTGCGTCAAATAAATTCACTAGCTATTGATCTCGTTAATCCTAGCCAGAAGAAGCGAGAATTAAACCTGTCGATGGTGGAAACGACCTGTAAGGAGCCAACAATTCCTACAGCTGACGTAAGCCGTGTGAAAAAGTTCGAAGGTTTACAGCATTTCGGTTCACCGGAGTGGAACGAAGTGAGGTATGGGGATGTGGTAAAGAGATACCTTGCCAATCCCATGTTTAACCAGTTGGAGGTGAATGGAGAATTTCTCCATTTAAATAAATCAGAAAAATATGCAGGTTCTTTAGGGCACTGAGGGGCTCTTTCTGTGGGGCACTGAGCGATGCCCCCTTGCAGCAGAATGAGTGCCTCCGAAAATCTCTGCAGGAACTTGTGAACTGGAGTGTAGAGGAAGGAAATGAGTTAACAGCAGGCTCCCTGTTTAAGAAAGTTGAATCACTGTTTGCTCCAGATACAGAGTATCAGGCAGTAACTAGGTCAACGGCCTTCGTGTCTAGATCATATATTTACAAATATCCCTTGCATTAAAAATATAACCTCAGCTGTCATACATACGACTATCACTGATCATTATTCATGTATATTTAATTATAAATGCAGTAATCCATCTTCTCCATTACCTAACCAAATTAATGCCTCAAAAAAAATACTTAATATGGATACGTTACTACATAAATTTGAATCAGAAAACTGGAATAAATTACTACAATGTAATGATGTCAATATTTGCTGCAATTTGTTTGAAGAAAAAATATCTACATACATAAACGATTCGACAAAAAATATTAATATTTCCAAATCCAAACAATCTAAGTACAAGCCTATAAAACCGTGGATTACCCATGGTCTTATAATATCTGTACGACATAAACAAGCCCTTTACAAGTTAACTACCCAACAACCAAATAATAAAAATTTACTAAACAGTTTTAAGGCATATAAAAACAAACTTTCATATATCATAAAACACAGAAAAGAAAGTTATTATAAACAAAAGATTGATCAGGCGGAAAATGATAGTAAAAGAGTGTGGACGGTTATAAATGAAATAATTGATAAGAAAAAATGCAGGAATAATGAAATCAATGCTATTACTCACGATAACTCGAAAATATGCTGTAAAGAAAACCCGTCAAAAGCTGCAAATATATTTAACACATTCTTTGCAAACGTAGGAAAAAATCTTGCAAATCACATAAATACCAACCCAATTTCAGATTGCAATATTGATACAGAAAATAAAATAGCAACATTTCAAGTCACAACAGAGGATGAAATAGTATCTATTGTAGGGAACGATATTCTACAAAGGAAAAATAGTTTTTACGCTGGCAACTCAGCCGACGTCACTTAGCGCCGAGCTAAGTTCGTTAAATTTACCGAAGATTCATTCGTCTTCCGACCGTCCAGTCCGCCGCTCACTTGTAGAGATATCGTCTCCCTCATACTTCCTTCTGATATAAATTTGTCGTGTGTAAATTAAAATAAATATTAGCTTCAGTGCAAACTAGTTATTTTATTTGAAATATCTCAGTAGACTTTTGGGTACATTTATGGAGTCAGATAAATTGGTAAACATGGGCGGATTGCCCGAACGCATGGTAAGTTACAGTCTACCTACCAAGGGTACACCTCACCAACGGCCATCCTTCACAAATAGGATCGCCAAACTGGTGACAAACAGTTTACCCCCGCCAAACTATCATAAACGATATGAAAGGAGGTTCTGCACCGGGATTTGATGGAGTTAGGGTTAATATTTTTAAAAATATTAAAAATCAAATTTCTAAACCATTAATGCATATAGTAAATTTAAGTTTCCAAAGCGGTGTGTTCCCATCTATTTACAAGCAAACTATCATTACTCCAATATTTAAATCTGGTAATCCAGAAGAAGTAAGCAACTACCGACCAATATCAGTAATCTCAAATATAGCAAAAATTTTTGAAAAGATAGTAAAAAAAATAATGAACCAGTTTATAAAATGTAATAAAATAATTGATGAAAATCAGTTTGGATTTATGGAAGGTAGAAGCACACAGGATGCAATTGCAAAATTAACTAGCCTTGTTCTCAATTCATTAGATAAATCATTCAAATGTATTGGAATTTTCATAGATCTCAAAAAAGCGTTTGACAGCATATCACATGACAAACTCGTAACTAAATTAAGAAACATTGGATTAAACGGTACAGCTCTAGAATGGATAAAAAGCTACCTTTTCAAACGCCCCCAAGTCGTAAAAATCAACAATGTACTTAGCCAACAAGATACAAGTAATTTTGGTATACCTCAAGGTACAGTCCTGGGGCCGTTACTGTTTATCATATATGTAAATGATATATTCACACAAAAAATAAACGGAAAAATAATATCTTATGCTGATGACACTGTCATAATAATTGAAGGTGCTGATTGGAATACTGTGAACAACCTAGCGAATATTGACATCAATACACTGAAAAACTGGTTCGATAAAAATTCGATAAAGTTCGATAAAAAAAAATCTCCTCTCTTTAAATACCGAAAAAACAAACTTTATCCCATTCTCTATCAATAAATTTAAATCTAAACCAGAAATAAAAATTCTAATACATCAGAGTAAATGTAGTGGAACTAATTGCACTCCAGAATGTTCTACACTGAATTCAACTTCCAAAATTAAATATCTTGGTGTATATATAGATCAACATTTTAAATGGAAAACACATATTTGTGAACTTGTCAAAAGAATTAGGAAATGCATATATATATTTATAAGACTCAGAAATATTCTTAGACTGGAAAACCTAAAAAGAGTGTACTATGCAATTGTTCAATCTATATTACAATACGGTATTATAGGATGGGGAGGAACATATGATGTTATTTTAAATCCTCTCAAAATAGTTCAAAGATTAATTATTAAGATTATATTGAAAAAACCATCTACATTTTCTACCGAAAAAATCTTTTCAATATTCAAAGTAACTACAATAGACAATTTATATAAAAAATATTCAATTCTACAAACTTTCAAAGAAATACAGCTAAAAAAATTACATTTCAATATCTCAGCAAGATATCAAAACAATATTAAAATCCCAAAATTTAATACTAAGCACATCCAAAATTCCTATCTGTATCATGGTATAAATTATTTCAACAAACTCCCATTAGAAGTAAAAATTATTGAAAATAAAAGTAAATTCCAAACTAAATTAAAAAATTACCTGAAACAACTGTAAGAGTTACATTACTATTTCAGTTCATTTAAATCTGTTAATCGACACATCTCAAGTTTCTCTTACTATATCTATTGTTAATAGTTGCAATATTATTATTCACCTACTCAAATGATAACATTGATAACATAATTGAGTATGAATTCACTCACCAAACACAAGAGCCTTGTCTCTTTATGGTGAGGAAAGGCTTTTATTACATTAATATTACAAATCTGTTTAACATGTAAAAAAAATGTATAATTATTGTAAAAACAAACAAATATTAAATAAATAAAAAAAAATAAAATAAAAAAAAAACTAAAGATGTTTTGCAGATGGTCTGCGGAAGGAGAGCAAACGCGATCCAGCAGGGATGCAATCCTCAATGAAGTGAAGAGCCTTTACGTACGGGAAGCTGTTAAAAATATTTCTCCTGCTACGGGTCATATTTTTGACCCAATCAAGTTAGAGTCCCAGATTCAGCGAATGGGAGGACTAGATAAATGCCTCCCACATTCGAGCTTTGACCCTCAGCCATCAACCAGCACGCAGCTGCCCGAGTATAAAGGCCAGTGAGGAAGCCTTTTCGCGAGAGCAGGCCCTTTCGGGAAGGCAGAACATTTCGGGACAGCAAAGCCTTCCGTGGTGGGCGAACCAACCAACAGGAGTCCAGAGGTGCTGACAAGAGAGAACCAATCAAGCCAAGAAGGAATTTCGGCAACAAGGATAGACTATGACTATCCGAAGAGGGCATGTCAAGGGGGGCAGTTAGGACAGTTTCTAAGTATTTGGGAAGACTTAGGAGCACCACCAATGCTGTTGCAATTCCATTGAACACGATATCAAGCATGATCCCAACATGTTTTGGGACTACGTCAAATCGCTAAGGAAAGATGGTGGCATTCAAGACACCATGACGCATCGTGATCGGGAAGTTCGGGGAATAGATGTAGCTAACGCTTTTGCAACACACTTCCAATCCGTGTATAGTAATGAGTCTCCATTATTAAATACTAATATTGCTGCCAAGTTGAATATAAAAGGTGCCCAAAATATCGATATTGATCAAATTGATGAATCAGATATAGAAATTTCAATTAGGAAAATGAAAAATACTCATTCACTTGGTCCAGATTTCCTTCCTGTATTCTTCTTTAAAGGTTGTGCTGAGTTTTTAAAAAAGCCACTAAGTTTCATGTTTAACCTTTCCTTAGAAACCGGTGTATTTCCTGATTCCTGGAAAATTTCGACGATTTGTCCGATTTATAAAAGCGGTACAAAGGATTCTGTAGAAAATTTTAGGCCGGTAGCAATACTATCTGCACCGGCTAAATTGTTTGAATCGATTATTCATAAATACACACTGCCACAAGTGGAGCCGTACTTAGTTTCGGAACAGCTCGGATTTACAAAAGGTCGATCTACAGAAACCAACTTATTAGTGTTTACTGATTATGTATCAAAATCTTTAGATAAAGGCTATCAGGTAGATTGTTCTTATAACGACTTTTCAAAGGCCTTCGATAGAGTTAATCACGACGTCTTACTCAATAAACTGGCTGAAATTGGATTCTCCATGCGACTTCTCATCTTTTTTGCTAGCTATTTTGCAAATAGGAATCAGTTTGTATCTCATGGACTATTCCAGTCTATTCTATTTTTTGTACGATCAGGAGTACCCCAAGGTTCTAATTTAGGCCCACTCCTTTTTTCCATATTTATTAATGATATCTCAGAAGTAATTCTGCACTCCAGGTTTCTTCTTTTTGCTGATGACCTGAAACTATTCTTAGAAATACTAACCCCAGAAGACTGCAATCGACTCCAGTCAGATATTGATAGAATTATTGACTGGAGTAAAAGAAATCGGATTGAGTTCAATATATCTAAATGTTTAATTTTGTCATTCACTAGGGCGTGTCATACCTGGTATTACCGGTATACGATGGACGCCCGAAGTCTAAAACGTGTCTCCACCATGAAGGACCTTGGAATCATGTTTGATAGTAGGCTGACATTTCATATTCATATTCAGATGACTTGTAGCACTTCATTGAGAATGCTGGGTTTTGTTCTGCGTACTGCAAGAAATTTTAGAGATACCCGGGTTCTCAAAATCCTATTCAATTCCTTAGTAAGGAGTAGACTTGAAAGTGGGTCGGTGATTTGGAGTCCACACCAAGTAAAATATTCCCTCATGTTGGAGAGAGTTCAGAAAAAATTTCTGAGATTTTTGTACATGAGGGAGTATGGCTATTACCCGTGGCTCTATCCTACCGAGTTTCTTTTGGGTATGCTCGGAATGAACCATCTACGGGTCAGAAGGGATGTACACATTGCTACGCATTTCTTCAGATTGATTCGTGGATGGTTTGAAAATACAGCTATCTTGGAGAGCATTCACTTATATGTTCCCGATGGTTATCTTCGCCACCGACAGCATAGACTGTTCTATCTTCCGGCTTGCAGGACTAACTTGCCAATGGTCATGCCGATCGGGAGAGCAATCTTGCTGTTGAACAGAATTAATTCGGATATCGACATATTTAGCGTTAGTGAAGCTGCTTTTAAAAGGCAAGCTCTATTAATGCTTGTATAGTTTTTGCCTACCATTTGTTTTATATTTATATTTATGTTTAATGTAATACTCTTACAACTGTATTTTAAAAACACATTAAAATGTTTAATTTCGTAATTTTTTTAAAAGAATAAATAAATTGAATTGAAATTGAATTGCGAGGGTACAAGCTACTCTTCCGGCAGAAACCTCCTCACGGTAAGTTCCACTTATAAAACTCAAATTACAGAAGAAATGACGCGACAAATAGACAAAATAAAAATGGAGAAGATATTGGAATCAGCTTTCAATATCTCCTTCCTTTCTATCTCGGATGTTTCTCGTACCGAAGCAAGATGGGTCATTTAGACCGGTTTTCAACCTTCGTCGCTTGAACAATTTCTTGACTATATGTAAGTAAATTCAGACTTATTAATGTTAATAAGGTTGCATAATTTATTCAACCAGGGGACTGGATGGTTAAAGTAGATCTCCCTCAGGTCTACTTTTATTTGCTAATTCACAAGAAACATCGCCGTTTCTTGAGACTCATTTTGAATGGAGAACTACTTCAAATGACATGTTTGCCTTTTGGACTAGCATCTGCTCCAAAAGTTTTTGCTTCTCTTACCAATTGGATAGCGCAAAAATTAAGAGACAAAGGTCTCAGAATAATTGTCTACTTAGATGATTTTTTCATAGTACATCAGAATGAAAATATTTTGAAAATACATACATTTGAAACAATCTCAATGTTACAAAATCTGGGATGGATAATACAATTCAGTAAATCCACTCTATGTCGAGTTCAGAAAATTGAATATCTGGGAATTATGTGGAATTCAAGTGATGACTTAAAAGGTCTCCCGCAAGATAAAAGAGTGAAAATAATATGGTTACTGAAACAATATATTAATCTAGGATGATGGTTACTTGAGCAGGCCCAGAGCCTCTTGGGGACCCTCAATTTTGCTAGTTTCGCCATTCACAGGCAGGCAGGCTTAACCTTCGCATGTTACAGTGTGCCAGTCGCAAGCTACCTGCTTTCAAACCCAGACGACTTCATCCCATACCTCGAGCAGCGATAGAGGAACTGAGGTGGTGGAGCAGGTCCCTGCAGACGTGGTGGCCAATGCATCAAGCAGCAATTGGCCACACCCTCACGACCGATGCCTCGGACTGGGGATGGGGCGAGCAGTTAGACGACCTCAGGTTGAATGGATCTTGGTCCCAAACACAACAACCACTCCACAGCAATGTCAAGGAAATGCTCGCCGTGCTGGCAGCACTTACTCCTCACGGGCCAGAGCTGTCAGACTCGGGTCTTCTTATCCATTCAAACAACAAATCGATGGTCGCATACCTTCGCAACGAAGGTGGCACACGATCCAAGACATTGCTTGAAGCGACTCGTCAAGTCCTTCAAATGGCAGACACGTATCACATTTCACTGTCTGCCCACTACTTACCGGGAAGGTTCAACGAAGTTGAAGATCAACTCTCCAGAAAACGCTAACCGGCTGTCTGTGTGAGAATAATGGATTAACCCAATTACCCCTGCTATCCCCTAATGCTACTATGTATAGCTTTGCAATCCCTACCTCTATCCTCGCCCCTTTTTCCCTGCCGTGTTCCCTTCTCCTCCCGTATCTCCTTCCCCCCTCCTACGTCTCCCCGCCCCACAATCCCCCTACTTCGTTCTTTTCCTCCCTCCTTTCCTTCCTACCGCTAAACTATATGAAATACACTCCTTTTTCAAACAACTCGCTCCCCACCTATTGTAAATTTTTGTCCAAATTTCATAATGCCAGAGTTCACCAGTATATACATATAGAAACCTTCACGGGCCTGCGTACAACAACTCAACAAAGTTTCATCACAATCGGATGAATGGTATAGGTATTATTTCATAACACCAGAGCTTATCACTATATATATATAGAAACCTTCGTGGGCATGCACACAATTACCAAAGTTTCATCGCAATCGGATGAATGGTTAAGCACATACGGGGACAAACAAAGAAACATTCATTTTATTACATAAGTTTTGTTCTCTTTAATGTCGAGTGGAAGTGCATTGTATAGCTTTGTTTCGTTGGCCAAAAGCTGTTTTTGCGAAAGGGATAAGTAAAAGATTATGCCTTTCTGTTCTAGTATCTCAAGCAGTTTGGACTTAGTCAAAAGCAGTTCTGTATTTGAAGAGATACGCTAGTATGTTTTTGGCATAAAGTTGCCTAATGTCAAAAACACAGATTCTCCTAAAGATTTCATCCGAACTGCTTGTGATTGGTAGTTTTAGTTAGTTTCTGAGCTTTAAAAATCGGGTCAATAGCGACAGCGTTTGCTCCTCCCTAGGCTATAATACCGTACTCGAATAAAGATTGACATAGTGCATTAATTGTTTTGAGTTGATTCAAGCTAAGAAAGTGGCATTCCATTAAAATATAATTCTTCAAATTAAAGCTTTACACAATATTTCTATTTTTGAAACTGATAATTCGTGGTGGAAGTCCATTATAATAGATTATAATAAAACAAATAAAAAACTTTATTCCACTTGAGCCATCTTCAGACTGGTACAAATAATTCATAGCCTACGGTTTATTTTTATTTTATTTTTTATTTATTTTATTACATTAGTTACATTTATACAGCAAAATTACATAATAATAATATTTCAAATAACTGTAGATTTTAAAATGTGTACAAGTGTTATTATGTCTTGTACGTTATTAGTTCCTAGCTAGGCAGATTGCCTGTTCCAAGGAACCAAATGCTGATGAAAAATGCCAAAAATGTATTCTGTAAAAAGTAAAAAAAAAAAAACAAAATATTGTTTTTTTTTTTTGTAGATTAAATATACATATACTAAGTTTAAATATACTTTACTAAGTTTTTACTGATTGTGCCATTAATAGTTAACCATGTATAATTTAAAGTTTTAAGTGACATTATTTAATAATTTTTCAGACTCAATCCTACCTAAGTCAATCAACCATTTAGTTATTAGTGTACCGATGCATGCCATTTTACATGTTTTAATATTTAATTCTGGGGGGATTTTATTATTCAATTTCGGTCCTAGATATTATGTATATGTCTTTTGAAACTTTGCCGTATTGCTCCCTGGGACCACGAGATCCTTTCTGGTGTGACTTCTTGTTATATATTTATGGTCAATTTGCTTAAGATTTTCTACATTTTTATGTACGTGGATAATAACCTTTTTTATATAGTTTTGACGAACATCAAGTACATAAAAATTTTTGTAGAGCTGATCGCTAGAAAACCTATAGGGTTTATGCATAATGACTCTAATTATGGATTTCTGGGCCTTCACTAATGGATCAAAAATTGTTCTAACTGAAGCTCCCCAACCAATACAAACATACGTTAAGATGGGTTTGCATAATCCGAAATATATTTTTCTTAAGTCTTGTTGTTTGATTATGTTTCGTAATACAAAGAATATGTGAATCAATTTTCTTACCCTTATTGAAAGGTTGTCGATGTGAAATTTCCACTTAAGATGATTGTCTATAATAACTCTCCAAAGCTTCACAGTTGCAGCTTGAATCAATATTGTCGAAATTACAGTTAGTCTTATGTGTTTTTATTGTGTATGATGTACTAGGTTGTCCCATTATAGTTGAGCTGAATCTTATGTATTTAGTTTTAGCTATATTTAATGTAAGTAAATTTTAGTCAAGCCATTGTTTTATCACATTGATTCCAATTTCAGCATGTTTATGTGTTTGAGTCCAGTCGTCTCTTTCAAATATAGCTACCGTATCGTCAGCGAATGTAATAATTTTTCCGCCTACTTTTAGGTTGCATAACTCATTTATGTAGATTATAAATAGAAGAGGTCCCAATGTGCTTCCTTGCGGTACCCCAAAGTTAGTGTCTAGTGAATTACTTACTATTTTCCCATTTTGAGTTGCTGGCTTCTACCTGTTAAGTAACTCTTTAACCATTCGTAGGGCATACCTACAATGCCAATATTTTTTAATCTTTTGAGGAGTAATTTATGTGAAATCGTATCAAAAGCCTTGGCCAAGTCTAAGAACAGTGCGATGTTTTTCTTTCCGCGATCTAAATTTCTATAAATATGTTCTGTAAGTTGCGCTATAGCATCGTCCGTTCCCCTCCCCGGCCGAAAGCCAAACTGATTTTTGCTTAAAAGTTTTCGGCTCTCTACATAATTACTTAATCTATTTTTAAATATTTTTTCTATAATTTTTGAGATAGGACTTAACAGGGATATTGGCCTATTTATTTATTGTTTTATTTATTGTTTCTTCACAATTGAAATATATTTTTTAGCAAATAATTATCAACCCCACTAGGGCTCGCCTGTATCGGGGTTAATAATTTCACAATTTAATAAAGTAACGCACAAAAATATCAGTCATTATCAAACAGTTAAGTAAATGCAAATTAATAAAATTTAAAATAACAATGATAAATTGAGAAAAACTGTAGAAAAAAAAATTAACAACAAAGTGTTGAGAGATCAAACAAAATCTTAATATTCATTGTCTCAATAGTTTATATCATTTTCAATAATAAATAAGATAACAAATAGAATATACCTTTTCGGTTTACAAAAAAATAAAATTAAAAAGATAAGATAATTTAAAACCAATGTTAAATGGAGAAAAACTGTAGTGTAGTGTAGTAAAAAAGTGTCGAGAAATCTAACAGAATGTTATTATTCATTGTGTCTTAGTTATTACCGTTTTCAATGATAGATAAGATAACAAAAAAATAATGTACCTTTACGGTTTCGAAAAAAAAAATAACATAATGAAAAGCAAGTGATTCGATGTTAAAAGAAAATCTTTCTTAGAAGGCAACAAGGGAATCTAATATTTAAATAACATAATATTAAAATAAGAACCAAATAATTTTGAATTAAATACGAAATTTAAAAAAAAAATGATCACAACATTTAGTACAGTTTTCTTCGAAATACGTTGGTATTTTATTGATGCAATTTGTTATATAGGTGGCACTTTGGATATGCAACCTGTGTGATATTTTGGTTTGACAATGTTGTGGGATAGGATAATCCTTATATATTTATTTATTTATTGTTTCTTTACATTTTTTTAGTTTAGGTGATATTTTTTACACTTAAAATTTTAACCACTTGATAAAGTTGCCAATTTGATAAAGTACACAAAATAATATGGGTATTGAAATAACAATATTGTTACATTAATATTTCTTACAGAATGGGTCGCCTAGGAATTAATACATTTTAATGTAAACATTATACAATGTGTTGGAATTAGCTTTGAAATAATATGTTAGGTATGCTATTAATTTAAAAGGACTAAGTGTATAACTGTTTAAAAAAAATCTTGCTTAATTTTAAATGCTTAAAAGTTTTTCCGCTGCCTTATAATTGCCCACTTGGTTTTTAGGTCCACTTTTGTAGATTGGTACTACTAAAGACTTTTTAAGATGGTCGGGGAAAACCCCTGAAGAAAAGCTTTTATTGAAAATGTTCGATAAAGGTGATGCAATATTGTGTTTAATGATTTTAAGTATATGAGTGTTAAGACCGTCAGGACCTTTCGAATGTGTATTATTGAGATTGTCAATAATTTTTAAAACCTCTTCATTTGTCGTAGGTGAAAATTGAAATGAAAAAGAATTATGTTTTGTTTCTATTGCCGATGCCAGAGAATCTTCAGTTTCCTTGGTGACACTTAGGATGTTTTCCGCAAGATTAGATCCCACCGCCGTAAAGTATTGGTTAGTGTGGGAAGCAATTATGCCAGAATCAGTGATGGCTGTGTTTCCAATCAGGAGTTCATTAATATTAGGGTCGATTGTGTGTTTAGTATTGGTAATTTGCTTAACGATGTTCCACATGTTTTTACTAGATGGATCTCGGTCGAGTTGATGCTTATAGTACCGTTCTTTTGCATTACGCATAACATCTTTATAAATGTTACGATACCTACGGTAATTCTGTTGTTTAAGAGTGTTTTGTAGATCTTTGGTCGCCACTTTGTGTAAATGATTTATTTTGTGTATAGCTTTTACAATACCACTGCTAATCCAAGGAGTAAGTTGTATTTTTTTATGTGCAATGAGTTTATCTTTTGAATTTGTGTTATATGCATGTTGATTTTGTTAATAAATAAGTTGAGTGCATTGGTAACATCAGTCACTCCACATACATCTTGCCATGTTTCCTCATTTAGATCTTTTATTAATCCCTCATAGCATATGGATGATGTGAACTGTTTAGTTTTTACTTGTTTTTTAAGAGATGTATTTGAAATGCTTATTGCTGTTGTATAGTGATCAGTTATTGTATTGTGTATAGCAATAATATTTCTGGTATTTATGTGATCTAAACATGACATGCTATTATTTTGAACCCTGTTAGGAACTTTAATATTTATTGCGAAGTTGTTTTCTGCCATGGCACACACGTAATCGTGACATTGTCTGTGTATATTTCCAAATGTGTTAATATTTATATCCCCCATCACTATTTGTTGTTTGAAATCACTACATTTTTTGAGTTCAGATATGAGATTATCAAGAAATGGATGTATGTCATGAAATGATGGTGATCTGTAAATGGCTAAAATACATAGATATCCATTAATTACTAATTTCAGACAATTTGATTGACAGATACAAATTTATTGAACTTGACAGTGAATGTCATCGCGAATGTAGGTTACGACTCCACTATTTTGATTTAATTTTTGTGTTGTGTGATATTCATGATATCCTGTAATTTGTTTTGCGAAATATGATTCATTCAGTCTGCATTCTGTAAGGATTATTATATGAAATCTAGCACTGTTGACTTAATACTGTCTAAAAATAAAAGAAAGTCATCAAAATTTTCCATTGTACTTATATTTTGATGTATAATATTGATTTTGTTTAAGCTCCAATTAAATTCGTTGAGTTCATCAATTTCTTCTATGATAAATTCATTGTTTGGCTCTCCAAAATTATCTATTTCCATATAAGCGTTTAAACTTATTTTATTTGAGATATATTATGAAATGCTATCTTAGGATCGCTGAGTTTTAGGTCTATATTTACAATTTCAAAGAGGGAGATTCGACAATAAAAATATTTTAATTTAAGTTTGGTGTTTGTTAATGGAGATAATGCTTGTGTTAGGTTCAAATTGCACGGTATTAATAATAATTTGAAATACTTGGTACTTGGTGTATACTATGGTGATAAATGGGATGATCTGATAGTGGTCTAAATGTTTAGTGCTTGCTGTTGAAAATAATAATAATAGTATAAGAGAAAAAACAGTACCTTCTAGTCATTTAATGTCCGTTAGCTTTTGGTCCGAATCAATCAGTATTGGCCTCGAATTATCGTCCCTTTTTACAAAAATTCTCCCAGCCTTTGTCCAGACATATTTATAACTATGTTCCCGTGCTAACTGCCTGGCTAGGAACCATAAACGTTTGGCTTGAAAAGTTAGGTGTTCAGAAATATATATTGGGTTTCTGGGACCTGACATACCTATAACACTTGTATTCATTTTTCCTTCCTTATTTTCACTTTGGTTAAAAAAATTTATTGCAGAGTGTAAATGTTCTTTATGCGTTACTGAGGTTAGTTTCACAATTACAGTCCGTGGTTTGTTATCCCTGGCTTGAGTAGGTTTTTCCCTTCGCGTAACTCGGTAGATTTCTTCATTGTTCTTTGATCCTAGACTGCAGTTTGTTGTTTTGCTTATGTTGAATATAATGTCTTTTAAGTTATCTGGTGTTTCTTCTTGAATTTCAGGAATTCCGCAAAATTCTAGGGACTTTAAGTTTGCTTCCCTGTTTTTCTGTTCCGCGTCAGTTTCCAATGCCTGGATGCGGCTTTGTAAATCCGTGTAGACTTTTTTCTGTGATATTTTGACGTCATTTATGCGCTTTCTTAATTCGTCATATTGATCCGACAAGGATTGTATTGATTTTATGATTTCTTTGTTTTGCGACATGATCGATTCATATTTTTGTGCGTGTGACTCAAATTTTACCCCAACAAAATTCATTGTCGCTGTTTTAAAGTTATTTATTTCCAATTTGAATAGATCGGATGTAAGCAGGCTTTGATTTCCTCCATCTAGTTTGTAAGTTTTCTGTGCCGGTTGACTGGGCGTTTGCAGATTTTGGTGTTTGTATTGTCTGTTTAGTATGTTTTACAATAGATGGCTCTTGATCATTTGTAACCTCATACAACGTTTTGGTTTTGTTATTTTTAACAATTTTAGGGCACTTTTTGCATCTCCACTGTGAATTTCTTGCACCATGGCGTGGGGTTTCCACTATATCTACGCAAATAAGATGGTAGTTATTATTACAAACACTATAAGATATGAATTCCGATGGAGTGTCAATATTTTTTTCACATACGACGCACTGTGTATTCATGGTGAATTTTAAAAAAACAGTTGATTTCGAGATGGATAAAATGGATAATAATATGTTGTTGATGGTGGTAGTTTCACTTAAGTTTCTTTAAGAAAGGCACTTTTTGTGTTTTATATCGACTGACAATTAAGGTAAAACACTGAAAAAAGGCCACTTCGCAAGATAAAAATGCACTGGTTTGATGCGCGATCTTCGATTTATAATATTTGAGTAATTTAAACTTAGTTCACTATTGTTTTTTGGTTATTTTAAAAATTAATAAAAATACGTCAACACTAGTATCTGTAGGTGGTTTCTTCTGAATACATAACATTCGGGGGAGGGGGAGAGGGGTGGTCTACAAGGATTTTAATAAATTATTTTTATTACTAAGTCGTTTTAGACTGTCGAATTTCTAAGTATTTTGGTAATTCCAGAGGGCTAATTACTTTGGGTTTGTAGCTCACTTCAATATCTATTGATTAGGGAAAAACCTTACAAGCAAAGTGAATTATTAATGGCCTAATTTTATTATCAAATCGTTATTATACATATCTATGATAAATTATTATGAAAATTATACTGGATAATTTTGAAATTAAAATATGTATTTAGTTTTGACCATTCCCACTCCAATGTAAACATGTATCCCTTCAAAAAGCAATTAATAAAAAAATCCCATTTTGGTGATTTCTTTGATTATCGTTTGTTTGTAAGGTTTTTCCCTAATCAATAGATATTGAAGTGAGCTACAAACCCAAAGTAATTAGCCCACTGGAATTACCAAAATACTTAGAAATTCGACAGTCTAAAACGACTTAGTAACAAAAATAATTTATAAAAATCCTTGTAGACCACCCCTCTCCCCTCCCCCATACGTTATGTATATAAACCATAGGCTAAGAATTATTTGTACCAGTCTGAAGATGGCTCTGAAGAGCTGAAACCGGTTACGGTCAAATAAAATCAAGTGGAATAAAGTTTATTATTTATTTTATTATAATCTTAACACAATAAAAAAATTATGTTAAATATAATTACATTATGCACGGATAAAACCATCCTTTTCTAATTAGGTACTTAATTTAACGAGCGGAAATAATTTTGATACTTTGAAACGGACTGCATTTTTCTCTCTTTAAATTGGGTTAATCTTTGCCATAATTTATATTTGCATTTTTTATAATGTATTAAATTTGTTGGGATACGATTTGAGATATTACGGCTAAAAACATTATTGTGATTAATTATTATTTTTAATTGATAAACTAACGTTTAAACAAGATTTTTATGCATATCACAAAGGGTAGATAACAAATATTATAATCAATAATTATCAGCCTGAAACACTCATCTACATTGAAAAAATCTTCCGAGAAAAGATACTGGCCGCCAACGGGAATTGAACCCGTGACAAAAATAAAGTTGGTTGTTTTCAGTTGGAAAAATGTAATAATAAGTAATTGTTGAATGAAACACTAGTATATATTGAATTATTTGGCGGGTATTAGATAAGCCGCCATAGCTCAGTGGTCAGAGCTGCTGACCGGCAATCAGATGGTCACGGGTTCAATTCCCGTTGGCGGCCAGTATCTTTTCTCGGAAGATTTTTTCAATGTAGATGAGTGTTTCAGGCTGATAATTATTGATTATAATATTTGTTATTATTGTGATTAATTTTTGGGTTGTTATTCCTTGCGCCTTTCGCCCTTCTTTAGCCAAGGTTTCGGACAGCGTTTCAGTCTCCGTAATGTCTTACCCAAAGATATTGAAATATAAGACATGTGCTATCCACAGTTTTTACTTGGTGGAACTGTGTTTCCTGGCGTCGCCGATATTGTTAACCAAAACTACTGCACACCTTAAAAAAATCAACTAAGTGAACGAATTCTTTCCTTATTCAAACTATGCCCATTAGGTAGTAGTCCGTCGACGGTCGGGCGGGCATCAAAGCATATCTCTTGAATTTCAATATCTTTGGTGTTACCTAATGATGTCTACTGTAACGCTGTCTGCAATATTGGCTAAAGAAGGAGGAAGCGCAGCACGGTATAATATCTTTAAAAAATATATTATAATTACTTTTGTTTAATTTTTTTATTGTGAATACCAAACAAGAGTCCCAACTATTCCCAACCCCCTGGAACTAGTGAGACTATGGCATCCCCAATTGGGGTATATTGTGAGGCTGGAGGTAGTGGGGAGTGGAAAGAGATGGGGAAGAGGAAGGTGGGAAAGTAATTGGCTATTCAGATCTAGTCACTAAACACGGCTAAAGCCATTTCAATCAACGTTTCATTACGTTGCAAGCAACAAATCAATTAAATAACATTTACTTGCTCACGCCGGGTTTTGAACCCGCGACCTTCAAATGGACTCGAACGTAGTGGTATTCAAATTAATTTATTATTTCTTATATGTATTAAGCTTAGTTGCTTTTAATGTACCTACCTGTTTAAGAAATTTTAAATAAAAATATCTTTATTTGAAATTCTGACCAGAAATGCGTATGAGAAGATTACCTAAGAAAATATTTCAAATAAAATCTTATTTGAGTTAGTTGGGGTCAGGTGGTCGTATTATTCTAATTAAAAAATATAAATTATTTCGTATTGAATTATTTCAGTATTTTCAAATATTGATACCTACATGTAGATAAAGCTTATAAATGTGATCAAACTGTAAAATGACGATAACTTCATTTGTTGTTTTAAAGTTGTTCATTTTTTAACATTATAAATATGTAGTTCTTTTCTCTTAACCCTCATTTCCTTTAGAGCAGGGTCGCTATTCATTATATTATATCTATAGGGTGGGCCATAAACATTTGCGCTTTTGAAATAATCATGAAAAAAATTGGGATTTTATTTAAATAAGTGATTATTGATAAGAACAAAAATATGCTTGAAAATCATTTCGTAAAAATAATTTCGTCAAAATGGCTGAAATCTCGACGCGCTTGCATTCCTCAAACCAGGCCTTTAGATTTTCGAAAACTTTTCGACGCAAATCTCGGAGTATGGTGACCATTTCTTGATGATGTTCCCTTTTTATTGGAGTATAGTCGCTGGTTTATTTACGTATACTCGTCGTAAGATAAAATATATACATAATTAAATATATCCCACTAAAAAAATCAGCTGGGGTAGATCTGGGCTGCGGGAAGGCAATGGAATATCTCCTCAGCGCGATATCAGTTTGTTAGGGAAAATTTCTCAATTTCTTTTGTTCCATGGCCGTCTTGTATGTTTTCCTGTCCGTTTCTTCGGAATTTTTAAACCATTATTTAATTAAATTTACGCTTAGGCACTGATTAATACTCTGTTTGATGAGAATGAAATAGGCGGCGTGCATCATTGTTTTGTAAAGAATAGAAACATTGTTGAAAAGAAAAGAACAAAATCATTGTTTTTGTAAAAATGTTTTACCCAGAAAGCGCGTTGCTCTCCCGTGAAGCGATCTATTACGACTAAATTTCCTAGAAAAGAGGAGCCACGCAGAAGTGATCCCGCTCTCCTCCCCCCTTCGGAATCCTCTTTAGCACGATTACAAAAGAGCAAATGTTTATGGCCCACCGTATATGTTACGTAAAATCTGTTATGTTAAAAAATAACTGCAGGAAAGTACATACCTGAAGCTTTTATATCCACGTTGAAAACTTTCTGATTTTTAAATAGAGAAAACAGGACGAGCTCAGCTACGCCGCCAACGAATCAGGCTAAGGTGTAGGCGCAAATGAGATATATTGGCAGCGCGATACATATCTTAACTTTGCGCGGATTATTTGCTAACGTTCCCAAAATAAATGCTTGCGGTTCATTTTTAACTTTTTTGTGGAGAACGTTTTAAAAATATTCATATTGAGTTTGAAGACAATGCTTTTTCTGTTTTTGGCGCCGTAATTCCCTTTGGCCGTCCTTGTGGCGGCCGCCAAAACTGTGGGTGGGGACGGCCGATTTTTGTGTGGCCTGACAGAATGACACTTCATTCACTCTCCTCTCATCGCTTTCAATATTTCACATCTTCCAGGAGTCCCGAGACCACTTTTCTTATTAGTGAATTCCTTAATGTTGTAACATTTAGGAATTCACTAATAAAAAAAGTATACTGTAAAGTATGTTGTAACATTACTTATATTTCTTAATATACGTATTCTCGATTTAATGCTTCACTGATATTATTATCTATTAGTACATTGTGATGTCTGAGGTTCTGAAATTATTGGACCATCCCCTCCATATTTTTGAAGTAAAACTTCTTTACAAACGCTTGACTTGGGGAGTAAGCTGGTGAATGCGTGACGAAATCGTTACGAAAAATGTGATCGGGTGAGGCGAACGGAAGTTGAGAGGGAGATATAAGTTAGTGAAGATAGAAAGAGAGAGAGAGAGAGTTACGTTTCGTATTACTGTAGGGGCAAAAGAGAGAGGTGCAAGCACACATTTTCTTTCTGTCTTCAGTGTAGTTTTACTTCAGTCGTGTGGTCTAAAGCACACTCTTTTTTTTATCTATGGTTCTTCCTCTAAAAATATTCAATTACCTGACCTGGCTGGATTCCTAGGCTCCTAGATTAGCACTTAAACAATTAAAAGCGGAACAATATTTTTAAAAATTAACTATGCATGAACGAAACCATAATTTTCTAATTATTTAATTTAACAATCGGAAATAATTGTGATAAGTACCCTAAAAAACCGCATTTTCTCTTTAAATACGACAAAATTTATGAAGAAAGCTTGTCATTCGGTAAACCTGGTACATTCTGTATTTTTGGACTATTCGTTAATATCCAAAATGAAATCAAGGTTCTCTTGGACGACTTTAGTTTGCCTCATTTTTGTTTTAATGTCATTCAAAAGTAGCTTGATTACTTTGGCATGTAAACCATTAGCACCAGCTATACCCGGGTTGGTTTCGGATGCACCAGCACCAGCACCGGCTCCGGCCGCACCGGCTCCGGCCGCACCGGCTCCGGCTGCACCGGCTCCGGCTGCATCCGATGCAGGAGGGGCCTCAAAACAAACGACGCCTGGTGCAGGTAACATTTTTGTGCACTGTCCATACCTAAATTTTCGCAAATTTTCCTTCATCAAATAAAATCAAGCAACCACTTTTCAAAACTATGCATATCGTATGCGTATCTGTTTTTCTTTTAGACGTCTAAAATGTTACTTATTGCTTATTGTAATATGCATTTTTTGTATTTATTTCGAAAAATCAACATATATTTTTCACATATATTATACTTAAAAACAATACAAATATTATCTAATGACAGATTTTAACATAAACATATAATTATAACAAAAAACTACAGGTCCAGAACCCGGGGGCTAAAATATTTACAAAAAATACAAAAATTGTAAATATTAAATAAAATAAAAATAAGACATAAGAATACAAATAAATGACAATTTATTAATAAACTACATACCTATACGTTTAACTACAATTTATAAAATGAACTTCATAATAGTTTTTTAAATATTTTATTAAATTGTAAAATTTATACTCACTCCGCAACAGCAATAAATACTAAAATATAAATACAAGTAGGCTAAACACATGTAAAGTCATGCAACTTGACAGGATTATCAGCGACTACGTGGTAACTTGCAATATGATATTTAAAATTGTTCAATATTACCAGAGATATATTTTTTAAATGTTCCTAAATTACACGAAAATATGTCTACACCGTTAAAGTTCTTTAGGTACCTAACATTTAGGATTCTACATCATATTCTTAGGTAATTTAATATTGTAACTTTTTTAACGCTTTGTAAACGAGATAATTGCGTGAAAATGTTATTTAAACATACACGTAAAAATTAATAAAGACTTAGTTTTACCACTTTTATTATTTATACGAGGGCTGTCCGTAAAATAAGGTCTCCAAGGTGCTGCGGTCGCAAGAATTAATTTCACGGGAGATCCGACAACATTTTAGAGACCACAAAGTCTGCCCAAGGTGAGTCAGCCCGTGAATTCCTTGAGTGCTACGACATCGATGGCGAAGAATTCTTGGACTCAATAATTGTGACTGGGGACGAGACTCAAATACATTACACGACACCAGAGACAAAAAAACAATCCCAGTGGCGTCATTCAGATTCGCCGAAGCAACGTTTAAAAACGAATTACAGAGCGTAACTCACACCTGGCGGGTGCGGCGAGTGGAAGCTCCATCCCGTACGGCTGCCACGCCGAGACTAAGCATCACAGAGAGTGCAACATGGTGGGGATTCGGCAAGAGGAAACCAGGCTACACGCCAGTGTTGCAGGATTGCGCGTAAAATCGATCCTCGCGACCGCAGCACCATGGAAATCTTCTTTTACGGACAGCCCTCGTAAAAGCAACATGTTTCATAATAAAGCAATGCTTACGTGTTCAGGTCTCCTGTGTAGAGCTTATTTAAAAATAATAAAAATTCTCCCCGTTGTCGTTGAATTTCTAATACCAATTTATTACACATCTGCTTTCGCATCCGCAAAATAAAACCGGTTCCGTTATAACACTTCCGTACATCTCTACTCAAAACAGCCTTTAGGGTGGATACAAGAAACATTGTGAAAATATAACTGCATACTTAATACCATGTGTTTATATTTTAACATACATAGGAAGCAAGCAGGGGGCCAACAAAGGGCGCAGAGCAGCATATAAGACTTGCCCAGAGGGAATGTTCCTAGGCTTGGAAGACCAATGCGTCCCTAACTCGAGTCCGGAGGTCAAAGTGGAGGTTGCCAAACCCGATAATGACGACCTTATTTATGAAATAGCTAGGGATGCTATGCTGTATCCAATAGGAAAATGAGACCTGGGCCAGTTTATTTTTAATTGAGGCCCTCTCGCAAATAATAAATCATTAAAAATAAATAAATAAACTTCTGGATTGTTTTATTTAATTTTAAAATTAAATTGTAACAGTTTGTATAAAAAATAAATAACCTCTTATTAAAATGGAACTCAAGAAATTAAATTAACTATAAGAGATTCAAATGTGATGTTTTGATCGACTCTCGGATGTGACAATTTTTTTCCTGTGAAATTTTTTTTTCTTTAATTTCTAAAATGTGCGTTTCTTTCATATTGCTTTTAAAATACATGCTTTTTCAAAGACAGCAAACCTATGTAGTGGCACCATTTTCATTGAAAAAGAATCAACCTTAAGCATATCTTATGGATATTATAAAGGCGAAAGTTTGTATGGATGTGTGTTTGTCACTCTTTCACTAATCGAAAGCTACATTATTTGCGAGTAAAATAGGCTATATTATATATTGGTAAGCTCTGGCGTTATGAATAAACTGTGGCTTTAAGAAATTATTTATTATACGTTTATTGGCAAAGCGTGTTGCTAAGTAAATGTTTGACGTGGGCTGTCATTTTGTTATTTGTTTAGGTTACTGTGGAGATTTCTTTGATGGCAAAAATTCAAATACGAGTATTCTAATAACAAGTACAAATATAAAATAGGTACTAATCTACATTTTGACCTACTATTATGGGGGGGGGGGCGAATATGCGAGCGAAGCCGGGGGCAAAAGCTAGTAATATTATATACGCGAAAGTTTGTATGGATGTATGTGTGTTTGTTACTCTTTCACGCAAAAACTACTGAATGAATTTTAATGAAACTTTACAATAATATAGCTCATACATCAGAATAACATATAGGCTATATAATATAATGGTTAGTTATGAATTTTGTATAAATGAAAATGTGTGTATTTCATATATTTTGCGGCGGGGAGAAAAATCAGGAGGAAGGGGAACAGGGGAGGTTGGATTTGCGGAGAGGGAAGAGACGAGGGAGGGGGAAGGCGGGTAAGGTGGAAGGAAATGGGTACGCACGGGAAAGGACATGCAGGGAGATTCAATTTATTTCTTTGATTGGCGTTGCAACGCATGCCGGGGACCAGCTAGTTGTTAATAAAACCGATAAGATTTAAGTAAACCCTGAAAACGTAAGCATTGCTTATGTAACATGTTGGTTTTAATAATAAAAAAGTGGTTAAACTAAGTGTTGATTAATTTACATGTGTATTGTGTACGTTTCAATAACATGAAAAAAACACCTTTTCACGCAATTATCTCGTTTACAAAGCGTTAAAAAAGCTACAATGTTAAATTACCTAAGATATTATGTAGATTCCTAAAGAAGTTACCTAAAGAATTTTAATGATATGGACATATTTTCATACAATTTAGGAACAATTAAAAAAATATATCTCAGCTAACATTGAATAATTTTCGATATCATATTGCAAGTTTTCGCGTACTTGCTATGAACCCTGTCCAGTTGCATGACATTTATTTAATAAACATGTGTTAAGTTTAGTTGTAGGTATATATCAATCATTAAACAGTATTATTAGGTTTGCGTCTGCGTGGTTGAATTTAAGAATCCGACTTCTAACGTATGTCTGCCACCGCGCCTTACCCGTCGCACCATATAAACATCCGTGTACGTGGATTTTCAGACAAAGCTACCATTGTAGTTCGGTTTCTAATTCAAGAATTCGTCACAAGATAACGCAACTTTCGTCGGCAAGACGCAAAGGGCCTTCCCTTCCTAGGTAAAAGTTGTACGAATTTGTGAACATGGAGTATTTCCCGGATTTCGAAAGATTGACGGTAATATACTAAGTTGTATCAAGCGGCTGTATATAACATATGACGTCATCGTCCGTTCCGGTTACTTTTTCGTGGTGACTTGGCATCACTGGTTGACACGTTGACAATGGGATACGAGGAACGGGCTAATTTTGTTGGATTTATAAAATGATCACCAACACTAACCTGGCGAAGCAGAACAAAAGCCACCCGCAGGGCCTAGCAGTAAAAACCTGCGGAGCGGGTTTTTAACTGCTAGGTAGTAATGATGGCCGTTGTGTAGCGAGAATAAAATTTCAATATAATTATATGTTTATAAATTTATTACGGAGTTTATTAGTCACTTTATAAATTGTTATTTATTAGTATTCTTATTTAATTTTTATATTTACCTTTTTTATTTTTTTCCCACTGGTACTGGACCATTAGTTTTTTTTGTTATAATTTTATGTTTATGACAAAATCTCTCGTTCGATTTAATTTTTTTGCTCATCAGTTAATATATATGCGTCTGTCCACCAGCTGCATGGCAGGCCGGATCGGGAGAGAATGGTTTAGGTTTTGGTGAACCAAATGAAATCAATTGGTTTTAATTGTTTGAAGTTTGAATTCTCCAGCCGTACTCTCTCTGAATATTGCTTTGCACCGCAGTGAGAGCGATGGATTCATATGTCACACCGTTGTGAAAATATAACTACATACTTAACACATGTGTTTATATTTTAACATATATAGGAAGCAAACCAGGGGCCAACAAAGGGCGCCGAGAAGCAGATAAGACTTGCCCAGAGGGAATGTTCCTCGGCTTGGAGGAACAATGCGTCCCTAACTCGAGTCCTGATGTCAAAGTGGAAGTCAAACCCGACAATGACGACGTTATTCTGGATATAGCAAAGGATACTGTAATCCAACCTATAAGTGGTATATGAAATGAGTCCAGGACCAGTTAGAATTGTTTATTTTTAATTGAAGCCATCTCGCAAATAATAAACCATTCAAAAATAAATAAATAAACTTCTGAATTTATTTATTTAATTTTAAAATTATATCCTAACAATTTGTATAAAAAATAAATAAACTGTTATTAAAATGGAACTCAAGAATGAACAAATTTGAATAGATTGAAATATGAGGTTTTGACCGACTCTGATGAGACATTTTTTTTTCTGTGAATTTTTTTTTTCTTTATATGGTTTCTTTAATATGGCTTTCAAAAATATATATACCTACTCGCTTTTTCAAAGACAGCAAACTTTTTATTTTAATTTTATTTTATTATTATTGTACAAGTATAACCAGAGAAAACCAGAAATATGTCATTTTTAAATCAGTGGTTAGACGTATTGACTCTTTTCCAAAACAAAAAACATCTATCATTTTCTGTCTCCATGACAACACCTATTTAAAATTCGAACATAAAGGAATCCTATGCATTTCTAGGTAGGTACCTATTCCTTTACATCTCCCCCCTAGGGTTAGAAAATTTCTCTGGAGATTTTCGTCTCTTTCAATTCCTTTTTCTTCTTTCTAATCTTCATTTTCTTCTAGTATGGGGGCAGGAATAAGTTTTGTAATACGGAAAAAATTTGACTCCATCTTTCTATGTCCTGTATTAATCTTGTATATTGATTGGGATAGTTTATCTTCGATTTTAAATGGACCAATCCTTAACTCATCTAATTTTCTTCTATTTAGTTTGTGACCATTTTCAACATATACCATATCGCCTATTTTAAAATTATGAATTGTTCTTTTTTTATCAATTAACATTTTATTATATTCATGTGACTTAATTGTTCTTTCTAATGCAGATTTTCTATCTCTAATCCAGTCATCTGCTTCTTTTTTTAATTTAAGTTCATTTGATATGAATGAAACATCAGTACCATCCAATAGGTATCTCGGTGCAAAGCCTGTTATTGAGTGTTCCGTGTTATTATATCTATCAACACAATTATGAGCAATAGTTGTCCATGCTTTAGTATTTAGATTTTCATTTATCTTACACCTTATTTTATTTACGAGTGTTTGGTTTAGCCTTTCGTTCAGTCCATTAGAAAACGGCGAATTTACTGCAGTGAAAATTAGTGTGATTGATCTTTCATTTAAAAAAGTTTTAAACTCTTTTGAGTTAATTCCAGGATATTGGTCGGTGAGAACCATGCCAATTTCATTACAATTTGGTATAATATTTATAAGTTTTATAAAGTCCTTTGCACTCTGTGTCTTTGAGGTTACTATATAAGCATATCGAGTAAAATGGTCGACTAAAAGGTGCAAGTATTTTTTGGTTGATCGAGAGCCACCAAATCCCCCAATTGTATCTATTGAGACAATTTCAAGTGGTTTTGTGGCAGGGCCTAAGTGTGACATTACACCATATTTAGCCTGTCCTCTTGTCTTATTTTTTATACATTTTTCACATTGTTTGCATAAATCGGTGATATTTCTAGTTAAATTCTTTGCTGTATAAATGTTTCCTATTTTCTTTTGCATTTGTTTTATACCTATATGACACATATTTTCATGTATCAGTTTTATAAATTTTATACTGAGTTCCTCTGACAGTAGTATTTTTTCTTGCTTTCTTACCCTCTTATAATATATATTGTTTTTATATATTAACTTGTTATTGTATTTTTTTATATCCTCATTTTTCTCTTGATCTGTTAATATATCATTCAATGTTACTAAGTTTATTATTTTTAATTGTTCATGTACATCTTTATTAGCTTCTAATACTGGGTTTCTGCTCAAGCAATCTGCCTCTAAATTATTTTTTCCTAGTTTATATTTTATTTCGAAGTCATATTGTGATAGGTAATATGATAAATCTCCTAACTCTTCGTCCGTTCTAGATTTAATATTTAAATTTTCCAATGGTTTGTGGTCGGAATATACTGTGAAAGGTTTGCCTATTAGCCAGTACTGCCAATATCTTATGGCCTCTTTAATAGCTAAGCATTCTAAATATATAGCCTTTTTTTTCTTTTGGACTTCATTTAATTTTTTTGAAAAATATGCTACAGGTTTTTCTTTTCCGTCTTGTTGAGTTTGTTTCAGCACTGCTCCAATACCTTCCAATGATGCATCCGTATATATGTTTATTGATAAGTCTTTATCAAAAATTTCTAAGATTGGTTGTGAACACAATAGTTGTTTAATCTTTTCAAAAGCTTCTTGGCAGTCTATTGACCATATGAATTTTTGGTGCTTCCTTAGTAAATTATGTAATGGTTCTAAAATTATTGAACTGTTAGGTATGTACTCGTGGTAGAAATTGATTTTTCCTAGAAGTTGTCTAATATTTTTCTGATTCTTTGGTGTTGGGAAATCTCTTATTGAAATTAAGTTATCTCTCACTGGTTTTACTGTATTATCTTGTATTATATGTCCAAGGTATTTTACCCAATTCGTTGCAAATCGACATTTTGTGAGCTTAAGTCGGAAACCTTCTTTTTCTATCGCCTTTAAAATCTGTGATAAATGATTTATGTGCTCGGTATAGCTTTTTGAAAATATTAAAATGTCGTCAATAAAATTTACAGCAAAATCCGTTAACTTGTACTTTCTCAATATGTTGCTTAGTATTCTTTGAAATATGGCTGGAGAAGTTTTTAAACCGAAGGGTAAATATGTCAATTGGTAGTGGCCTTCCTGGGTTACAAAAGCAGTTTTTTTTCTATCTTCAATTCGCAGGGGAATAGACCAGAATGCAGAATTTATATCTAATGTTGAAAAGTATTTACAGTTTCTGATTTTTGTTACTAAGTCCTCAATCAAAGGAAATGGTTGAGCCTGTGGTACCACCATTTTATTTAATTCTCTAAAATCGATACACAATCTTGTTTTTCTATTGTCTTCTTTTTTGAAAGCTTAGGTTACTGGTGCTGCAAAAGGGCTGTATGATTCCTCTATAAGATTTCTTTCAAGCAATTTTCTTACTTGTTCTTCTATTTTTAACTTATCTTCTATTGAACATCTGTAGGGTCTTTTACTGCAGTATTTGTCCACAAGTAGATCAATGCGTGCTTCATAATCCTTTACTGTTCCAATATCATATTTATCCTTTGCAAAGCTTGATTTATATTTATCAATAAGTTTATTTATTTCAGATTTTTGTTGTATATTTAAATGACTCAGATCCATTTTTAATTCTTTTTCTTTTGTATGTTCCTTAAAGTTTATAAAGTTCAAGTTCTTTATATCTTCACTTTCATTAGGATTGTTTTTACAATGTATTTCCTCTTTTTTAAAGCTTTCTTCAGATTTCTGAACAATTTTCAATTTTTCATTCTGAATCAAATTAAACTCTTTTATAGTATCAAGTCCAATTAGAAAATTGTATTTGAATTCTTTTCCATCTACAATATAAACATCAATTTTCTTCTCTATATTAAATATCTTAATTTTTATTGTTGTTAAGCCTTTTGTCTTTTTTACACCATTAATCGTTAGTAAGTTTGTATTGTTATGTATATTTTTTCCTTCTTCCTTTATTCTTAATAATTTAGAATTTATTAAGGAAACATTAGAGCCAGAATCATATATACCAAATATGTCTAATTTTCCTTCTAATGATAGTTTTACTTTAATTAATGGTGTAATTATTCGTTTTTTGACTCATTATCATTCAGTTCAACATCTAATACAGTGTTGTTTACATTCTTATTATATTTTCTCTTGTTCTCATAATCATCAGTTTGTTTAAACCAGCATTTCTCTTCAGAGTGGAAACGGCTACCTTTATTTAATTTTTCACAAGTTTTGCAGGGCTTAATTTTATCAACTCTTACTTTATTAACAAATGTATTTCTCTTGAATTTATCATAATTATTTTTATTGACTGTTTGTTCATGTTTACCAATTTCATTGAATAGATTTGCAGTCGATGTTATAGATTCCTTATTCATTTTGTACATTATATAATCTGGTAGACCCATAACAATAAAATGAATCAATGTCTGTGTGTCAATATTTTTATTTATCTCTAATAACAATCTTTCTTTCTTTGTGGCATATTCTCGTAATGAACCTCCTTGAAATTTAAAGGCAAATGCAAATTTAACTTGTGACCAACCTTTGTTTCCGTATGTTTCACAAAAATTTGTTTTCCATATTGCCCATTCTGCGTTTACTGTATATTTTATTAACATACTAGTGTACCAATCTAGGCACTGTTTTTCAAGTAAATATTTGAAAGTCTCAATTTTTTCTGCCTCCTTTAATATCTCGAAACGTTTACATTCATTTTCAAAATCATTGATCCATTGGTGTACATTTGATGTTTTTCCTGAAAACTTCTCGAGTAAAAATCTTTCTGCTATTTTTCCTAGATTTTTATTTTCAGTACTAATATTATTGTCAGAAAGTTTCGTGTCATATATAATTTCTTTCAGGTATTGGTCACCAAATTGTATATTCTCACCTTCATCTAAGTAAATTTTCCTCAAATCTTGGGTTAAGGGAAACCATATTTTCCGTGTTTGATATCTTTTCTTTAGAGAATTCTTAATTTTGTTATAAACATCCGTAGTCGTTATGGCGGTATGTTTGCTTGCATGTTTTAAATCATCGGGAATATCAAATATATGTCTATCGGGTGTCTCGATTGAGGTTACGCAGATCACATTGCTTTTTCCATCCGATGCTGCTGACACTGTAAATGTGAATCTTAATTTTTCCATTTCCAAGGTTATTCTTTCTCTTCACTAAAATTGTAGTTTTATAAGACAATCTGTCTATTTGTTGTAATTTTTTATTAATAATGTGACATACAAATATCATGAGTTGCTTTGCTGACAAAGAAACTACAATTAAAGTTATTTGTCCGTCTTCAAAATATTATATCACTTTGTAATTATAAACTTATTTTTCAATCTTCTTATTACTTCAATCTGTGCTACCCAGCTAGACAACAAAACAAAAAACATCTATCATTTTCTGTCTCCATGACAACACCTATTTAAAATTCGAACATAAAGGAATCCTATGCATTTCTAGGTAGGTACCTATTCCTTTACATATATCAGATTTTTTTCCTACTTATTTTGCTAGGACATTATTGACAAATCATAAATAATTTTTATCGAAAAATAATTTTTGGAATTATTTAATATTAATTAATTGACAGCTTCGCATTTCACCATTTTTGAACGACTTCGAAATGGAGGAGGTTATAAATTCGAAGGTTTTAAAAAAAAAAAAATTATGTTTGTTACCTTAGAAATTTCGATTGGGTGTACCGATATTGATGATTCTTTTTTATTAGAAAGCTGGTGCTTCCCGTGTGGTTTCATTTTGATTTGATTCCAGACAATGGGATCTATGAGAAAATCATATATGTCTTAAATTTGCAATAAGTATGTGCGCGACAAATGGACGAATAACTCAATATTACGCTAACAGATTTCGATGATTCTTTTTTTGAAGTAAAACTTCTTTACGCACTAAAACGCTTACGCTCGTCACTAAAAATCAAAAAATAAACAACAATTTTAACAAGACAAAAAACGACTTAAAAAAATGCACCAAAAAGTAAAAAAAATAATTTCGGAGTCGGTGTCTGCCAAGATTAGCCAAGATCAGCCATCATTAGGTAGTTATAGGTGAGATGTGGAGATCTTGGCTGATACCGACTCCAAAAATAACAATCGTACGAAATTATTTTTTTACTTTTTAGTGCATTTTTTGAAGTGGTTTTTTGTTTTCTTAATTTTTTTGTTTATTCTTATAGCTCGACAACACAAAATTGAGAGGTAACTCCGCCCGCAAACTTTAACTTTTTGTTTAACTTCTAAGATGTGCATTTCTTTCATATGATTTTAAAAAATATATACAAACTTTTTCAAAGACAGCAATTTAGCGCTTTTATTATTACCGCGATGATTCACGATTACGGTACCAATGCCTTCATAAAAACATAAAAAATGCAATAAACAAACGTTCCTTATCACGATAATGCTGCAGCTCTTTCAAAAGATGAGATACACTTGTAGACCCCGGGAATACTCAAAATATTTCTTTTTTTTAAGAATCGTGGGAATATTCGCCAAAATTGGCAGCAAAGCAATCCGTGATCTTTTAAATAGTGCCAGATTGTGGCAAGAAGCGCTCGAGTGGTTGACATATAATGCTGCAACTGTCTCTTGCACACTATATAACAGTCGAAAATGAGACAAACAGTGAACATAACGCAATTCCCGTTCAGAGCCGTAATAAGTCAAAGGCAAAAAATTGTACTAGTAATAGCAGTCACACATATTTTGTGTCTCATCTTTTATCTCATCACTATTTAAACTGTAAGGAAGAGCTGCAGTCACGGTACCGTAAATGCGGATCGTCACTGTAATAATACAAGCGCCCATTTAGTGGCACCGTTTTAATTGAAAAATAATCAACCCTTAAGTAAACAACATTATATTGTTAATGAAACCAACAAGTTTTAAGTAAACCCTGAAAAATAAGCATTGGTTACGAAACCTGTGAAAAAAGATGTAAACGTAATAAATAATTTATTCTTGAAATAAAAACTTTATAGAATGTATATAACCATGTAATATTTGAAAATAAATAAATAATAAAAAAAGTTGCTTTTATAAATAAATTAAGTGATGATTAATTTTTATGTTTATGTTTTAATAACATGAAAAAAGCACCTTTTCACCCAATCATCTCGTTTACAAAGCGTTGAAAAGGTCAGAATATTAAATTACCTAAGAATATGAAATAGTAGAATCCATCTACTATCTAAAAGTACCAAAAACACCATAGTGCCCTAATGTATGTATGTATTTTTCGTAATGATTTTCAAGTATACAATAAAAGTTTTTTTTTTAATTAATACTCGAAGTCAAAATAAAAAAAGCCTCCTCACAGCATTCCCACGTTTATACCGTAAGGGAATGTAGGTTTATACCCTAAGGTAATAAAATCATGTAGGTTTATACCGTAAGGCAATTTTGATGAATTTTATTTCCGGTTTTTGGGGAAAATTTTCAACTTCTTAAAAAAAATAAAATAGAGGGGGCCCTTTATATAAAAAAAATCCTTACGTAGAGACTGGATTTTTTAACAGTTAAGGACATGGTGCATGCTAATCGGATATGTAGTTTATTTAATATTTGGTCAACCGGAAGAGCTATTCTATATCTTTTGTGGGAACTAGATAGTTCTCGACCGAGATCTGCTGTCAATCTCGATCGAGACGGATATCGGGCGAGATCTCTTGTCAGATTTGTGTGATTTTCTAATGCCGTTAAATGAATAAAAAAACATGCATACTTGCATGAATTCGTATTTAAAACGAGGTAAACAAAATACGTGACAGCTCACAGCTGAAATTCTGACATCGGCCCATAGAAAAAGCAAATAACAGCCATATAAAATCACACAAATCTGACAACAGATTAGGAAACGGAGTTTCGAGAAAAACGCGTTCAAAGTGTTGCTGAAGGATAATTCAACATACAAACTGTTTCAAACGGTTTCACATAAAATGCTGTATCTCCGTCAATTTTACAAATATCTTTTAAATAGATGGTGAGAGCATTCTTAACAAATGCATCTTGGACCTAAGCTACTCCCTTTTACCTTTGAACGATCTTTGTTTTGCCATTTACAGCAATTTACACAATTCCAGCGCCATCCATATATTTCATTTATTTTTTGTCAGATTGTACTCGTGACAGTCCAACATAAAATTTCGCACAGCAATCGTTTAAAAGATTTTAAATGGCAACACCAAGATGGCTGATAGGAAAATGTATGTGAGTTTAAAAAATTCAAATGCTTTTTTTTAATGTCACCAAATAATGTTCCGTAATTAAGGCGATCCACTAGTACAGGAAAAAATCGAAATCGGAATTCACGCCCATTTATGGGAGGAGTTTAAAAATACTTGAGAAAAAGATTTTGGAAAGGTTGGAAAAGATATTTGAGAATTTTTTTTTACATGTTGATTTCGTAAAGGCCTGTAAACAACATTAATTCCTTTTTTATGTATTGTTTATTGTAATAAAACGGAATTTCTAAATTGATTTCAAGAAAACAAGCAGCGCGGACGCTAACACGTTGTTTCTCCGCTCCGGCCGGAGGAGTAATGACAGAAGAATGGGGCGGCTGCCAGCCGTTCTTCGGTGGACGGTATAAGGTTCACTTTGATATAACAAATTCGTTGACTGCCATATTGTCGCCGTGATGTCAAAAATACCAACGCGAAAATGCATATTATATTTTATTTTCTGAGGTTCGGGCGTATATATCATTTTTTTTGCGATAATTATATAAGAAACTGAATTTGCCACATTATGCAATAAAATCATATCCGAAAAAGTGTTTATAAGTAGGAGAGTTTTCAGTTGAAAATATTTTTTATAGACCTAATACTTTATTTTTTTCTAAGCTTATTAAAAGACTTATTAAAAAAAATGACCGATATTTTTAAGGACCAAGGTATGTTGTACACGCAGTATTTAATTGAAGCATCTATAATACTTCTAAGCGGTCAAATTTTCAAAACAAAAACATACGATTTTGTATGATTTTGCATTATTTAGTATGGCTTCATCTTAATAGCAGGTACTTACTTTCCGAAGGGAGATGATTCTACAACATATGCAAGACAAAAAAATAGGTTCACACGAGTTGGAGTGAAATCTTCAGAAAACTTAAGTAGACAAGAGTGAGGAGGCTACGAAGCACCGCACAAAGAGTGACAACCGATTATTCTATCTCATTATCTCGCAGCCTAAATCGTATAGATGTCTGTGTTTGTATTTTTGTAATGTCGCTTTTGCGTTTCATCAAGTTTCAAATCACAACGGTGCTAAAGAAGTTTTCACTTCAAAATAAATTATACTATGCATGAATGAAACCATAATCTTCTCATGAATTAATTTAACAATCGGAAATAATTGTGATAAGTACCCTAAAACAAACCGTATATTTCTCTATAAATAGGACACAATTTATGAAGAAAACTCGTCATTCTGTAAACCTGGTATATTCTTGTTTTGGGACTATTGGTAAATATATCCAAAATGAAATCAAGTGTCTCTTGGACGACTTTAGTTTGCCTCGTATTTGTTTTAATGTCATTCCAAAGTAACTTAATTACTTTGGCATGTAAACCATTAGCACCAGCTATACCCGGGTTGGTTTCGGATACAGCAGCACCAGCTCTACCAGGGCCGGCTCCGGCTACAGCCGGTGCAACCGGTGCTGGCTCGGCCTCCGAACAAACGGCGCCTGGCGCAGGTAACATTTTTCAGGCCCTAAACACTTAAATTTTGGCTAATTTCTTTTCGCGTTTACGTCAATATAAATAAAATAAAAATCTATCGATTATCCGGAGATTTCTATCCAGTTTTCTTTTAGACGTCTAAAACGTAGATTATTGCTTATTGCAGTATGAATATTTTTTGTTCTTATTTAAGTCGGAAAATCAACAGATATTTTACACATATAATTAACTTATAAACAATACAAGGCTAGCTTTACACTAATAAGTAAAATTAAAAGTTTTTGACAAGTTACTCACAGGAGCGTTTACATGCCTATGCGTATGCATCCGACTTGTTGTAATTAATGCTCACCGAAGTTGTTGGGAAGTTCAACTGGTGTAAATTCTCATAGCGACCGCTTACATTTATAAATTGTAAATTGATTTATGGTAAGATGGCTTTCTGTCAACAACGATCTGCTTATGTCAAATTTAAACGATTTTATCAATAAAGACAAATGTTGAAATAGAATTTGGCTTGAAAAACAATTCTCCACATTCTTTTGTGCCGTCAAGGGCGGAAATATGGATTTCTATAATATTTTTGATCCGAATGACAGCTGCCTGACAGCAACCGACTACGAATTCAAATAAGTCATGTTTTTACAGAAACATTGAGATTAGAAAAGAATTGGCCCGATAATTAATAAAAGAATGCTCATTTTCAGAAAACTTTTTTTCCATCTGAAAAATAAATGATTTCTCTTCGATTTTTGGAATCAGAAAAGTTTTTTTTCCGTCTAAATTTGTTTTCGTGGGTACCCAGTGCTAATTTGATTTTTATAAAGTGTTATATTAATTTTATTTTCAAAATATAATGAGGTGGGTAGTTATCAACTTAACCTAATCAGATTTTAGGCATAAATCAATTTAAATATATATAAATACGTTTTATAGGAAAAAAAATCTTACGAAATCAACGGTCATTTAATTTTTGACATCTAGCAACGGCTAGAATCAAAAACCAGTTTGACGGGGTGTGAGAAGGCTGGAAAAAATTTAGGAAAGGGAAAAAGCTGGAATATAAAAAGAACCCGAATCAGAACCCTTTTCCCTGAAAAAATCCTCCACACAGCATCCCCAATGATGACAAAGGCCCTGAAAGGAATTATTTTCCTTAAGGCCTCCCGTGTGGGGCTTAAGTTAAAAGTTTAAAAAAAAAATCCTCCGTCTTGTTGAATTTTTAATTCCAATTACCCACCTATCTGCGCATCCGCAAAACAAAACCGGTTCCGTTATAACACTTCCGTTACATCTCTACTTTAGGGTGGAAGCGAGAAACATTGTGAAAAATAAATACATACTTAATACGTTTTGTTTATATTTTAACATATATAGGAAGCAAGCAAGAGGCCAACAAAGGGCGCAGAGCAGCAGATAAGACTTGCCCAGAGGGAGAGTTCCTCGGTTTGGATGAACAATGCGTCCCCAACTCTGAAAATGCCGAACCTGACGATGACGACTACCCTAATGTAGCGAGGGATGCTGTAGTTTTCCTTGGAAGAAAATGAGTCCAGGACCAGTTAAAAAAAATTTTAATGTCCCTCTCGCAAATAAAATTCATACCATATTAATTTGTAAAAAGCATTAACTTTGTGGCTCGTCATAATTTACAATAAAAGCACATAAATTTATCGTGGACCACTTTTATTTTATTCACACTTTACCGGTTTCGGAAGCACCCTTCCTTCGTCAGGAGAGTATTATATATAACTAGCAGCTAAAAACCCGATCCGCAGGTTTTTACTGCTAGGCCCTGCGGGCGGCTTTTGATTCATCTTCACCAAGTTAAGTGTTGGTGATCATTTTGTAAATCCAATAGGAACTGGTTAAAAAATTAGCCCGTTCCTCGTATCCATGGTCTACGGGTCAACCAGTGATGGCATTGACGGCTAGTCACCGCGAAAAGGTAACCGGGACGGGCGATGACGTCATATGTAATATACAGCCGCTTGATACAACTGAGTATTACCGTCAATCTTTCCATATCCGGGGGATACTCCAGGTTCACAAATTCGTAGATTTTATACCTAGGAAGGGCACGTCCCTTTGCGTCTTGCCGACGAAAGTTGCGTCATCTTGTGACGAATTCTTGAATTAGAAACCGAACTACAATGGTAGCTTTGTCTGAAAATCCACGTACACGGATGTTTATATAGTGTGACGGGTAAGGCGCGGTGGCAGACATGCGTTGGAAGTAGGATTCTTAAATTCAACCACGCAGACGCAAGCCTATTAACACTGTTTGATGATGATGATTCTTTTCTATTCTCATAATATTCTCCTTACGAAGGAAGAGTGCTTTCGAGACCGGTAGAGTGTTAATAAAATAAAAGTTGTCAACAACAAATTTATGTGTTTTTATTGTAAAATTCTTACCATTAAAAAATAAGTCAAAAACTTCTGGATTGTTTTATTTAATTTTTAAATTAAATCATTACAGTTTGTATCAAAATAACCTATTATTAGAATCGAACTTAAGAAATTAAATAAATAATAGCTTTTTTGTTTTATTAAAAGACAAATATATTTGTTTACATCACTTTATTTTATACATCAATTTAATTTTATTATTCGGTGTTATTTTTCAACAGAATTACTTTCAATTTAATGATGTAATATTTAAACAAAAATAATGCGCTTTTACTTAAAAGTGTATATTGTTGGAATAGGTATGTCGATGATATATTTTGCGTTTGGCTAGGTACAGAAAGATAACTGAACATATCCTTAAAATTTTTAAATAAATTACATAAAAAACATTGAATTCACACTAGAAATAGGTACAGATAAGAGTTTAAATTTCTTAGATTTAAATTTAACATTAATTCGTAATAAAATAGTTTTTCACATTTTTCGTAAAGACACACTGGTATTGTTATTCACCTACATCAAAATACCTTTCTCTCAAAAACTTGCGGCCTTCCACTCTATGATTAATCAATTAATAGTGATTCCTTTGCCTGTTTCTAATTATACTTTGGAATTTAATCTCATAAAGCAAATAGCAACTAGTAATGGTTATTCCACTAAACTAATAGACCAAATACTAAATTAAAAAACGGAACAGAATTTGTTTAAACGGTACACCTACCCTTTTGCTAAAGATATAAATAAACAATGGCGTAGAATTCTATTTTTTAATAATGATACTTACCGAAAAAATAATAAGTTATCACATTCCCGATACCATTCAAACGACATTTTTTACGAATAAAAAACTAAAGAAATACATCCTTAACAACAAAAAAGCGATATTTAAACAAAAAAATCAGGTGTTTATAAACACAATTGTAAGGATTCCATAGGGGGCATATGTTAATTAAGTGAGCTCAAAAGGAGAGGAGGGGGGGGGGAGGTCCAGTAAAATCTCACGTTACTTGAAAAGAATATATGAAGTGGCCCAAATTGTATTGTGTAATTGTAATTGTAATGTATGCCCCATAGGTAAAACTAACAGAAATTTTGAGATATGAGTAAAAGAACATTTTAGGGCTGTCAATTTTAATAGCGAATCTGCGTTCGCAGATCATTTATTAAAAAAATGATCATACCATTGATACAAACCTAGGACTTAAAATACTACATACGGGCAGAGGCGTAGCTAGACAACCAAAGGCCCTGGTGCTAAAAAAACTGGGGCCCTAACCAAACGGTTTAGGTTTTATCAATTCAAAGTATTTATATATATATAAATAATTTAAAGGTACAAAGCTACCAGTTTATAGTCAGCTCTTTATCGTGCACATGGATTTATGTGCATGGCACAGCAAAACTATTTACTACATGTATGTGCATGAGTGTCTTGTGTGAGCTTTAGTGATCTAGTGACCTAGTTTCTACAGGTGAAGAGTTTATGAACGTATTCTTGGATTATAATATTGGTATTAAGCAATAAAGCGGAGTAAATCAAAAAGCTTATACACGTATGTATATAAAACACTTGTACATAAAACATAAATTAATAATATAGGTACTACACACCGAGGGAAGAAAGTAGGACATTTCAACCCGCGTGTAAAATTGACCCTCTAGCTCTAGCCGAAGTGTAGCTGAAATTTGTAAGCCATGTTTGTAGCTGAAATTTTAAATTTCTGCCTGTTTTGCGGGAAGGTTAGTACAAATGTCAAACTATTTCATTTGTTTTCTTATAAGAGTAAAGTGGAACTTTCGTCCCGCGAAACGGGGCACAAATTTAACCTTTCGGTGCATATATGGTGAAAAAACATTTTATATACCGATAAGTCATATGCAAAGGCAAAAATCCCTTTAAGGGATCTCTTCCTGTTGTTATATGAAAGTCAGACCTACCTACCATAACTATACTGATGTGTATACTGACAACAAAATAACAATTTCATTTATAATCTTTTTCTAGCCTTAGTTTTCGCCAAAGTATCAATGACTTCGGTTAAATCTAGGCTTGATTCGGCTTTATTTTCGATTGCTATTAGCGATAAATGTCGGAGTCGAGCTTGGCCCATAGTATTTTTTTACTACTTTTAATTTGCTAAATGATCTTTCAGCTTTTGCAGAAGGGACAGGATTTGTATGGAACAGGCACGGAACGTGAAACTCAACCGTGGGGCGCACTTACGATTTGTACAGGGTTAGCAGTTGTGTACTATTTAAGTACCTGCGGGCCCTGTACAGAACGCCCAGTTTCTGAGAGGCTAACTTAACTCTGGCTTCGATGGAGCCCTCGAATCTGAGCTGGTCATTTAGAGTTACACAAAGCATACCAATGGAGGGCCTGTTCGGAAAATTACTTGCGTTCACGGACGTACAAAATACAATGTCTATGCTTGCGTTGAAGAAGACCAGATTTTCATTTCGATCCCTTTTAGACGTACTCCGATGTGACTGGTACAGGTGGGTAAGTTCTACATTTTGCCTGAAGCTTCCGAGACTTGCTTCCTTTTAAAAGTACACGAGTTGTAACCGACGTGTTACGTACCCTCAAAAGTTCTTTCAACGAAAAACATCCTTTGCGGTATCCTCTAGAGTTCAGTGGTCATTTTTTGAGATTTCGCCCGAAATCCGCTTGCCCACTGAGCTCGTTAGTACCGTACCGCCAGCGATCTTTTTCGTTGAAAATATTTTTATGTTTGTTTTCCAATTAGAATTTAAAGTTATTCTAATTGTAATATTGTATTAATAAAATACTTTCATTTTTATATGTACAATGCCCCCGGTGCAACAAATAAACGCTATCATGCTCAGGTTGCCACCAGGGACATTTTTCAATTTATAATTTCAAACGTATTTTTTATGTTTCCTTTTTTTTTGACATATTGTTAAATATTTTAACTTACGATCCTTGTAGGATAATGAAACTAAGAAATTTCATTCCGCAGTCCTACAAGGCATCGAGGGAAAGAGAGCCTGAGTCTCTAGCCCTTAAATTACTCAAACTAGGGCAATAAATGACCCTCAAAAAACACTTAGAAAAATTTCGGTAAAAATACGTTTTTCCGATGTTAAAAATCCGGGTGCCCCGTAAGATGGTGAAACAAACAGGTTTCATTAACACATCTTACGGGAGACCTCGTAAAAATAACATTGTAACTGTAAATAACCAGATATTCAGCCAAACGGCAAATCAAGTTATATTTTATGCGATTTAGCTCAAAAATGAGCTAAACGTCTCTAACTAAAAATCTAGCAATAGACAATTGGTTTATTTCATGATTACTGTATAATAACGAACACATATGTACACAATTAACTCTGTAGAATTATTATAAAAAATACATTTTAAGCGACCGCCTTCAACGGTGACACCGGCAAAATAGGGTGCCCACATAATGACCGCCCTATTTATACCATTTGGTCTGAGGACGAAAAACCCCTCCACTTTTTCATAAAAACACTGCCCGAACGCTGTCGGGTACAAGTACCCCTTAAATATTATGAAAATTTGTCAATAAATATGTTACGTTCAGTTCAAGTTCAATTCTACTCTTCTTGTTTTACTACTTCCTACCTCTGGAAGTCCTACGACCTGCTGCCTCCTGCTGAAGTTCTGCCTGGACGAGTGCCTGGTGCCTGCCGCTACAGCCGGCCCTAACTCTGGGTACTCCCAAGGCAACCAGGCCCAGGCAGAAACTAGGCGCATCCAGGGCCACCACCCACTGGATGTAGGGAGGCCAGCTTCAATCATCATCATTGGCACACAAAAGGGAAGGAGTGCACAGCCACCGGTGCCCTCATAATTTACAGTCTTGTAAGGACGACAACACGTCCGTTACAAGTGGTCCTTCGGGCCGGATCAGCTGCACCCCACGCCCACGCCTGATGCCACGCCTGATGTCACATCATGCCTGAAGCTGCCTCACGCCACGCCTGACGTCACGCCTGAATGCCACGTCTGAAGCCACGCCTGAGGTCACGCCTGATGCTACGCCTGACGCCACGCCTGGATGCCATGCCTGAGCCTTCGCCTGACGTATCGTCTGAATGCCATGCTTGACGCCACGTTTGCGTGCCACGCCTGATGACACATCACGCCTGAAGCCACGCCTACGTGCCACGCCTGACATCACGCCTAAAGCCACGCCTGATGCCACGCCTCATGCCAGGGCTAATGCCACGTCTGATGTCACGCCTCATGCCAGGGCTAATGCCACGCCTAGATGCCACGCCTGAGCCTTCGCCTGACGTATCGTCTGAATGCCATGCTTGACGCCACGCCTACGTGCCACGCCTGACATCACGCCTAAATGCCACGCCTGATGCCACGCCTCATGCCAGGGCTAATGCCACGTCTGATGTCACGCCTCATGCCAGGGCTAATGCCACGTCTGATGCCACGCCTACATGCCATGCCTGACGTATCGCCTGAGCCACGACTACGTGCCACGCCTGACATCACGCCTCATGCCACGCCTGATGTCACATCACGCCTGAAGCTACGCCTCACGCCACGCCTGACGTCACGCCCGAATGCCACGCCTGACGTCACGCCCGAGGTCACGCCTGCTACGTGGATTACGTGCCATGCCTGACGTATCGTCTAATGCCACGCCTGATGCCACGCCTCATGCCAGGGCTAATGCCACGCCTGATGCTATGCCTACATGCCACACCAGACGTCACGCCTAGATGCCACGCCTGATTCCATGTCACGCCTGATGCCGCGTCTCATGCCAGGGCTGACACCACGCCTGATGCCACGAGTGCCCACGCTCGTGCCCCCGCCAAGCTCTACTACTGAGATGGCACGCTCCACAGAAGAGAGCAACAATGAGCGAACACCACCCTCTACATCTATTGAGGACACGCTGCGCCAGCTGCAACGACAGCTGCGCAGCCAACAAAAACGTATTGATTGGCTGAATGCAGCCCTTCAACTACAAACCCGTGTAGGGCCGGCACAAGATGCGACAGGGCCTGCACAACCCCGTGCTGGGATCCTGCCGGCAAAAGATTCGACAGGGCCCGCACAACCCGGCGCCGCAGGGCTGGCACAACCCAGTACTGCAGGGCTGGCACAACCCGGTGCCGCAGGGCTGGCACAACTCGTCGCAGCGAGTACTGCCTCGGAGCCAACCAGCCATGGACATCCGAACCAAGGAGAACCTTGGCAACTACAAGCATCATGGATGCAACCTGGACCTTCCGGCCCCGTACCGCCCTTGCCTCTGCACAATTCAAGGCAACAAGAAGCTGTACGAGAGATGCCCGTCGGACCTGTGCTTCTGGTAAACCAGAGGTACGCATCACCGGCGCAGCCAGGGCCTGGAGGCCCCGCGCCGCAGCCCCCTCATTACAATGGGAGCTTTGGATGGCTGCAACCTGGACCTTCCGGCCCCGTACCGCCCTTGCCTCTGCACAATTCAAGGCAACAAGAAGCCGTACGAGAGATGCCCGTCGGACCTGTGCTTCTGGTAAACCAGAGGTACGCATCACCGGCGCAGCCAGGGCCTGGAGGCCCCGCGCCGCAGCCCCCTCATTACAATGGGAGCTTGGGATGGCTGCAACCTGGACCTTCCGGCCCCGTACCGCCCGTGCCTCTGCTTAACCCAAGGCAGCGAGAAGCTGTACGCAAGATGCCTGTTGGACCTGTACCTCTGGAAAACCAGAATTACGCATCACCAGAAGCCGCAACTTCAGCGCCTTCCAAACCTGATGCAATCCTGGAGTCAACTGGCCACAAAGATCCAGGCCAAGAAGAAGCTTGGCGACTCCAGGGAAGATGTATGCAGCCTGGACCTTCTGGTCCCGGGCCGCCCTCACCTCTGCTCCATCAGAGGCAGCCAGCCGACCAGCAGACAACAGCTGCCGGATCCGCTCCGCTGCCAGAGCAGTGGTCCCCACTGCCGCCTGGACCTTCTGGTCCCGGGCCGCCCTCACCTCTGCTCCATCAAAGGCAGCCAGCCGACCAGCAGACAACAGCTGCCGGATCCGCTCCGCTGCCAGAGCATTGGTCCTCACTGCCGCCTGGACCTTCTGGTCCCGGGCCGCCCTCACCTCTGCTCCATCAAAGGCAGCCAGCCGATCAGCAGAGAACAGCTGCCGGATCCGCTCCGCTGCCAGAGCAGTGGTCCCCACTGCCGCCTGGACCTTCTGGTCCCGGGCCGCCCTCACCTCTGCTCCACCAGAGGCAGCCAGCCGACCAGCAGATAACAGCTGCCGGATCCGCTCCGCTGCCAGAGCAGTGGTCTTTACTGCCGCCAGGACCTTCTGGTCCCGGGCCGCCCTCACCTCTGCTCCATCAGAGGCAGCCAGCCGATCAGCAGAGAACAGCTGCCGGATCCGCTCCGCTGCCAGAGCAGTGGTCCCCACTGCCGCCTGGACCTTCTGGTCCCGGGCCGCCCTCACCTCTGCTCCACCAGAGGCAGCCAGCCGACCAGCAGACAACAGCTGCCGGATCCGCTCCGCTGCCAGAGCAGTGGTCCTTACTGCCGCCAGGACCTTCTGGTCCCGGGCCGCCATTACCTCTGCTCCACCAGAGGCAGCCAGCCAACCAGCAGAGAACAGCTGCCGGATCCGCTTCGCTGCCAGAGCAGTGGTCCTCACTGCCGCCTGGACCTTCTGGTCCCGGGCCGCCCTCACCTCTGCTCCACCAGAGGCAGCCAGCCGACCAGCAGACAACAGCTGCCGGATCCGCTCCGCTGCCAGAGCATTGGTCCTCACTGCCGCCTGGACCTTCTGGTCCCAGGCCGCCCTCACCTCTGCTCCATCAAAGGCAGCCAGCCGATCAGCAGAGAACAGCTGCCGGATCCGCTCCGCTGCCAGAGCAGTGGTCCTCACTGCCGCCTGGACCTTCTGGTCCCGGGCCGCCCTCACCTCTGCTCCACCAGAGGCAGCCAGCCGATCAGCAGAGAACAGCTGCCGGATCCGCTCCACTGCTTGGACAAAGGTACCAAGCGCCAGCACAGATGGTTGACCAACCACATCCCGCAGCAAAGACGAGCCCGTCCTGCCCCAGCAG
Organism: Limnephilus lunatus; assembly: GCA_917563855.2. NCBI lineage: Eukaryota > Metazoa > Arthropoda > Insecta > Trichoptera > Limnephilidae > Limnephilus > Limnephilus lunatus. The sequence goes on along the minus strand of OU830596.1, from coordinate 18,358,555 downwards.
CGCCACTGTCAAAGACGTGGTGCTCCTCAATGGCGCAGCGAAGAAGAGCCCGTCCTGCTTCAGCAGTACCACCGTCAAGGACGTGGTACTCCTCATCGGCGCAGCAAAGACGAGCCCGTCCTGCCCCAGCAGTACCACTGTCAAGAACGTGGTACTCCTCAACAGTGCAGTAAAGACGAGCCCGCCCTGCCCCAGCAGTGCCACTGTCAAGAACGTGGTAATCCTCATCGGCGCAGCGAAGACGAGCCCGTCCTGCCCCAGCAGTGCCACTATCAAGGACGTGGTACTCCTCATCGGCGCAGCAAAGACGAGCCCGTCCTGCCCCAGCAGTGCCACTATCAAGGAAGTGGCGCTCCTCACACGGGGGGAGTCCGTCAACCTCATCATGGTTGTCATGGACCCCGTGTCATGGTTGTCATGGACCCACATCAGCCGGACACACGGCCGAGTCCTTGACACCATCCCTGCTGAAGACGACCAAGTAAGGACCGCCGGGACCCAGACGAGAACCAGAGTCTACGTTCGACCTGCCGAGAACCAGAGTCTACGTCCGACCTGCCGTGAAGGTCGCTGTGATCCTGCCGCCCGCGTCTACCGATGCAGCTTCACCTACTCATCCTACTACACGTCGTGATGACTAGTACAGCATAGCTGCACGGGGGGAGTGTAACCGACGTGTTACGTACCCTCAAAAGTTCTTTCAACGAAAAACATCCTTTGCGGTATCCTCTACAGTTCAGTGGTCATTTTTTGAGATTTCGCCCGAAATCCAAAAATCCGCTTGCCCACTGAGCTCGTTAGTACCGTACCGCCAGCGATCTTTTTCGTTGAAAATATTTTTATGTTTGTTTTCCAATTAGAATTTAAAGTTATTCTAATTGTAATATTGTATTAATAAAATACTTTCATTTTTATATGTACAATGCCCCCGGTGCAACAAATAAACGCTATCATGCTCAGGTTGCCACCAGGGACATTTTTCAATTTATAATTTCAAACGTATTTTTTATGTTTCCTTTTTTTTTGACATATTGTTAAATATTTTAACTTACGATCCTTGTAGGATAATGAAACTAAGAAATTTCATTCCGCAGTCCTACAAGGCATCGAGGGAAAGAGAGCCTGAGTCTCTAGCCCTTAAATTACTCAAACTAGGGCAATAAATGACCCTCAAAAAACACTTAGAAAAATTTCGGTAAAAATACGTTTTTCCGATGTTAAAAATCCGGGTGCCCCGTAAGATGGTGAAACAAACAGGTTTCATTAACACATCTTACGGGAGACCTCGTAAAAATAACATTGTAACTGTAAATAACCAGATATTCAGCCAAACGGCAAATCAAGTTATATTTTATGCGATTTAGCTCAAAAATGAGCTAAACGTCTCTAACTAAAAATCTAGCAATAGACAATTGGTTTATTTCATGATTACTGTATAATAACGAACACATATGTACACAATTAACTCTGTAGAATTATTATAAAAAATACATTTTAAGCGACCGCCTTCAACGGTGACACCGGCAAAATAGGGTGCCCACATAATGACCGCCCTATTTATACCATTTGGTCTGAGGACGAAAAACCCCTCCACTTTTTCATAAAAACACTGCCCGAACGCTGTCGGGTACAAGTACCCCTTAAATATTATGAAAATTTGTCAATAAATATGTTACGTTCAGTTCAAGTTCAATTCTACTCTTCTTGTTTTACTACTTCCTACCTCTGGAAGTCCTACGACCTGCTGCCTCCTGCTGAAGTTCTGCCTGGACGAGTGCCTGGTGCCTGCCGCTACAGCCGGCCCTAACTCTGGGTACTCCCAAGGCAACCAGGCCCAGGCAGAAACTAGGCGCATCCAGGGCCACCACCCACTGGATGTAGGGAGGCCAGCTTCAATCATCATCATTGGCACACAAAAGGGAAGGAGTGCACAGCCACCGGTGCCCTCATAATTTACAGTCTTGTAAGGACGACAACACGTCCGTTACACGAGTTCTAGGAGCAGGTCCCGGGTCCGAGTTCTTAGGTGCGGACTGAGCACTGGGTGTTGTTGCGGCGCACCGAACCGGGACGCACGGGTTCAAAGAACTCGGAGCCAGGACCTACTCGTAGAACCTGCACGAGAACTTAGAACCCACATGAGAGACAAGACCCGCATGAGGGCTCGGACCCGTCACCCGCGCAATGTAGGTACCTACATTACACGGCTTTTATTGAGAAAATAAATAAGTACATTAGCTGTAAGCTGTGATGCATTCTTATAAACTATTATTTTATAATGCACTTCACCCTTTGATTATACCAAGATAACATGCTCTAATTAAAAACGACACCGTGTCTAGCCGAATATTCAAAAATCTAATATATCTACCTACTAAACAATTCCGCGTTTCTGCGAGAGCAGTATACTGTTACGTCAAGCGGTCACGCACGTGTATGTCGATCAAAGGACAGCGATCGAATGAACGCCCGGCGGCCCCGGCCCGCCTGGCTAGTCGCGAAGTGTCGTGGCTCAAGGGGAAGTGGTTGGCGGGTCGCAAGTCGCGGGTCTCGGGGAGTGTCTTGTGGTTCACGCGGTTCCGAGGACCCGAGACTCGCGACTCGGAAGTGGAGTGGAGAGTGGAGCGTGTCGGGGACGCCGAACGGTGATTCCTGGTTCCTACTACTCAGTACTCACGGCGAACATGGAGACGCCCGGGCGCCCGCCGGCCGGTGGAGGCATCCGAGTTTCGGGTTTGGAAACGAGCCCGAGTTCGGAGTGAGTGGCAGGAATGTATCGTGGTTCGCGAGTCGCGGGAATGACGGGAGTGGCGTGAGAGTGGCGGGTTCTTGGTTCACGTGGCTCGGACCAAGACGCTTGGGTTTGAACGTACTCGGCGAACTCGGGACTTGTATTCGAATGGCTAGGAAAGCCGGCGCCGCGCCGCGGCTTCGCGCTGCGGCGTTGAGTTACTCGGACCGCCGGATTTATTTGGATGCGAGTACTGGGCCGGGTTCTCTGGGAGTAGTCGATTTGAAAAAGGAGTGGGAGTAGGAACCGCTTCTCCGGGAGTAGAGCCCATTCCAGCTGAACCGACACATCGCTAGTGACTGGGTCTTTGAAACATTAAATTCGATGAGGTTATTCTTACCCCAAGAGAAAACACTCTCGAGGTAACGATCTATTCTTTGCTTCAAAAATGTTGAATTTCCTAACCTGGCTGGATACGCTCAGTGACTCCTAGATTAGCACTTAAACAATTAAAAGCGTCACGATATTAAAAATAAATTAAACTATGCATGAACGAAACCATAATTTTCTAATTAATTAATTTAACAATCGGAAATAATTGTGACAAGTAGGTACTCTAAAACATATCGCATTTTTCTCTATAAATACAACACAATTTACCAAGAAAGCTTGTAATTCCGTAAACTTGGTATATTCTGTGTTTTTGGACTATTCGTAAATATATCCAAAATGAAATCAAGGTTCTCTTGGACAACTTTAGTTTGCCTTGTATTTGTTTTAATGTCATTCCAGAGTAACATGATTACTTTGGCATGTAAACCAGGACCACCAGTTCTACTACACTTTCACGGGTTGGTTCGGGATGCAGCAAGACTACTTCTGCCCGGGTTGTTTCCGGATGAAGCCGGTGCAAACGGTGTAGAACCGGCCCCCGTACAACCGACGCCTGGCGCAGGTAAAATTTTTGACGCTCTTGTCAACGCCTTAATTTTGGCTAATTTCTTTTCGCATTTATGTAGATATCAAGTAAAATAATACAGCGACTTTTCAAAACGTCAATAGATATATTTTCAGTTTTCTTTTAGATGTTTAAAGTGCAGATAATTACTCATTGTAATTTTTCTGGAAAATCAACAGATATTTTACATAGTATTTATATATATTTTTTAAAGATATTAATTTATTTACGGTAAAATAATTTACATCTTAATAATAATTTACATTTTGGAGTTAGTTACTATTCTTCAATTTGCAGCATTTGCTTGTGTATGGAAGGGGAGTGTACATAAATGCAGTCATTAGTTAACACAAAATTAATTGTAATATATGTGTAGTAAGTACAAGTTGGTACGGTGGAAGATAGCAAAGGTATATAATACATTTACTGTAGTAATAAATTGATATTTATACTTGTGTTGCAACTAAGAAAATATGAATAAGAATGAATACACATGTTATATATGTATTTTGAAAAAAAAAGAGAATTTTACGGAAAATAAAGGATATTTATAAGATTAATTTAGGTGGCAGTAGTTTATTTATATTTTTTTAAATGCCTTTAAAATTTTTCTTAACAGAGTGCAATATTTGGTTATTATCATTAATGCTTCTGATTTCTTCCTGTAAACGATTGAAAAAAGTTCTTCCCTGGTAAGTATGGTGTTGTGCAAAAGATGTATTTAATTTTTTGCGTAGAAAAATATATTTAAATCGTGTTCAGTTTTCAGTTGAAAATTAATATTTGTCTTTTTCTTTTATAATTTGAATTAATGAGTTTTTAACATATAAATCTTTAAATGTAGGTACTTGAAATTCTTCGAACAGTCATTCTGTTGGGTAGTCCAAAGATTTTTTTTTATATAGTTATTGTTCTTTGTCTAATTTCTGAAGGTGCATTTATATGCGGATCCCCAACTATTATTACTACGTATTTTTTTTTATTTTAACCTTATGAGTAAAACCTAAAATTGAAATATTTGCCCGGAAAGCGAGAGGTCGTGGGTTCGCGTCCCAGAGGTGCCAATATAATATTTCTGATTGTTCTGTTTCCAGATTTTCGATTGACTTTCGCTTAATCGTCTTCATTTCATTTAAAAAATAATATGTAATGAACTTTTAAACAATACCTACAAATAAAATCTAATGCCATATTTTCACTAACAGATTTTCAATCATACAGGGTGTAACAGCACTTACCCGAAGGATTATAATCAGCGATTCCTGATTATATTTGGATTAAAAATATAGTTTGTTTGCTATCTGATGATTTTTTCCAATAAAAATTAAATTATGTTACTCACATGTCGCTACTTATCACACTGCTACACGAATATCATCAGACAGCAAAATGTCGCTGTCTTGTCTGTTACCGCGCTGCTGAGAAACATTGTGAAAAAAATAACTACATACTTAATAACACGTGTTTTTTTTTAATTTTTACTTATATAGGAAGCACGCCAGGGGCCAACAATAAAGGGCGCAGAGCAGCATATCTTGGTCAGAAGGAACGTTCCTAGGTTTGGAGGACAAATGCGTTCCTAACTCGAGTCCGGATGTCAAAGTGGAAGTTGCCGAACCTGACGATAACGACTCCCCTAATGTAGCGAGGGAAGCTGTAGTTTACCTTCCAAGAAAATGAGTCCAGGATCAGTTAAAATTGTTTTTTTGTAATTTAGGCCCCACGAAAAAAAAAAATTAACATTAAAAATTAAGTCAAAAACTTCTGGATTGTTTTATTTAATTTTAAAATTAAATCATGACAGTTTTTATCAAACATAAATAAACTGTTATTAAAATGGAACTCCATAAGCAGATATAGCAGATTAAAATGTGAGGTTTTGATCTACTCTCGGATGTATTATTTTAATGGAAAGTTTTTTCTTTAATTTCTAAGATGTGCGTTTCTTTCAAATGGCTTTTAAAAAAAATATACATACTTTTTAAAATAATTTCCCTTAGAGTCTTTTTGAGGAGAGGAAGGAATGAACATTGGTCTTAACCTGTTGAGTAAATCTGGCCCATATATAGGCCATACAACAATTTGACACAAAGTAAATTTGAACCATATATGGGTCAGCTCATCCGGTATTATAAAAGTCGTTTTATCTCCCTTACTCTAATGACGAGATATATGATTTAAACAGTAATAGAAAGAGACAACCCTACACTACGATTTGAGTTCTATAGATATCCGCAAAAAAGATAAAATTGTTCGGATTTATGACGTCAAACGTACACCAAAATGTTAGGTGAAACTTTTTAATGTTTGCATTCAACATTTTAATATTTCTAATATAACATGCTTACTTTTAATAATACAATTTGAAACAAAGACATTAATACTGGACGCGGGGTAGAAATCTAAAAGTGGGAAGCCAAACACAATACGATTGTAGCTGTCTCTATTTCTAGTACTTTAGTACTAAACTGCTACGCGTCGAGTGAGGTCGTGTCTTACCAGTAAGTAAATTGTATTGCAAAGCGCTCCTGCGTGATGAGAAAATGCTTCAATTAAACGGCAAATAGTCGAAAAGGAGACAGCGAAAATTGCATCACAAAGTGACATAAGCATAACAGGGACAACCTACTAACAGTAAGTCGGTTTACACAGCGTCCCGCATTCGTTTTATTCCATTGGGAAAGATGGGGGTAAAACGTACAAAGGGTAACGCGTTCATTAATTTAATAATGTCGTTGATGAAAATTGTAAATAGTAACGGTCCTAGGTGTTATTAATCTGTATAGATTTGTATAATCATTTGAACCTATAACCTGTACTGTATAATAAAATATGTACTTAACAATACTACTATAACTAGCTTATGCCCATTGCAAATGCAACTAACGGGTTAAAACTAATTTGACTTACTTACTAACAGAAAAAAAATATATTTCATAGTAAGCGGGTAGGTACCTACGGTTAAACATACAAATATATATAAAGCCGCCCACAGGGCCTAGCAGCAAAAACCTGCCATACGTTAGTATATAGACACCATTGTAGGCATGCACACATCAAATCCCCAAAGTTTCATCGCAATCGGATGAACGGTTTAGCAATGCGTAATTTCAAAATGCCAGAGCTCACTTTTGTATACAGAAACCGTCGTGGGCATGCACACATTAAATCTACAAATTTTCATCGCAATCGGATGAATGGTTTAGCAACGCTTAGCGGTTAAACACAAAACTATGTATAAAGCCGCCCGCAGGACCTAGCAGCAAAAACCTGCCATACGTTAGTAAATAAACACCATTGTAGACATGCATACATCAAATCCCCAAAGTTTCATCGCAATCGTATGAATGGTTTAGCAATGCGTAATTTCATGATGCCAGAGCTCACTTTTGTATACAAAAACCGTCGTGGGTATGCACACATCAAATCTTCAAATTTTCATCGCAATCGGATGAAAGGTTTAGCAACGCTTAGCGGTTAAACATACAAATACATATAAAGCCGGCCGCAGGGCCTAGCAGCAAAAACATGTCATACGTTAGTATATAGACATCATTTTAGGCATGCACACATCAAATCCCCAAATTTTCATCGCAATCGGATGAACGGTTCAGCAATGCGTAATTTCATTATGCCAGAGCTCACCATTGTATGCAGAAACCATCGCGAGCATGCGCACATCAAATCCCCAAAGTTTCATCGCAATCGGATAAATGGTTTAGCAACGCATAGCGGACATACATACATACTTACTTGCAAATATTTTTTTGATTTTTATACATATAGAAGATAGCTGGTATCCGGCATGCGTTGCTATACCATTTAATAAAGAAAATGTTTCTACCTGCGTGTCTTTTCTCATTTGTTCCAATCCCCTTCCCCCCCCCCCCCATTTTCCTCACCAGCGTCCGCTTCCCCTTTCCCCCACTTCACTCCTACGCTTCTCCGTCTCGTAAACCCCCTCCCGAGTTCCCCTCCCCCCTCCCAGGTTCCTGCCTTTTTCCACCCCCCCTGCCTCATTACATTCACTAATTCCCGGTACATTAAGTTTTCAAACAGCTCGCGCGCCACCTATTCAATTTTTTTTTACAAATTTCGTCAAGCCAGAACTCACCAGTAGTTTTATACAAACCTTGAACTAACAATAACGAACACAACAAAAAAAGAATTTTTCAATTTGTTGCAGTCCTTCAGAAGTTATGAGCATACGTACATTTTCATACAAATTTTATAATTCCAGAACTCACCAGTAGTTTTACTGCTTAAAAATAAGCGCTATATTAATTTAATACTTAAAAAATATCCCGTTCAACTTCGAGTAATTTCATTGTAAAATTAGAAAACTAATACTTATGCAATATCGTCGGATGATATCGAGTGTTTGTGTGCAGGTAGGAACCTACTTATATTCTGAGTATAGGTACTTGCATACATACGTAAAAAAGAACTCATATTTAGGCTGGGTTGTTTAACGAAATTAAAAATTCTTCAATTTTTCAAGTCAATTTTAACGTTCTGTAAAAGTTCGGTTCGAATTCTATTCAAGTTCTGTAATTATTTCAGTTTAATGATGCAACTGGCATTTACTGATAAAAAAACAGAACTTACACAGAAAGTGAAAATGAACTTTAAAAAATTGTTAAATTATTCAGTATCGGTGAAACAACATTACCTTAGTAAATTAAATTGCATTTAAACCTAAATAATTGTCCAACTACCCATTCCGGCAGGTACCGGCGCATTTCCTTACAAAATTCCGGCAATGTTTTTGCTTTTCTCATCATATTTGCAATACTACCGAGATAAGTAGGTACCTACCCTGAATTAATAACATTTCAATGTACTGGCCGGTAAATATCCACCCTACTGAAGTGAATCTATGGACACCAATTTTCTTGTTTTTTTTGGAAAATTTTATAGGTTTTTCGGCGACCCTGAACTTTTTTACATGGGACAGACACCTCATATTGGTATCAAAAGACGCGAAATGTTTTCGGGTACCGAATTTTTCAAAAACATTCAAGCCGGAATCGTTTTTCCGGCCGCAATGCCGTTTCCCGAAAAACAACAACCCAAACCGCTGAGAGATCCGTTTTCTTTTGACATTTCAATTTGCTGTTGAAGCGCGGGTAAATCTAGCGCTTTTGTATTAGGTACTTACCTAATATATCATACACAGACAGATAATATTCCATAATTATATTTTTTAAACAGGCAAGACCGATGCACAAATTTGCACAATTCCTGCTTAAATTAAGGCCCTGCCGAATCACACAAATTGAAATCCGCCATTAAAAAAAAAAATTCTTCATACAAAACCTATTAGGGCGGGGTCTGCTTTTTTTTAAGGTGGTAGTGGATTTTAACGCCATCACGACTCCATCTTCAGTGTTGCAAAGTTCGAGAAAAATTATAAAATTTTAATATACCAGCCGATTTTACAGGCTGCAAACGATTTGCATTTATCGATGAAAGCGAATTTTTCGCAAATGTCAGAAAAATGTCGAATTTGAATGCAATATTGTGAAACATTTTCAAGGGGAAGCTAAACATGTTTTGGTTTTAAAAGTTTCTAAAACTTGTATTGTTTATGTTTATTAAAAAACATCTCCGCCGGAAGGTGTACTTTTAACGCAATCTTTATTTCCGTAATGCCCCTATAAAATGTCAATTTTTCTAAAGAACTTTCTCGAAGCCGTTTAATTAATTAGAATAAATTCCTAGCAAAATCAGTTTTGTACGGGAAACTAACTTTTTTTTACTTCCCTTCTCGATCCGACGTTTTTAAAGGGGCGAACCTGTCGGCGGGAAATATAACCTAGCCGAATTGAGTGATTTTATGAGTAGTTCCAGTTTTCGCCGCAAATTTAAATAATTTTTCGCTCTTAAAATGTATCAGTTCAATTTTATGTGAGTTTCCTGTCTAGTCTATTTTTTTTGTGAAAATCGTGAAGCTAGCGTATTTATTTAAATTCAGACGAAGCTGCCATTTCGAACGGATGAAAATAGAACTACAACAGTATTCGATAGACATTTGATTTTTTCTAATGTGAATAATCCATACTTGTATTCCGCACCGCTAGAAGTCTCCCGTAAAGTTTTGGCAAACATATTGATAACGATGAAAAATGTTTCCCCTAACAAAAAAGAAACAAAAGCTAGTGGCTGGAAAATAATCGACTCTTCGAAGGATTGTGAACTTTGAAGCGTTCCAAAATAGCGAGCGCTAATGTCCATTCTCGCGTGTCAGCCGAAGGGACAATTCTAGACTTCGAGCCAAAGTGAACCTTGAGGTTGGTGAAACGCGAGGGGCGGTGAGGTCGATTTTCGCATCAAGGAAAAAGTGAGTTTTTTGAAAAACCAAGCAATACTATATAATACTAGCTTATGCCTGTTGCAAATGCAACTAACGGGTTAAAACACTATGCGATTTGACGTGTGAACGTGGATGAAGCGAGGAGCGGGTGTTTAACTAAATATATGAAGAAAAAAACGACGTTTGAATGTGGATAAGGCGAAAAATTCAAAACTCAAAGTTTCATCGCAATCGGATGAATGTTTTAGCAACGCTTAGCGGTTAGACATGCAAATATATATAAAGCCGCCCGCAGGGGCTAGCAGCAAAAACCTGCTATACGTTAGTATATAGACACCATTGTAGGCATGCACACACCAAATCCCCAAAGTTTCATCGCAATCGGATGAACGGTTAAGCAATGGGTAATTTCATGATTCCAGAGCTCACTTTTGCATACAGAAACCGTCGGGGACATGCACACATCAAATCCTCAAATTTTCATCGCAATCGGATGAATGGTGTAGCAACGGTTAGCGGTTAAACATACAAATAAACATAAAGCCGCCCGCAGGGCCTAGCAGCAAAAACCTGCCATACGTTAGTATATAGACACCATTGTAGGCATGTACACATCAAATCCCCAAGGTTTCATCGCAATCGGATGAACGGTTTAGCAATGCGTAATTTCATGATGCCAGAGCTCACTTTTGTATACAGAAACCATCGCAAGCATGCGCACATCAAATCCCAAAAGTTTTATCGCAATCGGATGAATGGTTTAGCAACGCTAAGCGGACATACATACATACATGCAAACATTTTTTGATTTTTACATATATAAAAGATACCTGTTACCCGGCATGCGTAACTATGCCATTTAATAAAAAAATCTTCCTGCGTGTCCTTTCCCATTCGTCCCGTTCCCCATCCCCCCCCCCTTCCTCTCCCGCGTCCTCTTCCCTTCTCGCATTTCCACTCCACCCCCCCCCCCCCTTCCCCCCCCTTCACATCACCCCCCCCCCATCTCCGTCCCGTAAACCCCCTCCCGAAATCCCCTCCCCCCTCCCTGTTTCCCCTTCCCACAACTCCCGCGTTTCATACATTCATTCCCGGTACATTTAGTTTTCAAACATCTCGCGTGCCACCTATTGAAATTTTTTGTACAAATTTCTTAATGACAGTGCTCACCAGCCAATAACCAACACAACATAAAAAGAATTATCCGATTTAGTGCAGTCGTTAGAAAGTTATGCGTGTACATACTTTTCGGCGATTAATTTTTATACAAATTTCATAATGCCAGTTCTCGCAATTAGTTATATAAAAACCTTGTCCTAACAATAACAATAACTACATAAAAAGAATTATCCAATTTGGTGCAGTCGTTCAGAAGTTATAAGCGTACATGCATTTCGGGGATTCATTTTAATACAAATTTCATGATGCCAGAGCTCACCATTAGTTTAATACAAACTTTGCCCCAACAATAACGAACACAACAAAAAAAGAATTTTCCAATTTGTTACAGTATTTCGGAAGTTATGAGCGTACATAAACTTCGGTAATTCATTTTATTCAAATTTAATAATGCTAGAGCTCACCGGTAAATTTATAAAAACCTTGTCCAAACAATAAGGATCACAACGTAAAAAGAATTATTCAATTTGGTTCAATCGTTTGGAAGTTATGTGCGGACATATTTCGACAATTCATATGTAATAATAATATAAATAAATACTCGTAGATATAATTTATCGGGTCCCTACCTAGTTCATCTCAATATTCTAAAATTATTTTTTCAACGCTGGCAAGACCAACGGAAAACATTGTCAAAAAGCACCTCAAACCAGGCCTGAAAATCAAATAAAGGCATCGTTTTTAAAAAAAATTCCATACAAATAAGCTGTCCTGGCCTTGCCGAGGACTTGAGGTGGTATGTTGAGAATTGGAATATCATTCCATTTTCAGTGTTGCACAGTTGGGGAAAATTTAAATATCTGCCGAATTTTATAAGCGATTTTACAGGCTGCAAACAATTAACATTATCTATGAAAGTGAATTTTTCGCAAATGTCAGAAAAATGTCGAATTTGAATGCAATATTGTGAAACATTTTCAAGGGGGAGCTAAACATGTTTTGGTTTTAAAAGTTTCTAAAACTTGTATTGTTTATGTTTATTAAAAAACATCTCCGCCGGAAGGTGTACTTTTAACGCAATCTTTAATTCCGTAATGCCCCTATAAAATGTCATTTTTTCTCAAGAACCTTCTCGAAGCCGTTTAATTAATTAGAATAAATTCCTAGCGAAATCAGTTTTGTATGGGAAACTAACTTTTTTTTACTTCCCTTCTCGATCCGACGTTTTTAAAGGGGCGAACCTGTCGGCGGAAAATATAACCTAGCCGAATTGAGTGATTTTATGAGTAGTTCCAGTTTTCGCCGCAAATTTATATTATTTTTCGCTCTTAAAATGTATCAGTTCAATTTTATGTGAGTTTCCTGTCTAGTCTATTTTTTTTGTGAAAATCGTGAAGCTAGCGTATTTATTTAAATTCAGACGAAGCTGCCATTTCGAACGGATGAAAATAGAACTACAACAGTATTCGATAGACATTTGATTTTTTCTAATGTGAATAATCCATACTTGTATTCCGCACCGCTAGATGTCTCCCGTAAAGTTTTGGCAAACATATTGATAACGATGAAAAATGTTTCCCCTAACAAAAAAGAAACAAAAGCTAGTGGCTGGAAAATAATCGACTCTTCGAAGGATTGTGAACTTTGAAGCGTTCCAAAATAGCGAGCGCTAATGTCCATTCTCGCGTGTCAGCCGAAGGGACAATTCTAGACTTCGAGCCAAAGTGAACCTTGAGGTTGGTGAAACGCGAGGGGCGGTGAGGTCGATTTTCGCATCAAGGAAAAAGTGAGTTTTTTGAAAAACCAAGCAATACTATATAACTAGCTTATGCCCATTGCAAATGCAACTAACGGGTTAAAACTAACTTGACTTACTTACTAACAACAGAAAAAAAAATCATAGTAAGCGGGTAGCTACCTACGGTTAAACATACAAATATATATAAAGCCACCCACAGGGCCTAGCAGCAAAAACCTTCCATACGTTAGTATATAGACACCATTGTAGGCATGGATGAATGGTTTAGCAACGCTTAGCGGTTAAACACACAATTATATATAAAGCCGCCCGCAGGACCTAGCAGCAAAAAGCTGCCACACTACATACACAAATTCCCGGTACATTTAGTTTTCAAACAGCTCGTGCGCCACCTATTAAATTTTTTTATACAAATTTCGTCAAGCCAGAACTCACCAGTAGTTTTATACAAACCTTGTATTAACAATAACGAACACAACAAAAAAAGAATTTTTCAATTTGTTGCAGTCCTTCAGAAGTTATGAGCGTACGTACATTTTCATACAAATTTTATAATGCCAGAACTCACCAGTAGTTTTACTGCTTAAAAAAAGCGCTATACGAATTTAATACTTTAAAAAAATTTCCCGTTCAACTTCGAGTAATTTCTGTAAAAGTTCGGTTCGAATTCTATTCAAGTTCTATAGATATTTTTGTATTATGATGCAACTGGCATTTACTGATAAAAAAAATAGAACTTACAGAGAACGTGAAAATGAACTTTAAAAAATTGTTAAATTATTCAGTATCGTGGAAACAAAATTACCTTAGTAAATTAAATTGCATTTAAACCTAAATAATTGTGTGGCTACCCATTACGGTAGGTACCTACGCATTCCTTACAAAATTCCGGCAATTTTTTTGCTGTTTTCATCATATTTGCAATACTACTGAAATAAGTAGGCACCTACCCTGAATGAATAACATTTCAATTTGAAGTGAATCTATGAACACGTATTTTCTTGTTTTTTTTGCAAAATGTTATATGATTGTCATCTCCTCCTGAACATTTTTTAATGAGACGGGCATAAAATTTTGGTGTTGAAAGTTGCCTAATATTGCCGGGTACCGTATTTTTCAAAAACATCCAAGCTGGAATCGTTTTTCCGGCCGCAATGCCGTTTCCCGAAAAACCACAACCCAAACCGCTGAGAGATCCGTTTTGTTTTGACATCTCGGATAACTGATAACTGACCTGTCTCAACATTCTCTCTATTATTTTCCATTGCATTGAAACTAAGGCCTAATTTGTGGTTTTTTTTTTAATGCGAACCTGTCGGCGGGAACTATAACTGAGCCGAATTGGTTGATTTAATGAGTAGTTCCAGTTTTCGCCGCAAATTTATATAATTTTCGCTCTTAAAATGTGTCAGTTCAATTTTATGTGAGTTTCCTGTCTAGTCTATTTTTTTTGTGAAAATCGTGAAGCTAGCGTATTTATTTAAATTCAGACGAAGCTGCCATTTCGAACGGATGAAAATAGAACTACAACAGTATTCGATAGACATTTGATTTTTTCTAATGTGAATAATCCATACTTGTATTCCGCACCGCTAGAAGTCTCCCGTAAAGTTTTGGCAAACATATTGATAACGATGAAAAATGTTTCCCCTATCAAAAAAAAAAACAACTGCTAGTGGCTGGAAAATAATCGACTCTTCGAAGGATTGTGAACTTTGAAGCGTTCCAAAATAGCGAGCGCTAATGTCCATTCTCGCGTGTCAGCCGTTTGGACAATTTCCTTCGAACAAAATTGAACCTTGAGGTGTGCGAAACTCGAGGACCGGAGAGGTCGTTTTGGCGTGCCAGCGGCGTTTTTGCGTCGCCAAGCCAAAGTGAACCTTGAGGTTGGTGAAACGCGAGGGGCGGTGCGGTCGATTTTCCCGTCAAGCGAAAAGTGAGTTTTTTGAAAAACCAAACAATACTATATAACTAGCTTATGCCTGTTGCAAATGCAACTAACGGGTTAAAACTAACTTGACTTACTAACTGACAGAAAAAAAATCATAGTAAGCGGGTAGGTACCTACGGTTAAACTATATATAAAATTATATAAAAAACGGTTAAACTATATACAAATATATATAAAGCCGCCCACAGGGCCTAGCAGCAAAAATCTGCCATACGTTAGTATATACACACCATTGTAGGCATGCACACATCAAATCCCCAAAGTTTCATCGCAATCGCATGAACGGTTTAGCAATGCGTAATTTCATGATGCCAGAGCTCACTTTTGTATACAGAAATCGTCGTGGGCATTCACACATCAAATCTACAAATTTTCATCGCAATCGGATGAATGGTTTAGCACCGCTTAGCGGTTAAACACACAACTATGTATAAAGCCGCCCGCAGGACCTAGCAGCAAAAACCTGCCATACGTTAGTAAATAAACACCATTGTAGACATGCACACGTCAAATCCCCAAAGTTTCATCGCAATCGGATGAATGGTTTAGCAATGCGTGATTTCATGATGCCAGAGCTCACTTTTGTATACAGAAACCGTCGTGGGCATGTACACATCAAATCCTCAAATTTTCATCGCAATCGGATAAATGGTTTAGCAACGCTTAGCGGTTAAACATACAACTATGTATAAAGCCGTCCGCAGGACCTAGCAGCAAAAACCTGCTATACGTTAGTATATAAACACCATTGTAGAAATGCACACGTCAAATCCCCAAAGTTTCATCACAATCGGATGAACGGTTTAGCAATGCGTAATTTCGTGTTGCCAGAGCTCACTATTGTATACAGGAACCAGGAATCCCCCCCCCCTTCCTCACCAGCGTCCTCTTCCCCTTTCCACTCCGCCTCCCACACCTTCCCTCAGCCCACTTCACTCCTAGGCTTCTCCGTATCGTAAACCCCCTCCCGAGTTCCCCTCCCCCCTCCCAGGCTCCCCTCCCCCCTTCCTGTTTCCACCCCCCCCCCAGCTGCCGCATTACATACACTAATTCCCGGTACATTTTTTTTTCAAACAGCTCGCGCACCACCTATAATTTTTTTTTTACAAATTTCGTAATGCCAGAACTCACCAGTAATTTTATACAAACCTTGTACTAACAATAACGATCACAACAAAAAAAGAATTTTTCAATTTGTTGCAGTCCTTCGGAAGTTATGAGCGTACGTACATTTTCATACAAATTTTATAATGCCAGAACTCACCAGTAGTTTTACTGCTTAAAATAAAGCGCTATATGAATTTAATACTTTAAAAAAAATGTTCCGTTCAACTTCGAGTAATTTCATTGTAAAATTAGAAAACTAATACGTATGCAATATCGTCGAATGATATCGAGTGTTTATGTGCAGGTAGGAACCTACTTATATTCTGAGTATAGGTACTTGCATACATACGTAAAAAAGAACTCATATTTAGGCTAGGTTGTTTAACGAAATTAAAAATTCTTCAATTTTTCAAGTCAATTTTAACGTTCTGTAAAAGTTCGGTTCGAATTCTATTCAAGTTCTGTAATTATTTCAGTTTTGTGATGCAACTGGCATTTACTGATAAAAAAAACAGAACTTACACAGAAAGTGAAAATGAACTTTAAAAAATTGTTAAATTATTCAGTATCGTGGAAACAACATTACCTTAGTAAATTAAATTGCATCAAAAACCTAAATAATTGTCCAACTACCCATTCCGGTAGGTACCGGCGCATCTCCTTACAAAATTCCGGCAATGGTTTTGCTTTTTTCATCATATTTGCAATACTACCGAGATAAGTAGGTACCTACCCTGAATTAATAACATTTCAATTTTTACCTACTGGCCGGTAAATATCCACCCTACTGAAGTGAATCTATGGACACCAATTTTCTTGTTTTTTTTGGAAAATTTTATAGGTTTTTCGGCGACCCTGAAATTTTTTACATGGAAGGGACACAAAATTTTGGTGTTAAAAGTTGCCTTATATTGCCGGGTACCGAATTTTTCAAAAACATCTAACCGGGGATCGTTTTTTCGGCTGCAATGCCGTTTCCCGAAAAACAACAACCCAAACCGCTGAGAGATCCGTTTTGTTTTGACATCTCGGATAACTGACCTGTCTCAACATTCTCTCTAGTATTTTCCATTGCATTGAAACTAAGGCCTAATTTGTGGTTTTTTTTTTAATGCGAACCTGTCGGCGGGAACTATAACTGAGCCGAATTGGTTGATTTAATGAGTAGTTCCAGTTTTCGCCGCAAATTTATGTAATTTTCGCTCTTAAAATGTGTCAGTTCAATTTTATGTGAGTTTCCTGTCTAGTCTATTTTTTTGTGAAAATCGTGAAGCTAGCGTATTTATTTAAATTCAGACGAAGCTGCCATTTCGAACGGATGAAAATAGAACTACAACAGTATTCGATAGACATTTGATTTTTTCTAATGTGAATAATCCATACTTGTATTCCGCACCGCTAGAAGTCTCCCGTAAAGTTTTGGCAAACATATTGATAACGATGAAAAATGTTTCCCCTATCAAAAAAAAAAACAACTGCTAGTGGCTGGAAAATAATCGACTCTTCGAAGGATTGTGAACTTTGAAGCGTTCCAAAATAGCGAGCGCTAATGTCCATTCTCGCGTGTCAGCCGTCGGGACAATTTCCTTCGAACAAAATTGAACCTTGAGGTGTGCGAAACTCGAGGACCGGAGAGGTCGTTTTGGCGTGCCAGCGGCGTTTTTGCGTCGCCAAGCCAAAGTGAACCTTGAGGTTGGTGAAACGCGAGGGGCGGTGCGGTCGATTTTCCCGTCAAGCGAAAAGTGAGTTTTTTGAAAAACCAAACAATACTATATAACTAGCTTATGCCCATTGCAAATGCAACTAACGGGTTAAAACTAACTTGACTTACTTACTAACAGAAAAAAATATATATTTCATAGTAAGCGGGTATGTACCTGTTAAACATACAAATATATATAAAGCCACCCACAGGGCCTAGCAGCAAAAATCTGCCATACGTTAGTATATAGACACCATTGTAGGCATGCGCACATCAAATCTCCAAAGTTTCATCGCAATCGGATGAATGGTTAAGCAATGCGTAATTTCATGATGCCCGAGCTCACTTTTGTATACAGAAACCGTCGTGGGCATGCACACATCAAATCTACAATTTTTTATCGCAATCGGATTAATGGTTTAGCAACGCTTAGCGGTTAAACACACAATTATGTATAAAGCCGCCCGCAGGACCTAGCAGCAAAAAGCTGCCACACTACATACACTAATTCCCGGTTCATTTAGTTTTCAAACAGCTCGTGCGCCACCTATTAAATTTTTTTATACAAATTTCGTGAAGCCAGAACTCACCAGTAGTTTTATACAAACCTTGTATTAACAATAAACAACACAACAAAAAAAGAATTTTTCAATTTGTTGCAGTCCTTCAGAAGTTATGAGCGTACGTACATTTTCATAAAAATTTTATAATGCCAGAACTCACCAGTAGTTTTACTGCTTAAAAAAAAAACTATACGAATTTAATACTTTAAAAAAATTTTCCGTTCAACTTCGAGTAATTTCTGTAAAAGTTCGGTTCGAATTCTATTCAAGTTCTATAGATATTTTTGTATTATGATGCAACTGGCATTTACTGATAAAAAAATAAAACTTACACAGAATGTGAAAATGAACTTAAAAAAATTGTTAAATTATTCAGTATCGGTGAAACAACATTACCTTAGTAAATTAAATTGCATTAAAACCTAAATAATTCCGGTAGGTACCGGCGCTTTTCCTTACAAAATTCCGGCAATGGTTTTGCTTTTTTATCATATTTGCAATACTACCGAGATAAGTAGGTACCTACCCTGAATTAATAACATTTTGTACTGGCCGATAAAAATCTACCCTTCAGAAATGAATCTATGGACACGTATTTTCTTGTTTTTTTGGAAAATTTTATAGGTTTTTCGGCGACCCTGAACTTTTTTACATGGAACGGACACCTCATATTGGTATCTAAAGATGCGTAATTTTTTCGGGTACCGAATTTTTCAAAAACATCCAAGCCGGAATCGTTTTTCCGGCCGCAATGCCGTTTCCCGAAAAACAACAACCCAAACCGCTGAGAGATCCGTTTTGTTTTGACATGTAAGAATCCTGACCTAACTCAACATTCGTAGCAATTTCTTTTGCATTGAAACTAATGGCCAAAATGACATCTTTTTTTTGAAGTACACCTGTCGGCAGGAAATATAACTGAGCCGAATTGAGTACTTTTATTTGAGGTTCCAGTTTTAGCCGCTGATTCGCCATAGTTTTTCGTCAATAAATCGCTAGCAAAAATGTAGGCAACAAAAATGCTCAATTTTTCAAAGTACTGAAAAGAGCATTTGTTTTTGCATGGAAATTGAGGCCTATTTTGCGTCTTTTTTTTTTGAGACGCGACACCTGGCGGCGGGAACTATAACTGAGCCGAATTGGGCGATTTAATGAGAAGTTCTAGTTTTCGCCACCGTTTTGTATGAGACAAAAAAACGCTAGCGGCGCTATTTTGTCGAAAAAAAATTACTACCAGTTTCGTGTCTGAAAGTGAATTTGATCCAAAACGAACCTTGAGGTTGGTGAAACTTAAGGGGCGGTGCGGTCGATTTTCGCCTGCAAAAAAAAGTGAGTTTTGAATCGAAACCAGACAATACTATATATACTAGCTTATGCCTGTTGCAAATGCAACTAACGGGTTAAAACTAACTTGACTTACTAACTAACAGAAAAAAAATCATTGTAAGCGGGTAGGTACCTACGGTTAAACATACAAATATATATAAAGCCGCCCACAGGGCCTAGCAGCAAAAATCTGCCATACGTTAGTATATAGACACCATTGTAGGCATGCACACATCAAATCCCCAAAGTTTCATCACAATCGCATGAACGGTTTAGCAATGCGTAATTTCATGATGCCAGAGCTCACTTTTGTATACAGAAACCGTCGTGGGCATGCACACATCAAATATACAATTTTTTATCGCAATCGGATGAAAGGTTTAGCAACGCTTAGCGGTTAAACACAGAATTATGTATAAAGCCGCCCGCAGGACCTAGCAGCAAAAAGCTGCCACACTACATACACTAATTCCCGGTACATTTAGTTTTCAAACAGCTCATGCGCCACCTATTAAATTTTTTTATACAAATTTCGTGAAGCCAGAACTCACCAGTAGTTTTATACAAACCTTGTATTAACAATAACGAACACAACACAAAAAGAATTTTTCAAATTGTTGCAGTCCTTCGGAAGTTATGAGCGTACGTACATTTTCATACAAATTTTATAATGCCAGAACTCACCAGTAGTTTTACTGCTTAAAATAAAGCGCTCTATGAATTTAATACTTTTAAAAAATATTCCGTTCAACTTCGAATAATTTCATTGTAAAATTAGAAAACTAATACGTATGCAATATAGTTGGATGATATCGAGTCGTTATGTGCAGATGGGTACCTACCTAAATTCCGAGTGCAAAAAGAGTGATTAAAAAAACACATATTTAGGCTGGGGTGTTTAACAAAATTAAAAATTCTTCAATTTTTCAAGTCAATTTTAACGTTCTGTAAAAGTTCGGTTCGAATTCTATTCAAGTTCTGTAATTATTTCAGTTTTATGATGCAACTGGCATTAACTGATAAAAAAACCGAACTTTCATAGAACGTGAAAATGAACTTTAAAAAATTATTAAATTATTCAGTATCGTGGAAATAACATTACCTTAGTAAATTATATTGCATTAAAACCTAAATAATTGTCTAACTACCCATTCCGGTAGGTACCGGCGCATCTCCTTACAAAATTCCGGCAATGGTTTTGCTTTTTTCATCATATTTGCAATACTACCGAGATAAGTAGGTACCTACCCTGAATTAATAACATTTCAATTTGTACCTACTGGCCGGTAAATATCCACCCTACTGAAGTGAATCTATGGACACCAATTTTCTTGTTTTTTTTGGAAAATTTTATAGGTTTTTCGGCGACCCTGAAATTTTTTACATGGAACGGACACAAAATTTTGGTGTTAAAAGTTGCCTTATATTGCCGGGTACCGAATTTTTCAAAAACATCTAACCGGGGATCGTTTTTTCGGCTGCAATGCCGTTTCCCGAAAAACAACAACCCAAACCGCTGAGAGATCCGTTTTGTTTTGACATCTCGGATAACTGACCTGTCTCAACATTCTCTCTAGTATTTTCCATTGCATTGAAACTAAGGCCTAATTTGTGGTTTTTTTTTTTAATGCGAACCTGTCGGCGGGAACTATAACTGAGCCGAATTGGTTGATTTAATGAGTAGTTCCAGTTTTCGCCGCAAATTTATGTAATTTTCGCTCTTAAAATGTGTCAGTTCAATTTTATGTGAGTTTCCTGTCTAGTCTATTTTTTTGTGAAAATCGTGAAGCTAGCGTATTTATTTAAATTCAGACGAAGCTGCCATTTCGAACGGATGAAAATAGAACTACAACAGTATTCGATAGACATTTGATTTTTTCTAATGTGAATAATCCATACTTGTATTCCGCACCGCTAGAAGTCTCCCGTAAAGTTTTGACAAACATATTGATAACGATGAAAAATGTTTCCCCTATCAAAAAAAAAAACAACTGCTAGTGGCTGGAAAATAATCGACTCTTCGAAGGATTGTGAACTTTGAAGCGTTCCAAAATAGCGAGCGCTAATGTCCATTCTCGCGTGTCAGCCGTTGGGACAATTTCCTTCGAACAAAATTGAACCTTGAGGTGTGCGAAACTCGAGGACCGGAGAGGTCGTTTTGGCGTGCCAGCGGCGTTTTTGCGTCGCCAAGCCAAAGTGAACCTTGAGGTTGGTGAAACGCGAGGGGCGGTGCGGTCGATTTTCCCGTCAAGCGAAAAGTGAGTTTTTTGAAAAACCAAACAATACTATATAATATATATATATAGTACCAATATTGTATTACTAATGAAAACTCATATAATAAATATAAAAATATTTGCCCGTGTGTCACGTTTTACCCGCCTTTACCCTTCCCTGTCATATTGTGTAACCGAATAAGAGTATCTTGTTATCTCAGTCACACCCATAGGTCACACCCGTGATGTGACAGTAGTACAGTAGTATTCGGCGAAGAAACTAATAAGCCGCCCTAGTATGAATCTATGTCATTCACTCACGTACATTCTTTGATTGTCTGTCTTTATCACAAGGGAATGAACTTTTGAATTTAGAAATTATACTGAAAACCGCTGAAAACAAAAGAGTGTTGCTTGCTTTCCACATTATATGGTGAGTATGTGAGACTATGGCGAGTCTATTTATAATATAACGTCATTGATTTGAAATCGTATTTAAAATACATTCGACTATTAAAAAATGAGTTTCTTTTTACGTTTTAGTTCAGTTTTTAAAGGAAACAATGTAAGGTGAGTCACTTTTAAAACTTTTAATGTTTGATCCAATTTGAAAGCTTATTTAATCACCTTTCAAAAACAGTTTTTAGTTTTTGGGTACTGTTTAATCCGGTAGAAGGACCAAAATGTTTTTATTGTAACCAACAAAATGTATAAAACTCCCTTAAAGACCCCCAACGGACCGATAATGTAGTGTTTCCTTTTAAAGGCAAACTGATGCAGAAGAGGTAGAATTTAAGAGAAACATTGAATTTATAACCTACATTATGGGTCTGTTGGGGGGAAAATATAGCCATTCCTGACATCTATGTCACGGAACCTCAACTAATTACTACTGACACCTGTGTCAGGCGCACAGAAACTTTTACTGTGTTTTATTTACTTCATTTCCTAACATACTCCCCACCAAAAAAGGAACGGGAGCTACCTTTTTTTTCTAAAATAAAAAACAAGAATACAAAATCGAACAACTAAATATATACATATATGCCAAATTAATTTGGAAAAAACAAATAAAATAATAATAATTTTAACTTTAACTGTTAATACTAAAAACATAACCAATTCGAAATAATAGCTAACCTATTTCTAAGTACTATTAATAATAATCTAATTAATTATAACTTCATGTAAATATTAATAAAACAAAAAACAAAATTCTCATTTTAACAACAACATAAATAAATAGCAATCTTGAGATCTTGACGTGCGAAGTTCCTTGGTCGTCCTTCTAGGCTTGAATGTTCTGCTATGGCCCATCTTGATTCTTGTGAAGTTCCATCTTGAAGTGTTTCATTTTTAGTTTTATTTTTATTTTTAAGCCTCTTGCTGTTTTTGATTTAATTTAATTATTTAAAATCTTGGTTTATTTATGTAATTCGCACCGTTTACTTAGTACATTGTCTTGATCTGATTTTATTTTAAATATTGCTTTGAAAATGTCTCTTTTTTAAAAAATAACTTTGCCTTTTCTTCACTGCCACTTTATTTAACTTGCGGGAAGTTTATTTAGATTTCTGCATCGGGTTTTTTCTTGTTATTAAATTTTAAATTATTTTCTTCATCGTTTTTTTTTAAATCTTCTGGTTTTCTTCATCTGCGTCGGTCCGTTGGGGGACTTCTATTGGCAGTAGACATAATTTTGAAATGGCCCTCTGGATTATGCCTCGCGAAGTGATGATAGTCGCCACTCGAACTCTTCCATCAGCGCCAGGATGTACTGCGCTCACCCGTCCCAGCCTCCAGTAGCAAGAAGGGACGTTGTCCTCCTTCAGGATGACCATGTCGCCAGGCTGCAACTGTCCGTGGCTCCGGTTAGTCCATTTGCTCCTGGTTTGTAGCTCTGCCAGGTACTCTTTTCGCCATCTCGACCAAAAAGATTGAACAATCTGAATTAGTTTTTGGTAATTATTTAATCGATTGAATGTGATATGTTCCAAATTTTGCTCTGAAATCGCTGCCAAACTAGTTCCAATGAGAAAGTGACCAGGGGTTAAAGGATTAAGGTCATAAGGATCATTCGATAAGGGAGTCAGTGGCCTGGAGTTTAAGCAAGATTCAATTTGACACAACACCGTATTAATTTCTTCATAAGTTAATGAAGCGATACTCATTATTCTTTTTAAGTGATGTTTAACTGATTTTATCCCAGCCTCCCAGAGCCCCCCAAAGTTTGGAGCCCGAGGTGGTATAAATTGCCACTGTATTCCTAATGCGGATAAATAATTATCAATTTTATCATTAGACATATGGCGCTTTTTACGCTCTTATTTGATTTAAGGTGGAGGTTTTCTGTGGTACTCACTTTTGTAAATCAAACGCTTGTTTTGTGTTTGTTTGTCTGGTCATAATTTATTATTCTTTTATTTACATAATCCTGATTTTTTATAAGATTTATATTGTGATCTGCTTGTTGGAACACATTTTTTTTACGTAACAATGGAAGCTACCTTCCTTTGTTCTTCTATAGAACTATTTGAATAATGGAACAAAAAAGAAAATAATAAAATTAGGTAGGTACTTGCCTAGAAGTAATTGCCCATAGAACAAGTACCTACTCAATAAGCATCAATTTTAACCATAGCTCCCCGACAAAAAGGGCTGAAATTAAATGAAAGTTCTTTTTAGAACCCTATAATAGTTAAAATTGATTATTATTATTTGTGAGATAAATTATTTTTAAAAAATAAAAAAGAGAGGTGAAACTAGCTATTACACATATCGTAATCATCCATTGATTGTTGTAGTTAGTTTAGAAACAATAATATAATAAATTGAAGTAAATCATTAGAAGATATGCATAAGAAAAAAAAAATAACACTAAATTATAAAATGTTCATCTTCTTGATCCTCGATCGATAGCCTCTGCAGTTCTTGTCTTCAAGAAAGATGGCTTCTTTTTGATCCTTGGCCTTAGTAAAGATGACTTATTTTTTATACTGCTCTTCTTAGATGTTAGTAGTTTATTTTGATCCAGTTCTTCTAAGATGTGATAGCATCGTCCATTGGTAGAAGACACAATTTGGTAATGGGCCTTTTCATAGACCCTTGCTGCGTCTTCAAGGTGACTATACGGGTTATCCCATCTTGTCCAGGGTGAGTGGCGATGACACGTCCCATCCTCCATAAATTTGGTGGTGCGTTGTCGTCTTTGATGATAACTAAGTCCCCAATCTTTAGTTGTCGCCGGTTCCCATCCGTCCATTTAGTCCTTTGCTGCAGCTCTCCCAGATATTCAATTCTCCATCTTGACCAGAAGCTCTGTCTTAGTTGGCTTAGTTTTTGGAAATTATTAAGCCTGTTTATGGGAATCTGTTGTAGGTCAGGTTCAGCTACAGCTGACAGGTTATCACCAATAAGAAAGTGACCTGGAGTAAGTGCGAAGAGGTCGAGGGGATCGTTGGATAGTGGAATTAAAGGCCTAGAATTTATGCAGGACTCTATTTGGTATAATAACGTACACATCTCTTCATATGTTAATGAAGAGACGTTTGCCACTCTTTTTACGTGATATTTCACACTTTTTATGTTAGATTCCCAAAGACCTCCATGATGAGGACCTTTAGGTGGGATAAAAACCCACTGAATAGACATATTAGTTAAGTAATTAGCTATTTCCTTTTGAGAGACATATAAATTATACATATTTTTCAATTCATTATTCGCTCCAACAAATGTAGTAGCATTATCAGAATACAATTTACTAGGTTTTCCACGTCTGGAAATGAAACGCTTTAAACAATTAAGAAATGCATCTGTAGTCAGAGCGGTGACCAGTTCTAAATGAACTGCCTTAGTAGAGAAGCATATAAATAAACAAATATAAGACTTGACTGAATTGGATCTCCTACTGATTCCAGACTTTATTAAGATTGGCCCTGCGTAATCTAGTCCTGTAACAGAGAATGGTCTACATGGTGACACTCTATCCTCTGGAAGGTCAGACATTATTTGATGACTTGTTTTTGGACTGCATTTAAAGCACACAATGCAATTTTTAAGTATTTTTTTAATAGCATTTTTTGCCATTATAGGCCAATATTTTAGTCTAATAAGTGCTAGTAACGTTTGAGTACCTACATGCAAATTTGTATAATGAAAATGTTTAATGATTAACTTTGTTAGAGGGTGATCGTGAGGTAGTAATATCGGATGTTTTTGTGCTTCATGTATTAGTTTTCCTCTGGACAATCTCCCACCTACATGCAATAAATCCATATGTATAAATGGGTTTAATGATTTGAGATGACTGGTTTTATCTAAGTTTTTTCCCGCCTTTAATGTTTTAATTTCTTTTGAAAATGAATAAGATTGAGTGACCGTTATTAATGAATGTAACGACTTGTTTAATTCTATTATTGAAAGTTGTCCGCTAAATGTATATTTTTTTCTTGTATTATTAATGAAACGTAGGATATAAGCAGTTACTCTTTGTAAACGCGTGAGAGAAGAAAAACGATAAAACAATTCCCAATCTTTATTCATACTGACGGTTAAATTTATTTTGCTTTTTAATTCCGGTGGATCGATGCAAATTTCCTTATAGTTCGGCCAAGTTTCTTCATCTTGAGTTAACCAATTAGGACCTCTCCACCAGATTTCTGAAGAAAATAGACTTTTAGCACTGGTTCCTCTTGATAAAATATCCGCAGCATTATCTTCGGAGTTGACATGCTTCCATTGACTGGTTTCGCTTCTTTCCTGTATTTCTGCAACTCTGTTTGCAACAAATGTATTCCATCGCGCTGGTTGATTTCCTATCCAGCATAGAGTTATAGTGGAATCACACCAATAAAATGTTTTATCCAAAGGTATACCTAGGGATTCCTTTACTTTTTCAACAACTTTTGTTAACAGAACAGCACCACATAATTCCAATTTAGGCAAAGAAATCGTTTTTAATGGAGCTACTCTTGATTTAGCTGTGATTAATTGAGAATGCCGTTTTCCTGATTGGTCTGTGGATAGCATATATACGCAAGCAGCGTATGCTTTTTGAGATGCGTCACAAAATCCGTGCAATTGTATATTTACGGTTTGATTACATATAATTTTTCTAGGTATTTGAAAAGAATTTACACCTTTTAAATCTTCTAAATATTTTTTCCAAAGCTTCAGAATTTCTATAGGTATTTCTTCATCCCAAGATATCTTTTCTTGCCATAATTTCTGCATAATAAGTTTAGCATTCACGGTTACTGGTCCAAGCAAACCTAATGGATCGAAAATACTAGCAATCAGTGACAAAATATTCCGTTTATTATAAATAGGATGTGACGGTAGTTCCACGTGATATAAAAAACTATCTTTTTCGCAATTCCAAGCTAAGCCTAGAATTTTCTCTCCTTCTGGTTTGTCCAAAATTACCATATCAGTGGCCTGATCGGCCTCCGATGACAAATCAGAAGAATTAGACCGCCATTTTCTTAAGTTCATACCGGCCGAATTCATTATGGAGATTAACTGTTCTTTTAACAAATTACAGGATTCCACATTGTCTGCACCTGTAATTAGATCATCTATGTAAAAATCTCTCTCTAAAATGAGACTAGTTTCAGGATATAACTGAGCGTTTTCCATACTCAGCTGCTTCAAGCAACGCGTGGCTAAGAAAGATGACGGTCCCATACCATAAGTTATCGTATTTAACTTGAAATGGCCCATTTCCTCTTCTGGAGATGCTCGCCAAAGTATTTTTTGGAAGACGCGGTCCTCCTCTCTAATGTTGACCTGCCTGTACATTTTCTCTATGTCAGCCGTCAATGCCACTTGATATTTTCTAAAATTTAACAAATGGGTATATAAATCATTTTGTATTATTGGACCAACCATTAACGCGTCGTTTATTGATATCCCGCTGGAGGTTTTTGCGGAGCCGTCGAACACCACTCTTAGTTTGGTAGTGCTGCTGGTTTCCTTCTTGATTGCATGATGAGGTAAATAGTAAGATTTTTCTTCATTTGAAACTGGTTCAAATTTTGTCATATGACCTAAGTTTTCATATTCTTCCATGAATTTAATGTATTGAAGTTTCAAATCCATGTTAGAAGATAATTTCTTTTCCAAGTTTAAAAATCTTTTTTCTGCCATAGGCAAGGAAGTACCTATTTGATCTATACAAGGTCGGAATGGTAAGCTTACTTCGAAACGCCCATTTTCATCCCTTTTTTGGGTTGACTTGAAGCTCTCTTCACAAGCCTTTTCTTCATAATTTTGGTGCTTGATGGACACCAATTCCTCTTGTTTCCAAAATCTTTCAATTTGATTGTGAATCATATTTAAAGATAAGTAACACGAGGATGATTCTTGCTCTTTTTTTGTAGTGCACATTCTAATTGGCCCGGATAATATCCATCCAAGTTCAGTGCGTTGCAGCGTAGGTCCAGTTGTTCCTAATCTCAATTGATCAGTGGTCAGCATTTCCCAAAATAGTTCGGAGCCGAGTAATATATCCACATGACCGGAAGTGGAAAATTCAGGATCGGCCAATTTCAATCCTGGTGGTATGTTTGCCTCCCTTTTTGAAAAAGAGGTCTGCGGTAACTTGCTGGTGATTTCTTGTAATACCAAGCAAGTAACAAGTTTTTTGTAATTAGAGTTTATTGATGACAATTCAAACGAGAGGCTCTTCTTTACATTTGTTATATTATTATGTAACCCAGAGACCGGCATATTTAATGACTTGTACTTTATGTTTAATTTTTTAGCAAATCGTTCAGTTATGAAATTCACCTGAGAACCATTATCCAACAATACTCTCGCTGAATGAATAATTCCATTACTGTCCTTAACGTTCACCATTGCCGTTGATAACAAAATTGTTTTTTCTGCTTCTCCAAAAGTGGAATGGTTTGAGACTGGTACTTGATCTATGCCATTCTCAGTGTTTTGATCCTCTTTAGGGAAAATATGGAGTAATGTGTTGTGTCCTGCTTTATCGCAAGTTCTACAATTATTCTTACTCCTGCATTCTTTAGTTGAATGACCTACATTTAAACACTTGATGCAAGCTTGTAATTGCTTGATTTTCTCAAACCGTTCATGTTGGTTTAGTTTCAAAAACTGTTTACAGAAATAAATCTTATGATTTTCCTTACAAACAATGCATTTCAACCTTTGCGACAATAATGAAACTGAAGATTCCTTTTTGTAACTTGACGGTTTATGATGCGCGAATATTGGTTTGGCTGTGGAACATGTTGCTTCCGATGCTTCCAAGACTATCGCTCGATCTGTTAAACATTTTAAAAATTCTTGCAATGTCGGTATTTTTTCTTTAGTTGGATATTGTTCCCAATAGATCCGGGTATTGGAATCTAATTTGTTGGCCAAAATATAAATTATTATTACATCCCAATACTCCGTGGGTAGACCTATGTTTTTCAATGAATTCAAATGTAATTGTGTTTGATCTAATAAACTTCTCAAGGCGACGTGACTTTCTTGTTTTAATTCCTTGAGCTTAAACAATGAATTTAAATGTTGATTAGCTATTACACGCTTATTTTCAAATCTATTTGATAAAACCTGCCAAGCTATTTCGAAATTGTCTTGGGTAATTTCAAGTGCGTTTAATATTTGTGATGCCTTTCCTTTTAAACAATCACGCAAATAGTAATGTTTCTGAAAATTATTTAATGATTTATTATTACCCACTATCGTGACGAAAGCATCCTTAAAAGATAACCATTTCGAATAATCACCACTAAATTCTGGGAGCGAAAACGTAGGTAATTGGATCTTAATATTGTTAGTATCATCAATTTTTTCAATGCTTTTTATGGATTTTTTTGCTAACGTCACTACTTGATAATATTGCAATTCAAAACACTCAAGTGGGCTATCCTCTTCATCTGAGTTACTATCAAACTCTTCGATCTGAGATTGTATATTCTTAAAGCGATTTAACAGTGTGTTTACCTCCTCCAATCTTGTTTCCGTTTCTATTACATCAACTGAATCACTTAATAGGTAATTCTTAAATCGTGTTAATTGTGCCTTCAATTCACCGCGCTTCTTCACCAGTGATTTTAATGTTTGTGGCATAATGCAGAATTTTTTACACAAACATACACATTAAATTATTTAAAAATAAACTTTTGTTTGTTCCACCTTTGCGGGAGCGAATAATAAATAGATTACAATAAAATAAATTATATTATTTAATAATCAGTGGTAATCATAGAGTAAATTATTTGGAATCTACCTACTGGTTAAATTATATTAGGTTGACAATATTTTATCTTGTTGATTATAATATCACGCAAAAAGAGTGGCTCTTGGTGGCGAATTCTTCGCGTGATTTTACAAGTTATAATACCTTAATAAGTTAATACCTTAGGAATATGTAATGATGAATAAGAATGATGTAGACCGGACTTCTGGCTGGATGAGCTGGTTTTCATCTGGCTTCTCGAAGGACCATATGGCGCTTTTTACGCTCTTATTTGATTTAAGGTGGAGGTTTTCTGTGGTACTCACTTTTGTAAATCAAACGCTTGTTTTGTGTTTGTTTGTCTGGTCATAATTTATTATTCTTTTATTTACATAATCCTGATTTTTTATAAGATTTATATTGTGATCTGCTTGTTGGAACACATTTTTTTTACGTAACAATGGAAGCTACCTTCCTTTGTTCTTCTATAGAACTATTTGAATAATGGAACAAAAAAGAAAATAATAAAATTAGGTAGGTACTTGCCTAGAAGTAATTGCCCATAGAACAAGTACCTACTCAATAAGCATCAATTTTAACCAACATATTAAAAAAATTATAAATTTCCCTTAGTTCATTATTAGCCGCTTGAAAATTGGTTGCATTGTCTGAGAACATTTTACTTGGTCTACCACGACGCGAGATAAACCACTTCAAAGCATTTAAAAAACTCTCTGCACTCAAAGACAGCACAACTTCTAAGTGAATGGCCTTAGTGGCCATGCATACAAATAAACAAATATATGATTTAACGCTATGCGTTTTTCTGTGAATACCCGACTTTATTAGTATTGGTCCGCAGTAGTCCACTCCTGTCATTTGAAATGGCCTACATTCAGTTATTCTTTCAGCTGGTAGGTCGGCCATCAACTGCTGCTCTGTTTTGGGTTTACATCTATAACAAATGATACATTTTTTAATTATCTTTTTTACAACATTCTTTCCCTTAATCGGCCAAAATTTCATTCTAATCAATGCCAATAATGACTGCGTTCCCGAGTGTAAGTTCAAGTAATGATAGTGTATTACAATTAATTCTGTTATTTTATGATGCGAAGGTAA
Organism: Limnephilus lunatus; assembly: GCA_917563855.2. NCBI lineage: Eukaryota > Metazoa > Arthropoda > Insecta > Trichoptera > Limnephilidae > Limnephilus > Limnephilus lunatus. The sequence goes on along the minus strand of OU830596.1, from coordinate 18,327,473 downwards.
TAAAATTGGGTGTTTCTGACTTTCGGTTACCAGTTTAGCCTTTGAGAGCCTTCCCCCCACTCGAATTAGATCCCTTTCAATAAAAGGATCTAATGACTTTAAAGAACTACTCCTAGGCACATCATCCCCACTATTTAAAGCTTGAATTTCGCCGCTAAAACAGTATGATTGTGCCCGAGATATTAATTTGTTTAATGAGTTTTCCAACTCATCAACTGTCAAATTACCATAGCGGCGCTGCAAAGGGTTTTTACAATTAAAATGAAATCTAATAATGTAAGCCGTTACCCTTTGTAATTTGGAAAAACTAGAATATCTATTAAAAATGTCCCAGTCCTGTTTCACTTGTCATACTTCCTGGGGCCAGGGTGATACTGAAGCCACGTAGGGTCCAGTGTTATAATTCTGGTCTCCAGAAATATGTCCCTCCCGGGGGGGGAACAAGTGTTAAGCAGGCCCCCCGGGGGCAATATGCCTCGGCTTGGAAGGCTCAGCTCAGGGTCGTAGGGCTCCTCCGAGGCTGTCGATGGTTGACTCCAATGAAACAAGGTTTAGGCACAATTCAAATGTATTCAATAATGCAAGGGTGAACAGTACAGGCAACCAGGTAAGCTGTTTAAGGCCTAGCATAAGAGAGAGAGAGACACTAGAAATACTACTGAATTTAGGCTCGGAAATACTATAAGAGGGTTTAAAATCTCACGTGGCGTCGTACGGATGCAGGCAGCTTCCTACGAAGTGGAGAGATCTAGAGCAAAGCTCATAGATCGTGTGCAGGAACGGGGCGGCTCGGGGTGCGTGGGCGGCTTCTCGGCATCATGGTGGGCGGATTCGGTCAGCTTACCGAACCGGTGGGTGATAACGGTGAATTAAGCGGCTATCGGCAATGTAGGCGGAATAAAAGCCGGGCGGCCAGGGCTGCCATGGTATAAAGTAGGCGGCAGTAGGATTATACAGGCGTCTGTCGTGATAGCGCCATACTGGGATCGTAAGTGAAGACTTAATTAGCCGCGTCAAAGGGTGGCATACTGCCCGACAGTACGTAGTAGTACGTACGACTGCTCGCGCCGCTCTCTAGAATAGGTCTGATGCTTCGGTGAACGGTGGCCGGAGTTCTCTGTCCGTGATGAGCGAGACGGAAGACTCGAACGTGTGCCCTATAAGGTAATGTCTTCTGCCATTGGCTGGATTTCGCGCCGTGTGGCCATATATGGTAATGTCTTCTGCCAGCCTGAGAGGGACAGCAATAATCACGCGAGAATGTACATGTACTGAGCACGTGACACACAGCTGCCTGCCGCTTGTATAGTTCGTTCGTAGGATTTATGGGCAACTCATAACACTACCCTCCTCCCCCTGAAAAATGAAGGGAAAAGGCAGCGAGGCTGATGCAGGGGACCACGACCTTCCATACAGCATGTGATGCGATGATTGCCACAATGTGAGGTACAGAGCTACCTCTTCACCAGGATTTAAACACTCCCTACCTAAGAGCCAACAAAATTTTAACTACCTGTGAGCCAAGCTAAAAAAAACTAGCAAAAAACTGAACAAAGGTTGCCAACTCTCTCAAGAAATTAAAAAAAATGTGACGTACCTAGTGCGATACAAGACACGCTAACGAAGGTGCATGAAGAAATAAAGAAAACATGACCCTTCCGAGAAGGATTACTACCATGTAAAAATCTTAAAATTAAACAAAAAATTTCCAACACTATTCCTGTTATGGAATATTGTACGCTGACCAATGTCATGAAATGATCGAAACCAACTCATATTCGCGTCTTACAATAGAATTCTTAAAATTATACAACTTTGTTTTTATACACTTTATTCCTGTTATGGAATATTGTACGCTGACCAATGTCATGAAATGATCGAAACCAACTCATATTCGCGTCTTACAATAGAATTCTTAAAATTATACAACTTTGTTTTTATACACTTTATTCCTGTTATGGAATATTGTACGCTGACCAATGTCATGAAATGATCGAAATCACTCATATTCGCGTCTTACAATGGAATTCTTTTTTTTTAAATTATACAACTTTGTTTTTATACACTTTATTCCTGTTATGGAATATTGTACGCTGACCAATGTCATGAAATGATCGAAATCACTCATATTCGCGTCTTACAATGGAATTCTTTTTTTTTTAAATTATACAACTTTGTTTTTATACACTTTATGCTATTTTCACAATTCAATTCTAACCCAAATGTTAGTTTCCCGCACTCTCAGCTTGTCATGGTTTGTCTGGTTTGCATTTAATTATCAGGCATAAACGACCATCCTCTCATGTTCGCATATAATTGTAAGGTAATGCTACAAAACCTATCATGAATATTAATTTTCAGGCATAATATGAATCCTCTCATGTTTTCTCGACTCACCCTCGGTGACCCGTACAGCGCTGTACTTGGTATACTAGAAATATACCCTTGCCGCAACGACATAGACAACCGGATAGATCCCTTGGAATCCTCACGGTGAACTTGCGTTCGACGAAACCACATAGGACACCCTCTAGGTGTTCCCACCAAAATAACCAGACGAACCGTAATGACCATAAGTGCAATTACATTATTCTCTAATAAGAACAATACGACCCGAATGACATAACTTTATGACATTACCGAGCTAATTTACTCAACTGGGTGCATACTCTTAAATCTTCTTACTACGAGAAGTACTACTCCTTATTTGAATACAGTGATATAGCAAGTTACAAATTACCGTACAATTGCGTCCTGATATGGCAAGGACTTTACACGCTGGCTTACCATATTGATACCGAAGTAATCAATTACGTGTTTACAAAATATTTATATAGTAATTTAATTAATTACATTTATCATAATTAAAACACTTGAATATACATTTGTTTACCCACCAAAAACTCTATGTGTGTGAGTACAATTTTGTTAAATAACTTTCAATTCGAGTTTGTTTCAACTCAACTTAAACTCTCAGGGTTTGACTACGTAAGGAGAGAAGAAAAAAAAAATTAAAATAAATAACAACAACGCCACGTATTTTTACACAAAAAATACGAAAATTTAATACTACCGACAATGTTATTAGAAGAGGAAAAAATTTTTTTTTTAATTGAGTAACGAATTTCTTCCTAACACCGGAATCATATATACTTCCATTGTTCGGAAATTCGCGTTTCCAACAATCCTTCTGCTCTAATTCTAAGGAGTTTAGCCATCCTATCACGCTTTGGATTATAGTTTACCTGCCGAATGACACGTTAGGTCGATACCCAAGTTCCATCCTATCGGACTTGTAACAGCTCTATAATACCACACAACGAGTAACCGTTGTTATATGATCGCGGAAGAAGGTTAAAATTCGATACCACCACAACCTATGTGAACCGAATAGTGTTGTCTATTGGGCCGATTCTGATAACAAAAATGTGGTAATATTATTATTACATTGCCTTTTCATCGTGAATTCACTCCAACATACGCTAGAATTGAGACATACCCCGTTAAGGAGTGGGTAACTACCCGATTGTGAACGTTTTACCGCCCCAATTTCTCCTATATCGCAACGTGTGAGATGTCCAATACTATAACGATTTAACCTACATGTGAGAATAATTCGACAATGAAAGAGATTGAAAAACCCGAAAAAAAAAAAAAAAAAAAGGACAAAAAATAAAAAAAATTATAATTGAAATGATATTTTCATTTATACATGACCTTATATTAATATATACACAAGGTTATTTACAACCATAAGGTTCCTAAGTTTCTTACTACCCAATGACCTACCCCAGTATGATGAGAGCTAGGTGCCTTTATACCTACCACTTGTACAAGAATTTTCTTATGCCGTCTCTTGTCAACGAAAAGAAAAGAATATGCTTGCATATTCTTTCATTGCATCTAAAATTAAGTACTTTTTAGAATGCAAATTGTTCCACGAAAATAGAAATTAGGTCTCTACTTCGGTCCCGGGCAGGATACTGAATACCTAACGCAGTTTTTTCTAATGAAAAACCTAGCCTAATTTAGGGTTCCTTGAACTACGCCCTCAATCAGTGTATCGTGTCGTGTTTCTTAGACGAATTTATATACTTATGTAACCATATTCATATATAAATTTAAAAAACATTTTTTTTTTTTTAAAAAAAAACAACCTAAGTGGCTACGCACTAGGAGAAAGTAATAAATTATTACTACCAATAATAGTCATTACAATAAATGAACTAAATATCGCATCAGTAATTTCACTAGTGTAAGGTGAGTTACCTCTTTTTTTTATAATAATAACAATAATAACACAAGTCTTCACGTGCAGACATACCGGCGTCCCGGATTGTCAACACTTGTGATGACGATCCATTAAGAAAGGAATTGTATACTTCTCTAATAACAAAGGTTAAGTTATATGCGTTATAACCTCGTACCAACCACTAGGGTTCATGACGTCCTAGGGTTGTACCTACGGGGTAATAATTATATCTCAACTAATCACCGGACTAATCAGAGAAAATAACAACAAAAACATAAATAAAAACACTTATAAGGTTGCAACGACCGGGGTGTCACTACCCTTTTTTACTATGTCTTTAATGTGGAATTTACCGACAATTTTTCCATTTAAATTCTCTAGTACATATATCGTGCTAGAGATTTTTTCCTTTATTCTGTTTTCTACAAAACGGGGTGCCAGTTTGGCTGAAAAATATACGCCTGCCTTAGATTGAGGGAAGTTTCTTCTCCAAACTCTGTCTCCGATTTTATAGGATTCCAACTTGTGTCTAGTGTTATAACGAAAAGCACTTTGTTTATACGCGGCGGCGAGTGAATCGCTCACCTTGTCATACACGGCTACAAGTTCTTGTAGTTTATTTGCATAATCCACTACCGTATCTGGTTGTGTGTTATTTTGACTAGCACCAGGGGAGATACGCCAATGTGACGTGCCATGCACTGTCTGTTCAAAGCCGTGCATGAGGAAAAACGGGGTGTATCCAGTAGTAAGGTTGACCGTATTATTAATTGCTGCTTGTACCGTTCTGACGTGCTTTGACCACTGACGGTGATCGTTGCCCACCAAAATAGCCAATGAGGTTCCGATGGTTTGGTTATAGCGCTCTACCGTGTTGTTCATAGGAGTATAGAAAGAATTATAAAATACATCAGGAACGCCGTATTGAGACAAGAAGGCTTTAAAAGCACCTGAAGTGAACTGGCGACCGTTATCAACTATGAGTGTTCTAGGTACAGAGATTGGTAAAAATATATTGTATTCCAAGGCTTCTATTATGGTTTTTGCCGTCGCGTGGCGTAATGGGAATAACCAGCAGTACTTAGTAAAAACGTCTACCACGCTCAGAATATGAAAGTTTCCGTCGTAACCTTTCGGAAAGGGACCTATCAAATCTACGCTAAGACTTTGCATTGGGCGATCTACGTTTTTGGGGTGGGACATATGACCTAAGGCTGGCTTAGTTGAATGTTTATAAGCCTTGCAAATATTGCAATTGGACACTAATTTTTTTACATCATTATACATTCCGGGCCAGAAATTCCTTAACGATAATTTTTTAAAGGTTTTAAACACACCTGGGTGTATTGCTGTGGGTGAATTATGACATTCTGAGATTAAGGCCTGTCTATCCTCTACCGGGGATACTAATTTCCATTCGTAGTCTGTATGTAAGGAAAAATCAGCTTTACAATGCTTATACAACCTATTACCTTGTATTAAGAAATTAGGACTAGCTTGTGGGTTATTGGCGCACTTATTATACAGCTCTGAGTACCACTTGTCTTTAGAGCCAGGCGTGCCAAGTAATGAATTTAATTGGGTAATTTCAATACGAGATAGTACGTCTGGAACTACATGAAGGGAGCCTTTACGGTGAATTATGTCAAAATCGAACTGAGACAAGCGTGTTCCCCACCTGGCAAGTCTACCTGTTGGATTCTCGAGTGACATAAGCCATTTTAAACTTGAATGGTCCGTGACCACTGTGAATTTTGACCCTTCGACGTACGAGCGAAAGTTGTGTACGGCGTCGAGAATGGCCAATAATTCGCGTTCAGTTGTACTATAGTTTCTCTCCGTTTTAGAGAGTACTCTGGAGTAATACGCGACGGGGTGTTCTGCGTCCTCAAATTGTTGTGAAAGGCACGCTCCGATGGCGAAATTGGAACTGTCACATTGTATTATAAAGGGTAACTTAAAATCAGGGCAGCTTAGTACCGGCGCTGAAATTAAGGCATTCTTCAAGGCGGAAAATGATTTTTCTATCTCCTCATTCCACGTAAAATTAGGTAGGTTCTTTTTACCACCAGTTATGTGAGTTAAAGGGGCTGCAATATTTGAAAAGTTGTTGATAAAACGTCTATAATAACTGCATAATCCAAGGAATGATTTTACCTGTTTTGTATTCTGAGGTCGGGGGAAATTTTTGATAGTATCTATCTTTGCCGGGTCTGTACGGAGACCTTCCTTGTCCACTACGAAACCTAAATATTTGAGTCTTGATTTACAGAATTCCGACTTTTCTATATTTAATGTTAATCCGGCGGCCTTTAAAATATTACAAACCTTTTTAAGGAGTTCAATATGTTCTTCAAAGGTACGTGAGATAATTATTAGATCATCTAGATATGCAAAAAGGTTGGGTTCGAATTCTGGACCAAATAAGGTGTCCACGAGGCGTTGCAGTTCGCTAGGAGCATTACGTAGCCCGAAGGGTAGTCTTACGAACATGAAGGTACCCCTACCTGGAACTACGAAACTAGTTTTCTCACAAGACGAAGGGTGCAAGGGTATCTGCCAGAAAGCTTTAAGCAAGTCTAAGGAAGTAATAAAGTTTGCATGCCGTAAGTTATCAAGAATACGATGAACGTTTGGCAACGGATAAATTTGAGCCCTTGTAACAGCATTGAGTCTTCTACTGTCCAAACAGAACCTAGCTGTTCCGTCCTTTTTGGGAACTAAAATAACCGGGTTTGACCAAGGAGATTTACTTTTAACGATTACGCCTAATTCCAACATTTTATCCACCTCACATTCTAGCTGTTTCAACCTTACTGGTGACAGGGGGTAATAACGTTGTTTTATTGGGGTTCCTTCAGTTTCGATAACATGTTCGATCAAATTAGTTTTACCTAAACCGCGTTTAGCAAAAGATATGGATTGAAATTCCTCTATCACATCACTAAGTGTTTTTAGTTGCGCGGGTGTGAGATCGTTTTTTGACCTTACTACGTTAACTTCTGAGATGGAAGTATACGTAATACTTTGATTTGCTGTAAATAAATTTGGAGCTATGTTGAATTTTTTCCAAAAATCCACGCCTAAAATAATTTTCCGGCCGAGCGAAGGTATCACTACAAAGTCTATGGTCTGCAACTTATCGTTATAAACTACTGGAAGTGACAGCTTGCCAGAAACTTCCTGTCTCTTGTTATCCGCTGTAGTAATTACCAGATCACAAGGGGACAGCGCACGAGACGTGAATTGTTTGTGCAAATTCCCACCTATACAAGATAGTGACGCACCCGAGTCTAGTAAACCTGTTAAAACACGATTTTTAACTTTGAATGTGACATGTGGCCGGCCATCTCCGCTACACTTCACATTCACTGCCTCGAGTGGATCGGTATTCAGAAAAACCTTCACGTAACCTAACCAGTCATTCCATTCCTTTTCGATTGTCTCTGCTGATGGCTTTGGACTGCAATGACCGCCTAGAAGTTTTTTTGATTCGAATTACAATGAGTCGGGGGTGGTTTAGAGAGATCAGGAAAATCGTTTGCTCTGCTGTAATCAGGCTTTTTCCATCGTGGGCTACGGCGCGGGACGCTGTTGCTGTTAATTTTATTGCAATTTTTTGCAAAGTGACCGTTTTGATTGCATTTAAAACAAGCACGATTAGCGATATCCGTGGTTCTTTGTGAAATCGCCGCGAGCTGTGAGTTTTTATTACGTCCGAAAGTTCTAACCCTGTGATTCTGTTGGGAATTATCGAAATGAGTATCTTCTAAGATCTCGCATCTTTGTATTACCTCCGCGCAAGTACGGGGCACATCGTACGAGAATAGTTTACTATATTTGTGCAACAACCCATTTTTAATTATAAGAACCAAGTCTAATTCAGACAATGGTGATGATAACTTATCATTCAGGGATGATATTAGATTTACATACTGCCGAACCGGTACGTTATACATTTGCTTGTAACGGTGAATTTTAGATTTAATTCCCAAATCACTGTCAACCTCCTTATAACTTGAGACGACCTCCGGCTCGACTGCCTTTTTACTTGATGCGCGACTGAATTTGATTTTATCCATCTCCTCACATAATGCTTGTAACTCCGAAACGTTGGTGATATTTTTACCGATCTTCAGTTGTGCGTAATCTGGCGTGAGACCTTTTGTGACTAACGATAAAAGTTCCGACTCTTCTAACGGCAAATTCAGCTTGGAATTGATAGCTAAAGCTTCCAAAATAAAATCCGCAGCTCTTTCGTTATTTTTCTGACACAAGTTAAATAACTTCGACTTCTCAGTCATTTGAAACGTCGGGTCCTCGAATCTCTTCAAAAAGGCTGTTTTAATTTCTTCCCACTTTAGATTAGTTTTGAAAATTTTCCTATAGAATAATAGTGCTGAACCAGTGAGAAGTTCGACAAAACCCCTAGCCAAATCTTGACAATCAACGCCCCTCGCGTATTGTAATTCGGCGATTCTGTCTAAAAAAGCGCGGACATCCGAATTCCCGTCAAAAGAAATTTTCCAATTTGTTAAATTAACTATTTTTCTTTCAACGTACCTTGTGGTAGTCCTTTCATAGTGATTTTGCGTAGGCGAGGATACTATGTTAACGAGGTTTCCCGAATTACTAGTTTTTGGGGTGGTTGCTACACTTGGAGAATTTAATAAAATAGCAGGAGACTCCACCCGCCCACTAAGGGATTCATTAAACTCGACACATTGTTTCCGTAAAGACAACAAAGCCCTTTTGGGGACTATGCCTCTATCCATCAACATTTTTCTTATTACCGACGCGTTTGCTTTCTCGAAATTTAATATTCTATCCATTATTGGTATGGTGGCCTCCATGATTATGCGTTATTATAATGAACAAAGCAAAAAAAAATTTCGGACGAATAATATAAGACGAGAGCAGTTGCTGGCAGTCGTATTTACAACTTCCTATTACAGGGGAACGGATGTGAACGAGCACAATCCGACAGTAGTTACTACCTTTTATTGGAAACAACCACTGCTCTTCAAGGAAGAAATAACGCAACTTACACAGCAGCCACTCGGAGAATTTAAAATAACGAGATTCATTACTCAATTAAAAAAAATTCCGCGCGAATGACGAACAACTCTGACTGCCGCGATAGAACGTAATAGCTTGAGAATGCTACTGTAGTAAGCGATGTTTAAAATACCTAACACTCGAATAGCACTAGCCGACGGACTCGCGACGTTTAGAATAATTCACACAGAACTACCGTTGTTGATGGGAGCACAAATATAAAATATTTATAGCTAAGGTTACATAATTATGTTTCTAGGGAGACAACAATCGACAAGACTTCGGCCCAGTTGGCGCGCCAGTGTCATACTTCCTGGGGCCAGGGTGATACTGAAGCCACGTAGGGTCCAGTGTTATAATTCTGGTCTCCAGAAATATGTCCCTCCCGGGGGGGGAACAAGTGTTAAGCAGGCCCCCCGGGGGCAATATGCCTCGGCTTGGAAGGCTCAGCTCAGGGTCGTAGGGCTCCTCCGAGGCTGTCGATGGTTGACTCCAATGAAACAAGGTTTAGGCACAATTCAAATGTATTCAATAATGCAAGGGTGAACAGTACAGGCAACCAGGTAAGCTGTTTAAGGCCTAGCATAAGAGAGAGAGAGACACTAGAAATACTACTGAATTTAGGCTCGGAAATACTATAAGAGGGTTTAAAATCTCACGTGGCGTCGTACGGATGCAGGCAGCTTCCTACGAAGTGGAGAGATCTAGAGCAAAGCTCATAGATCGTGTGCAGGAACGGGGCGGCTCGGGGTGCGTGGGCGGCTTCTCGGCATCATGGTGGGCGGATTCGGTCAGCTTACCGAACCGGTGGGTGATAACGGTGAATTAAGCGGCTATCGGCAATGTAGGCGGAATAAAAGCCGGGCGGCCAGGGCTGCCATGGTATAAAGTAGGCGGCAGTAGGATTATACAGGCGTCTGTCGTGATAGCGCCATACTGGGATCGTAAGTGAAGACTTAATTAGCCGCGTCAAAGGGTGGCATACTGCCCGACAGTACGTAGTAGTACGTACGACTGCTCGCGCCGCTCTCTAGAATAGGTCTGATGCTTCGGTGAACGGTGGCCGGAGTTCTCTGTCCGTGATGAGCGAGACGGAAGACTCGAACGTGTGCCCTATAAGGTAATGTCTTCTGCCATTGGCTGGATTTCGCGCCGTGTGGCCATATATGGTAATGTCTTCTGCCAGCCTGAGAGGGACAGCAATAATCACGCGAGAATGTACATGTACTGAGCACGTGACACACAGCTGCCTGCCGCTTGTATAGTTCGTTCGTAGGATTTATGGGCAACTCATAACACACTGCAGACAACAGTGCTGAGCTTGTCTTGATCTCAGGTGGATCAATACAACATGTGTCAGTATTCGGCCAGCATGCTGAATCCAGCATCAGCCAAGCTGGACCATGCCACCAAATGCTGGAAATTAATAATTGTGAAACGCTGGTTCCTCTGGAGAGCACATCTGCTGCATTGTCTTCCGACCTTACATGGTTCCATTGCTCCGGCTGACTGGTTTCCTGGATTTCCGCTACCCTGTTTGCAACGAAAGTGTGCCATCTTGCAGGCTGCTCTCTGACCCAGCAAAGTACTATTTGAGAATCGCACCAGTATGTAGTATGTATATCCGGTGTACATATAGCATCTTTAACGTAATTCACTAATTTTGTCAATAATACAGCTCCACATAATTCCAATTTGGGCAGAGATACGCTTTTCAAAGGTGCTACCCGTGATTTGGACATTATCAAATTGGAGTGCTTCTTACCCAATTTATCAGTAGATATCATGTAAACACAGGCTGAATATGCCCTTTCCGAAGCATCACAAAATCCATGTAGCTGTAAATTTACATGATCTTGACATATTATCTTTCTACTTATTCTGAAATTATTTAATAGAGGTAGTTCATTCACATAGGCCTCCCATGTCTTCAACATGTCACATGGGATAGGTTCATCCCACTGAACCTTTGCCTGCCACAATTTTTGCATCAATATTTTAGCAACAACAGTAATGGGACCTATTAATCCTAAAGGGTCAAATACGGACGCAATGTCTGATAGCATTTGCCGTTTGGTAATAATTGGGTTTTTTATTAATTTCACCGTGTATAAGAAATTGTCCTGTTGATTGTTCCATGACAGACCCAATATTTTGCTGTCATTTGAATCTGTATTAATAATCATATCTGACATGTTTTCTTGCTTTGAACATAATGAGGGCAAATTTGATCGCCATTTCCTCAAGTTCATTCCAGCGGATGCCATGACCGATATTAATTGTTCTTTAATTAATAAACAGTTTTCTTCAGTTTCATCGCCAGTAATTAAATCATCTATATAAAAATTATTCTTTATAATCTGACTGACCTTGTGGTTTGAAGACATATTTTCATCTCCCAACTGCTCCAGGCATCTAGTTGCTAAAAATGATGACGGTCCCAATCCGTAAGTAACGGTGTCAAGCTGATAATGCTGAATTTCCTCCTCCGGGAAATTTTTCCAAACTATACGCTGTAGATCCCTGTCTTCGGGTCGCACCAATATTTGCCTGTACATTTTCTCTATGTCCGCGGTTAACACATACTGGTGCTTTCTGAAACGTGAAAACGCTTTGTGCAGATAAATCTTTCTGTAAAACAGGTCCAATCATGAGCGCATCATTTAAAGATATACCAGTGGATGATTTTGCAGAACCGTCAAATACCACTCGAGTCTTAGTGGTAGTGCTGGATTCTTTTAATACTGCATGATGTGGCAAATAATAATAATTTTTTTCATTAGAGGGTGCCTCGCACCTGGTCATGTGACCCAAGTCTATGTATTCCTGCATAAAATCTTTATATTTTTTCATCAGGTCAGGATTTGAATAAAATTTCTTTTGCAAATTGTAAAGTCTTTTTTCTGCCACAGGCAGAGTTTCTCCCAACTGTGTAATACAGGGGCGTTGCGGTAAGCTTACCATGAAACGACCTTCATCATTCCTTTTATGCGTGTTGGTGAAAATTTCCTCGCACGCTCGCTCCTCATGGCTTCGGTGCTTCACTTGCGGAAATTCTTCCAATTTCCAGAATTTTTCAATTTGTTTATGTATTATATTTAATGATAGGTGACAAGAATTTACTGGCCTTTTTAGTTTTGTTGTGACGATGGGTCCGGACACCAGCCAGCCGAATTCGGTTCTCTGTAAGATAGGTCCTGAGTCTCCATTTCGAAGTTGATCTTGCTTCAAAATTTCCCAAAAAATTTCCGCTCCGAGTAGATGTTTAAGTTTGGTTTGTGTAAGATTTTAGGACTTTTAGTTTCAACAATAACACCAGGTACATCAAAGATAATTTTTATTGTAACCAACAAAATGTATAAAACTCCCTTAAAGACCCCCAACGGACCGATAATGTAGTGTTTCCTTTTAAAGGCAAACTGATGCAGAAGAGGTAGAATTTAAGAGAAACATTGAATTTATAACCTACATTATGGGTCTGTTGGGGGAAAATATAGCCATTCCTGACATCTATGTCACGGAACCTCAACTAATTACTACTGACACCTGTGTCAGGCGCACAGAAACTTTTACTGTGTTTTATTTACTTCATTTCCTAACAGGTACGTTCAGAAATATTCAAATTATTTTGATTATATTGAAATGCGGAGATGTTAGGGGGTTAGTATATTTATGGATGTAAGATGATCGGAAAAGCAAAGCAATTCCTTTGTTGAAAAGGGGCCTATGGAGGCAGACCGCTTTTCGACGGTCCAACGTGATTTTTCCCGTCTTTGAAATAAATGTAGAAACATTTAAAGTTAATTGGCGATTTTGCCATTTAAGTTATGTTGAATTGTTACGTAACGTAAAGTGTTTTTATCACGCATACACCGCAAATGTCGGAATTTGAAACGGTGTGAAACAATAATTTCTTTAAATTAAACAAGCACACGTGTACAGCAAATGTTTTAATTATCGACGGATCACTGTTGGATCACAATGCTGTCCGCTACTCAATCAGAGCACCCGTGTATTTTCGCGAGAGCACCGACAGGATGTTTGACCCCTCGTGCGAACCAATCTTGGAGTCTGGAGTTTTCAACATGTCACTGAGAGTTTGACTCGCCAAGACTGAAATTTTCTGTTGGTTGGAGCGATGTTTTCGGGTGAAACATCACCAACATAATCCAGTCTGATGGAAGTTCTACGGATCCACTGTTGACGTACATCGAATTTAGCTCGATTATTAGATAGGTCAATACCGGGGTAAGCCACTTACAATGTTATTTTTATGTTCTCTTTGGTTAACGGTAAGTTGACTTGTAAATATATATAGTTTGATATTCTATACGAATACCGCTTTATCATTTGGAAACCTTATTGACTATAAAGTACGTACTTCCCAAGGCTCTCTTAAAGAGGATTTTGCTCTCCGCTGTTAGCCTGGTCCAACGACCAGTAGCGTCCTATTAAAATAAAAACAGTTACGGACAACTTACCCTTACCGCATTATTATTATAATTATATATACCTACATTTCTTTACGCCGGTAACAATTGCTTCCGTTGAAGGAGACCAGATTTTCATTTCGATCCCTTTTAGACATAATCAGACATGACTGGCTCTTTTAAGCATTAAATAAAATGAGGTTATTCTTACCCCAAAAAAAACACTCGAGGGAACCGTCCATTCTTTGCATCAAAAATATTGTGTCACCCAACCTAGTGATTCCTAGATTAGCACTCCAACAATTCAAAGCGAAACAATATAAAATAAAATAAACTAATGCATGAACGAAACCATAACCTTCTAATTAATTTATTTAACAATCGGAAATAATTGTGATAAGGACTCTAATACAAATCGCATATTTCTATTTAAACACGACACAATTTACGAAGAAAGCTCGTCATTCTAAAATCTTGTATATTCTTGTGTTTTTGGACTATTCGTAAATATATCCAAAATGAATTCAAAGTTCTCTTGGACGACTTTAGTTTGCCTTGTATTGGTTTTAATGTCATTCCAGAGTAACTTGATTACTTTGGCATGTAAACCAGGACCACCAGTTTTACTACACGGGTTGGTTCGGGATGCAGCAAGACTACTTCTGCCCGGGTTGTTTCCGGATGAAACCGGTGCAAACGGTGTAGAACCGGCCCCCGTAGAACCGACGCCTGGCGCAGGTAAAATTTTTGACGCTCGTGTCAACACCTAAATTTTGGCTAATTTCTTTTCACTTTTATGTCGATATTAAGTCAAAAAGTTATATTGAAATAATTATCCTCGCCACACAACAGCAATAATCATACCTAAGCTGAACACAATTTTAACGAAATGAATGTCATGCAACTGGACAGGATTTGTAGCAAAAAGACGAAAGTGGCATTTAAAATTATTCCATGTTAACTGATACATAATTTTTAAATGTTTCTAAATTACACGAAAATATATAAATACTATTAAAATTCTTATTCAATATGTTACGTTCTCTGAATATAAAAGCGTTTTGTCCAAGATTAGTAGAACACATTATATGAAGATTAAAAAGTGATTTTTCTCTAGTTCTAATGCTCGGGGCTCTAAAATTAATCTCAGACGTAAGGGGAGAACAACCAAAAAAGCCATTAATAAATTTATAGAGATAAAATAAAGTCATTGCTATTTTCCAAGTCCACGGGAGCATTTATAATTTTTTGGAGATAAGATAATGTCATTGCTATTTTCTAAGTCCACGGAAGCATTTAACAGACATGTTGAAGTTTTGCTAACAGGATGATAATACCTTTATTTACATGCCCTCTGTGTAGTAATTAAGTAACGTCTTTTTTTCTCGCTAATATACATATATATAGCGTGTGACAGCACGTACTCCAAGTATAATAACCAGCGAGTTCTGATCATATTTGGAGTAAAAATGTAGATTCATTGCTATCTGATTTTTTTTAAATAAAAAATGTATTTTTCATTCACATTTCGCCACTAATCACACTGCTACATGTCGTGACGGATCGCGTGATACTATTGTTATTTTTATTATACTATTGATATTAATAAAAAAATATGTATTGAAAAAAATGTCATCGGACAGCAAAAAGTCGCTGTCTCGTATGTTACCGTGCTTCCAGAACGAGATGGAATGCGTATCACGTGACCTGCTAGGCTGTAGTGTCGGAAAAAATTCGGTTTAGTGGCGAAATTCCTATAAATACAAACTAGTTATTTTTATACTAACTATGGGCCGGGGAATACGAATCTGAAAGAATTAGGCGGCGGCAAGCAATATTAACTGAATTATACGACTTTAAAAATTTTTTTTACACACATAGGAAAATGGCCATTTTGGAAGCATTCTGATTCCTAGAAAATCAAACTAGTTATTTTTATACTAACTTTGGGCCGGGGAATCCGAATCTGAAAGAATTAGGCGGCGGCAAGCAATATTAAATGAATTATACGACTTTTAAATTTTCAATATACACAAACGAAAACAGCCATTTTGACACATGAAAACCATAGAAACCATCAAATTAAGTGTTGCCATTAAGCAGTAATATCAATAACGTAAAACTTTCCGACACGATAATTCTTCACATGATAATTCATCACATAACACATTAACCTGATGAATTATGACTATCTCAACGGCCGTATTCTTAAACCAAAAGTATGAAAATTCGTAGTCTTAAAAAGTTGTTACCTAGACCGGTCACCAATATCAATGTTATTATATAAAACCTAACCTAACCTAACCTAACCTAACCTAACCTAACCTAATCTAACCTAACCTAACCCAACATGGTTTGTGCCCCTTTATACCGCCTGCTCGCGTCAATTTAAAAAAAACATCCCAGTTTTCAAGTAGTTTAGCGGCTACGCTAGGTTTGTGTAACATGGTTTGTGCCCCTTTATACCGCCTGCTCGCGTCAATTTAAAAAAACATCCCAGTTTTCAAGTAGTTTAGCGGCTACGCAAGGTTTGTGTCACATGGTTTGTGCCCCTTTATACCGCCTGCTCGCGTCAATTTAAAAAAACATCCCAGTTTTCAAGTAGTTTAGCGGCTACGCAAGGTTTGTGTCACATGGTTTGTGCCCCTTTATACCGCCTGCTCGCGTCAATTTAAAAAAACATCCCAGTTTTCAAGTAGGTTAGCGGCTACGCTAGGTTTAGGTAGCATGGTTTGTGATACAAAAGTGAGTAAAATTTATAAAAAGTAAGTACTTAAATTATAAACATGTTATTTTACGTTATTGATATTACTGCTTAATGGCAACACTTAATTTGATGGTTTCTATGGTTTTCATGTGTCAAAATGGCTGTTTTCGTTTATGTATATTGAAAATTTAAAAGTCGTATAATTCATTTAATATTGCTTGCCGCCGCCTAATTCTTTCAGATTCGGATTCCCCGGCCCAAAGTTAGTATAAAAATAACTAGTTTGATTTTCTAGGAATCAGAATGCTTCCAAAATGGCCATTTTCCTATGTGTGTAAAAAAAATTTTTAAAGTCGTATAATTCAGTTAATATTGCTTGCCGCCGCCTAATTCTTTCAGATTCGTATTCCCCGGCCCATAGTTAGTATAAAAATAACTAGTTTGTATTTTTAGGAATTTCGCCACTAAACCGAACTTTAGCCGTAGTATCCATCTATCCAGAGGCGAAAGATGGCTATACTTTATTTGATACTTATGCTACCAACTCCTTACACTTTTTCGTTCCCAGAACTTCCTCTCCTTCCTTTACCTAAAAAGATTATCTATCCAACACCCCTAAAGATGACAAAGGCCCTAAAAGGAATTATTTTCCTCGGAGCCTCCTGTATGGAGCTTATCTTAATATATGTATAAAACAATTTGTTGGATTTGTCTCCGCCCGAATGGCAGAACAGCTATTAAAATATCGGAAAAAAAATGAAGAAAATTCTTTTCCTCATAAAATTAGTATGGAACGAATTCTCATCGTCAAATGTCAATTCGCTGATTGTTTTGTTTTTGTTCTTACACATATAATGCTGCCCATTTTAATTACACACTAATGCCAAGAGTCGAAAATGAGACAAACGGAGATCGTATGACTACACCCTTCCAAAGGAAAAATACAATAATTCAAATAATTCTCCCTTACACGTATAAAGAAAATGAAACGGAATTCCCGTAAGTAAGTTGATACGTAAGAAAATCACAAAAAATATAAATCCGTACACAACGCCATCGCTGATACTGGCAAAAACAAAACACGGACAGTTGCGCATAGATAATTGTGCAATTTTTAACTTAATAAAAAAACTTAAATTAATTCTGCTAATAAGTTAACACAACAGTCATTGATTCTGAGGCGGTACAAAGTTCGGCGGGTCAGCTAGTGTAAAAATAAGAAATAAATAAAAATTCACCCTGCCCTCCTTGAATTTCTAATATCAATTAGATACATCTGCCTTCGCATCCGCAAAATAAATCCGTTATAACACTTCCATTACATCTCTATTAATTAAGAACAGCTTTTAGGGTGGAAGCGAGAAACATTGTGGAAAATAACTACTTACTTAATAACATGTGTTTTATTTATTTTCACATATATAGGAAGCACGCCAGGGGCCAACAATAAAGGGCGCAGAGCAGCATATAAGAATTGCCCAGAGGAAGTTGACGACGACTACTTTGATGTATCGAAGGATGCTGTAGCTGTTCCAACAAAATGAGTCCATAAAAAAATTGAGTCAAAAACATCTCAATTATTTATTTTAATTTTAAAATGTTTGTTTTAAAAATAAATAACCTTTTATTAAAATCGAACTCAAATGTGAGGTCTTGATCGACTCTCTGATGTATTTATTGTTATCAAGTTTAATTTGTAGAACTCCATTTTAATTTTTATTTATTTTATATATTCAATAATTTTATTATTAAATAAATAAAAACAGTTTATTTATTAACAAGTTCTGCTGGTAATTATTATTACGCGTGACAGCTGTTTCGCCTTCTGAGGGCATTATCAAACTGTGGTCATGCCACATACAGACAATCTATTTATAGTATTTTTGGATAGGTTTGTACTATGACTCATTTCTAATTTCTGATTGAAAATGACTGAAATTATTAATGGTTATTATTTTCTCAATTACTGTTATTTCCCACTTTGTGAGAAAGTCGTTAAGCAAACTAATTGTGAGTCATTCACAAATGCTGACTCATGGTTTTCTTTTCCAGCATAATTAGTTATTTAAAAATTGGTTTTGAATACATCTAAAAGCGGAGAGTGTATTATATTTTTTTGTTCATTTATTAAAATTTTACGGTGCTCCAGATTTTATGTCCGGGTTAAATCTTTCCCAAATGAAAGACTAAACCCTTCCACACACTTTTCCACAAATGAATATCTAGTAAATTCACGCAATGTTAGTGCACTATATAAGATAATAAATACAAAACAATACAAGAACAATACGTCAATCCACCAGAAACATAATGGGAAAATATTTCACCGACTCCAGATATTTTCATATCAGAGGGTTCGGCTCTGATGAAATCCTAACTGGTCCGATAAATCCTACTGATCCCTCAATATAAATATTAAAAAATCTTTCGTAATCCTACATGTATTTAAAATAACCGACTTTTGCATTTTTATGAATAAATTTTTTGACAAATCTAATACGCCTAAATTTTGAATGAGAGAGCTAGGTATAATGCCAGTAGCCGAAATAACAAATGGTAATATTTTTATAGTCTGAGAATGCCAAATTCTTTTAATCTCATTTCCTAAATCTGTATATTTTCTTATTTTTTCAGAAACAGTTTTCTGAATATTACAAGAATTTGGAATAGCGACATCAATGATATAAGTTATTTTCTTAATTTTGTCATGTAAAACTATATCGGGTCTATTATGACTAATTGTTCTGTCTGTTAGAATAGTTTTATCATAATAAATTTTATAAAATTCATTTTCTAAAAATGAATTTGGTTCATATTCATAATATGGTACATTACGGCAGTCAATCAAGTTATGTTTAATTACCAAACTTTGGTGAATTATTTTTAAAACTTGATTGTGCCTAAATGTATACTCGGACGGCGCTAATACAGAACATCCCGATATAATATGTTCTATAGTTTCCGGAAAAGCCAAACATTTTCTACATAAATCATCAATTTGATTTGCATCTTTGATGATATTTTTCCTATAATTTTTAGTATTAATGACTCTATCTTGAATAGCAAGCATAAAGCCTTCTATTTCTGCGCTCAACTCTCCAATACTCAACCATTTGTTTGACGAAAATTTGTCAACATATGTTTGGTTGAGATAATTGAAGTGTTTTGCGTGAAGAATTTTATTTGACCAGGAATCTAATAATTCCTGGTTGCTATTTATAAGAATGCTGGCATTCTCGTCGTATAAATTTAATGGCGAAATTTATTATTTAGGATTATTATTATGTTTGTTAATTTCCAGCTGCTCTAAAAGATTAAGTTTACGTTCTTTATTTTGAATGTGTAAAGGAGTTGGCTTATTATCGTCGCTAAGTGAGTGATTCTCATCTAGGAGATGTTTGGCAAATTGTGATTGTATTTTATTATTATTTTTAAATGATCGCGTGTGTTCTTTGAATCTAATATTAAAGGACCGGCCAGTTTGTCCAACATAAACAGCGTTACATTCGTCACACTGGAGTTTATAAATGCCGCTATTTTTAAGTTTGGGTGTTTTACTTTTTGAATTTTTAAGAGATGATCCCAAATTATTATTAGTGCGGAAGGCAATGTCTAATCCACAATTTTTGAGAATTTTAGCAATTTTATTAGATGTAGGTCCTGCAAATTCTAAACACGCAAATCTAAAGCCTCAAATATAAAATAAATTCAGAAATCACTAAAAAACAAATTGAAAGTTTGGCTATTGATACAGAAATTTCTCTGTCTAAAGTTAAAAATAACGGCTTACCAAAACAAATTACCGCGGATATTTTGAGAAAAACTTTGAAATCGACCATTAAAAATAAGTACAACAATAAAGAAACAGAAATATTAAATGATATTAAAAATAAAATTAAAGATCACGACCTCATAATTACTAAGGCGGATAAGGGGAATTCGGTAGTAATCTTAAACAAAATTGATTACATAAATAAAGTAGAAGCATTCTTAAAACCAGAAGAATTTGAAATCTTAAAAAAGGATCCAACGGACAAAATTTCAGTTAACGTACGAAACCTAATTAATAATTGTAAATCAATATTTTCAAATAAATACGCCCGAAGAAGTGCAATGGTAATGAATCCAAGGGCTCCTGCACTTTACGGGCAACCCAAAATTCATAAAGTAAATATTCCCATCCGACCGGTCGTTTCCTTCATAAATGCTTCAACAACATTACTCGCCAAAAAACTTAATTTTCTCTTCAAACATTATACTAAATTCTCTCCAAAACATAGTGTTAAAAATTCTCTGGAAGTTATAAATAAACTTCAAAACTTAGATCTCCCACATAACTGCCAATTTTTATCTTTAGACGTCGTTAGCCTTTTTAGCAATATCCCTATCCAAGAGTGCCTTAAAATCATTAAAGACATATTAGACAAATCTAACATAAACCCAATTATTAAAAATGACTTATTAGACTTATTTAAAATATGCATTGAAACCAATTACTTTATATTTAATGATAAATTCTATCAACAAAACGACGGCTTGTCCATGGGGTCACCGCTGAGTCCACTTCTTGCTGAAATATTCATGGACTATATCGAAAATCAAATTTTAAACTCAATTTTTAGCAAATATATAATTTACTATGTGCGTTATGTTGACGACATTTTGATCTGTTGGAAAGGTACCAACAGACAATTAGACCTTTTTGTTACATAAGCTAACTCCATCACGTAAAATCTGCTTTACGGTTGAAAGAGAGTGTAATAATAAAATAAATTTTTTGGACTTAACAATCGGTAGAAAAAATAATAAACATACATTCGAAATTTTCCGTAAGCCTACTTTTACCGATACAACCATTCATTCTAAATCATTACACCCATGGTCACATAAATTATCTGCCTATCACTCAATGATACATAGACTTACTAACATCCCTCTTGACAATAAAGCATATGAAAAAGAAAAAAATATAATTTTATCCATTGCAAAAAATAACGGCTTCAAGGGTAGTGATATTGATAAAATAATTAGTCATAAAAAATACAAAATTAACCTAATCTCAATTTACCCAGCGATTAATAATAAAACTAGTAATAAATTTGCGTGTTTAGAATTTGCAGGACCTACATCTAATAAAATTGCTAAAATTCTCAAAAATTGTGGATTTGACATTGCCTTCCGTACTAATAATAATTTGGGATCATCTCTTAAAAATTCAAAAAGTAAAACACCCAAACTTAAAAATAGCGGCATTTATAAACTTCAGTGTGACGAATGTAACGCTGTTTATGTTGGACAAACTGGCCGGTCCTTTAATATTAGATTCGAAGAACACATGCGATCATTTAAAAATAATAATAAAATACAATCACAATTTGCCAAACATCTCCTAGATGAGAATCACTCACTTAGCGATGATAATAAGCCAACTCCTTTACACATTCAAAATAAAAGACGTAAACTTAATCTTTTAGAGCAGCTGGAAATTAACAAACATAAAAATAATCCTAAAGCTATTTTAATAAATGAACAAAAAAATATAATACACTCTCCGCTTTTAGATGTATTCAAAACCAATTTTTAAATAACTAATTATGCTGGAAAAGAAAACCATGAGTCAGCATTTGAGAATGACTCACAATTAGTTTGCTTAACGACTTTCTCACAAAGTGGGAAATAACAGTAATTGAGAAAATAATAACCATTAATAATTTCAGTCATTTTTAATCAGAAATTAGAAATGAGTCATAGTACAAACCTATCCAAAAATACTATAAATAGATTGTCTGTATGTGGCATGACCACAGTTTGATAATGCCCTCAGAAGGCGAAACAGCTGTCACGCGTAATAATAATTACCAGCAGAACTTGTTTATAAATAAACTGTTTTTATTTATTTAATAATAAAATTATTGAATATATAAAATAAATAAAAAAAACTCTGATGTATTTTTTAATGCAAATCAATGAATAGCTTGTTCCGAAGATTGCTTCCATTGCAGGAAACTAGATTTTCATTTCGATCCCTTTTCAACGTAATTTTTTTTTTTTTTAAATTTATTTATTACGTAAGATACATTATTTATACAGCAAAAATAACATATAATATTTACATTTCAAAATAACCTTCTTTGATACAAATAAACTACATAATAAATTTTCACAGATTTTTTTTTTAATGATATTTCTCTTCTATAGAAGCAGACGCTTGTGATTAGAAGAGGGACGAGTATCGGGATGAGAAAATATTTAAAATATATTAAATATATATATTTTGAATCTTTTAATTTAATTGTGGTACATACTTAAAAAAAAAACAAATTTACAAGTTATATAAGTTATGATGATAAATTTTATCAATTTGTTATTTTTACTTTAAATTGCTCTTTAATTGCTTTTAGTAGGCATTTATCATATTCGATTGTTCTTTTTTTTCAGGTAAGCTATTGAAGTATTTTTTTCCTAGATATGTGTAATGATGTTGTGCAAATGAGGTCTTACATTTTTGTATAGGAAATATATGTTTTTGACGAGTACGACTTTCAGTTAAAAAGCTATGATTTTGTTTTTCTTTTATTATTTGTAATCAGACATGACTGGGTCTTTCCGGTCTTTGAAACATTATATTCGACGAGGTTATTCTTACCCCAAGAGAAAACACTCTCGAGGTAACCGTCTATTCTTTGCTTTAGAAATATTGAATTTCCTAATCTGCCATGCGATTCTGTATCGATTGTGGATACGGAATCGATTCCATACATAATCTTCTGTCACATTTGTGTGATTATGTATGGCTTGCAATTGCTTTTTCTACTGCCGATATATCTGCTGTCGGCGGTTTCAACTAGTTTAAAACATGAAATGCGTAGGTATAAATGATTATTTAATAATTTAATGTACGTTTTAAGTTATAGAGCATGGATTTGACATTTGTGAAGTCGGCAACAGCACTGACAGCTTACCAGGGTTGAAAATTTGCAGGGAACTTGTGGGAAAATTACGAGGAATTTGTTATTTTGGTCTCCCCAATTTAAGGAATTTAAACATTTATTACGGGTATTTTAGAACATAAGCAATGGCAACCCTGCAGCTTATAGATCAGCCCGTAGAAAAAGCAATTGCAAGCCATAGACAATCACACAAATCTGACAGGAAATTACGTATGAAATCGATTCCGTATTCACAAAAAATACAGAATCGCTCCTCTGGCTGGATACGCTCAGTGACTCTTAGATTTGCAAATAAACGATTACAAGCGATACGATATTAAAAAACAAATTAAACTATGCACGAACGAAACCATAATATTCGAATTAATTAATTTAACAATCGGAAGTACTTTTGATAAGTGCTCTAAAACAAATCGCATATTTCTATTTAAATACGACACATTTTTCGATGAAAGCTTGTCATTCCGTAAAAACCTAAGTTTTTGAACTATTCGTATATATGTACGAGTGTATATTTTAAAATCACATATTAACAATAATATGATGCAAGTTTCTGATAACCCAAAGCAATGTGCGAATGCTTTCAATAAAAAATTCTAATGTCAGAAAAAATCTCGCAATTGAAATAACTAATGACATAGATAATACCACCTATACATTAGGAAATGCAGTAGCTTCGTCAAATAAAACGATTAGAAAATTCAAAACAATAGATGAATAAGAAATTATTAACATAATGAAAAACCTAAAAACTGAATCAGCACCAGGTTTTGATGGGATCACCGTTGAAATACTGAAAAACAATCTTAACTTCTTGAAAAAACCTATAACGCATATCATAAACATTAGTCTTAAAAAAGGAATCTTTCCATCCATATACAAAAAAACTATTGTTACACCATTGTTTAAATCAGGTGATACTAAAGAAATTAATAACTACCGACCTTTATCAGTATTATCAAATATATCAAAAAAATGAAAAGGTAGCTAAAAAGCAACTACTAACATTTATTTAAACTAATAATATATTGAGTGACCGACAATTTGGATTTCGCGCAAAAATAAGCACACGGGACGCAATCACAGATTTAACAACAAAAATACATCACGCACTAGACAAAGGCAAAAAAACTCTAGCAATATTCATAGACAAAAAGAAAGCTTTCGACAGCATAAGCCATAAAAAATACTGTACAAACTAAACAAAACTGGAATAATAATAGATAACACTAAAATGTGGATAGAAAGCTTCCTGAACTAATTAAACTAACTAAACTAACCAATATGTGAAATTAAAAAACACTCTTAGTGAACCGAACACAAGCGACTTTGGAATACCACAGGGCACCATTTTAGGCCCTCTTCTTTTCATCTTATATGTAAATAATATTTTCAAATTACCAATAACAGGGAAACTTATTTCATTTGCAGATGATACTGCAATTATATTTCAAGCGAATGCATTAAATGAACTTGAGATAACTGCGAACAATGATATCAATACTTTAAAATAATGCACATTTGTAAAAAGCATTAACTTTGTGGCTCGCCATAATTTACAATTAAAACTCATATAAATTTGTTGTAGACCACTTTTATTTTTTAAAACACTCTACCGGTTTCGGAAGCACCCTTGTCCCTTCCTTCGTCAGGAGAATATTATAACTAACCTATTATACAGAATACAAATTTTATTTTATTGGAAAAATATTTAGAATGCGACTTAAAGATAAATTAATTTGGTTATTTAAAATACTAGCATTATTATTTAGGGATTTTCTGATTTCAAGTGCTTCTAAGTTATCTAATTTTTTGCTTTGTGTTTTTAAAAAATAAAAGTGGTCTACAACAAATTTATATGTGTTTTAATTGTTTAAAATAATGGTTTGACTATTGAACATTGGTAAAACCTGTTATATAATTTTTAGTATAAACATAAAAAACTCTTGTCACCTTAAACATTAAAATTCATTCAAACAAATGCACATCAAAAATACTAACTTGCCAAAATAATGAATGTTTATGCATAGCAAATAAAAATGAAATAAAATATTTAAGTATAATAATGTATAACCTTAAATTGAAAACTCACATTACTAATATTTAAAAAAAAATAAAAATATTTAGGTATAATAATAGATAGTAACCTTAAATGGAAAACTCACATTACTGATATTATAAATAGATTCAGAAAACTCATTTACATTTTTATAGATCTAAGAAAGATACTTAACTTAAAAAATATATATTAC
The DNA here is from genome assembly GCA_917563855.2 of Limnephilus lunatus. Classification (NCBI taxonomy): domain Eukaryota; kingdom Metazoa; phylum Arthropoda; class Insecta; order Trichoptera; family Limnephilidae; genus Limnephilus; species Limnephilus lunatus. The sequence continues at coordinate 18,301,824 of OU830596.1, read as the reverse complement.
GCTCTAGCCCATTCAAAAATACAATATGGTATTTTTGCATGGGGGGAGCATATAAAACCTCAATTTCACCGCTGGAGATTACTCAAAGGCTAATAATCAAAACTTTAATTTAAAAACCACCAGATTATGCGACCTCACAACTTATCCAAGATTTTCAAGTTCCACCGCTAAAAAATACATATATTAAAAATACACTCCTTCAGATACACAAAGATATTACAAAGAAATCGCACCATGCCATGTTACGTGTTGAAAGCAGTAGACAAAACTTAATGGGTCGCTTATGCACTCCATTAATGTTTACCAGTTTTGCGCAACATTACTACACTTACACTGGAGTGATGTCGTTCAATCAACTAGCGACAGAGCTGAGGTTAGAACTTGATCATAATAAATTTAAAAATAAAATTAACTATTCTATCATAAATAATTTTACTAATTGGAATCAATTGACATATTATTTTTCTAATTCTATTACTTTTAGTGTATCTAGTCCTTTTTATTTTTATTTTAAACTAGCTAATTTCCCGGCATGCGTTGCTATGCCATTAAAAGAAATAAATTGTTTATCCCTAAATGTTTAGCGTTAATATATAAATAAAGAAATGGATATTCTCATGCGTCCCTTTTCCCTCCTGCGTTCCCCTTCCATTTTTTTGACATTGACTCCCATCCCGTACGGCCCGTATCCCAGTGACGCCTAGATTGCATAATATTTTGCCTAGCTAGCCGAGCGGGGTGACCGGCGACCACGCAATTTTTTTCTAATACTTACATTTTTAAACTCGTGATATCTTTCGAATGAGATGTCCGAATTGATTAATTCAAAAAGTTATATAAAGGTAATAAAGCATTCTTGAATATGATTAATACCATATTTATTTTGATAAGGATTAATACCAAGATACAAATAAAGAGCCTTTTCTAGCGGCGGCATTTCAATTTTTTTTTTAAATAAAAGAACCCTTATTCAGAACATAGGTCTAACTATAATAGTTAGACCTATGCTTTTGCGACATTTTTAAAACAATGATGTTCTCTGTAAAGTCGTTTTACATTATTTTAATCTATCATCAATAGTTTTCCCAGCGCACGCGATGTTAAGAATATTTTAGGTAATTTTTTTACACTTTGGGTTACATTATTGGAGTTTTAGTAAGGAACCATATTTTTTTTGAAAATATAATATAGCCTATGTCACCCGGGAATAGAGTAGCTTCCCAAAAGTGAAAGAATTTTTTAAATCAGTTCAGTAGTATTGGAGCCTATTCAATGCAAACAAACAAACAAACAAACAAAAAATCTTAACTCTTTATATAGTGTGTTAGATATACAAAAAGTTCTTTTCACTTTTGTATTTACAAAATTTTTTTAGTTTTTTTTTTCACACTGTTAAGTTATAATTTTTTGTTATTTATTCATTCTTACTTTTCCCCCTTTAGACATGAATTTTTAACTTTCTGTTATAAAAAGAGTGTTACTTGGGTCATAATGTAATGTTGGATGTCAAAATGTTATAAATCAGATTATATCTTATAGAGCATGAGACAATGAGATTATTACAGTGATCTTTGTTTTCTCAGGTGATGGACCTTAAACAGGCGGCTGTGTGTAATACTTTGTATGAGTAGGAGGTTATTTAAATAAAATACTAAAGTGCTTAGACACAGATAAGTTAATTTATTAAATTGAAATTCAAATAATAGCTATCAGACCTAAACTAAATACTGGGCATATTATTGAGCGTTAGTAGCGTATCTTGAGGAGCTGATGTGTGGGCGATGCCATAGACGAATAATGCTGCTGCCCTCAGAGATATTCGATACTCTCCCTCCGCTGCTGACGGCGGACTGGAGCAAGAGACAGGTCTCCAGCCGCGCGGTTTCCCGGCGATGTCACGTCCCAGGGCGGTTGCAGCCAGCCGACTACGTTGATGACGGCCAAGGTCATTTTGGGCCGCATCTCTGCAGCACCTCAGGCTCCAGGTGAAGTCGGAAGGTCTTACGATGGCTGCGTCTGCCGCAGTGGCGTATCGTGGGTATCAGCCGCCCGGGGCGGAGGAAAATTTTGCCGCCCCCCCCCCACCCTTATATAGGTACTTCTTCAGGGAGGGGGGGGGGGGGTTGCGATTTTTTTTTTTTTTTAATATTTATTTGCCGATTTTTATTAATTAAATCTGTATGCGGTGAATTAAAACTACACTCAGAAAATGAAAACGGTTTTTCTTTGGTTCTGGCAGCACATAAATTGTCTGCAACTAGAATTTTATATTTGCACTCCGAAAAAAGTTATGTTTTCCTTCGAAATATGTCAGCAGATGAATACACAATTGGAATTTTACATTCTGAACAATAAACTGGCTTAAATTTTATCTGAATGCGGTGAATTAAAACTACACTCAGAACATGAAAAATGTTTTTATTTGACTCTAGCGGCACATAACTTGTCCGCAAGAATTTTATTAAGCACTTCAAATAAGTTTTTCCTTCGAAATGTGTCGTCGGATGAATTCACAACTGGAATTTTACATTCTGAACACAAAAGTGGTTTTAATTAAATCTGTAAGTGGTGAATTAAAACGACACTCGGAACATGAAAATGTTTTTTCTTTGATTCTGGCGGCACATAAATTGTCTGCAAGGATTTTATTAAGCACTTCAAATAATATGTTTTCCTTAGAAATGTGTCGTCAGATGAATCCACAACTGGAATTTTACATTCTGAACACAAAACTACTTTTAATTAAATCTGTATGCGGTAAATTAAAACTACACTCAGAACATAAAAATGGTTTTTCTTTGATTCTGGCAGCACATAGATAGTGTGCATCTAGAATTTTATAACTGCACTCGAATAAGTATGCACAAACCTGTCAGCTATTTAACTTTTCTGTGATAATAAATTAAAAATATATACACCGTGATATATACGTGGAAGAAAACCGTATAAGTGTAATTTTTTGTGCGTTTTCAGCAGGGCGCACAAAGCTTCGCGAATATAAAACACAAATCGACTATCAATTAAAGCTAAAATGATACTGTTGCTATTTACATTTTTATTTAAAAATAATGTATGTGTTAGAAATAAAAACAAAACGTCTGTCATTAATATTTTGATTTCAACAGTATATACAATTTTAGAAAGATGTTAAGAAACTATAAACTAGAAAAAACTTTTAAGTCCTGACGCGAGAATCGAACCCGCGACTTCCCCAATCCAAATTTTTAAAAGATGATTATTGATGAAATTTTGCCGCCCCCCCAAAATTGCCGCCCGGGGCGGGCCGCCCTTCCCCCGCCCCCCCCACGCTACGCCACTGGTCTGCCGATGCTGGATTTTGTTCACTCCAGCAGAAATAATGTTCTCCCATGGTACTCCGCTTCTGATCCAGTATTTTAGTGAGTTTGCGGGATGCCGCTGATGGGCGCGGATTCACTGATCTTCACATGATGTTCAATAATGGCGAACTATAAATATTTGATGCGTCGACCCGCCACAGGGACGGTTGCCGAGGTCACCTGTGGCCTGTGGCTGTCTCAAATGGCAAGCTTGAGGCCAGTCCTGCCTAGTGAACTCACTTCACAGTATCATCAACTGTTGCATTCAAAAATATTGCTGGGCTCGCAATATAACCATTGCCCAAATGTCAATGGGCAAGAACTAGAGGTGCCACACACCGAAACCATAAATAAAGTAGAGGGTGCACACACCTTGTTACTAATACTTTTATGTAACATCTCGAAAAGGTAAACATGTCTAGTTTATAATTTGAAATATATATTATCATATTTATCTAAGAACCTTTATGATTGTAATAAATAAATAAAATTTAAATATCCAAAATGAATTCAAGGTTCTGTTGGACGACTTTAGTTTGCCTAATATTTATCTAAGAACCTTTATGATTGTAATAAATAAATAAAATTAAAATATCCAAAATGAATTCAAGGTTCTGTTGGACGACTTTAGTTTGCCTAATATTTATTTTAAGGTCATTCCAAAGTAACTTGATTACTTTGGCATGTAAACCATTAGCACCAGCTATACCCGGGTTGGGTTCGAATGCAGCAGCACCAGCACCGGCTCCGGCTGCAGCCGGTACAGCTGGTTCAGGAGGGGCGTCCAAACAAACGGCGCCTGGCGCAGGTAACATTTTTAACGCCCCTATCAACATACATTTTGGCTAATTTCTTTTCGCGTTTATGGTAACAACAAAAAAAATTAACAGATATTTTACATAATATATGTTGTATTAACTTATAAACAATGAAAATTGTCTTGCATTGTTTGACAATGGTCCTAATGATTTTTTTTACTTTAAACAAATGTTTTTTTTAGTAAAATAGCAGGTAGTAGGTACTTACTTTCCGAAAGGAGATGATTCTATAACATTTAAAAAAAATGTTTTGTAAATGTTTTTAAGGAAGATGATTACATCAACTGTGGTTTTATAAAACCCTTTAAACCACAAAACGAAAATTTTACTGGAAACGGTAATATTTACAAATTCGTAAAACTAATTAAATTACCTGAAATTTATGGAAAGACTCTGGATCCAATATTAAAAACGCATGTCGAATTATATTTGGATTGACAATGTTTACGGAACTAGAACTGCATGGATTCACCAGCCTAATGAGACACCGGGTCACTGGAGCCAGGCTCCGATAACACGGTGGTGACCGCAGCCTTTCAGCACCAAGCGCCACTCTTGAGTGAGCGCTGGTCCCGAGATCACTCCAGACACGACCTACTTAATAATAGGCCACTTGCATCACATTAAAAAAAAAATTCCGGTTAAGGCAAATATTCTAAGACATTCCGTATTTTTTATCGTATTTTTGAAACCCTAGAGATTTTTTGAAAATTTCAATCCGAAAAATCAGACTATTCTTTATAAACCGGAAATACGGGACATAATTTTATGTGTGCGAAAAAACGATAATTACATAGCCGAAAATCATTTTAAAGAAGAACGTTTTCCACACGAATAGCAATAAATTGTACGGGGTTCTCTTCGTAAAATCTGTAAAAACACCGCCATCTTTATCAAAAAATCAAACCAAAGGATAAGTTCGCATAGAACAAAAAATAAATCTAGTGAACGTTAAAACGCAAATTAAAAAATTCACCGGAAATCAAAATGTTGCCATATAAAAAAAAAATCAGTGTGGAATTTTACAAAATTGAGGGAACATAATCGGAGACGGGACATTTTCATGTAGTGACGTCACAAATAATGGATTTATTTATTTAAAAATAAGAAAAAGTAATCTTAGTAAAAAAATCTATCCACACGATTTTTTCCAAGTTGTTATGAAATCCATGCAAGTGGCCTATTGATTTTTCTCCATTCTATGTTCTTCTCTCTTAACATAAAATTTACAGTGCAAATAAGTATAACCATATGCGATGCATGGGATTGCACTATCCTCTCCACATCTTCTTTACATAGTATAAATTGAAGTCGCTCCCGCTGTAGGTATGTGCGCTTAGCTCTTTTAAACTAAGCAACAGATTTTCATGTGGTTTTCACCAATACATAGAGTGATTCAAGAGGAAGGTTTATATGTGTAATACATGTTTATTATAGTAGAGAAAAGCCGAGAAATTCAAAAATTCAATTCAGGCAGCGGGCAGTTGGCAAGCGGGTGGTGTGGATTTTATAAAGGTTGGGTAATGGCTTTGTGTTTCGTTAGCCAAAACAACGTGTGGCCGGGTCTTCTAGTCCTGCAACAAAACATTATTATTGCTATTATATGAAAGTGGTTATTTGTTTTTCAAAATGTTGATGTAAAATATTACAATTCTATTAATAATAATGAAAGATTTGAGTTTTTTTTTTCATTTGTGTTTTTTTTCGAAATAACCAAAAAATAATTTATGCATACCTAAATTTTGTTTTCTATAAACTGAGATAAGGATAAATTAACATAAGAAGTGTTTAAAACTCCCTAATATTGTTTCTCCTTCCAGGGATGCGAAAAATACAAACATCAAGAAGAATAAGTAGGTACACATATAAAATTTTGCCACATTTTACATTAAATAAGCTTACTTTTTTCAATGGAAATATAGAAAAACGCGTTTAATGTTAAAGGAAAGACAAACAGAATGTAAATAGTCTTCGGTAATCAAAGCATTTATACTTGCAGATTAAAAAAATGAAAATCAGCATACTATATTGATAAAGAAATCAGCTTTTTGTAGAAATTCATTAGATATGGTTATTTTTCGGTTAGTTTGTTCTGCCTATTCCACAGGCTTGAAATTTCAAATTATTAACTTAACTCGTGCAGACCCGACAGCCTCCGTGGTCGAAATGAATTATTTCAATCAATTTTTTAGGGATATAAATTTGACAGGGCATTAGACATAACCAAGTTTATCGGGGGTTTGCCCGAGGCTCATCACATTTTAATTTATTTCGGCGAATTCGTAATTAAATTATCATTCTTATTTCCATGCCTTACAAGGGATGCGAGTTATTCATATTTTAGATTAATAAAAACAGTACGTTGCCATAATTTTTTAACGTACTACGCGTTTCAAAAAAAATGTAATACGTTGTACAACGAAAGTTAGCGGTGAGCACCAGATTTTATTTTTCTAGACGATGAATAATTAATAACTTCGGGAGTTATTCATTCAGAAATATCTTAAATATTAGTAACACGTTCTTCATAATTAATTCTGCATTTTTTTTTTTTTTTTTAATATTAGTAACACGTTCTTCATAATTAATTCTGCTAGGAAAAATTCGACCGTACGTCCGTCCAATACGCCGTGCCGCGGGCGCATATTTTTTTACACGCTTTCTTCACTTACGTCATCGTTAAGATTCGCACGTTATTTTTCTTCTTCTTTTCTTTGATGGGGCAAATTCGACAATAGATCCGTCCAATACACGGGTCGTGAGTCGCAATTTGTATGCACGGCTTCTTTACCTCGTTAAGATTCTGAATATATTTTAGGGTATACGTAGTAAGTAGGTAAAGGCATTTTCACACACCTTCCATATAGTCCAGTAACTTTGTCGCCTGAATGTATGGGGTAGTATGCGTTAAATCCGGTAGTTCTGATTTTTTGCAGGATTGTTTATAATGTTGGCCTAATGAATAATCCAAGTTTTTGACCTCGACCGCAACTTTGTCAAAAATCGAAAAAACCGCGAAAAAATCGTTATTTTTTCAAACTTTGGCGATTATAACCCTAAAGGACTAGTTTTTTAAAAAACTTTTTTTCACGTTTTTAAAGTAAACTAAATTTTCTACAAAATGATTTTATAACTGTCTCTGTAGACGCAATAGTTTTTGAGATTAAGCCTTTCAAAGTTTGTGACCTCGAGCGCAAACCGCGAAAAAAACGTTATTTTTTTCAAATTTTGGTGATTACAACCCTAAAGGACTAGTTTCAGAAAAAACTTTTCAAAAATGTTTTTAAAGTAGACTAAATTTTCTACAATATGATACTAAAATTGTCTCTGAAGACCCAATAGTTTCCGAGATTAAGCCTTTCAAAATATATCATTTTTTTCGAACTTCGCAATTTTTTACAATTCTGTCTTTCTGAATGAATTTTGACCCTGATTATTCTATCGAAGCCCTGTACTTTTATGATGGGGTCATGATGTATAAGCTCAGCTACGAATAATGAAGTAAAAAAGATAAAAAACAAAGGTTTTTCTTTTAATTTTTTTATTTATTTAAAAAAAGATAAGTACAACAAAAGTTAATAAGTTTATTTGTTAGGAAACTGCGTAATATTCAAAATCAAAAAATTAAACTAATTTAGCCCTCTTGGAAGGTCCCGGTTGAGGTTTGTCCGTATCTGGATCGACGTATTGGGATGGCATATCCCCATCAGCATCCGGAGATGGTGATGAATCGTCGACGTCTTGTGCCCACAAGTCATCCTCCATTTCGACATCGGACAGATCGTCATCGGATAGATAGGGTTGAGGCCTTGTGGCGTGGATATCCACCCCTAGGAGAGAGGGTTCAGTGTGACTCCCAACCACGCCTGAACCTGTAAGAAGATTGTACATGAGAATAGAAAATGATGAATGATATGTAACTGATGCAAGGACATATTTTTACATGATGGTATGTCCGCAAGGAGTGAAAACGAGCAGAGTCTCGTGTAGGAGGTAACCTGGCTAGATTGAAGCTGGTTTTCTGCTGGCGAATAGTTGGTACCGCAGCTCAGTCAAGGTTATGGGTTTTGGGGTTGCCTCCGTATAGAGCAATTATGACTCGTTCTCTTGCTGCTGTTATATCATCAGGCGTAGAGTTGGTGTCGAGAAAAATCGCAGCTTGCTTTTCAACGTCCGGATTTTTTTCGACTATGGACATCGTTTGTATCTTCCCTAAGCCAAAGAAGCAGGATGTCGAGTCACAACCACTAAAGGCATGGATGAAGAGAAAAAGCTCTGTTTTCAAAGAGGATTTTGAAGAAGCGATGCTGGAATACATGTTGACATGCGACCATCTCGTGTCACCATAGATGAATCAGATACTGAAAAACTCTATATATGGTTTGCACAGCACCCTCCATTCCTTACAAACATAGCTTTCATCCATGCCTTTAGTGGTTGTGACTCGACATCCAGGTTACCTCCTACACGAGACTGCTCGATTTCACTCCTTGCGGACATTCCATCAGGTAAAAATTTGTCCTTGCATCAGTTGAATGTCATTCATCATTTTCTATTCTCATGTACAATCTTCTTACAGGTTCAGGCGTGGTTATCCACGCCACAAGGCCTCAACCCCAAAATGATGACCAGAGATGCAGCCCCACAACACCTCTTGCGGATGATTTCTTGCGGCTGCACGAAGGGGTTGTGGGAACGCGTGCAGCTGCAGGAAGGCAGGATTAAAATGCTCATCAGTCTGCAGGCACTGTAGCGGGGCCTCTTGTGACAATATACCCGATGTTGAAGTAATACATATCCCAGAAGGCGACGATCTGTCCGATGTCGAAATGGAGGATGACTTGTGGGCACAAGACGTCGACGATTCATCACCATCTCCTGATGCTGATGGGGATATGCCATCCCAATACGTCGATCCAGATACGGACGAACCTCAACCGGGACCTTCCAAGAGAGCTAAATTAATTAAATTTTTTGATTTTGAATATTACTCAGTTTCCTAACAAATAAACTTATTAACTTTTTCAAACTTCGCAAAATTACTTTGTGGCATCATTAATTATTATATAATGAATAACAGATCTATAAATAATAAATAATAAATAATTTTTATATTTAATTTTGTATAACTATTTTTATGATTTTTAAGCAATTAATCACCTCTACTTTTTAATATTTTAAAGTTTATGTTATAGTTTATTCTAATTTGTCTATACTTGTTTGTCATTTATTTTTCTTTATACTAACATATCCTGACGAAGATAACATTGTTATCAAAACATGTAGATATTGTTTATAATATAGTGGTTTATACAAAGTGATCTGTTATTCATTATATTATTAACTTTTGTTGTACTTATCTTTTTTTAAATAAATAAAATAATAAAAAGAAAATACTTTGTTTTTTATCTTTTTTACTTCATTATTCGTAGCTTAGCTTATATATCATCATCACATCATAAAAGTACAGGGCTTCGATAGAATAATCAGGGTCAAAATTCATTCAGAAAGACAGAATTGCGAAGTTCGAAAAAAATGATAAATTTTGAAAGGCTTAATCTCGGAAACTATTGGGTCTACAGAGACAATTCTAATATCATATTGTAGAAAATTTAATCTTCTTTAAAATCATTTATGAAAAGTTTTTTTATAAAACTAGCCCTTTAGGGTTATAATCGCCAAAATTTGAAAAAAATAACGTTTTTTTCGCGGTTTGCGCTCGAGGTCACAAATTTGAAAGGCTTAATCTCAAAAACTGTTGGGTTTACAGAGACAGTTATAGTATCATTTTGTAGAAAATTTAGTTTACTTTAAAAACGTCATAAAAAAGTTTTTTCTGAAACTAGTCCTTTAGGGTTATAATCGCCAAAATTTGAAAAAATAACGATTTTTTCGCGGTTTTTTCGATTTTTGACAAAGTTGCGTTCGGCGGTCGAGGTCAAAAACTTGGATTATTCATAAGGCCAAAATTATAAACAAGCCTGCAAAAAATCAGAACTACCGGATTTAACGCATACTGTGTTGAATAAAGTTACTGGACTTAATACCCAAATACCCAAACACAACCAACACATTATAATGAATAAATAAAAAATAAAGTAAAAAAATATTATTTTACCTATTATATATTACACCATTACTAAAAGGATATTTCTTTTACGTTGTGCGCCTTTTATTAGTTTTATTTAGTTTTAGTTTTGGACTTTAAGTGAAGTGATGCCCTCGGCGGCCTGCTAATGAATATCGCTGCGTCTCATGTACACTTATAAGGATGTTGTTTATTTAATTAAATTGTAATTAATCCACAATTAATTAACGTTGTGTAATTTTTTGTTTCTACAGTTTGATTTTGTTAATCCAAATTTCGTAATTTTTTTTAATAATTTTAGTGCGGTGCAAGTCGGTAGTGTGTATTTTTGTTTAATAAATCAATTTCGCCATGTATTCAACACGTAAAAATTATACATATATTAAGTACTCACACATTATTATTATTTGTTATATACTTATTATGCTATCTGCATCTCTTAAACTGATTATTTTCTGTCTCATTATTGTATAATGCTGTACTCTTTACCTACCATCTTTACTTCTGTGTACCATGTCTAAAACCTATTATGTTTTCTTTGTCATCTGAACACACCTATATGCACTAAAATATATTTAAAAAAAATGTAAATGTATGTAAAAGCCCATAAGGGCGTTAATGATTAATAAAAAAAATAAAAAAAATAATACTTTTTATTTCTTTTAAGATAATGACGTACCATATTATATAAGGTTTTATATGACAGTGACAAAATTTGGCTATTTTGAATTTATCCGCAGTGTTTTAAACTGCAATCGATGAAAAGCTAACATAATAAATATTTGATATATTATATGAAATACACTTTATACAATCTCTCTACAAAATGCACCAATTCTATGACTACTGATTTTACTACAGATTGTTTTTTTTTTCAATAGGAAATTCACCCTAAAAATAAATTGTTAATTTCTGCGAGTAGATATTTAAGGGAGACAAAATATGTCCTGCTACAATTGGACTCCTACGATCCCAACTAATTTATTGAGGTTAACACCTTAGCGTTGCTTAACAATAATAGATGCATTAATGACAATATTTTGCTTCAAAATATTAAGTTGAATTGTTTGTTAGTACCTGAACATAGACACATCTACACACTTATACATTAAATTCATAAATTGAATCTTTAAATTGATCTCACGTTGCGAGTAGGTAAGTTACAAATATATAGTTGCATATTCATTTACATTATATACACCTTCCCTCCTCCCCTTCTCTCTTCGCCTGAAAATCTATTTGCATTTATAATCTACACATCTAGGAAATTTTCTAAATTGACAATTTTTATCTATGTCATTTTCTAAATTGAAATTGACATTGACTTTTGAGGAAATGATCAAATTATAAAAAATAAACAGTATATTTTAGCAGACAATTATTTTTATTCTATTTTTTTTAATATGTGTCTTATATGGCTTACTTTGCATACTTTTTTAAAAAGTAAAAATGTATTGGTGGAGTAAATTTTTTGAATAAAATTAGTCTTGATGAAGCCGTGTACCGTAAAGACTTGCTTTAAAAATACTTTTCAGATAGATGATGAAGGTTGTTTTAAAAAATCTGGATTAACGATTTTATTGTTTCCGGGATCTTGTGGAAAATTAAGTCATTTTTAATCTTGTGGAGAATTACTTCTTTGGCATTTTTTTGTTCATTAATGGAATCATCTTTATGGAATCTGCTTCAAACCTGCTTCGTATAGTTGAGGAGAGTAGCTGGTTGTCAAAGTGGGTTGCTGAAGTTATTCAGAAAGTCGACGGCATTGAGAGTTACGTGGTTCAGCATAGGGAGACTGATGCAGGGGACATTCTTCTATTTCTACGATGTGTTCTGTTGTTTGAACTTGTCCACATTCATTCAATTCAGAAGGGTTCTTTAGAAGGATCTGCTTTCGTGGAATATGTTTTCAAGGAATCTGTTTGAATGGAATCTGTTTTCCTGGAATCTCATTAACTTTCATTGTAACCGCTATGGAATCTGTTTAATTGTGTCATGGAACTGGTTACTTCTTTCCAGTTTCAAATGGGGGCCTGACGTCGAAGGAGACCCACCCGTTATCGTCCCTCGACTTGCAGGTGTTAGTGACGGGGTCCCTCACAGTGTTCCCCGAGCATTTGACGGGGGTGTCCTCTCGTACAAGACGTGGTGGAAAAAGTGCGCTTTCGGCCTGGATGTTGCCTAGAATCAGGATTTTTACTTTTACTTTTTTCGCCAATGTAGTCAATTTAGACAAATTCTGTCAAATGCTTATTTATTTATTAACGGACTAACGTCCAATTTATAGAATTCGAAATTAGAAGAAAATGTAAATTTAGCGTGAAGGATGTTATATTATGGATTAGCAAAGACAGCAAAGACAAAATGGAAGTGACAAGTCAAGTCAAGACCTCACTATAAGTCGCAACAATTATGTATGACTAGCAATTAAAAATCCGCTCAGTAGGTTTTTGCTCCTAGTTCGGCTTTTAGTTCGGCTTCGCCCGGTTTCAGTGTTTGTGACCATTTTAACCCTTCAAAAAATTGGCATTTTTTTCGGCTGATCAAAATATTTTCGCTTTACAATAAAATGCAAATATTTGGAATATTTCTGAGCACATTTAAAAACTAAAAACTGTTTTAGAAAGGTGATGAAATACGCTTTTAAAATATGTAATTTTAAAAAAACATATATATTTTTTAATTATAAAATTTTTGCACACAAACATAAAAAAGTTTTTAAAATGGCTCATCTTACGTTTTTTCTAACTAAAGTTACAGATAATAAAAAAAAAATTAAAACACATACATATTTTATTAGACAAACGTAAACAAACACACATTGGTATCTCACTTTTTGTCGCTCTATGTAAAAATAATTTATAAAAAATTCCCGAAGTTTAAATTTTTTTTTCAATTTGCGATCAAAACTTTGTATACATAAAAGTGTACATTTCACTTTTTTCGTGGCTAATTTTTAGATTGGAATATAAAGCGGGGTGTTTTCTCTTTCTAACACCGTTTAGAATATATTTCTCACTATGATAGTAAGGGAGTTACAGCGTTTTATACGAGACCTATGTGCGTTGGGACAAATATGGTCTCCTGCCATTCTAAGGGTTTTAAATCCGATAGGAACTGGTTCCTAAAATATCCAGTTCCTCGGATCCACTGTAATCCAGTGATAGCTAGACACCGTCGGTGACTCACCGAGACAAAGTATCAGTGACAAAGTAATCGAGACACGCAATGACGTTATATGTAGTTTACAACAATTTCGTCAAGTATTGCTGACAATCTTTCCAAATCCGGAAGGATACTTGAAGTATAAAAATCCGTAGCACTTATACCTAGGGGGGGAATAATCACACGCGAGCTGTTGACGGAAATAGTGACATTTTGTGTCGAATACTTGAATTTGAAACCGAACTAAAACAGTAGCTTTGTGTAAATTCCACGTACTCAGATGCTATTTGAGGCGCGGCCGTTAAGCGTGGCGTCGACATGCACTCGCAGATGCTAGACTATTAATACTGTTGATGATGATGATTGATTGATATTTCTTCACTTGGTTAGTGACAGACAAAAATTATTTAGACTTATACTAAAAAATCAAGGTTTTGTCTTGTGAATGTGGTGAATAGTATCCATAATTAGTTAAGTATCTATTGAGGAAAGGCAGTTCTTCATTTACGAGTCTACGGGAGGGGATGAGTTGTAATAGAGTATGATCATTAGACCCAAATATGAACAAATGTGGTTTAATATGACCAAGGTTGTAAATATAACATACATATTGTCAAACATGGTCGCTAAAGACACATGTTCAAATTTAGTTTAAAAAGTACACATTGACAAACTAACAAACTACTCGTAACTAAATCACCATCCCGCAGTTTCCTCTTAGGGGTAAGCAGAGAGGACGGACCGCCAAACAACCCGGTCTTGGCATACACTATTTGCTCACGCACGTTCATACATCGTCTCATTCATACTCTTCTATTATTCTGACTCTTGGCACGGCCCAACTCAAGTATCTGATTCACTTGATCGTGTCATGTCTTCCTCGGATGTCCCGACTTCTTCTACCATTCACATTTGCTTCATATTTTGTTCTTACACTACTTTCTTCGTTCATTCGCTCTACATGCCCAAAACCATTTGAAGGTCTTTTTCTTAATCTCTCAATTTGCTTACATCAGCCTTGCATTAATTGTGGATTTCCACATTTATCACACGATCATACATGATTTTACACACATACGCCTCAGGGATCTCAACAGTATTCAATTTTACAAAATTTTACAAAATTCCAAAATACAGATACCCAGTGCGAACTACAGAATTTACAATTGGGGTGTTTGTGAAGCCTAAAGTACCCAGTGAAGAGAGAAAGGAGATGGGGAAGAGGAAGATTAGGAAGTACATGACTAATCAGACCTAGTCTCTAAACATGGCTAAAGCCATTTCATGCAACATTTTGATTATGAATGGTGGTTCACCTGGGATACTGAAAGTATCTAAAGAACACCATTCAGAATTGAAACGTTGCTTGAAATGACTTTAGCCGCATTTGGTGACTGAATAACCAGGAACTTCCCCACCTACCTCTTCCGCATCACCTTTCCCTCCCCACTACCTTTAACCTCACAAAAACCCCAATTAGGGATGCCATTCATAAGACTCAAATTGCTCAACCAATTGCTCCAAACGGTTAGGAGCAATTGGGACTCTTCATCGGTATTCACAAAAAAAAATCATGCACTGTCTCAGACATATCTTCTATTATTTTCTCTTTAGTTATTGACTCCTGACATTATTTGGTTCACTTGATCATATCACGTCTTACGCGGGCGTCTCCGACTAATTCTTCTCAAACATTAACTTCTCATGGTATTGTTAATAATATGTGTTTTTTCCCCAGAACTCGGTAATTTCACCATACATCACTGCCGATTGTACAAAATCATGGATGAAAATATATGCTTCTTTAAGTTTTTTACCTTTCTTTTCTGATATTATTGTTATTATTTATTATTGAACGACTATACATTTTTTTAATGTTTCTGCGCCCTCTGTTATTTTCAAAAAGATCCGTTGAAGATTCAAACAGCATCCCAGATGAGAAAATGTCAAAAATTTCAATTTTTTTTTTAAATTCCGACCATTTTCCGAGAATTTAAAAAAAATTATTTAACCTGAAAATTTTCTAAATATCGCATAACAAAATCAAAAAGATAAATGTTTTTATAAAAATGTTCCCCACTCATTTTCCTAGCAAAAAAAATACGGTTTTCCAATTTTCCCGAAATATTTTTTTTTCAGAATAATATTAATTTCATAACACGGAAAATTACCAACTTCACATAATATCAAAATAATATATTTTTTTTAAATTATCCCAACCTATTTTCCGATTTCCCGGAAGATTTTTCTGAAAGCCTAATTTTTTTAATGATCAAAAGTTTAACCATCATTAACAGTTTCCAAAACTAATAACCAAATAACATAATCAAAAAGATGAATGTCTAAATGTTTATTCAAAAATTTCTCGACCCACTCTTCGACCACTTTTCCGAGCTAAAATGTACCGATTATCCATTTTTGAGATTTTGTCTAGAAAATAAAAATTTCCCAACATTGAAAATTCACATTATCTGCAAAAGATAAATGTCCCTTAAAAAAATTCCCGACGATTTACCATTTTCCCAGAAGCAATTTTTTCAGAAAAATAAATGTTTCCAGAATTAAATCAAAAATGTCACAACCAATTTTCTTAACTGAATTTTTACAATTTTCCCGGAAGGATTTTTTCAGAATAATAAAAATTTTCGAACATGAATAATTCTCAAACATCACATAATGCATAAAAGACGTAGGTATTTTTAAAAAAATCCCATTTTTCCAGAAAAATTAAATTTCACAGAATCAATAATTTCCAAACATGAAAAGTTTCCATACCTCATATGAAAAAATTAAAGGTTTAAATTCATAAAAGTTTTCATATAATTTTCCTGAATCATTTTCCTAGCAAAGAATTCCGATTTTCCAATTTTCAGGATATCCGAATTTTTATGCGCTTTACTCTGAATGTATATGTTGCATTGAAGTATTCAATAATTATAATTGCAATTCGCAATAAAAATTTCTCACCAGCCACCATCTCTTCTCCTTCTACGGATACAAGAAATACAAACATGAAGAAGAATAAGTCCAACAAAGCAAATCTCGCAAACATTTTGTACTAAAAAAGCTTGCTTTTTCAAACAGAAATTTGGCAAAATTAGTTTAATAATGTTGATAGAGAGAAATACAAAATATAAATAGTCTTCGGAAGACAACATATTGGTACTTATATGTTAAAATCATAATAACCAGCATACTGTATGAGTAAAGAAATCAATTTTATACCTTTTTGGTCGAAATTCATTAGATATGGTTAATTTTTAACACTAGGCAATTAAATTTGTTCAGCCTATTAAATTTGCACGTGTATCCATTCTAATGGCACGTGTTTGATGATTGCATCGTTTTGATGAATCATGAAAACGATGAATTATGAAAAATAACAATGGCACAACTCAGAAAACCTCTTTTTTCAGGAGAGCTGTTTGAATATTTCGTTGAGTGTATTAAATCAGTTTATTAACCAATAAAAAAACATTATTAAGAAAAGTTGGAAAGCAGTACATATATTATTATTTATTAGGTTTAATATTACAATAGTGTTACAATGATCATTGTGCCACTATTTTAACTTGAATTCCAGTAAAACATTATAATATAAAAACGATATAGGTATATTCGCTTTTAATGCCACAATAACATTTTTAATAATTGTGCCGTTTTTATCTAAGATAGAATAGATTTCCATAAAAATTTCTTAATACTTAACTAAAAAATGCTTTTATTTTTACTTATGCCACTGTTTTCCCTCAGGAGCGTTACAATTGTGGGATTTGAGAAGCTGAATTTTTCATTCCAGCATGTGGGGGAGGATATGCAAACGCACACGTCCCATGTAGGAAAATAACAAAATGTAAATCCACTAAAAATTAAGAAAAACGAGTAAGTAGGTAGGGCACGGTCTTGAGTGAGCTCGGGTCCAGCGCTCACTCGGGAGTGGCGCTTGGTGCTGGAAGGCTGCATTCACCACTATATTGTCGGAGGCCATTAGCCGCATCCTGGCTCCAGTGACCCGGCGACTCATCAGGCTGGCGGATCCATTCGGTTCTAGATCCGTAAACATTGTCGATACGCTGCTGTACCTTCTGAATGCCAATATTTTTCTGCAGGTGTGAAAAAACTAGTGATGTGACGGACCATGACTTCCGCTTCCTCAAATGCGGAAGTGAAGTAATTAAGTAACTAAATGCGTGCCGCTTAAATATGTATAAGGTTTCTCGCTTATATAGTATACAGGGTATAACAGGTCTAACCTGACAACGCAGTCTACTTGGGAGGTAATGAAGAATGCTCTATTCTACTTATGGGAAGTGCGTTTAGGACCAGTTAGAACCATTAAAGTTTTTTTTTTTAAATTGTAGATCTCTGGCAAAAAAAAAATCCAAAAATAAATTTAAAAACTTCTAGATTGATTTACTTCATTTTTAAATGAAATCTTAACAGTTATTATCAATATTAAAATGGAACTCTATAAAAAAGTTGAATACAATATATAAATTATAACAGATTTAAATGAGCAGTTTTTATCTCTAAACTTCTAAGGTGTGCGTTACATTCATTTTAAAACACAGGAAACGTATTAAGTGGCGCCATTTTAATCGAAATTTAATCAACACTTATTTATAATTACTTTTATTTTTTAGAAAACCAACATGTTTCCAGTAAACAACTATTATATTATTAACAAAACCAACATGTTTCTAATAAACAACTATTATATTAGATATTAATAAAACCAACATATTTTAAGTAAACCCTGAAAAAGTTAGCAATGCTTACGAAACATGTTGCTATTATAAACAATAAAAGTGGTAAAAACTAGGTATTGATTAATTTTTAATATTTGTATGTACGTTTCAATAACATGAAAAAACACTTTTCATACAATTATCTCGTTTGCAAATCGTTAAAAAAATCGTTATCGTTAAATCTAGAATTCATCTACTATCAAAAAGTACCAAAAACACCACCGTCGACCGTCGCATCAGCGCTCAAAAAGAAGAAGATGGAGAGATATACTCAAAGGTATGTAATTACGAATGTTAGAGGAGCGCGCTAATATTGAAACCGATAAAATCAATGCGAAAATTGTGAAAATGTTTAATAAAACACGACTCGTTTAAAATAGAGCAAAAATCTCATGGAAGGCGTCATAAGTATCATTTAGAGACCCATTGTAAATTTTTTCACAACTATAACTTGTAAAATAACTGGAATTTCATATAATTTGCGTTTCGGCGTAGAACGTATCTAGATATTATCTTAAAAAATAACATTTTTTTTTGAGATTATAAACTTCAAATTTTTAAGGGAGATATGTAAGAAATAGGTAGAAATTCGGGTAGCGGCGGCTTAAGCTACTCCCTTTCACCTTTGAACCATCTATGTGCTGCCATTTACAGCAATTTACACGATTCCAGTCCCAACCATTTACTTGAATTATTTTTTGTCAAATTGTGATTTTGTGAACATGTTACTTCTTTCCAAGTTCGAAGGGGGCTGACGTCGAAGGAAACTAAGGAGTTGGTGTCACTCTGTTTACTGTTTTTCTCATAATGTTATTTTTTTTGATGTTGGACATCGTTTGTGCGCCTTGGAGAGGGGGCTAAAACTAACTCTAGCATGGCAAGATGGGATCTCGCATGAAAAGAGGCGTCATTCACCAAGTCATGTGGGGGAAGGTATAATGTGATTGCGAGTGCAATTCTTGTGTGGAACGACGCTTCATTCGCTCTCCTATCTGTGTTTGCGATGTTTCACATCTACCCGTTATCACTAGAAGGGCGGAACATCCTTACACCCCTAGAAGCGCGGATGGGTCAATTATGGCCATTTTAGTTTTTCTACAGTAATGTGAAGATATATATTCAAATAAAACTAGTAATTATGATAGAATGTTTTTATTTATTGTACCAACAATATTTGTTCCGTTTGATTTTAGAGTTTAAGCAAGGGATAGAGACGTGAAAAGGTTATCACGAGTGATATTTCTTCCTATTTTAGGTATGGCTGCATCAATTTTTTCACTACGTAATTCCCAAGATGATCGTCTTTTGACCTGACGTCGTTCTTGCCTAGGTACGGAAATGCGTTTACTATATATTTAGAGTCCTTATCTACAGCCAACCAGAACTTTTGACAGTATTTGTCTTGTATTTTGATTAACTTAATTAAGTTAAACTCTGACATCCATGACTGGGTCAAGATTGACCCAACCGTACTTAGAGGTGAATTTGGATAAAAAATATGTATTCTGCATTTACGTGGTTCAAGTCTCGTATAAATAAAAGTCATCATATTTCATGAAAAGTCATAAAAAAGTACAATTTCTTACGTGGCGTCAAGTCTCGTATGCGGCTTCTGTGTGGCAGCACCGCCTGGAGAATGCACCCATACGCTCGGTGATCAAGAGATGTCAGCGAGTCCCCTTGTTGCGCTTTCGGGTGCGTACAGAACAGTCGCTTCGGACCACTGGTTGATTTATGCTTCGGACGCTTTGACAGTTTTGGCCGGCGTTTTGCCTATCGATCTTGAAATTAGGGAGGGGTTAACAAAGAAGCTTCTAACAAGAGGAAGAACTGCTACCCACCATGATATTGAGCTAATACCAGGTGAAGCGTTTTCCCTCCCAGGACTTTTTTTTTTACATGTGCTCCACACAGGAGGCCCTGAGGAAGATAATTTCCCTTAGGCCCTATGTCATCTTTGGGGATGCTGTGTGGAGGGTTTTTTAAGGAAAGGAAGAAGAGGAAAGTTCTGGAAAGGAAAAGGGTTTAAGGGATGGGTAGGAATCTGGGGTTCAGTGTGTCCTGGTCATCCGCCTCCAAGACCTAGACGAACCTCACCCCATTAGAGAGCCATACCTTCTTAGAGAGATGCGAGAAAGAACTTTGAGAGAATGGCAGGAACTTTGCGATAGATCAAATACAGGAAGATGGACTTTCTCCTTCTTCTCGTCAGTTAAACTCAGAATGGAAGGGGCGTACATCACTAGGGACCATCATGTGATCCAACTTATGTCCAGTCATGGGGAGTTCAGAGGGAGACTTTATAGTCTCTCTCTACCACTGTGGCACTGCGAGATTTTGATGGATGCCCGAGAGGAAATGCTCGATGGCTTGCAACTTACTATGAGACCAGCTTGGAACGTGGATCTCGTTTCGAATAAGGTGAAATTTGAGTGCTTGAGGAAATTTACGGAAGTCTGGGTTGAGAGATGACCTGATCTTAGAGTCGCTGAATAGCTGTAAAATCATGTAGGTGCCAGGTGTATCTAAGCATTAGGTATAACCAAATCAGGATAAGTTGAGTTATATTTAAAATTACATTTATATTCTTCTAATATACTTATTGATTTAACTACGAGTTTTTGTGGTGTTTGTTATTTGAAAACTAGCTGAATTACAGAGCTCTTGGAATCGGGCCAAAGTTAAAGGTGACACCTCCATTATCCTGCTAAGATTATGTGAATAACTTTTTAATGCCATCCAAGTCTCTCCAAATCCTGAGTATCTCTAGTAACGAACCTGACGCATTCATCAAATAACTTATAAAATTACCTATTTCGAAAAGCACACCGATGAGCTCTATTGTAAACTCCACACCTGAATCTCAGCAGATTAAAAATAAAAATTTATATACATAATCGATTTTTATTAGGATAAAATTATGGTTCAAGGCTGTTTTTATTACATATATATATACATGTTAACAGTACTACCCATCTCAGTTGACAAATTTCTTGTGTTTGAGATAAGGAGTAGTGCCATTACAGTTTTAATTTAGGTGTATAATATCATAATAAAGTGCCTAGGGCTCTGGGCCTCTATTTCGGGCGTGACGTAGTTTTGTAATTATTTCTAATACTCTTTATATATTCTTTCTCACTAGATGGAGTTAAAACAATTTCCTCTCTGCATTCGTTGTTTTCATCGACTTTGCAGTTTGGCGATCCGCCGATCAATTGTCGCTGCAGAGGACTTAAATCGGCCTGTCCCCTTTTTGTCAGCTGGCTGTGGCAGTTTTCGCTATTCTGTAAAAATTAAAAAAAACCATTACACCGATAAAGATTTTTTCCCATCAACCCTAAACGCAGGTTGAAAGAAACTGTTTTTCTTACATTAGCGCAATACACTCCAATCTATTCTATTTTTTGTACGATTATGGAGTACCCCAAGGCTTTAATTTAGACCCACTACTCTTTTCCATTTGTATTGATGATATTTTGGAAGTATTTCTCCACCCCAGGTTTCTTCTTTTTTCTGATAGCTGTTTCACCTTCCGAAGGCATTATCAAACTGTCCCAAAAAAAACGATTTGAAATAATAAATGGTATGAATAAAAAATGTACCTAATTAGTGAATATAAATTAGAATTCAAAACATAGACATGGAACTGAATTAGAAATGGTTTGTATTTTAGAGGTATATTATATAGGCATTGAAGATTATCGATTTTTTGGTATTATCTTCTGCTGCCGTGATAAGTAAAAATACGTTTTTTTTTTTAAATTAGTAGTTTACAACAGAATAATCCAATTATAGCACAATTTATGAAAATTTAAGAAAATACCCTACCTCTAGAATATTAATATATATCTTTTTTAAGTTTAACTCAATGAGTGAAACCTCAAACAATAAGATTGATATTAATATTGTCCTCAGTGATAAATTTTAATAATACGCCCAACTCCAGTAAATTGTTAGCAGTGTTTACTTGTGCTGGCAATTCTGGCAGCTAGACGCGCTAGTGTAGCATACCTACTGCCTACTGCCATCGGAATGAATGAAAAATTTCAGAATTTGAAGGCGGTTTATCTATTCTACAATAATTGGTTATAGTTAGAAACATTAACAATCACAAAGCACTCTTTTTAGGGTGAATTGCCTATTTTAAAAAAACATTACCAATAACAACAGTAATAATAATAATATCCGTTAAATTGAAATAAGGTTGTTGGGTTAGGCCAGCGATATACGCAACTGGCGGCGGCTAAATAAAAAAAAAAAATCTTTGGTTTGACCTTGGGCACAGAAAATTTTATTGCCGTCGGAATTTGTATGTTCAAAATATTGGACAGTTTCCTTTCTGTTTTTCAAAATACGAAATGGTGTCAAAACAACTAGTTAATTAAAAAAAAAAGTCTTAAATTAATTAAAGACTTTTTTTTTTAAATCATTACTAATGAAATTATTAATATCAGAAATTTTTAGCGATCAGAAAAGGAAAAATTAATTTTATATCTTCCACAAATTTTTAACGTTATTTAAAAACTATAAATAACGTTAAAAATTTGTGGAAGATATAAAATTAATTTTTCCTATTCTGATCGCTAAAAATGTCTGATATTAATAATTTCATTAGTAATCATTTTAAAAAAAAGTCTTTATTTAATTTAAGATTTTTTTCTTTTTTTTCTTTAATTTCTTTAATTTATCTTTAATTAATTTCCCAAAATTTTTAAGACTTTTTTTTTAAAAATCATTACTAATGAAATTATTAATATCAGACATTTTTAGCGATCAGAATAGGAAAAATTAATTTTATATCTTCCACAAATTTTTAACGTTATTTAAAAACTATAAATAACGTTAAAAATTTGTGGAAGATATAAAATTAATTTTTCCCATTCTGATCGCTAAAAATGTCTTATATTAATAATTTCATTAGTAATGATTTAAAAAAAAAAGTCTTAAAAATTTTGGGAAATTAATACTTTTCTGAAACATTTCTGGGAAAACAGGAAAATTATAGCCTGGAAAATTGGTCGGAAAATGGGTCGGGCATTTTTTTGTATAAATATTATATCTATATTTATTTTTTTTATTTGATTATTCGAAGTTTTAGAAAGTTTTGTCGGAATAAAATTCTTCTGGAAAAATCGGATAATTTGTTAAAAACAAGGAAAACTTTTGCTATATTTTTTATTTTGTTTTGCGATGTTTGGAAAATTTTCTAGTTTTAAAATTAAAATTTCTTCCGGGTAAATTGGAATTTGGAAAAAAAATCTCGGAAAATGGGATAGGAAATTGTACTAAAGTTTTTGAAACTAAGAAATTCAAAGTTTTGTTAATTTTATGTTTGACATTTTCTCATTTGGAATGCTGTTAAAACATCAACGGTTTTTTTTTTAAAACAACACAAGGCACCGTGGGCAAAATCCAGAGTAGGAACTGAATAAAGTAGGCATCTACAACATAAGAGTATTTATGTTTTAGGCTCTATGAATACATTTTACTCGTTAATATGAACCGAAGAAGGAAAAATCATCCTACGAAGTGCTGTAAATTTGAAAACGCGACTCGGTCGACAAACCCAGAGGTCATACATCGGTTAGCCGGGATGGGACAAACGCCCCACCTTACCCCACCGTGCCTACGCCCATGGAGGGCACCACTTCCGTTTACAACAATCGAAAATGTACAGTTATTATGATAATAATACTAACAAATGATCAGATCAGCTACCTGTATTTTAAAATTTGAAACGTAAAACGTTAAAAAATAATTATTATTTTAAATACTGGTTATAACAAATCTATAACTTAATTACAATATATAACTAAATAGCAACTTTTAGCTCCTGAATAGTGGACTCTCACCAGAGTAGGTACCTAATACTGGGAGTATCTTTTTAAAAGAATATTGTAATAATATAAGTTTCGCTCGCTTGGTTGATGCTAATTCAACGAGTCACGACAGGAACGGAACGTCCCATCTTAATAAATGGACATCTGTGGTTCCCCAACGAAAATGAATTAAAAGCAAAGTAGATGACATTACGTACTTACACTAGTATAATATATTCCTTGAAGAATGAATGGGTCCCACACAATGTGAATTTGAACTGATAATAGTTAGGGTTTATGTTATGACGTGCACTTGTATAACTCGTATACAACGGATTCGTCAAACCGTCATCATCTAGATTCTAGATTATCTAGAACAGTGGTTTTCAACCTGTGGTACGCGTACCCCTGGGGGTACGCGTACCACAGGTTGGGGGTACGCGGCTCGATATAGGATTTAAAACTCGGCCCAACGTTTTCAAATTTCGGCGGTTTACTCTTGGTGATTTGGCAGATTTCAAGGAGACACCATCACAGTATTTGCTGTTGGAGATCGTATTGAGGCAATGCTAAAAAATATATATTTATGGATATTTTCCATTCAAAACAAACAGTTTGAAGTGTTTGAATGTCTCCAGAATTTGATCAGCGATTGTGACTTGGAAATTGATGAAAATGGTCAAATAAATATCATTAAACATTTGGCATCTCTAAAAATAACAATATCCTATAATAGCAGCTGTAGCTCTAAAAATATTAATACCGTTCACAAGCACGTATTTGTGTGAAAAGGCATTTTCTTCATATTTGCGTTTATTAAAAATACCTAAATATCGCAATCGCCTCAATGCTGAACCAGACTTGAGGCCCTACCTATGTGAAATTGAGCCAAATTTTCTAAAACTTTGCTCCGCAAAGCTAGCTCAAGGGTCACATTGACTGTATTAACATTGTTATTATTACTAACATTGCTTGATTTATTATACAATCGGGATTTTATTGCAACTACCAAAACACGAGAAGCTTTTTTTCTACAAAATTTTTCGACGTTAAAAAAAATCATTTTTTATTTTTAATATTTTAAAAAAAAAGAAAAAATTTTATGTATATTTTGATTTTTTAATTTTTTTTTATTCTGTTTAATTTTTGTTTAATTTTTTTATTCTGTTCAATTTTTGTTTACTTTAATTTCAATTTTATGCTTAATTTTTTTGTTATTTATGTGACGAATTTTATTTTCATTTGATGTTTTAATTAGGTATCTACCTAATATGTAATCACATTTTATTTTTATTGTATACTTTATAGATGTTTATGAAATATGGCAGACTGGGATTGCACTATCCTCCCAGTTCTGCTGGAATAATAACTTAAATAAAATAAATAACACATTTTGTGAGCTGTATGGAGAACGTTAATTTTTTTTCGTCGAAATAAAAAGACCTGGAAAAAATTGTTCAATTTCGCATGTAGAATCGCTGGTTGAAAATGCCCGAAGTCAAGTTACACTCTGTATTAATTATATTTGTGCGAAATTATTGTTAAATTCGTGTAATAATTAGATTATTAAAAAAATTCAAATGAAACATGTCTTTCATTACACGTGTACACAAGATAGGTAGAGGGTAGGGGGTACAACAAATTTGTAGTAGGAGTCAAGGGGTACGCAGACTCAAAAAGGTTGAAAACCGCTGATCTAGAATAATGACGGGCAAGGTACTCGATACCTTTTTTCACTTTATAGAACTTTGGTTATCCCAGCGGACGTCGCGATTTAGATGACCACGTACTTTTTACCGCAGTTTCTTCGGAGATGTAAAATATTTCAACGTTTGCCACGCCATAACGTGAGAATACCTGGACGGGAGTAATTGACACTTGACACACGTAAGAGTAGAACGGCGTAACAAAGTGATATTTACTTTAGACTGGTGGATTCATCGGAATCGTTACAACCTTATATTACGACAGGGAACGGTAGTGTTTTAAAGCGGTGATAATCCTTCGCGGAAATTAATACACATCAGAATGTTAACAAGGCGAGAAGTACCTCCACACTGCCGCATGCCGCGAGATCAGCGGAGCGCCGGAGTTGCTGTTATTAACCCTTCAAAAATTTGGCATTTTATTCAGATGGTCAAAATATTTTCGCTTTTCAATAAAATGCTAATATTTGGAATATTTCTGAGCACATTCAAAAACTAAAAACTGTTTTAAAAAGGTGATGAAATACGCTTTCAAATTATATATTTGGAAATAAACATAATTTTTTTAAATTACAAAATATGTGCATACAAATCAAAAAAAGTTTTAAAAATGGCTAACCTTACGTTTTTTTATAACTAAAATTACTGATAATAAAAACACATACATATTTTAATCTCACTTTTTTGTAGCTCTATGTAAAAATAATTTATAAAAAATTCCCGAAGTTTCAATTTTTTTTTCAATTTGCGATTCTAAATTTTGTTTTCATAAAAGTGTTCATTTTACTTTTTTGGTGGCAATTTTGTAGATTGGAATATAAAGCGTAGTATTTTACCTTTCTAACACCATATAGAACATATCTCTCACTATGATAGGAAGGGAGTTACAGCGTTTTATACGAGACCTATGTACGTTGGGACAAATATGGTCTCCTGCCATTCAAAGGGTTAATAGCACATTTTTCTCAGGACCTCCTGTAAGGAGTTAATGTAACAATGCAATTAAATTATGGCCCAGCAGTTGACCGCGAGCAAAACAAAGCCGTTGGTGACCAACGGCGTCAAATAACAATAAAATATTCCAAATATGCACTGATCAAACCTTCAACAATAATCCGAATGAGAATAGAAGAACGGAAGATTTCAAATATTATCAATTTCAACAGTCACATCAAGATGGACTTCAAGAAGAACTTCAGAAATAATAATATTATTTTGGAGAATAGTGACTCACCTCATCAGCTTGATCACACGGCTGCAGTTTGTAGGCTGCGGATTTCAACGTTGCATCAGCCTTTATAAAAGTGTCTTCGACATTTCCACTCGCTTCTACTGCATCAATACTGTGTCCTTCCGTATTTATTTCGCTGTTTGTTGGATCATTGCGACTCGCTTTAAACAGTACGTCCAATTTACATAATAAGTAACACGAAATTAGAAAATAATGTAAATTATAAGTAAAAGTTGAAATATTATGGATAAATATTTCTTCACTTGTGTAGTGTCAGACAAAAATTATTTAAACTTATTGCAAAAAATCAAAGTCTTGACTTAATTTGGCCAGTCTAAACTGTTCTGGACAATTTATTTATTTATTTACGCCCTTTTTCGGGGCTTTTACAGGCGAAATTTATATATTACACTGTCAATAAATTTTTTTATTTTTTTTTTTTTATTTGAAATATACATATTTATAACAGATTTACAGAAAGAAAATATTTGGTTCATAAAAAACTAATTACAGATAAAGTTATTTCTTGTTAATGAATCTACCCAATTTAAAAGAGAAAACATTTCTCGTGTTTGAATTGGGGAGTTGTTCTATTATAGAAAAAGATAAAGAAAAAATAATATACAAATATATAATCTTTTTTTTAAATTAAGAAAATAAAGTTATGAATGGTAACAAATATTGATCAATAAATTTACTGACATAGCAGTTACTAAAATAGATATACATGATACATGTAGTATAGATAATTAAAAGTAAAAATAATATTATTACATTTCTCGTAATAGGTAGGTGTTAGATGGTAAGTACATATAGTTGATTCTAACAATTGGATTAGCTGATAATAATTGCAGGAGTAGGTACATAATGTTAAGTTACAACAATAATCGCTACATTTCAGTTCAAATGCTGATGAAATATTTTAAGAGGATATGTGCAAATGAGAAGAATACATTAATTTATAATTTTTTTTTTTTTTGTTAATTAATGAAGGAATTAAATGATTAATTTTGAACTAAAGTATCAAATATCATAATTAAAACTTGATCAATTACTACTAATCGGTACAAATTCGTTCTGTGAAATTAAAATTTATAATTTGTGTTGGGTTGATCTAGTAGTTGTTTTATTTGTGATTTAAAGGCTTTATAATTTTCTTCAGATTTGATTTTATATGGAAGGGCATTAAAAAATGTTATACCTTGATAGGAATAGTGGTGTTGAAAAGCACTAGTTTTAACTTTAGGGATATCTAGGTTGCCACGTGATCTTGATCGGTTACTTATTTTTGTGATTTTTGTTGTAGTATTGAAATGATCTTTGTGGATTTGCAACAGTGAGTTCTTTTTGAAAATTTTGTTAAGACTAAGAACCCTAAAAGAGTCAAACAGCTGTATTGTTGGAAATATCGATGGTTTTCGTGTAATGACTTTTAGAATCAACCTCTGTACCCTTTCTACAGGTTGAAGGTTAGTTTTAAAAGTTCCCCCCCACCCGATTATACCATATTGTAGAATAGATTGAGCAAGAGAGAAATAAATAGTTTTAATCATACTAGATGATAGGATGTTTCTCAATCTAATGAATATGTAAATAAGTTTTCTTACTCTGATTACCGTATTTTCGACTTGTTCGTTCCATTTTAAGTGTCTGTCTACAATGACACCCAGATACTTTATACTATTTTTGCATGTTATTGGTGAGCAATTGCCATCGTTGCATTCCTTTTTATTTTCACATTGTGCTGAATGGATTTTAATAGTTAAATTGATCTCGACATTTTTTTCTTTCAAAGAGAATGGAATAAAGTAAGTTTTCTCTGTATTTAGTGAGAGACAATTTAGGTCAAACCATGTTTTGAGAATGTTTATATTGATATTAGCTATACTCATTGTTTCCTCCCATGTTTTTCCTTTAGTGATAACAACAGTGTCATCTGCATAAGATATGATATCTCCAACAATGGGAAGAGTGAACATTTGATTTGCATATATAATAAAAAGGATTGGACCGATGACAGTTCCTTGTGGTATACCAAATGATGATGTTTTGGGTTCACTTAATGTATTATTTATTTTTACATATTGTAGTCTCTCTTTTAGGTAACTTTGGAACCATGATAGTACTGCTCCATCCATTCCAATTTGTTTTAGTTTCTTATTAAGTTTTGCATGTGATATGCTATCAAATGCCTTTCGGAGATCGATGAAGATTCCAAGACATTTTTCTCCATTATCTAACTTTTGCATTATTGTAGATGTTAATTTAGCAATCGCATCTTGGGTGCTGAGATTGTCCCTAAATCCAAACTGGTTTGGGCTTATTATCTTTTTATCTTTTATGTATTTGTTGAGTTGCTTTTTAACAATTTTTTCGTATATTTTTGCTATGTTTGATGTGAGTGCTATGGGACGATAATTGGAAATATTTTTTTCGTCTCCAGATTTAAAAACAGGGGTGACAATGGTTTTCTTGTAGTTGTTAGGAAATACACCCTTCTTCAGACTTATATTTATTATGTGAGCAATTGGCTTGATGATTATGTCACATACGGCTGAAATAAAATACCAGATACTTCTTTTACATAACTGAACTGCCTCAGTAACAATCTTACTAATATTATAAATGCGAAAGTTTGTATGGATGGTTAGTTGGATGGTCCTTACTCTTTCACGCAATAAATATCGAATGGAATTTATAAATTCTTTCACTAATCGAAAGCTATTTTATTTGCGAGTAACAGGGGCTATATATATTAATAAGCTCTGGCGTTATGAATAAGCTGTGGCGTTATGAAATTATCTATTATACGTTTATGGGCTGTCAATATTATTTCTTTGATAGCGAAAATTCAAATATTAGCATTCTAATATAAATATTTAGTGTATGTAGATACAAATATAAAATAGGTACTTATCTACATTTTGACCTAAGCCAACAGCTATTCTAAAATTATGAATGCGAAACGGAGCGTATTTGATTGGGGGAGGGGAAGTGGTAGTGCGGGATAGGTGGGGTGGGGGGGAGTGGGGGGGGGGACAAATATGCGAGCGAAGCCGGAGGTAAAAGCTAGTATAGAATAAAGAAGAAAACAGGAAATGCAGAGTGGGCGTGATCCAAAAGTCTGACCATTCTTTGCTTAAATTTCATACGCAGTTTCTTCATCTTCATGACATTTTCATTAAAAAAAGGAAAGGCGATACACGTGTCAGGCAAGTGTAAAAGAGACTGAGCGCGAGCTAAATAGGCTAGAGCAAAAATATAATAGACATTGGTTTACATTCAAAACGGCGTGGAAGTTATTTCTAGAGTGTCTAGTATTTTATATTTGTAGATAAACAGAAGATGTCCACTGACTTGGTATAATTGTTTCCTTCCATTCTAGGCGAAGAGGAATAGGTACATATGGTAGTTAGTTCCAGAATTTCTGCACTGAAATAAATCGTAACTTCTAGTATTACGTAGTGGAATCCGGAAGCTTATCAATACAAGCAATACCGGACTATCAACTAAATCATTTAGAATTTTATACAAAAATACCAAGTCAGCGAAAATTCTTCTGTCTTACAGTTTGAGCATATTCATATAATTTAAAATAGTATTGTAGTTCAATATAATTGCTGGAATACCAATTTGAAAATTTAGAAAACACATGTTTATTATAATATCGGTTCCAGACGGGAGAATTGTACTCAAGTTGACATCTAACATATGCAAAATATAAAAGTTTAATACACTTTATATTGTTAAAATTTCTAGTTAGCCTATTTATAAATCCCAACATTTTTAAGCAATGATGAATGATATCTATATAGTACTGATTGAGGAAGAGCAGTTCATTATTTCTAGACATCGGATTATATGCATTTGCATATGCAAATGCATATAACTCTCTAATTACGGCGTTAATGCATATATTAGCCTTTTTTCCCAATCGTGTATATTTAGCATTTGAAGACGCATCCATTCACAGAATATCGCCCTCATCTCAACATATTTCCACAAGTTACCAGATGCCATAGAAAAATTGGAAACAAAAAACCTTCCTCTATTTAAATCAATAGAAATGCTGGAAACAATGATTGAACTCGCCAACGCCCTTCCCCATTCAATATCAGAAAAGATTAGTGAAAAGTTAGACGCTATTTTGTTTAAAAATCCGAGTTTTGAAGACATGAAGAACTTTAATGCCTAGATCAACGGCACAGGTCATACATACCCTGCCTTAACAGGTATCTCCAGAAAAGGCGCCAATTTTTTTAAATTTTGTCGGGTGACGTCAGTTGACGTAGAGAAGTCGTTTTCGGCATTTTGGGTGACAAACATCAAAAAATTTTGTCCGAAAATTTGGAAAAATTCTTAATTATATATTGTCACAAAAACAATGCATAATTTTAAGAATATTTCGCTGTTTTTGTATCGTCTTTAATTAAAATATACAAAAACAAAAATGGTATTTTGATTTTGCATTGTGCATATTTAAAGCATATCAAGAGTTTTTAGTGCATATTTCGGCCTTTTTAGTGCATATTTTGGCAATTTGTTAGTGCATATAATCCGATGTCTAATTACAGTATTTCTACAGGAGTTGAAAGGGATGAGTTATAGTTGTAAAGTACCTAAGAGCCAAATATTGTCTAATGTGTTATAATATGGATGACGGGAAGGAAGGAAGGAGAGGAAGTTCTGGGAAGGAAAAAGGTATGAGGGGTGAATGTCCAGATCATCCGCCGCCAAGATCTATACAAACCTTACCCCGTGAAACCGGGAACCCTTGCTAAGTCACCAAAAGTAGCGAACCACTCGGTGTGACCTATGGCAGACGTGTTGGTTATCCAATATATTATGGTCCCGGGGCGGCAGTACCCGTAAAATATAGTCAATGTAGACAAATATTTTCAGATGTTCAATATGGCCAACTGGGTCAAATCTGAATCAGGTGCCCAAGTTACTGCACTCTGTATTGAAAACTTTCTAAAGAAGTATTGCAACAAAAAATTCTCACCAGCCACCATTTTTTCCCCTTCTACGGATACCAGAAACACAAAAATCAAGAAGAATAAGTCCAATAAAGTAAATCTTGCAAACATTTTGAATTTAAAAAGTTGGTTTTTCATATAGAAATTTGGCAAAAT
Organism: Limnephilus lunatus; assembly: GCA_917563855.2. Taxonomy (NCBI): domain Eukaryota; kingdom Metazoa; phylum Arthropoda; class Insecta; order Trichoptera; family Limnephilidae; genus Limnephilus; species Limnephilus lunatus. The sequence continues at coordinate 18,269,776 of OU830596.1, read as the reverse complement.
GAATTTAATAATGTTCATGGAAAGAAAAACAGAATGTTAATAGTCTTCGGAAATCAATGCATTTATACTTACATATTAAAGACATAAAAATCATCACACTATATTGTTAAAGATTTAAACTTTACGCCTTTTTGGTAGAAATTCGTTAGATATGGTTAATTTTTTCCGCTAGCAAATTAAATTTGGTCATCATATTTTATTAGCACGTGTTTATAATATAAATAATACAATTGCCTTTTCTATGAGCACGTGTATTGTATTTTATTCTTAATCACAATAACATCCCGTCGAAAATTAAGGGATAGTAGTATCATATTGCAAAATTCGAGGGACAAAGAACACAATCTCTATTTCTCGCGAAATGACGATTGATTGAAACCTGGGGGGTAGTTTTTTGATGGTGCCCATAGCAACTTATAGTGCTTGAATACTATAGTTGCATTTTATTGTTTTTTATTTGAGTCCATTCATCGAGAGGGAATGTTATGGATACAGAATGAGGAAGGTGAGATTGTCGGACTTGAAAGCCCGAGACAAGCTTTACTCGGGTTTGTATGTTTTGGAAGTTTGGAGTAGAATTTTTCGGGATTTTCGAATTTGTTATGCTGTTTCGGACAAACCAGGGGAGTTTTGTAAATCTTCTAATTGCGATATTCTGGAATGATTCAATACGTGTTGTGTTGCTTGTCGCCCAAATGGGCGAGGCATAAGTGATGATGGGGCGAATTTGTAATTTGCATATGAATAATTGGTTTGAAAAATGACGGGATGTTTTGTGGATTTCTATACCAAATCTTCCCACACGCACTCACCGGCGATTGTGCATCGCTCCGTCATCCCACTGACATGGCAACAATGCCGTCTTCCTACTAACATCTACTTTACCCTATGTAGTGCTGCAGCCTTCTGGGTCGTACAGGTCTCTCAATCTGACCCTGTTCCTCTTGGTAATTTTCCTCTACTTGCGGTTCCCCAGTTTTCACCTCTTGATCTTTATCTTCATCATCAGTTTCAAACACACTTCTTATGTAATGCAGATGTCTATCTCTGACTACTCCGCGTTGCAAAACTTGGCGTTGGTCATTCTTGGGCTCGATATCATCGACTACTTTAATGTCTGGAGTATGTCTTGATATTCCATTCACAAGTATATTAGAATCGGACACCAACCCGGTTACCTTTCCAACTGTCCATCGTGTAGTGTATTCTGTATTTGGGGGTTTCGCTAACACGGCTTACCCCAGTTTAAACTTCTACATAATTCTGCGTCTGTCTTCATCAGTGGATGCCTCTGTGTAAATGCACGTACCATCGTTGACGTTTTTTTATCTGTATTTTTCTTTGAAGCGATGTTGTACCAAAAACAGCTTGCTCTGGTGCCTGTCTAGTCATCGCAGCACCCTGCTTCACAGTTCAATGATACCATTACTGTTCATCGAATGTCTTCATTTATTTCCGTAACCGTTCGGGTATTAGATAGGAACGGCGATGGTTGACACTCCTAAAGTATAAGTTTACTGACATCTGTTGAGACACCTCAGCTTGTTTTAGAAACTCTGAAGATAAATATTATCCAAATCCAATCACGGCTCAGTTCAAAACTACTACTGAAGAAGCAACAATTCTCCAGCAAACCAAAGTCTCCAAGTTTAAATATTTATGTGTTTTATTCAGAACTACATTAATGTTCTTTCTTATATATTGGAAATGAAAGTCATTCTAGCGCAGTAGTAAATTGATCTCTGCGTAACTCTCTGATAGGCTTTTGGCATAAAACATGTGTACGGCACCTTTCAGAAATACAGTATTGTACATGCGTCTTCACTTGTCTCGTACACATAGGTACCATGTTATCACAACAAAGTCGTTTTGGCCTGGTTGATTTACTTTTCTAAGTTCCTATCTCGTAGGTTCATTTATAATAATTCTACCCCTCTGTCCTACTGGTCACACCACTAAATGTGACGATCCTGCCTTCCCCCTTCTATTTCTATTTGGACTCTTGTCCAACCTAAACTACCCCTTGTCCTGCACTTCTGTTTTGATGTACCTACTCTATCATATAAGATATTTCTATTCTATCCTTGGGTCATTCGTGCACTTTTTAAGACCCCCTTTCATTGGTGTATTAGATCGCCCATCTACGTCTTCCTGAGCTAATTTAATCTATCTCTATTGTTCGCAATCCCTGTGATAATATCACACAGAAAATAAGATTTTTGAATTTATTCAACAATATTTCTGTATATGAATCAAAAATTTCCTGATTTTGCCGCAGTGGTTTAACAACCTAAAGTTATTTTGATATCAAAATGTTCGCAGTAATCTACATAACCCACAAAATCCGACCCATAAAATTATTTTTGCTTGCAACAATTTTCAATATGAAACATACAGCTTCCTGAATTTTCTTATGATTTACAGAAGTCCTGGAACAAACACCTTTCTGCAGTTCTCCAAATCTAGAATAATATATCCCTTCCGAATGAATATCTGGATATGCTGGCCTTTAAGATATCCCATTCTACTCTGATCTGGTTTAGACTGAACCTTCAAAGATTTTAATTTTACATTAGCTCCACACAAGAAGCCCTGATGAAAATAATTCCCCAGGGCCTATGTCATCTTCGGGGATGCTGTGTGAAGTTCACACGTCTTATGGAAAGGAAGGAGAGGAAGTTCTGGGAAGGAAAAATATATGAGGGGTGGGGAGAAATCTGGGGGTTAGTGTGTCCAGGAGCAACGGACGTATGAATCCATCCCTCACGCTCCGGAACAAGGCGATGGAACTAGAGAGTTCGGCTGGAGGGGTAAAAAGATCTCCCTCAATCGTTTTTAACTTACTTTCTTGATCCGGCCCGCCATGAATCCGCCGTCAAAACCCCTGATAAGTCAATAAACGTAGCGAACCACTTGGGGTATCGTATGGCAAGGGTGTTGGTTATTCAATAACTGGTTCCCAAGGCGGCGGTACCAATACCCGCCTCATAGATTGCATTAACATTCGTTAACTGAATACTTTTTAGAGGTTTTACCTAGATTTAAATAATTCATACAATCTCTACATACGGTCAATCTTGAACCATTTCTAATAATAATGAATGTTAAATTCCTGTTCCAATTCCCAAAATTAAGAAGAAACTTTTCTTCATCTATAACTTGTATAATAATATTTCGTCCATAAGCTGAAAAATCGCGATTGCTTAATTTAACCAAATTAAAATGATGATTATCAATGCATTCCTGCATTACACATAATGACGACCCCGAATCCTGAACCAATCATTGCATTTAGAAATTGTATTAAGAGGAAACCCAGTCGCCGAGAAATTTGAACAATGGGTTTTTTACCAAACTATTTCTAGTTACTGTCGCTCTTACTGCCCCGAATACTGAGCGAAAGAGACAACTGCACCCTGCACCTCAGGCTGATAATAACTAAATAAAATCATCAAAATCGAGGTATTTTGTATTCCACATTTTTCTTCTCCAAAACTGGACCGATTTCACAGTTTTTTTTTTACTAACTGTGCTAGATGAAAAAACTATATGTCTGTACTTTTTGCTTTTAAAAAAATACATTATCTAGTTCGTATACTTAACTGAATAATATATACTGATGGCGTTCAAACCAGTCGAATTTTAACAATTTTTGGAGGGTCCTATAAAAACGCTAGTGGTCGATATTTATATTACATTAAAAAATGTTTGCAGCATTGTCAAAATCCCAGAGAGGAAATTGAGGAATACGTTTGTAAAATAATTAAAAATACCCTCTACTTTGTGCAGAAACGGGCGGTCCGTTTGATTGATTATCCTATTTAACCGACAGATTTCAATCTTTAGAGCACAGGCGTCGGGTGGGAATGATATCCTTGTTCTACCGGTATTACAATGGAAGGTGGTCGGAGGAACTAGCGTCATTGATTCATTCCTCTCCTCAGAAAGACCCTCCACACAGCATCTTAGATGACATAGGCCCTGAGGGAAATTATTTTCCTTGGGGCTTCCTGTGTGGAATTTATGTAAAATAAAAAAATGGACAAAACGACGCAGCTAACTATACTGTCGTTAGCTCCCGGGTTGTTCAAAAATTGTGTTATGCATACTTGAAAAATTTCCGTAAATAACCCACATAATTTTGCATTCTTAAATTTACAATTCATATTAATTGCTATTGCGGGACGAATTTACAAAATTAAATACATCATGCCTGTAAGTATGTTAAAGGTAATCTATTTGCCACAAGCGGAATCTACTATTAGATACGGAATAATGTCTTGGGGAAACTCGTGCAAGACATAAGTTACATTAAAACAAACGAAAACTCTACGACTAAGCTTTTGGTAGGTAAAAGTATTTATTCACTGAAGACAATATAAGCGACTCTCAATCAAAATTTTGAAACAGAAAAATTATAAAAAGATACTGTAGCATCTAGGAATTGAACCCAAGACTTTAGCCTTATCGGGCGCAGCTCGGCGTATTACCTATGTACAAGGGCATTTAGGCACTCTTTTAACTTAGAGTTAGCACACGACCTTGCGCGTCGCTTGGTAGATTAGTATTAAAACTTACTTTCTTTACTTACTTTTTTAACCAATTGTAATTAGCATGTAGTATCTACTCGTATGTATCAAAAAAAATAAACTTATTTTTTAATACATACGAATTTACATTTTAATAATTTAAATATGAGAGTCAAACATATAAATTTCGGTTGTCTATGACAATCACGTATTATACCTACCTCAATAAACATAATTGATCATTTTATTCCATTTTGTGTTGTACTTGATGATACACTTATAATTTTTGGGATTTAAATGATTACACTTATCATTTTATATATTTTATTGAATTCAATAATTTATTACAAAAAATAACATTAGGTTTGCAGAAACCCCATATAGCCTAAAAGTATAAAAAATTCAAAGTAAAAAATAATAAGATAATTTATAGATAGAAAAATGTGACAATTAATTATAGGTCTTAAGTCATATATTTCTATGGAAGACATATAAATAGTATTGTGTTTATAATCATTACATTATGTATTACTATTTGAATTATCTTAGCATTCTACTTCGCAAACGAATTTGTGGATTATGTGATTTTTATATATTATTTATTAGAACCTCTACAGGCGTAAAACATAGGATTTTAGGATACATTATAATTATACAAACCTTCAGGAGGGCGGCAGAAGACTAAAAGAAAATAGGGGGGCGTTTCAGACCTTGAGGGGGGCGGTAGGACACCCATCTCACCCCATCCCACCCTATCCCATCTTGCCCCATCCCATCCCATCACGCCCCCACCGTTGTGGTTAACATATCGTGACGGCAATTGCTGTGGGCTAGGGGGCGCCAGAAAAAATATTCTCCAAGTCGGCGGTGGGCAAAAAAAGGTTGAGAATCTACGACCTAACCTCCATACGTAATGGGGGCCTCTGCACGGGTAAGCCACCCAGTGATGCCAACATTAATGGATTGTACTACGAAAATGTTAAATATGGTATCAAAATAAATAAATATACTCTCTCTCTCTCTCTCTCTCTCTCTCTCTCTCTCTCTCTGTTGGGTAAGGTTAGGTTAAGTTAAGATTTTTTATCAACATTTTCATCTTCTTCTTCCCTTTGTTCTGTTCTGGTCGACACATTGCTTCAATAAGGCACCCCCAGCTCCAGCCGTCCTGGACTACTAAACGTCTTCCTTCTATGATTTGTAATCGTTGTTATAGTATTTCTCGACCGTATAACAGTCTTCTAAAATAACTAGCAAGAAAGTTAATAATAAAAAGTGTGATTTAGACCACACCACTGAAGTAAAACTTCAAATTAAATATATGCTTTTCAAAGCGTTTCATGCGTTTCATATCGTTTCACATTAAATATATGGTTCTTTTTCGTAACACATTCATCGTTTTACCCCCAAGTGTCGAGCGTGTGTTAAGAAGTTTTACTTCAAAAACTTGAACATTGGTTGGTAGTTCATATATAGCCATAATGATTAACTTCATACTCTTCATTTTGCCATTTTGCTTGCTTAATTATTTATTTTCTAGCTGGATGTGGCCCACGTGAGTTATGCGGCTCGTCCGGGGGCAACTATTTAGATAGGTACCGATTTTTTTCACTGGTCAATGCTTCAATCTTCAGTAGTCATTAAACATTAGATATACCTTAGTAGTCATAAGTTATGTTACAATAAAAATATTTATATCATAGAGAGCAATCACGAGATTTTACATTACATTATAATATAAATTCAAAGATCTAAATTAATGGCATTCTTCAAAAAAGAACAAGTTAAATCGTACTTACCTAACGCATTCATCAAATAACTTACAAAATTATTTCTAAAAGCATTCCGATGAGTTCCATTGTAACCTTCTCATCCTAATCCTGTAAGTAATAAAAAGAAAGGTTACAACAGAGCTGATAGCTCTGTTTTAACCTCTTTACCAATATTAGCAGTTTCTGTAGTAACAGAAAAAGAGGATACAAACGAGGCAATAGCTCCATCGTAACCTCTCCACCAATCTCAGCAGTTTCTCTAAGTAACAGAAACAAAGGCTACAAAAAAGCTGATAGCTCCGTTGTAACCTCTCTACCAATTCCAGCAGGTTCTATGAGCAACAAAAAGAGAGAGTACAAAAAGCTGACAGTTGGTCTGTTGTAACCTCTCCATCATTCTCTGCAGATTATGTATATATATTATGAAATTGAGAGTAAGAGCGTTACAAAGGGCTTTCAACAGCAGGATCATATTACGAAGACCTTTTCTTTCTAGCCTGTTTTCTAAGACTCAGAAGATATTCTGCCTCACTAGATTGAGCCAATTTAATTTCCTCTCTGCAATTGTTATTTTCGTCGACTTTGCAGTTGGCAACGCCACCTATCAAATACAGTTGCAGAGAACTCTTGGAACAGCGTGGAAAGTGGAGGTTCACGTCCAGCTTGAAGTAGACATTGTCTACGCTTTCGCAAGGTTCCGCGGATCCAATTCTGAAGCAATCTCCAGTTCCGTTCATTGGGGCATAGTACTTTTTGACTACTCCTGGTTTTTTGGTTGTAGCAACTGTCGTTGTTGGTCTTTTTGTCGTCCCTCTTCTGCTGGAAGACTGCCTCCTTCTTCTTGTTAAGGTTTGGCTACCATCATCAAGTATGGCTTCATCAAACTTGTATTTTTCCACCTTGTCTTCAATATCGAACATATCTGAACGTATTTTTCCATTTTTGCCCAAATTTCCTACCACATCTCTTTTGGACACTAAATGAGTCATCTTTTCGGGGCTGGTTTCACCGTATTTTGCAATATGGTGTTTTGCCTCTCCGGGGTGTGAGCGTTTTCCACGAGCAGCAGCGGCAGTTGGGTTGTTGAGTTTTGTGCACAGGTCAGGGGAGCAAATGGCGAAACCGGTTTTCGTATCGTATGTGACGACTTCATCGATCTTGCAGGGTCCTTGCTGGTAGTATCTATAGCAGCTTTCGCTATTCTGTAAGAATAATTAAAAAATATATTTTAGTACACTAATAAAGATTTTTTGCGGATATGCGATTGACCATGAACCCTAATCGTAGATTGGAGGAAACTGGAAAAATGGATAACACAATATTCAGAGGCACATTTATTTAAAAGTGCATGTCATAAGAAAATCAGAAATTTTAAACAATCTCGCGTTTTCCTACGGCTAAAGAGATTTAGAAGAGGGGATATCAAGATTTCTCTTTGCATTTAAAAGTTTAGCATAGGTAGACATTTACCATTTACCTGATAATTAAAAATAATTATATAACAGAAAACCGCCAAACAGTTCACTCGTTCAAGGTTTATCATTTTAACATATAATGAAAAGAAATTAAGTGAAAATTATACTTTTGAATTTTGCTATAACTTTGTGGTAATCCATTATAGATAAATTAAACAAATTTTTTACTTTGTTTGAACCACTTGTATATTTGTTTGAAGCCGACCGGTTTCGGAACGACCGTTCCTTCCTCAGGGCAAACATATACTTGAAAAAGAAAATTATTTGTTGTCGCCGAAAAGGCCAACTTATTAGGTAAAACTCAACGTCTTACGGAGGTTCGATGTTAACAAACCCTGAGGACCTGACGGAATACCTTCCTTGGTATTGTGATGCTGCAGAAAACTTTGATGAAGCTCTTTAAAATGTCCCTGAAGTGTAGTTCTGTACCTTCTGGTTTGAAAAAAAAACGGTAATTTATCCTATTTCCAAGAAATGTGACTGCCCCGACCCGGCCAACTTCCTCATCTTAGTGATTACATCCGCTTGTACGGTGATCTTCTCGCGTATCGTTGTCCTGACGCATGGTTCAGGGGCGGCGCCTGAAATGTCACGATGAGACCCTAAAGGTTGCGCTGGACATTTTCAAGGCCTTTGACCGAGCCTGGCACCGAGACTTGTCAACAAATTGCCTTCTTATGGACTTTTCGCATCCCTGTGTACGAGGATTACCGACTTTTTAAGGGAGAGGATGATTTAGACCGCCGCGCTGCTGACGGTTTTACCTCTTCTTCGCATTAGATAAATGGTGGCGTCCCACAGGAATCGGCCCTGTCTTTATTTTTGTTGCACATCAATGACCTATTGACATGTGCACCAATTTATTGTTATGCGGATGAGAGTGCGGTTATGAAAGCATTTTGTTTGACAATCCCCCAAAGGGCACACAATCTCCAACAGCTTGGAGGGCTTTGAAGCAGGGAAGGAGGATTGTTACCTCGAGAGTGTTTCCACTTGAGCTAAGAATAATCTTGTCCAATTTAATGTTTCAAAGACCCAACCATGTCAAATGAAAATATAGTCTCGTTCAACGACAATCATCCCAACAGGCCCTCCATTGATTTGCTTAATGTAACTAACTCTAAGTGACCAACTCAGGTACGGGTAGGGTTCCCAGATCAAAAAATCAAAATCCCGAAGAAAATTTCTGACAGATAAAAATTCCGGACTTTCGAAAGTTACGGAATTAACAAAGATATGCTTTTATATGTTTGCGATGCAGGCACAAAATGCCAATGTTGAAAGGGTATTTTCCTTAATGGGAACCCAATGATCAAAAGAAAGGAACAGGCTTTCTGTGAAGTCGATTCTCTTAATACAGTATAATTTAAAAAATATGACTTGCGAAATGTTCTACAAAACTATTACTAAAGATTCGGAAGTGTTGAACAGTATTTCTGGGAGCATTAAATATCAGAAGTGATGTTTTTACTTTGATTTGTAATAAAAATAATTTGGTTTATTTCATTTTTTATATCAATCTCCACTTAATTGTAGAAATTCCGGTCTGTTTAGGATTCCCCCCGCATTCCGGACAAAGACATATGTTTCCGGACTTGTACGGAAAATTCCGGACGTATGGCAACCCTAGGTACGGGGGGTCATCGAAGTGAGTTTCGAATCAGAGTTAATTTAGTCTCTCAGATGCCGGGCGTACTATACATGGCCCACAAATAATTTATTAGTACACAACAGCCAACCCTGTACAAATCGGCGCTCCACGGTTGAACTTGGCAGCCACCTCTGGTCTGGCAGCCTCAAAATACATGGAAAACCTTCGACTCCATGCAGAAACGAGCGGCACTGATTCTAAATATATAGAAAAAATAATTTTAATTCAGCTAAAATTCATGTATATCGGGGCTCTAGACCAGAGCTAGCTGCCAAATTCAACGGTTCATTTATGGGGGTACATATCGACGGTCCCGATTAACTATGTCGGATCTACCAAAATTCTAATAAAAAGGCAACAAAGGCAGTTTTGTAGGCAAATTTTATTTTCATTTTGTTGATTTAAAAGTCTGTGTTTTCGAAATTTTGTGTGAAATGAATTGAAATATACATATTTTTTTGTGCGCTCTATTTCTTGATCTCAAAAACAGTAAAAATGCAGAAACGACACTTTAAACCGATGGCAAAATTACAAAATCGCCCATCCGACTGTGTTCTTCGGGACTGTCGAAATATTAGGGGTATATTTCTATGGTACATTGTACATCATCGATTTGTTTGGCCGTAAGTGTATTTAGTCGGTATGCAAAATGTGGAGGTGTGAGTACCTCAAAGGTTCCGAAGTCATCGTCGCAGGTGCAGAAGCCATCTCCAAAGGCATCTGCCTTCACCAGCTGGTCCTTCCCCGTGCATTTCTTGAGTGCCTCCGAGGACTTGATGCACTGCTTCAGCGAGGGCCAGTACAGCTGCAACAAATACACAAATAGTTATATTCGGTAACGTTAACAATAATCTCTACAATAATAATATGAATGACGGCCTATATGGTCGAGGGGTAAGACTCTCGACTCACAATCCGAAGGTCGCAGGTGCGTACCCGGCGTGCGCAAATAAATTTTATTTAATTAAATTATTAAAACACTTTGTTTTTACCACAATAATCTTTATTTAAAAAGTCGACATGTTTCGAGAACGATGTTCTCTTCATCAGGACATTATATGTACTAAAACTAAATTATCAAGCATAGAAAGACAGGCGTGGGTGGAAACGGAATTAGTTGGAGGGGGGGGGAGAGGGGCGGAAAGAGGAGGAGTTTAGAAGATAGACAGGGGGGAGGGGGTTGCTTAGAAGATCATAGACAAAATTACAATGGAAATATGTTTAAAATAGGGTTATTCACAAAATTAATTTGGTTATTAATAATATTTAAATTTTTATTGACATTTTTCCTAATTTCTAATATTTCTAAAAGATCTAATTGAAAACCACTAACGTTAGTATGTAAAATTTTAAAACCAGTATTTATATCAAATGAATGGTTAAATTCAATTAGATGGTTAGCAAATTCCGAATAATTATTGCTATTTAGACATCTCAAGTGTTCCTTAATCCTCGTTTCAAAATTTCTGCAAGTTTTACCTACGTAAAAATGATTGCAATCATTACAATTCAATTGGTAAACTCCGGATTTTTTCATTTTTTGGTCTTTGTCCTTATTATTTAAAATATAATTTTTCAATTTATTATTGGTATAAAAAGCTGGCTGTATTGTATTAGGGATTTTTTTCCCGATTAAATTGGAGGTTTGATGATTTACAAACAATATTTTTCTCCATTGTTTTTTGATATTATCACTAAGCAATGGGTAAATGTAGGACAAATGAAATTTTTTCTTATATTTTTTGTTCAATATGTCATCTATTAATTTGGGGTTATAACCATTATTAGATGCAATTATTTTAATTGTGTTAAGTTCAGCTTTGAAATTATTTGGGGATAGCGGGATATTAATTAATCGATTGATCAAATAATGGAATGCTAAGAGTTTTTGTGAAAATGGATGGTTAGATGAGTTGTGTATAATTATATCAGCGTATGTTTCTTTTCTAAAAATATTAAATTCAATCTTATTTTTAATTACAGTTAGGTTTAAATCTAAGAAATTTATGCTACAATTAATTCCTATTTCTAATGTAAATTTAATGTTTTTATGAATTTTGTTCAAAAAATTAAGGAACACTTGAAGTTGTCTTTTGGTGCCGGTCCATATACAAAAAATATCATCTACGTAACGTTTATAAAAATACACATATTTAAGTAATAAGGCAGAACTATTAAAGATTTTATTTTCGATATGGTTTAAAAATATATCAGCTACCAAGCCACTGGTACTTGACCCCATTGCCAATCCGTCTTTTTGTTTGAAAATGTTATTATTAAATTGTTGATAAAATAATCATATTAGAATAAGTTAAAAATAATAATCTAAACGAAAATATGAAAGAGAACAAGGCACAGAAAAAGCAATGGTCGCAACTTGGACTCGAACCCAGACCTCTCTGTCTAACCGGGACGAGCGCGTTAACCAATTTCGCTATTGCCACCTTCTGTCAAAGCCGTCATATTTGTCAATCTCATATTTTCAAATTTCAGAATAACATTATTATCAACTAATTTTTTTTTTTTCTCCATATTACGGGCAACTAACCTTTTTATTGGAAACAATCATTCTAAGAATTGGTTTGTAACCTGGATAGCGTCCCACCCAATAGGTACTTCCCTACCTTCCTATTCCCTATCTCTTTCCTCTACCCACTACCTTCAGCCTCACAGCACATCCCAATTATTGGGGATGCCATAGTTTAACTGGCTCCATACTAATGGGTGCAAAGTTTAAAAACGCAAAACCAACGCCTATTAGCAGGCAATTTGCTGAGCACATTTGCTACGCTAGAAGTAGATATTTAGCATACAGGCGCAACGTTTTTTTTTTGCACCTACATACAGTTTGTCAAATAAGAGTAGAAAACATTGGAGGGCGCCACTGTTGTTCATATAGCAATACTAAAAATATAACATGGTGGAAATGTAAAGCTGTGTAGCCTACATTTTTGTAAAAAAATTAAAAAGTCATAAAAGTGAAAAAAAAAATTCTTTCATTGCAATATAGATACCCTCTGACCTCAAAATTAGGATTACATATGAGTACATTGTAGCTTTGCAATAAAATTTTGTGTTAACATAATGAAAATAACGATATTATAATAAAATATAAAGCACAATTTAGAAATGGCTCACATTTATTTAACAGTAGCTTAAGTACCTAGCGTTGCCCGGGCTTTAGCTCATGTCTCTAATTTTAGATCTGAATATATTTAACTCATTCAGATCTAAAAGTAGTGTAACTAAACTCACCATTAGTGATTCTTCCTTTCTACATCCTGTTATATTCAAATTTATGTTAAACTAACTGTTACCCGGCATGCATTGCTATGCCATTTAAGAAAGACATTGTTTCTCCCTGCGTGTCCTTTCGCATTCGTCCCGTTCCCCTTCCTCTCCCACGTTCCCTTCCCCTCTCGCGTTCCCACTCTGCCCCTTCCACCTTCCCTCTCCTCAGTCTACTCCCCCCTGCCCCCGCTCGCGAACCCCCTCTCAAGTTCCCCTCCCCCCTCCCGCATTAAATAATTAAGTCCCGGTACATTCAGCTTTCAAACAGCAACGTGCCACCTACTGCAATTTTTTTATACAAATTTCATAATTCCATAGCTCACCAGTAACCTTGTCCCGACAATAACGAACACAAAAAAAAATTTATCCAATTTGGTGCAGTCGTTCGGAAGTTATGCACGTACAAGTACATACTTTCTTCAAAAAATAGCCAGATCCGCCGTTGATTGTCCAAAACTCCTACAACGAATACAGATACGAGTTCTTAACAGACGAACCAGGTCAGACATGATTCTTAGCCTCCCTCGGTGCAACACTAATTCTAAGCAATACTTTACAATAACAATAACCATAGATACCCTCTAATACAACCACCACTCTGTAAATTCCTTTTTTTTTCTCTTTTAAATTTTTGTTACGCATATTTTTATTACTATACTTCAACCTAACCGATCCCCCCCCCATCCTACCCCCTCCCTATTCCCCCTAAATAACTTGTCTCTTGAAATGTAATTTTTTCTTAAGTAAATATCTCTGGAATCACTACACTTGTATACAATACCCATGTGGAAACCTGTAAATGGTTCAATTATTGTGACTCATTTACTATTATATTACGCTCTGTTATTAATGTAAACTGTTCGTGTCCCAAATAAAATACATTTCGGCGATTCATTTTTATTTATATAGAATATAAATAGATTAAATGAAAGCAAATTACTTTGTAAAACACCATTTAATCAAAATTATGTCATTAAGTAGGGGTAGGTACCTTAACAAAAGTGCTTTTTCGATTTATTTTTTTTTTCTGTTAGAATAAAAAAATGTGTTTTTAAAATGTGATTTATAGTGTTCTAAATATTAAATTGGTGTTGCCAGCCTACAATTTTTTTAGTTCCATTTTTAATATTTTATACTCTTAATTGACAGACTCTCTCTCTGGTTTCAATCCTGGGATTGGTTTGCAGCAATTTCCTTTAATTTTCTTTTCCATTCTTCCCTGTCTTGTGCGGCTCTTTTGAATTCTGCATATGATGAGCAGCGCACGTCCACCAGCAGGTCGTCCAGGTACTCTCGGCGTGGGCGTCCCCTAGAGTTTGTCCCCTCGGTCATACCCTCCATTATGGTATGCAAGAGACCTTCTTGTCGTATAACATGTCCGATCCATCTTGCACGCCTTTCGGACAAGGTCCTGAGCAGGTGCCTTCCTCCTTCGATACTTTGGAGAACCTCCTCATTTGTAATGTGGTCTCTCCAGGAAATTCCTAATAATCTTCTATAGGACCACATCTCAAAAGCCTCTAGTCTCCGTTTATCTCTTTCGGATAGGCACCATGTTTCGCAGCCGTACATCAAGATACTCCACACATAGGTCTTGATGAGGAGTATTCGCAGTTTTAGGTCTATATTATTTGATTCAATTACTTTCGACCTTTTATTGAATGCAAGCCTAGCCTGGTGTATACGGCTGTCGACCTCGCTCTTAGACCGACCGTCCCATGTTATTTTGCTCCCGAGGTAGACAAACTCCTTGGTGTTCTTTAGTGGAACTCCTGCCATCTCTACTCTCATCTGGTGTTGCGTTCGGCCTACAGTCAACAGCTTTGTTTTGTCTTTATTTATCTTCATGTTGTAGTTGTTTTGAAGAATGCTTTGCATGTTTGTTAAGGCCTCTTGCAGTTCTTCTTCGCTTTCAGCAACCAAAGCAATATCGTCAGCAAACCTTATCATATCCACCTTTTGCCCGTGTATCTTTACACCTTTTCTGTGGCTCATTCTCTCTCTCAAGTCGTCAATCGCACTCTGTATATAAACGTTAAAAAGAACAGGTGACAGAGAGCATCCCTGTCTCACCCCTTGTTTTATACTGGCTTCTTTTGTATCATTTTCACATCTAATTATAGCGGCCTCATTCTTGTATAGCGCCTGGATTATTCGTCTATCTCTATATTTGATATCAATTCTCTTCAGAATCTCGAAGAGTCTTTTCCATTCTACTTTGTCGAAAGCCTTCTCCAGGTCTATGAATGCGATGAATGTGTTTTGGTTTCTTTTTATTCTTTTTTCTAGTAGTATTCGTAGCGACAATATTGCTTCTCTGGTTCCTACACCTCTTCTAAAGCCATACTGGTCTCCAGAAAGGATGTTCTCTACTTTTGGTTCGATTCTTTTAAGAATGATATTAGTCAATATTTTTGAGGCATGGGATATTAGGCTAAGAGTTCTGTGTTGTTCACATTTCGTCGTGCCTGCCTTCTTTGGTAATGCGACAATTAGGCATTTATCGAAATCCTCCGGTATCTCTCCAGTCTTATACATTGTCTGTATCATTTTAAACAGGGCATCTGTAGTTCCTTTTCCTGCTGGCTTAATGAGTTCAGCCGGAACGTCATCGATTCCGGGTGCTTTCCCGTTTTTGAGGTTTTTCAGTGCGAGGTCAAACTCTTCTCTAGTGATTGGATCTCCCAAATCATCTGCGTCTACCTCATTTTCTCTTTCTATCAATGTTTCGTTGTCAGTATTTGCCTTTCCATTGTACAGCATTTCTAGATATCTTTTCCATCTCTCTCCTATTTGGTCATTTTCGAAAAGTATTTTGCCGTCTTCTCCTTCTATTGCCTTACCCTTTCCAACTCTCATCCCAAAGAAGTCTTTTACCGCAGCGTGAGCTCTTTCTACATTTCCTCTCTTGAGGTCGTCGTTTATCTCATCGCATTTATTCTGGTAGAATGTTTCTTTGGCTATTCTTGACTCTCTATTTATTTTGTTTCTTAGCACTTTGTATTTCTTTTGTGATTCAGCTCTTTTATCATTTTTGAGCTCTCTTCTATCCTTTATCATATTTAGGATCTCATCGGTTATCCATTCCTTCCTTGCTTGGACAGACTATTGTTATATTATTATTTATTTTTTATACATAAACGCCCTTTTTGGGGGCTTTTACAAATTAACAGTAAAAATTATGTAGCAGATATCATCATATCATATCTGCTACATAATTTTTACTGTTAATTTGTAAAAGCCCCCAAAAAGGGCGTTTATGTATAAAAAATAAATAATAATATAACAATAGTCTGTCCAAGCAAGGAAGGAATGGATTACATCTCCATATTTGGTGACCGGACAACTAAACAATCTACAGCTTCAACATTCTACTAACACCAACCTTTATAAATTCACAGCATTCATTAAAAATAACACCCGATCGAATACCACGTGTTTAACTAAAAACTAATATTTCATTAGTTTCTTTATTCCACTTTTTTTATTTCACCACATTTCCTCTCTTACTTTTAGCAGTTCGAATTCAAACAAATCCAAGTGGTTCAATCAAAGTAACATTGTTTCATTTAATTAAATAAATCCATTTCCCGAAAGATATTATTGATATCCATTCAAATTTAAATGTAAACCTTGGAAAAATTTACTAAACACTTTTTTTTAGATTTATGTGAGAAGATGCATTTTATCAGAATTGTTTATATCAGATATAGGTATTGTTGTGTATTTTTGTATTATGCAATTTGTCGTTATTTTATTGATCAATGACATAACATATTCTTAACATTGTCATATATGAATTTGTAAATGCAGGCAACTCTATTAATGGAGGACTAAACGCCGTTAGCGCCAACAAAAAACTGTCCAAAGGAGCGAAGTTAGCCGTCCATAATGGAGTGTTGGTACCTACCCTGATGTATGGCAGTGAGGCATGGAACTGGCAGAAGAAGGATGAAAGTAGACTGAATGCTGTAGAAATGGGATCCCTGAGGCGTATGTGTGGAAAACCCATGTTCGATCATGTGAGAAATGTGGAGATCCGCGAAGAATGCAAGGCTGATGTAAGCGTAATGAGTAAGATAAAGAAAGTGACGCTCAGATGGTTTGGGCATGTAGAGCGAATGAACGAAGAAAGGAGTGTAAGGAGAATATATGACGCAAATGTGAATGGTAGAAGAAGTCGGAGACGCCCGAGAAAGACATGGCACGACTAAGTGAATCAGATACTTGAGTCGGGTCATGTGAAGAGTCGGAATAATAGAAGAGCATGTATCCATGTATGAGACGAAGTATGAATGTGAACGAGGCAAGGAGTGTGTGCCAAGATCGAGTTATTTGGCGGTCCGTCCTCTCTGCCTACCCCTGCGGGGAAACGGCGTGATGGTTAGTTAGTTAGTTAGTTTTTGAAATGCCAATTTGTTGAGTTGTGACAGAACCATTATACGTAACTATACTGCCTCAGTAACAAAATTTTGTATTTTTTTATAAATTATTGAAGATGTCTACTGACAGGTTTTAATTATTTACCTCCATGAGTATTCGTTATAATTATTGATCCCCATAGATATCATAGGCCCTGAGGGGAATTATTTTCCTAAAAGCCTCTTGTGTGGAGCTAATTTAAAAGAAATGTAAAACTTATAACTTTACACAGATCTTCATCATCACTTTATTTTTGGTTTTCAGTGTGATCGAGCTTCCTAAATATCTTACCAAAATACTTATATATAGTAGATGTGTTTTACCACAAAGATATGTAATTATAATTACGATATAAATTAAAACGAACGTTACCACTATGTTGATTAATTATGTGAATTGTGTGGTGGAACGTCCTGTTTTGTCATGCAGAATGTCCTAGAATCCAAAATAAAATGTTGACTAAAATGTTTTAATGTTGAGGATGATGACCGTAATTATAGAAGGGTAAGCAGAGAGTTACTATTTATTAGTTATTAAAAATACTTAAGAGGGAATAACCGGACACAACCGTGAATATGTCATTTTTAAATAAAATTCTAGACGTATTGACTTTTTTCCACAAAAAGATAGGTATAAATCGAAAGACTGTTCTTTTATCTATGATTTAAAATATGAGAAAATATGTTTATATTTAGTACAATAAGGTTTTATCGTAGGTCGTTGGCAGATTTATTAAATTTTCGAACAAAATTTTGAATTATACATCACACATTTTAAATCATATAATCATACAGTAAAATAAATCAATAAATTATCTAGGAAAGCTACTTTTCAGAACCTTAATTCTAGTTCAAATAAAATCTTTAAAAAAAAAGTTCCGAGCACGAGTATTGTGACGAAAATTCAGTTTGTCTATTTATTTACGGCCTTACAAACTAACATATATCAGTGTTTTTTAACATTTTTATTTTGCTTAGACTTTATTGAAAAAATAATCACAAAAAGAAGATAATTTTAATAGTTTTATCATCACATATTTGAGCATTTTTGAATATATGTATATACCAAAACAAATTCTTATGAAATAAAACCGATATTCAGTTATTATTTAAAAATGCTAGTACGGAGAATAATTATTCTTTCTCGTCGGGACTGCCCTGTACAATTGCAAAGGAACAGTCGCAAGACCGTCTTCCGACGAAATTTGAATTCTCGGCCGCTGGTTAATCACCCTTAAATATAAGCGCAATAGGCGTTCATAAAGAATTCATATAAATAATTATTATCGTTACAGAGTAGTATCTTATCCAGTAACGAATTTTTCCTCAAGATGACATTAATGAAACATAAATTCATATTTCACAATTAAATGCAAGCATCAGATGGTAATAGTAAAAAGGACAAATAAGCCGCAGTACCTACAATTTAGTTAGAATCATGAAAGGGTATTGTTATAAGCCTCAGCTAATTAGAGAATTACGAAAAAATCCCTAAAATCAAAAAAAAATTAATTCACAAATGAATATCCTTATCATATACAGAATCACCCTTCTGATGAATACACCTTTTATTTTGAAACGTGTTGATAACTTCTATTACCTAACAATAATTGTGTAAGCAACGATGGTTATTGTAATTTAATTTAAAATGATGCCACAAAGTCAATTGGAATTATTGAAGTCAAGATAAAGAAAAGAAAGATAATACGGGTATTTCCACGAAGTTTTTTTATAAATATGCATTTTATATACAGCGACAAAAGGCTGCTACATTTGCGGAATAAATTGTAAAATAAAAATCAATGCCATAAATATATAATAATAGGAAAATAATGAACGAGGAAAAATAATTTAGGAAGAATATTACAAATAAGTATAATTAACTTGCGTTGCTATGCCATTTAATAAAGAAATTGCTTCTTTCTGCGTGTCATTTCCCATTCGTCTCGTTCCCCTTCCGCCTCCCCTTTCTCTCCCGCGTCCCCTTCCCCTCTCGCGTCCCACTTCGCCTACTCCACTTTCATTCTCCCCACTCCATTCCCCTTCCCCCATCCCGCGAACCCCCTCCCGAGTTCCCCTTCCCCTCCCGGGTTCCTCTCCCCCCCCTCCCTCCCGCGAACCCCCTACCCGAGTTCCCCTCCCCCCTCGCACATTCTATTGCGCTAAAATTGCGCAGAAAATTGAATAATTTCAGAAAACTTAACAACTATTTTAAGTTCGCACTTCAGTTTAGCAGGCAGCTGTTTTTTTAGTATTAAAAGAATTAACTATGGATTTTTAAATCATAGTTATTTAGGTACCTATGTTTGGTACCAAATTTGATTGTTCTTATAACATACAAAAATGATAAATGAAAATTTGAATAAAAAAATTGTAATAGGTGGCACGCGAGCTGTTTGAAAACTGAATGTACTGGGACTGAATATATGGAATGCAGGAGGGGGGTTTGCGGGACGGGCGAGCGGGAGAGGGGAGAGGGTGGGCGGGGAAGGTGAAAGTGGAACGCGGGAGGGTAGGGGATGCGGGAGAGGAACAGGGACCCACTGGAAAGGCGCAGGGAGAAACAATTTATTTCTTTGAATATGGAATTGCAACGCATGCCGGGAACCAGCTAGTTCATATTATTATAAATATTATAGGTAGAGGTACCTAAGATTTAATATCTGCCCCCCATAGATTCGCTTCCCGACATCTAGACGCCACTCGAGCTGAGAGCTCTCCTCTGGTACTGCGTGCTTATTTGCATTGCAATTCCAAACTGTTACATTAAAGAGTGGGTATAGTTATCTAAATAAATGAATTGACACAGTTTCGGGTTTTTAATCATTAAACATTATACCTCCTTTATTGAAAACAATATAATCTTTACGGCATAACTAAAAAGTGTACGAAACGAAATAATATTTAATGGTACCTACACCGTTCAAATAAACTAGCTGGGGTGCCCGGCTTCGCTCAGGGAGTTGATATGAGATTGAACTGACGTTCGAACCCACGACGGATCTTACTTTATATACCCCTACCAATCGGTAGCCCCATCCATACAAAAAAAGGCTTCTGTGATGTTCCGGGAAGATCCCGAACGTTCCACAACATTCCAGAATGTTACGGGATGTTCCGGAATGTTGTGGAATGCATTCGAAGCTCTCAAATGTTCTGGACTGTTCTAGAAATTTCAAGAGGACAAAACTTCCAGCCCTTACATCATCAAAAGCATGCCCTTCAGGAAAAAATGATAACCTTCTTCAAGGATGGGGGATAGAGGGCTACCACACCGTATAACTCCCTTGATCGTACCGGGACTCGTTTCTGAGTTTAGGTGGCGCTCACATTGACGTACACTTATTTTATAATGCATATTTATTATTATTAATACGCGGCGAATAATAGCTCTTGGTATATTTGAAACGTAAAATTAATTAAATAATAATTATTTTAAATGTTGGTTTAAACAAAGCTTTTACATATTTATTATTTAAATGTGTGGGGACTAAATTAATATTTTTTTTAAGTTCTGAGCGAAATACCTATATACGTCCAGATTAAATTAATAAGTCAATACAGATGGTATTTTTTGTGAATAAGTACAAGAAATAAATCTTAAAAAATGTGCAAAATTCAAGCAACTTTTAGTTCCTGAATGGTGATCTCTGACCAGGGTGATACTCATAGTGTATTTAATAGAATTTTGTAGATATAAACCAAATAGGTATGCACTGGTGAAAACCTTCAGAACAAGAATCTGAATGAGTCGAAGAAAGTGGAAGGATTCAATAGCAAGCCCAAATTATTAACAATTTCAGCAGTCAGATCAAAGAGGACTTCAAGAACAAATAAATAAAAATAGTATTTTGAAGAATGACTCACCTCATCGGTTTGGTTACATGGCTGAGGCTTGCAGGCCGGTTTCAGCGTCTCCTCATCATCGGCAAGCCTTTCCAGCACTAGCCACTCCCCCTCTTTGCAAGACGTCACTGAGTTCAGCTCCACGCATTTCCCATTGAACCAGACGGCCCTGATCACGAAGCAGTTCCTTTCCTCATCGCTGTATCTTTCCCTGTTGAACGGGTCGGTCTTAACCGCTGGAGGAGGCTTGACCTTGTTCCAAGTCGGAGTATCCTCGTCTCCACCGAAAAATATTGAATCTTCATCATCGTCCCCTTTACCACTCCTTGTATTTATCGATGGTTCATTTGGATTTCCGCCTTTAGAAGCTTGATCGTTCATGTAGTCACTATCAGCTGACTTCATATCGGCTTTAATTACTTCTAAGTTATCCCGTTTTGTCATTTTCACCTCATTATCTGTATCAAAACTCGAATACTCTTCCACGTTTTCGACTGATTTCAATTGTGCATCAACCTTTTTAAAGGTGTCTTCAACATTTCCATTGGTTTCAACTGCATCAATATTATGTTCTTCCGTCTTTATGTCACTATTTTCAAAATCTTCTAATTCGTGCCTTATCCCGTTTTTGGGGTCATTACGACTAGCTTTAAAGAGCGCTTCTTTTATCTCATTTTTTAAAATGCCATCGCAACCGCACTGGTTCCACATTCTGTAGAAGCATTTGCATTTCTCCATAACGGGGTCTGTAACCTGTGTTTTTTTAATGCGCACATCGACCAGATCGAATGTGTGCTCCTTTCGCATAACTTGTTCACATTTATCGCTGTACCAAACGCAGAGAAAGGTGTTGCACTTCCTCCTATCTTCTTGGTAAATGCTATTTTTTAGCAGATCTTTCGGAGAGAATCTTTTGATGTTATTGAAACAAAAATCATTCAACTCTTTTCCTGTGCTTGCAGAATTCTTTAAATAATCATCCATATTGATGTCACATTCTTTTTCAATGACTTCTTGCTCGCTTACAACTGCATAATCAGTTTTGTCAAAGTCCTTATCGTTTAAAGATTCAAAATGTACATCGTGCATTTTGTTTCTTATGATCATGCTTTGTTTTTGCTTCTCACTAGTTTCAAAAGCATCACCAATTTCATCAGGGACGAACTTCTCCGTTGTAACAACATTTTCTGGTATATTAGAGCTGTCTTGGATTGTAGTAAAGAACGATTTCTCATTATCTGAAGAGGCGGAAAAGGAAGTTGGGCTAGCCGCGTACATCCGCAACTGAAATACCACAAGAACTGCGATAGCACTGAAGCACTGTAACCCGTTCATTTTAACTTAATTATTTAACTTTAGCACTTTTTAACTGAATTATAGTGTTGTTAAAAACACTGGCCGTAACCTGTCCACTGTCAAGCTGACTGCTGAATGTCAATGTTAAACATTAAATTCTCATCATGGCTTTGCTGTAATGCTGCGGAGTTGTGTCGCAAGTCTGAAATTTAAATAAAGTTTAAGCAAATAACAACATTGTATTGCAACACTTATTCGTTTACAGCTTATATCGTCGCTGTATGAATGCATTACCAACATGCCGACATTTTTTTTTTAAACTTACTTCAATTTTTATCAGAGAAAATATCCAGAATCGCTGGACTTCGTTAGTAAGCAAAAATTTTAATGAGGATCAAGTTTTTCTGTCGTCTGAAAATTAACATAATGCGTTTCTAAAGACTTTTTCATTAAAATCATAATTTGCAATGACAACGTGCAAAACTGTAACTTTGTGTAAATTACTATATAGTTTATTATAACAACATGCGAAGCCGTAGCTTTGTGTACATTACTATAATTTATAACAGCATGCCAATCAATAACTGTGTGTACATTATTATAATTTATAACAACATTCAAAACTGTAACTTTGTGTACATTACTATAATTTCCGACAACGTGGGAAACTGCAACTTTGCTTAAATTACTACAGTTTATGACAACATGCAAATCTGTAACTTTGTGTACATTACTATAGTTTATTATAACAGCATGCAAAATCGTAAATTTGTACACTTTTTCTATTATTTATAACAACTGCAACTTTGTGTACATTACTATAATTTCTGATAACGTGGTAAACTGTAACTTTGCGTAAATTACTATAGTTTATGACAACGTGCAAATCTGTAACTTTGTGTACATTACTATAGTTTATTATAACAGCATGCAAAATTGGAAATTTGTACACTTTTGTCTATTATTTATAACAACTGTAGCTGTGTGTACATTACTATATTAAAACATAAAAAACTGTAACTTTGTGTAAATTACTATAGTTGATAACAACATGCAAAGTTGTATTTAAATTATTTACATTTATGCATTTAAAATTATTAACACATTTTTAACATGTGTTGGTAATGCATTCATAAAGCGAAATGAAGCCGTATTTGGGTAAGTGGGTAGCTACCTACGTTAATTTACATAAATTTCTTAAAATGCGTGGGTTATTTATTATCTTTATTAATACCAGGAATCAATAAAACCAAGCAGAGGTTGAGTTAGTCACTTCAAATAGCTGGCACTTCACCTACTGGAAGTTACATAGACTTTGGCCTTTTATATTACAGGATTTATTAATACTAAATTCTATGACTGTAAACGAGTTTCAACAAGGGGGGATTGCGACGACAAGTCATATTATTTTTCCAAGAAAACCAATCGTTCTTTTAGATGTAGTGAGAGAAAAGTATTATATGATGTGTACAGTGTACATGTGTTGGTTGTTGGTATACAAGAATAAAAGATTAAATAACCAGTCAGCCGTGAAAATCTTTGTGCATTGGGGCAGTGGGGAATCACGTATCAGGTTTCCCTGACGATTAACCTGTCGGACAGTTCGTTTTCTGCGTTGTTGCTTCTTAGATGGAGAAATAATTGAGGTCAATTTTTTATTTTATTTTAATTATGATATGAAATGTCACCAGAAGGTGAAAGGAAATTTTCTTCTTTTTGTATTTAGCTCCACACAGGAGATCCTAAGAAAAAAATGTGCTGTGTGGAGGGTGTTTTTAGAGAAAGGAAGGAGAGGAACTTCTGGGAAGGAAAAATGTACTGAATCTGGGGTAATCTCTCCCTCTGCGGTGCTAGGCGATGGATCGTGAAAATCCGGCTAGAGAGGTCTAGGTTTAGTCTCCCTCAACCGGTCTCTCCCGATCCGGCCCGCCACGCAGTAGCTGAACAAACGCATTCGCCGCCAAGACCTAGAACTAACCTATGGCGGGGGTGTTGGTTAACCAATAAATGGTTCCCGGGGCGGCGGTAGCCAAACTCGCCTTCCAAATTCAGGATTGTTTGAAGATTATCTCTTGAAAATGTTTACGAATAATTTATAGCTAGGGTTCTGAAAATTTCTGGTGAAACTCACGTTATTTATCAAGATATTTTTTTCATGTTATTTTTGAGAAATTCGTGATATTTTTAGGAAAAGCGGCATTATTTTGCGGCAAAAATGATGTCACGTTTCTTTTTTAATTGAATCGCATTTAAAATTAGCGTTATTTACTCGAAAATAGGAAATCTACCATTATTCGTGTAAAAATGAAGAAAAAAAACTTTTTATCTTGAACAATTTTTCATTGATTTTCAAGATTTTCAGAATATATATTTATTTATTACAATTTCTAGGCCCGAAATGATTCAGTTTGTATTTTTTACATTTTGCGTTAAATAAAAAGACTTCTTGCATGATTTTTTTCTAAGAAACGGCTGTACTTATGAGAAAAGTAAAAATATAGTTACAAGAAAAGATCGAAAGGAACGAATAAAAAGGAAAAAAATATGTGTGCAGTAGAAGTGAAACCTTCAGAAAACTAAACTTGAGAGAATGAGACGAATGCAGAGTAGGTATCAGGAGTAGGATAATTGTGGGGTTTATTTATTATAATATTTTTACCAAGTTTAAAAACTATTTTACATTTTATTCTACGAAGCACCGCACAAAGAGGACATTGATTAGTCCATCTCATTCTCTCGCAAGCTAAATCCTATAGATATGTGTGTTTGTTTCTTTTTAGTGCAGCTCCTTTCAGTTGCATCGAGTTTCAAATCACAAGAGTGCTAAATAAATTTTCACTTAAAAAAACAAGAAGAATGTAGGTTCTGAAAGAATAAAAAGAAACAATAGTAGACAATACAGTCCACATTTATTATTACAGTAAACGTCCATGCCGAAACGCAAATTATATGAAATTCCCTCGATAGAAAATATTCGCAAAGTATGCTCCAAAAAATATTATAAACACGTTCATTTCTATTATTTCATAAGTTATATATGTATACGAAAAAAATCACAGTTTTTCTTTAAATGATATTTTAGATGTTCCCTACGAGATTTTTACTTTATTTTAAACGAGTCGTGTTTTATTAAACATTTTCACAATTTTCGCATCAATTTTATGGTTTTAAATAGTGGTGCGCTCTCTCCAGCCTTCGCAACTACGTATCTCTCCATCTTCTTCTTTTTGAGCGGGGATACGGCGCCTTAACGGGCGGATAATAAAATAAATCAAGGGTTCTTTAACATAAAATATTGTAACAAAGTCGTCAATGTCAATAGTTCGCACCATTCTCCGCAGTTCTGATAATGACTAATTCTGGGTATTACCGACACAGCTGAGTTGTTATGTCATTGTCATTATGATATAATAATACAATCACGATGAAATAATGGAAGAGGTAATAATTACGTCAAAATGGTTCATAAACTTGGGTTTACCGCAGCCATTTTGAATTTCAGACGTGCATTATTATTCATTAAGTTTTTTTCCTGTTTGTTTAAGCGAATGCTACCCATGTGATTGCTTAATGAGTTAATAATGTTGAATTGTTTAAGTTTTTTTTTCCATCGGCGACTCTACACATAAATTTAACGAACTCATCCAGTGTAGGACGTCAAAAGGGGAACTAAAAAACAGTGCAGGCGGTGAAAGGGAGAATAATGAAAACAAGAACTAATTTATACAGCATGCCTCTCATCTGTGGCTCGGCCACCAATGTGCACAAAAAATAGCTTTTTAATGGGATTTTAACCCTTATGTATAAATAAACTGTATGAAGGACAACGTCAGAATCGCTTGCGCCAATATCTTTTTTGATGTAACACTTTATTTGATTAATTTAGCTTTTCGGAATGATTGAAATAAATTTTCTATGGCTCTGCGGGTTACTTTCAGCAGCTGTCAATGGCGAAAATATCGATAATTTACGTTTTCTAAATAATATAAAGGTAATTATTTATTTAAAAACTCGTTTGAATTGTTTTTTTTTGTTGGGTACATATTCTGGTTTGTGTAGAAATAATAAAATCAGTTGACATTTGTATGATCATGTAATTTAAAAAAAATGTAGTTAGTTAGCTAATCCGAGAAAACTTATCTCATGTAATATATATGAATAATAAGAAATATTATCTGGTAAACAGAAAACAATCCCAAAAAAACAATTGCGTTGTTTTTATATCGATATTTGAACAGAACTCAATCAAGGTAATTTCCGCACGGTTTTTAAAATATCATCCCACGTTCAACAGAGATGTACTTGATTCATAACATTATTTGGAGTAGAAAATTTAAATAAAATTTTGCTTTTATTGATGATTTATTTTCAACCAAAAACATTAAAATATCATTATGTAGGTATTGGACAATTAGGGTTATGGTGAGGGTTTATTCGGCTACTCGGCTGAGTGACCAGTGATGGCATGTAGAACAAAAAAATCCAGTTTTAAAGAAGAAGAAAACAAAAGTCACCGTAATCCAAAATTTCATTTATATTTTTTGCTCCAAATAATGTCAGGAATCACTGGTGAAAATAAATCAAGTGGGTACGTTCCTTACTACTCCGTACATTCACAGATAAATACAAAATGTTGCTACTGAAGGAGTTCAGTTATGTTCAATAATCACTGTGTAATTTTTTCATCCATATGGGCGCCCTAAAAAGGGCGTTAATTAATAAATAAATAAATAACTACAATATAGATAGTAGCCTGCTACAGCACAAATGGGTTTGCACATAATGTACGAATAAGTATGAATATTTTACGTAAATTGTTCAAATTGTGATCGTTAAAAAATCTTTGAAAAAGATTTATTTGAATGCGTGAATTTTCCTCTTCCTGTAAAAGGTACGTGAACACATAATCGATTAATGTACTTGAGCCGAGTCACGTCAACATTGTCGTAGTTATAGACGAGTACAACCTTTGTATGAGTCCATTTATGAATGTGAACAAGGGCGTAGCGAGGTACGGGCAATCTTCTAGGGGGGGGGGGGGGGGCAGCTCCCCCCTAGATGGGGGAGCTGCCCCCCCAGGGATGCTCACAAACCGTAAAGTAATATTACATCGGTTGCCTATTGTTTGTGAGAATCAATTTAATTTTTATTATTACCTTTTTAGTTTATAATTTTTTTGTGCATGGTGGAAAGTTGGGATACATATTAGAAAAGCTTTTTTTTGTACCCGCATAACTTACGTATCTAACTAAAGATTGTACGTTTATTTGTATTTTACTTTTCCTTTTTTTATGATATATTTTCCAAATGTTTTCAAGCAGTTTAGGTATTTATAATTTATGACTTAATCCATAGAGGCCCTCGAACCCTTTCCTTAGAAATATGTATTCTCGAAGTAAAAAATGTGTCTTTAATTGTTTTATTATTGCTTCTTTTCTTATATTTTAAAATACGGTTAGGGCCCTGAGGGCCTCAGACACAGAATTGGGACTTATACTCAAGTTAGTCAGCTAAAATTTTTGTTAGTTCGTCATTAACAAAATGCCCACATGAGCTAAAGGGCGATCCATAAATTACGTCACACGAATTTCATGATTTTTGAACCCCCCCCCCCCCGTCCCTATCGTCACATTTGTGATACCCCCTTCTCCTCCCCTAGTGTGACATCACATATTTTGCAATTTTACATCTAAAAATAGTCACAAGAGTAGTTCAATTTTTTTTTCATGTAACGTCACAGAGTCGGTGACCCCCCCATACCCCCCCTAGAAAAAACTTCTTGATGCCTTATTACTAATTAGTAAATTTTCTTTACCTGTACAACCACGATCACAATACATAAAGGACATAGGTTCCTCGTCGAAAACGAATGACGTACTTCATTTTTAATGGCAAATGAAGGCTAGTCTTTCTAATTTACATTCGTAACCCTTGAACTTAGTTTTAAAATAAATCATTTTGTTTTAAACAATTTAATTGTTCGTACTTGTACTATTTTCTTACTGTTCAATGAAAAACTCACTGTACCTACCTTCAACCTTTAACATATTGTTCGATGATTCTCAGAGATTTTTTTCAAGGATAATGGGTTTTCCTAATCACTGCGCTGTGATGATTTACAGGGGCGAACTAATGGACGTTTTAATATTTACCGTGACAATTCACGGTAACGGTATCGTGACGGCATAAAAAAGCAATAAACATACATTCCTCATCACTATAATAATAATATGCAATGCATATTTGCATATGCATTTGCATATTTAGACCCCTTTAAGCGTTAGTTGCGTATTTTAGTAAAAAAAATGAGATCTTGCATATTTACGCTCGATTTACGATCGCCAGATTTGTGAATGAGGGTAAAAAAAATATTTCCTGAATCTTCTGCGGATGAAAATGTGTATGTGTTGCTCTCAGATGCTGCCCCCTATATGCCAATATTTTATCCCAATTTGATTCATATGACGTGTTTTGTGTTTTGCTCACGGAGTACACGGACTTGCCAAAGAAGTGAGATCCACATTTGCGAATGAAAATAAACTGATTTTATCACCAAAGAAAGTGTTCCTTAAGGCGCTTGCTCGTATAAAGACCTACAAATAAAAACTGCCAAATAATGTCCCTTTACCTCCCAAGGCAATAATATCACGTTGGGATACGTGGATCGAAGCTGCGATGTTTTACCATGAACATTTTGAGGCCATCGAGGGTGTTATCAATGGCTTCGATAGAGCAGAGGCTTTGGCAGTTTTCAAGTGCAAAGAAACGTTTGACAATGCTAGTATTAAAAAAAGCCTAGCTATAATTAGCACTCATTTCACCTACAAATATGCAAGTATAAAAACGCTTGACACTCATGGATTGGCGTTGCATGAATCTATTCAGGTTATAAAGAAAAATCGCCTAATGAATTCCGCGTTGCCAAAGCTATTCCCGAGTAAGCTCACGGAAAATTTTGAAAACTTACTGAACAATAACCCAGGATTTGAACCCTTGTGCCAAAATGATAGCTTCATCAACGGGGCAGGTGAAATTTTACCCGGCACAATAAGTTCAAAAATCGCACCCAAATTTAAATTCTGTCCAGTCACATCAGTAGACGGAGAACGCTCCTTTTCCGCTTACAAACGTAATATTAAGGGATCGTAGACACAATTTGTCTACAGAACAGTACTTAGTCATATACTTAGTTTACAGTACTTAGTCATATACGTTTTTAATGGTAAATTTCATTGTTAAATAAATTTTGTAATTGATATTTTCGAAAATACTAAAATATTCCTTGAGAGCTTACTAAAATAAAAATAAAATATTTAAAAAACGACTTTCTGTATTATTTCATGTTGCATATTGGTTAAAATTGATGCTTATTGAGTAGGTACTTGTTCTATAGGCAATTACTTCTAGGCAAGTACCTACCTAATTTTATTATTTTCTTTTTTGTTCCATTATTCAAATAGTTCTATAGAAGAACAAAGGAAGGTAGCTTCCATTCTTACATAAAAAAATGTGTTCCAACAAGCAGATAACAATATAAATCTTATAAAAAATCAGGATTATGTAAATAAAAGAATAATAAATTATGACCAGACAAACAAACACAAAACAAGCGTTTGATTTACAAAAGTGAGTACCACAGAAAATCATCACCTGAAATCAAACAAGAGCGTAAAAAGCGCCACATATTTTGGCCCTTTTTATGGATTTTCGTGCATATTTTAGCTATTTTTATTGCATATTTTGGGCTGTTTTTGTTGCATATAATCCGGTCTCTCATCATCCGGACTCATCACAATATTGCTTCAGCTCGTTCAAAATATGAGATACATGATGTACGTAGGTCTGTTCACTCCAAAGGAAAAAAGTCATCATTTTCTTGCTTCTCTCTCACACACCGCACCGTGACGTCTTCGTCCACCCCTACCAATACTACCAGCCGTGACCATAATTTTAAAAGTATGGAATATAATTACAAGGATAATATTGAAGTGTGAGTGAATTCCAAAAATTATAAAAAGCCAAATGTCAATCCGTTGATGTTTTTGCTTTTGTTAAACATATAATGCTGCCGCTCTTTCTTACACACTAAATGACAACAGTCGAAAATGAGACAAACGGTGAACGTATGTCTGCACCAGTGACCAGACGACTCAGAAAGAAACCAACTCAGAAGCACCTCAGAAAGGTAATTAAGGGTGATGATAAAAAATGCTTAAATAGTTTATTAGGTTAGGGTTACCGGCTATTTTAAAATTATTTTTTCAAAGTTTTTAATGACCTTTCTGAGGTGTTTCTGAGTTGGTTTCATTCTGAGTTGGCATGGAACCATCTGCACCACCCCAAAGGAAACATACAATCATTTTCATACATCTCCCTCACACGTATAGAGAAAATGAAACGCAACTTCCGTCGCAAAAAAGTAGTACTTTGGATTATTTAATGTGTAAGAAAGAGCTGCTGTTTTATAGCGATAATAAACGTATGTTTATTGCCTTTTTGCCGTCACGGTACCGTAACCGTGAATCGGGACGGTAAATATAAAAGCGTCCAATTGAACAAATTTCCGTTGGGACGATATACAGGTGTTATGGAACGTACTGGACTTACTTTAAACAGGGATTACTGAAATTATTTGAGTTAAGCGTTAAGTTAAGAGTTAAGTTAAGTCAGCGCCCTTGAGGTGATTCAGCGCCCTTGAGGTGATTTTTCACGAAAACGGCGCTTTTTAAATCAGCCAAATATTATTATTAAAAAATGTAAATCAAATTTTGGTCTCCGGTGACATTTACTATATAAGTTTTTTTTTAAGTAAAAACATTAAAAATCAGAAGGTATTGTTTTTACAGTTGGGGGCGCGCCCCCAACTGTGGGCGGGGTGAGGAGTTGGTCGGTTATTCGTCTGAGTAAGCTAGTGAAAGTTTTTTGTTTTTGTTTGATTTTTAAGAAAAAAAATTTAAAAAATACACCAAAAACATCACAGAACAAAACTTCATTTAAGTAAAAGTTTTACTCCAAATAATGTCAGAAATCACAGGTTAAAGTGAGTCAAGTACGTCTTTTAAAACTCATATATAAGTCGTGGAAAGGGTATGAAAAAAATTGTTCCTGTTCTATTTTATACGGTTACCCAGAGAAACATTTGTTTTCTTTTTGACCCATTTTCGATCGCCTGTAAATATGGTAATTTTTCACAAATACTGCTTTTGATGTTTTTTTAAACGTTTTCAAAAAGGCTCCCATACTCCGGTAACAAGTAAAAATTGTTTGAAAAAGACGACAACTAAATACAGTGAATCCTATGCCTCTTTTATTCATCTGAACTCGAATAACATACATTGTGTTAATTACAGTAATGTGACTATTTGTTTTTAAAATGAGAATATGATTAGTTCCTACCGGAATGTCGTTTATGCTGTTCCTACCTCTTACTAACCCATTGCCTTGCTGGAAAAGTATTTGTAATAATGGCAGGAAAAATAGTGCAAATTCGAGTGCCTTTGTTTTGAAAACAGAATAAGTTTTGGAACTACCTTGGAAGCAAGTTGTTGATGTTTTTCGTGTACACAAACTCATTAAGTAAAAAAAAAAAGGAATTTGACCATCTCGGGAGTACATAATATCGTTTTGTTGTGGCAATAATTAACAGTTGGAGGAGTGTTGGAGGTATCTCAGTGGAACTATATAATTATAGAAATTGTGATTTTGTTGTGTGCTCCTTCGCAGAGATACAGTGGTAAGGGATTGGTTATCCCTTTTCCTTAAATAACTTGTTTTTCCTACACCCTTTTTATTACCCAATTCCAGCAAACACCATTTCGTTCCGTTTCGTCTTAAGTATTTACAGTTCATTACAAGTGCTTCCGAAGCTGTAATTCATAAGCAGTTTTGGACGCAACAGTGACTGTTATTCCGTCATCCGTATTGTGCAATATTAATTAAAGATCTTTACAGTTAGCATTTCAAGTATATTATGAAGTAATTTCACCTGATAGCCTCTGTTTGAGGTCAACTTGGCATTGATATTGCACGGAGCGCATCGAGGTCAACAGAATCTAGACTTTTCCCGGATTGTTGACCTGCTAAAAGGTCAACGCCAAATCGGATGACGGCTTTACCGAAATAAACAGAACTGTAAACTTAAGTCGCTGGTCTAATTCGTATTCTTCACCTTTCACTAGTGATTTAATTCTAATTGATATTTGAATTCTGTTGTCTATGTATGTTTATACCTGTACGAGTATAGATATGTGCACGTGTGTATAATATGTATGTGTGCACCGTACACGTTGTGCTTGCATGTACACATATTGAAAAAAAAATTATATACGTATGCTTATGTCTGTATAGATGTGTGCACCTACGTATATATTGTGTGCTTGCATGCACCCATATTGAAAAAAAAATGTGTACATTTATAACCTAATGCTTATTTACTTCTTTTACCCTTGCAATTTTCTATTTTCTACTTTTAATTATAATGTTTTCAATTTTTAGCATCATTTATACTAAATCCATATAATATGTTTACACTAGACTTCATATTGCATGCAAAGTAACAATACTCCATTGGTCACCATGAAACAGGCAGCCGCCTAGTATGGTGATCTAATATATCTACTCTATGTAAATGTCTTCATTATGTATCATGTGTTTTATAAATAAATAAATAAATTCTAATTAATATTTGTTTGGTCGGGGTCGGGAGTCCGCTGAGACAGCTGTGATTCGATTTTTGTTATCTTTCGCCACTCGTAGATCAAGTAGCATAGGAAAAACAGTGTCCGACTAGATTTTATCGGACATTGACAAGAAAATCGGTAATTTTTAAAGTGAAAACTTCTTTAGCACCGATGTGATTTGAAACTAGAAACGAAAAAGCGACAATAAAAAGAGACACATGCATCTATAGGGTTTCGATTGCGAGAGAATGAGATAAATTAATTGGTCTCCTCTTTATGCGCTGCTTCGTAGTTTCCCCACTCTTGTCCACTTAAGTTTTCTGAAGATTTCATTTCTACTGCGTGTGAACTGCAAACTTGTAGATATTTTTATGATCTTATTTTAATTGAAATTAAAATTCTGAAAAGTAGCTTTTCTAGATAGTTTATTGATTTATTTTTTTAATATACACACAAGCCCTGCTTACTCTTGGAGGTACATTAAATATATCTACCATGTAATTAATTACTCTATAAAATTTATTTGTAATTTATGTATCTATTTGTTACTAATAAAAAAAATAAAAAAAGTTTTAAAAAAAATATATGTTTTGAAATATGTGTTGAGTAATACATTTTGTTTGAAATAAAAATTAAAATAATAATTTCGAGAGATAACTTTACTAGATAAAATAACAATCTTTCGAAATCAATTTATATTTTCAGTTGAAAAGAGTCGACACGTCTAAAATTTGATTTAAAAATGACATATTTCCGGATGTGTCTGGTTATTCCCCCTTTCTGCAAGCCACGATATTTTTTTTTACAATATTTTTAAATCCGTGATGTAATTTTGCAACATCATGTTGTATTGTTATTAGCTATTAGTATTGTCTGTTGCGTTTACTTTGCATTCAAAGGCCATAATTCGTTTACACAATGCTACCTACATACAAAGAGATAACGTCCGTTTCAAAACAATAAACTCTTTAACTTAAATAAACACATATCCTATTTATCGTAATTTAATGTTTGCCTTTTTTATAAATTTAAGAATTTACTTAAAAAGGCGGAATTATAAATTATAATAGCCAACAGACTATAAATGAAATGCAATTACGAGTATTATTTTGGATGATTGTTGATAACGAAGAGGCACTTGACTGGACAACTTTGCACACTCTTATATTTTACTTTCATAGAAGCGAATAAACTATTATATGTATCTCTAGTTAGAAGCCAAATTGAATATAACTCGGTAGTTTGGTCTCCATCTTACAAAATTCACGTAAATAACACTGAGCGAATACTAATAAAATTTCAGCGTTTTATAAATTTTAAATTAAATATCCCACTAGAATAAAGAATATGCATACCTAATCTATTACTAAATATTCTAAAAATACACACACTAGAAGACAGATTCAAAATACTTCTCTAAATTCGACTATTGCGAACTCCTGCAACTCATAAACTTACGAATACCGACAGTTACCACACGACAAAATACACTATTCTTCTGAAGCATTCATAAGCAGAACTACATTGCCCACTCTGCGATACAACGATTTCACAGTATGGGAAATCAGTACTTAAGTGATATTGATACATTTAACATCAACTTGGCGAATTTTGTGGATCTTGTAAAAAACTTATTCCAAAACTATTCTTAAACATAGCTGCATTTTTGTAAACCTATCAAATCGCGGTATTTTTGTATTTTTTGTATTTTTGTGACTTGTGTGCATTTTTTATCTAATTTTATTTTTATTATTTCGTTATCTGTTTAAAAATCATGAATTAATTGTACCACCAAGCATTTAAAAGCCCTCTAGGCGTTAAATAAATAAAATAAAATAAACTATGTAGATAACTATATTCTATGCTGTTGCATCTTTCATAGGCTTATGAAGTTTGCCAAGTTCAAATTATTATGTAAACTATAAAATGTATTGGGGAATGCAAACTATATTTGGAATGAGATGTATATATGTATATAGATATGAAAAAAATATGTTTGTCTAGTTGTTCGTTTAGGTAAGTACATGAAAATTTATTAAACGCAAGAATTCACAACAATCGAATTTAGAGTTTAACAATTTTAATAAAAAGGTTAAGTCGGTTATTTTCCGTCTGTTTTCTAAAGTTGGAATATTTGAAAAACGTTTTAACGAAAGGTAATTTATGTGTTCTTAAGGGATGTCAAAATTATAAATATTCTTTGAATTCTTTCAACATTATGACGACGACCAGACTACGGAGTTATATTCTATTAGGCTTCTAACAAGGGATATGTATAACGTTTAACGATTTGTAACGATTCAAAGTTTTAATTGTTCTTAATATAAAACTTATGTTTTCATACCCTTATTTACAGTTTTTTGATTGTGGACAATGAAGTCTAGTTTCTCATCCATTATTATGCCAAGATCCTCGCATTTCCGTTACTCTTTTAAAATTTATTTCATTTATTGAAAAGTCGATTAGGAGTTTCTAACAAAAATACGCATTCTGTGGCTTGTTATCAATACAAATAAATTTATAAATGATCTGACAATATTTATGTTTATTTCTAATAATATTAATATGTATAGTTATCTTATATTACATATATTATTATTTTGCCACCCAGAATTTGAGTTTCACCGATAAAAGATGTGGGTTATTGAGGTTAATGAGGATGAGGTTACTGTGGGATAATGAGGAGGGCATCTAATGAAATGAAAATTTTTGAGTACATAAGTTGGTAAATATTATCAAACTTTATTGTGAAGCTGAAAGTATTTATAAAATATTTGTCCCGAATTCATCGCATATCAAAAAAATAATTAGAGGCAATCACAAATCTAACATTCGGATGAACACCGTTAGTAAACTTTCAAAATCATTATTCCGATTCTGATTTGTCAAAAATGAAAACAAAAGAAATACACATTTCAAGTATAGAATTATTAAAATGATTTTGGTTCCTTCTTTAGGGCTAGTCTTAATATTTTTGGATTATTTTTACAACGCCATTTTCGTGAGAAAACCTCCTCATGGTATTTATAACGTATCAGTTTTAATTTTGAAAATTAAAAGTTTATTGAACGTGAATAATTTTACGCAGGAATATTTTACATCACGCAGGCATGCACCGGCAACCGAAATTAGTATGTTTAATACCTCTGTTTCAAATTTTATTTTACTGGAGGAAAACTTTCATGTTGGTAATCTTAATATATAAAACAAAGTCGGGTTAGTTACACCATTTATAACTCAAAAACGGCTGAACTGATTTGTATGATCTTTGATTTGTTGGATTTGTCTCCGCCCCGAATAGCAGAATAGCTATTAAAACATCGGAAAAATTAACGAAAGAAATAATTATGAAGAACAATTCTTTTCTTCATACATTTTTATGGAACGAATTTTCATTTTTTGAAAGAGCTGCAGGTATATTGTGTGTGATAAGTATTATATCGAGTAGTAAGTAAATTCAAAAACGTCAAATGTTAATGCGCTGATTGTTTTGCTTTTGTTCTTAAACATATAATGCTGCCCCTCTTTCTTACACACTTATATGTCAACTAACAGTCAAAAATGGGACAAACGGTGAACGTATGTCTGCACCCCTCCAAAGGAAAAATACAATAATTATAATAAATCTCCCTCATACGTATAAAGAAAATGAAATGCAATCCCCGTAAGTAAGAGGAAAAGTTATAAAATCACAAAAAATATAAATCCGTACACAACACCATCTCTGATACTGTCAAAAACAGAACACGGACAGTTGCGCATCGATAATTGCTTCATTGTGTAATTTTTAACTTAATAAAAAAACTGAATTTAATTCAGCTAATAAGTTAACACAACAGTTTTTGATTCTGAGGCGGTATAAAGTTCGCCGGGTCAGCCGGTTTAATATGAATTACGGTGACCTGAGAACTCAGAATCATGCAATCTCAACAC
Source organism: Limnephilus lunatus (assembly GCA_917563855.2). Taxonomy (NCBI): domain Eukaryota; kingdom Metazoa; phylum Arthropoda; class Insecta; order Trichoptera; family Limnephilidae; genus Limnephilus; species Limnephilus lunatus. The sequence continues at coordinate 18,232,886 of OU830596.1, read as the reverse complement.
CTTCTTTTAAAAGTCATTAAAGTGTTGAAATTTCATGAATTTGAGTTGTGGAATGATAAGTCACAACTATGTTAGAAAAAAAAGTTAATAATGTATGTAATTGAGTGTGGTTTAAAAAAATACTTGGTCCCACAAATATAATTAATTTAAAAACCATCTTGTATATTAACTATATTGGTATTAAAAATTGAAAAAAGGTCATTGTGCTGAAACTGGTTCCATTGACTACATCGAATGTGATTGCGAATTAAAAATACCTTTTTCCTCAAATTAGCTACCAAAACTTTATATAATAAGTTACTTTATAAAATAGGTAATTTATTCAATTTTAGCTTGTCAACATTTTTCGTTAAATAATTGCTAATAAATTCATTTTTATACACGGTGTACGGAAACTAGTGATACAAGCTGGAAACTGGTGAATGTACATCACATTTGAAGTCGATTTGGTGTTAAGTATTCAATTTCAACTCGAGTAAATCGAATCTGAAGTCGAATTTAAGAATAAATTTTTAAAAATCGGTAGCAAGTGGGTAAATTTTTGTTGCCTTATTATCTTTTAAAATGCGTCGAAGAATAAAAGTTTTTTTAACCCTTAAGCTTCCGACAAAAAGGAAAAAAAAAATCGGAATGATATTAAAACTATTGATATTCTTTAGCCACGTACGTTTTAACGAATCGCCGAATTGTACCTACCTATCGTCACGTCAGTTGGACAAGATTCTAACTAATTATTTTTCGTAAAAATGACCTTTTAATGCAAAACTATTTCATTTGCAGATTTCTATAACCAAAATAACTTTACGAGGAAGTTTCAACATCAAATTTAACGTTAAGAATCAAGTTCCAACATTAAATAACTAATATCAAATTTTTAAAGCTTCCATTTATTTTACAAGGTTCTGACATCACTTAGAACCTTTTGCATTGGCATATGTTTGTATACGTTACAGTTAAAACTCGTTACAGTTATAACGCGTTTTCTCTAGTTGAAACTAGTTTTTACTAACTGCCTTTGTCAAAACTGAAATTGCGATTGAAAATAATTGTTAATTAAAAACCGTTAACTGTTAGTTAAAAATCGTTAACTGTTAATTAAAAATTTAACCTAACCTAACCTAGTGTCACCCGACCAATCAAAATAAAGCACGATGAACTTTGACATCGGTTGAAAAAGTTTTAACTGAATCATTTCGAGAAAATGCGTTTTGTCTAGTTAGAACTAGTTTTCACTGATATTCAGCAGCTAATTCTAGTTGTAACAAAGGCATTTAGTCAAAACTAGTTTATACTAGAGAAAACTTCAAAAACGTCAAATGTCAATGTAACTAAGAACGGGTTTTAACTGTAACATATATATCGATCACGGAAATTTGAAATGCTCTAAAGTACAAAATGTTAATTGTTCGGGAAAGGGAAAAGATAGTTCTTTTTTTATCAAATATTCATATATCCTGTTTCTATAGATCTGTAATTCTGATTTTTATTATAAAATAACCTTGAATAGATCTTTCAGAATAGGTACTTAATATTTTTGTAAATTTCTTAAATAACAAAATAAATATTTTTAAAAAACCAAATCCTCTTAAAAAATGTATGTCGTACTAGACTCACTTTTTTTCCTAGAAATATTTCAACGACGCAGATGAAAAGAGAAAAAAATTGGAGAAAAATGACATATTTAACTCAATTTTGGATTTACTGTCCTTTAAAGCATTTCAAATTACCGCTATCGATTTGATGTAGAATCACTAGTTTCCCTCTTGTACCACGAGTTTCCGAATACCGTGTATAGGTGCGTGTATCACATTAAATATTCAGCATTGATTTTGATTAATATTTTGAGTCATAGGTCATAGGCACATGTTAACATACATATGTTTGGCTTAGCGGAACCATAAATTAGGTAAACAATCTATGCCATTCAAAATTTTAATTTATAAAAAAGTGCAATATTTAAAAAAAAATATTTTTTTTTTTAATATATTTTCTGAAATCAGCTGAGGTGTTATGATAACAATATAATATTCGAACTGTAGATATTGGGTTATTGTATAAATATTATTAAATAAAACACTTGAATAATAAAGCATTAGTGATGATGGGGAAAATCTTTGCAAAACCGATGTATTTTTTTTTACACTATCTCCACATAATAGACTCTGAAGAAAAAAGCTCCCCTTAGGGCCTATAACGTCTTTGGGGATACTGTGTGGAAGATCTTTTTAGGGGGAGGAAGAATAGGGAGTTCTGGGAAGGAAAAAGGTAAAAGGTGATGGATGGAAATCAGGGGGTAATGTGTTCAAAAGCCTGTTATTACAGAAATAGGTTCCATTCCAACTCAGAATCAAGTTCTTTGAAAAAGTCATTAAAAGCTACGAAAATAATAATTTTAAAACAGCCCATAACCCTAACCTAACGTAACCAATTGAACCAATTTTTATGTTTTTTTTCAACATTTTTAAAGGAGGTTCCGAGTTGATTTCATTCCGAGTTTTCCGGTCACCCAGAAATAGTATGACACCATTGCGTATAATTATCGAAATCGCGACCTAGAAATTAAAAAAAAAAATTGGTACCATCCGCATTCATACGTCGATCGTCCAGTTGATTAGTCAGATAACTTTTTTTTACATGAATACCTCGCAAGAGTCCCAACTGCTCCCGTCTGAAGCCAGTGAGACTATGGCATCCCCAATTGGGGTATGTTGTGAGGCTGAGGGTAGTGGGGAGGGGAAGGAGATAGGGTAGAGGAAGGTGGGGAAGTACCTGGTTATTCAGATCTGGTCACCAAACACGGCTAATGCCGTTTCAAGCAACGTTTCAATTCTGAATGGTGGTCTTACACCAGGGCTATACAGAGTATCTTCCACTCTGGAACGTGCCGCAAATATACTATTTATTATTTTAAATGAATAAATTGTGAAATAACACAAATTAATCAAATAAAATTTATTTGCCACACCGGGATTCGATCCCGCGACCTTCGGTGCGCGAGTCAAGCGTCTACCGCTGCGCTACGCCGGCCGTCAAATGCTGGGTTTTTTCATACACAATTCGAAGGAGTTGATCAATCATACAGTTATAAGGCTGCTTTACTTTAGATTAGTGCGTAGCATTCTCGAGAGTGGATCTCAGATATGGGAGCCAGAGGACATCGTCTGTGTACTAATGGTAGAAAATACAAAATAAATTTACAATACCTTTTTTACCTATGGCTGTTTCCAACAGCATTTATCTCGGAAATGCTGGATATCTGCAGCCTTAGTTCCAGAAGAGATGTCGCATTACTGCTGATGGCTTGTAAGCTTCTAAATGGTTTTATATCGGTACCAGATATTCTGGCTGAAATAGGATTCTATGTCCAGGATAATTTCACTCGAGGCCGCCAACATAGGCTTTTTATCCTTCCCAGGTGCGGAACTACCTTACCAATGGTTATGCCCCTGGGAAAACTCACTAGGCTAATTAACTGCCTCGCAGGAAATGCTGATATTTTCCACAAGTCCCAGGACGGTTAAGCGTGAAATATCACTTATGCTTTAACTGTATGTATCTACGTGTATGTATTTGTTATGTAAAATATTAAAAAAATATTTTGTAATTTTCTTTACCGCTTTTGTACTGTTTTTGTAAATAAATAAATAAATTCTTCAATCTATGCAAAAATCACCTTTTGGTGTCATTTTTAATTAAATGAAAACAAACAATTTTAAAAAGGCCACTATTTAAATAGTGGTATTTTACAAAGTTTATGGTTTTCATGTTGTTTAAATAAATCTCCGAAAAATCGAAATTTGAGTTGAATATGCAGTTATATGTATAAGTGTACCCTCTATTTGGTACAATACTCAGATTACTCATAAACACCGACAAATCTATTATAATGAAGAAAAAATTGTAGTGAAATAAACAAACATAAAAATAATAAGAAAAAACTGAGCTTACTTTGGGGCACGAAAAAATTTAATTTGAGTTGAGTAAGCAGTTATATGTAAAAATGTACCCTCTATCTGGTACACTACACAGATTACTCATAAATATCACAAAATCAATTATAATGCAGAAAAACACGAAGTATCTAGTGATAAAAAATAAAAATTTAAATATTCTGGGTTAGGTATCTACTAGTAGAAAATTTCCAAATGTCATACTAATGTACCACACCGTTATGTCTCCCGGTGTTATTTTATAGCATATTTAATATGTAAAACACATACACGCGTAAATAATATTTTATTTATGATAAGCTTTCGAATATTGCTTTCCTCGTTTTCTCAAAACTTTGTATTTAGAGATGTCCGCCTAATCAACTAGACGATTGACATGTTCAGAACAAAATACCTGATTGCATCCCCGTCTAATGAGCACCGATAATATATAATGCCACTCGTATAATTATTATCATTATCACAATTTCACAATAACACGAAAAACAACTACGAAATATATTATGTATAAAATTCCACTTTTAAGGTCGAGCAAACTCAAAATATACCTAACTAGCTAGGTACCGTATTACACATCTTTTTGAAAATCTAAGCAATTCAAAATGGCGTAAAAACACTGAAAAACAACGTGATATAAAAATATGTCAACAATAACCCGTGAAGTTTAAATTGATGTTATTATTATATTTTACTTGTTATTTTCCAAGATGGCGACGTCCGCTGTCGGCAGTGACCGCCAAGTAACTGGATAATGGGTCTGTTTATTGTAAACTGGTTGGTGATTTTCCAAGATGGATAAAACAGGGATAGTGCAATCCAGTTTATTTTTAAATAATAATTAGTTTCTGTCTTAACTTGACTTAATTGTTGTAATTATTACACGAAGTGTGTAATATATGTAGAAATATTTATTTAGAAATTATGAGGGAAGTTGTCAGCAGAGGCGATTTTCTTAAAAGTGTGTTTACACAGTAAGCTCACAAATTTAATATAAATATAAGGAAATAAGATACACTTGTATTATAATTTTACCAAACTTTAAACAGAGGTCCACACAGCAACCCCAAAGATGACATGGGCCTTGAGGGAAATTATTTTTATCAGTTAATCCAAAAAAGAGCGCCATTCAAATTCCTTAAAAAAACAACCATGCTGCCCAGAGTTCGAAATTAATCCCAAATCTCATAGGTGCGTTATGAATATCAGCACCCATGGAACCTAACGTCATATTTTTAGGTTTAATACAAAACATTTTCTGTTGCCATTTTAACCCCTCAGGCCTCGACCATATTTTCTCAGAGGGTCAAAATACTGATAAGATAATAAGATGTTATGGTTCGGATGAATAAAGAAAAAAAGTTATTAAAACTATAAAAATCCGAAAACTTTAATATCTTGGAAATGTGATGAGACATTGAGAGAAGTATGAGATCTTGCATCTCATAATGCAGGGAAAGATTGCCGGAAGACGGGGCCCTGGAAGAACATCATGGCTGAAAAACCTGAGACAGTGGTTTGGCCAGTCTACCGTAGAGCTGTTCCGGGCCGCAGTAAACAAAGTCCGCATAGCCAACATGGTAGCCAACGTCCGTTGAACGAACAGGGCACAAGAAGAAGAAGAAAATCAAAATATTTCCGCTTTGCAATAATATCCAAATAAATGAAACATTTCAGAAAATTTCCAAAAACTAAAAACTGTTTTTGAAAAGTGATAAAATACGCTCAAAAATTTTGTACTCAACTATAAAAAGTTTCAAAAATGGCTCTCCTTAAGTTTTTCTAACTAAAATTACTGAAATTGGAAAAAAACACATATATATTTCGTTAGATTATAAATTAATGTTTTTTTCATCTCACTTTTTGTCGTTCTATTTAAAAATAATTAATAAAAAAATTCCCAAAGTTACATATTTTTTGTTCATATTGCGATCCGAAATTTTCGTTTCATAAAGGTACATTTTACTTATTTTGTGGTTAGCTTTTAGATTTGAATGTAAAGCGTGATTTTTTCTCTTTCTAACACCGTTTATATCTTATTTCTCACTATGATTGTAAGGAAGACACAACCATTTCTATGAGATCTATGTGAGTTATTCGGAAAATCCAACAAATTAGCCTGGCAAAATGTACGATTGCAGCGCTGTTCTACATTATTTTGTCATGCATCAATATTGATTCAGCAATTGTATTATATTTTTATTCAAACAATTTAAGGTCAGAAAATTAAGTGCATTATACTTTTATCATGCAACATTACAAATTTATAAAGTTCATATTCAAAATAAAGTTGCACCCTTTAAAAATAACAGAAATCTTATACAAACATCAATACTTCCTACTCCAAAAAGTAAAAAAACAATAGGACAGTTAAATCATAAATATCTCGGAGTTAATTTTTTTAATTCACTACCTGAAAAAATCATAAACATGAAAAGTAATATAAAAAAATTTTAAACTCAGCTTAAAAATTATACCGAAAATTACCGGAATAAAAAAAAATTAAACCAATATAATAACACCCCCATACACACAAGCCCTGCTTATTTATGGGGATAAATCAAATATGTATATATATTATGTAATTAATTATCCTATAAAATTTACTGTAATTTATGTATCTTTTACTGAATAAAAAAAAATACATTTGTATATATATATATAGTTTCAAGTTCATTTTTTCTCTTTCGTGATCAAGTGACTTAGATGCTTGCATCTCAAAAATAATTAATACTTACTAGAATTTTATTTTTTATACCTACACATTATTTTATTTTTTATTAGTTTGCTAAAACAACAATTGGTTGGCGTCCTCTGACCCAGTTAGGTTGCTAATACCAGTTGATCAACAAAAATCTGTCATGCGGTTCTAACAAACTAGTTTCAAGTTCAGTTGAGTTTACCAGACCCAGTTCTGCTGCTGGAACCAAGTACCTACTTCCAAGTACGATTATAGATAGGAACATGGTGCATAGATAGGATGTTAGTGTGTTTTCTGTACTCAAAATTCATTTTTTAGGTAAATTATAAAACAATCAATGGAAGATGATCAATGGGTTATTTTAGCTGTATTGAAAGAAACTGATCGCCAATTTATATTAAAACTCTGACTTCCAGACCCCAGTGAGGTCAGTAAAGAGGATTAGGTATATGTCCCATAAAGAATTTCGATGGTTTCAAATCTATATATGTTTCCCACACTTTCAATCATCTTTCTGTTTTAATTGTATTCAAATTAATATGTATTTAACCTTAAATATTCTTATAACATTCTTATATATGTTTATTCTTATATAAGTATTCTTATGATATTCTTAAATATTCTTATGTATGATATTCATTTATGTACCACTACGTCTGTCTCGACACAGGTATATCCTAGTGAGACAGGCATCTAAAAACCTAATGTAAGCATACCTTATATAGATAAATAAATAAAATATATATATATATATATAAGAATAGATGTACGAGTGTATTTGCTTGTTTGTTGCTTGTATGTATGTTTTTTTCTTATGCGTTGCTAAACCATTCATCCAATTGCGATGAAACTTTGGGAATTTGATATGCGCATGCCCGCGATGGTTTGTGCTCTGGCGTCATGAAATTATGCATTGCTAAACCATTCATCTGATATTATTAGTATTTTATAAAATACACTATCACTTATTTCTAACTATATTACACCCGAAAGAACACTGAGAAACTGAGCAAAGAATGTTTCAACCGAAAGTCGTTGAGTGGAATTGTTCCTTTATTTTTATTTTTTTAAATATCTAATTATTTATTCATGCTCGTAAAAATCCATGCTAATTTTAGTCAAATGATTTTCACGGTAACATGTTGCTTTATTTCACATTTGTAATAAAAATCTCTTTAAATTATGAACTAGAATTCAGATCGTTGCGATTGGAAGCTGCAAGATGAATTTTAATCTAGCCTCTTTTGTTCAGCGCTCTTTGGGCGATTTTTCGCGAAAACGGCGCTACATAAGTTGTCTAAATTTATTATTATTATCAAGTACCTACCTTTTTTTTTCGATATCCCGGTGTAGGGGAAAAAATAAATGGTCACGTTAGGCATATATTACGTGAGCAGTTTTTCTTCCAATCTAGACCCCCCCCCCCCCCCTTGGTGAGATAAATTTGGGCCACTTCGTATATTCTTTTCAAGTAACGTGAGGTTTTGCTGGACCCCCCCCCCCCCCCCCCCCCCCATTTTGAGCTCACGTAATTAATGTGTGCCCCCTAAGCTCAAATCTGCTCTTTCGTAAATGGCTAACTTAATAATTTTAGTAAAGACATTTTGCAAGTGATGTTTTTAAATACGGATGGGTTGTTTAAAAAAAATGATGATGAATTCATCAAATATTTGAAGTTAATTTTTACGTTGTGTGTAAGTTATATTCAAGTTCTGCGATTATTTCAGTTTCATGCAGCAACTGGCCTATAATGATGTAATAACAGCATTTGAATAGAACCTCCACAGAACGTGAAAATTAACTTCAAATATTTGATGTGTTAGTAATTAGAGCATTAGCACCATCTATGGTACCTTGTTCTACTTAATTATCATGGACAATTTGTCAGAAACCGCTGATAGGTTTACAGATTTGCACTTACGTTTATGTTTATGATCAACAGAGTAGTGTGCGGTTTGATTGTTGTTTTGTTTTCATATAGAAAGGCCAATGCCTAAAAAAGACTCTCTCTCTTCTCCGTACTGTCGTTATAATAGGTTACCTTTAAAGTTGTTTACCTTTGTGGGGGTCAGGCTATGTTAAAAATGTTACCCAGTGTTAATTAAAATAACAGTTGTAAAATATGTGAATAAATGGCTTCATGAAACTTCAAGTGTTTGGAATACAAAAAGTCCATTATCCCGATCATGACATATAATAATAATAATTAATTAACAGATGAATTCATCAATTTTTTTTAAACAACCCGTCCAAATGAATTATTTGATTGTTCATTCCTCTTCCTCTTCAGAACATAATTTTTTGGTAAAAATCCAGAATTTCAGTCGGATCAACGCCATAGAGCTTGAGAAAATGGCTTTCAGCGTTCGACCCCAAGCCTTGCATTTCGCCTTGAAAGAATGATGATTTTTCCACCAATGCTATTTTTGCAGATTTTTCGATAATCCTCTTCAGACCATAATTTTTAGTAAGAATCCTGATTTGCAGTCGGATCAGAGCTTGAGAAAACGGTTTCAAAGTTCGGCCCCATGCCTTGGCTGCTATCTATACATATGTACTTCTTCCCAAACTAAATGTGATCTAGATAGTGTCTTGGATAAATATATCCATTTTGATTTTAAAGTGCGACACCTAAGTATTGACTTGATAATATACCCGAAATAGATGTTGATGAGCAGGTGGACGTGCGCTGCTCATCATATGCAGAATTCAAAAGAGCCGCACAAGACAGGAAAGAATGGAAGAGAAAATTAGAGGAAATTGCTGCAAACCAATCCCAGGATTGAAACCAGAGAGAGAGAGCAGGAGCTGAGGTTGGGGGAAGACAAGTTAATTGCACTCGTTTTCTGTTACGAGTATTTTTTTTATAAAAGAAATCGATATCGCCATTTTTACAAAAAAATATATCGAAACTTATCTAAGCAGGAATTTTTTTTGGAGCTCCATGTACAGAAAGACTCTAGAGTAGTCTAGCTAGAGCATGGGCGTAGCCACGTTGGGGCAAGGTGGGGCGCTTGCCCCACCCTATAACGCTCCCTTGGGGGCGTTTCAGACCTTCAGGGGGGGCGGTAGAAGACAAAAATAAAATTTGGGGGTGGTAGGAGACATTCAGTGAAACCCATCTCACCCCATCCTATCTTGCCCCATCCCATCCCATTAGGGGCCATACATACACAAAAATATTTTCCCTATGCCATTACGCCCCCTCCGTTGTGGCAAATATATCCCTGTCGGTAGCCCATAATGCCCCCTTCATCGCGGACAATTGCTATCTCAGATTCACGAGTTAGGGGGCGCTAGAAATAAAAATATTCTCAAATTGGGCGGTGGGCAAAAAAAGGTTGAGAATCTATAGTCTAGGTCTAGGGTCTAGGAGTCTAGGTCTAGAGTGAAGGACCACAGCAGGTGTTTGAAATGGCTTTAGCTGTGTTTGGTGAC